>OU911055.1:6250000-7500000 GCA_918358695.1 Melinaea menophilus ssp. n. AW-2005 | reverse complement strand
AGTTTTAGAAAAATAACTCATTTAACATATTTAAATAATAGGATATCGAGTAATTGATTAATTACATCGAGATGTTTCAACAATTTTAAATAATATATTAACTAAGCAGGTTATTTTGAACATTATTTAAAAGTAGTAGTAGTATGCCAAATTCTACCTAGTTTATAATGTTACTTTTATATTATTATATGGACTTTCATAGCATTTTAACCACAACATGACGTACCGTATAAAGTGAAATTCTGATAAATAACCCTATTTTAGTCGACTCTGTCATAACTTTGAACCCAAATCAAATAAGAGGACACAAAGTTCCTAGACATATCACGCTTGGGACTCTGGACTCATTTAGGAGAGCAATTTGTAAGGATATATGGGATGTAATACTTATTAACATTATTAAAATAATAACAATGTATATTATTTATTTATATTATGTAATCCACAAGAGAAAAAAGAAATAATTATGACGGTTTAAAATCTCCCATATACTGGTATAAACGAACAATGGACTATTGCAGTGTCTAATTGAAAACAAACACCCAGTTGGGTTACAAAGAAACGGAGGACAGCGCTTGAATTGCTGAATATGCTTCAAACATATATAGCTGTCCTAACGCCCACGGCGTCCTGTGTTTCTGTACGGTTTTTGGCATTTCATTTGCACAGTGCTTTGAAGTCAAAGATTATATGTAAAAGATTGATAAAAAAAACTCATTTTGTTGGTGAATTAGGTATTCAACAATGTATTCTTTAATATCTGTTTCCCAATGTGTATTAACAAATATAGACTTACAAGTCGTGTAAGCCGTTTTAATAATTATATTAAATATTGTGTACTATTCGTAATATTCGACTAGGATCTCAAAAATTTGTCTTGTAATTAGTGCTTTTAGTTAAAATATATTTATTATATTCGTATTTGTTTCAACATACTCACAATTCTTTTTTACTGAGCCTTCTGAACATAATATTTTAAAAAGTGAAGTAAAGAGTAGAAGTTAACAGTTTTCTTAGATCTAAGTTTACGTCATATTTTTGTGACAGTTAGAATACAGAATAGGTGTTATGACAACATATAATTTATTTTTAATGCTTATGATCTTTACAGATTATAACTTGGACAGCTCTCAACAGATATCAAAAGCCATATGTTGATGAAAAGGCATTTGACACGAAACCTTAATAACTTAAGCATTAGAATTTATTATTGATTGGTTGTCTTATTTGTTGCTAGACCATTGCACTGCGCTGAAAGATGATATACAAAACCCCTTTGTCACATTAACAATATATATATAATAATCAATAATCCAAATGTTAAGTGATTAAACCATATTACATTCATACATACAATATTTATACGAGTATATGTATGTTCGTCCTAATCCAGTGTCCGAAAGCTAGGATAAATTTTATTAAAATTATGATTTTAATTACTTGAAAATTTATTTGTATAACTTAATAGGTAATTTTTTTAGGATATCTCTTCATACAATTTTGAAAGAAACTGGCTAAGAATGTTTGAAAATGGATGTTAACCCAAAAAGCTCTATTGGAAAATCATGACATGCAAGTGTTACGCTTCCATAACAAAGCAATTTAAAAAATATCTTAATAAGGGCTGATACACACTGTGTTCACAGATGAAAGTTATAATCATACAACACATATATAAAAAATGTATTGGAAACCAGTAGGAGTACCAGTATAGATAAAATATCTAAAGCTATGCGGATCATAATTGTTCACGCCAGGGGATGTGAAGGATTTGATCCAAATACTTATTTAATGTGTAAAGTTAATTAAATCAATGGAAATTATCATGATAACATAAAATCTTTAAAATATATACAGTGGCTCTCGAAAATTACTGCCTAATTTCCCAGAAAACGCTGTCATTATTCTGGATAAGGGATCATATCACAACGCTTTATTAGAAAAAGTTCCTAATTCAAATAAGAATGCTATGCGAACTTGTTGAAAAATATATTTGAAGAAGCAATGATAAAAATAGAACTCTATGGTCTAATTTTTCAAAATAAGGATAAATTCGAATGATTTGTTATTAACGAATT
Source organism: Melinaea menophilus ssp. n. AW-2005 (assembly GCA_918358695.1). Classification (NCBI taxonomy): domain Eukaryota; kingdom Metazoa; phylum Arthropoda; class Insecta; order Lepidoptera; family Nymphalidae; genus Melinaea; species Melinaea menophilus. The sequence goes on along the minus strand of OU911055.1, from coordinate 7,497,922 downwards.
AATACGTTCCAAAGGATTTGATATTTTACGATTACTGATTAAGATAACAGCGATGCTATTGTGATGAGTCAATAGTGATTAAAATTTACATACCTAATTCTAGACCCCTATTTTAATTGTAACCACATGTATTGAAATTTGAAACGAATCATCCATAATAATATCATTATGTTTACTTTAGATGCTTATTTATAAGCACTTTTTAATAATAGTGTGAAATACACAAAAAAAGATATTAAAGAAAAAATAATAAATCATGGCGAAAACCTCACCAACACACTTTGAATACTAGAGTTGATTTCAAGTCGCCGGCCGGTCTTTAAAGCTTCTGAAAATTTCTAACAATATGTTATGTGTTAAATGAAAATGGATAAAGATAATCAGGAGATAACGATTTAACATAAATATTCAAAAGTAAGCAAATGAAATATATAGATTTAGGCTTTTGTAATTTACAAAATAAAAGCAATAAAACCAGTTCCCTTTTAACAAGTTAATTAAATTATTGCATTGCCGAAAAAAAAGAGTTATCAGATATATAACGGATCCCGACTGACAATGATTTATTACCTTTGTACGACTTCCAAAAACTCGAGGGAAAGGAGTTTTCCAATTTAGATTTCTATTGCTGGAGGATTAAAATTGAACCCTAAACAACAACAGTGTGACATAACATCATTAAGAATTTGCCTATTACAATGTTACTAAAACCAGTAGAAACATAACAGTGAGTACATTTCCTCTTCTCTATTAACATAAAATCTATTCTAAAATGTGAAACGTGTCATAAAATATATTTTTTCGGATTTATCGAAACAAGAGTTGAAATAATAAAACAATCCAATAACAGGCTAGTGACGATAAAGCAAGGAACAAGGTTCTTCCAACTTGTAGTTTGTTATGAAGAAAGTTCACTTGAACGCTGTAGGTGTATTGGTATTTGTATAGTACCGTACAAATATTCCTGAGTTTATTTAATTCGTTTTCAATAATTAATAAAAAACCAGATGTCTTGTGTACATGAATAGTTAGTCACTATATATAACTTTTTGTTCGTAGAATATATTTAAAATGAATATCATTTCAAAACAGATGATGTTGAATATGAATTGTAAATTATCTGTATTCTAAAACTAATCACATAGCCTTGGTGAATCATAAGCGAATGCTCTAATGTGAACAAATGAATTTGCTATTATATTATAAAAGAAATTCTTAACTATCTGTGAATATTAAACACTAAAGTAAGAACCGTGTTAAGGATTCCTAACACATCCAACACTCCGGGCAAGTTGAAGGGCGTATGCAATAGCTTCAACTTTTCCATTATTCCTGTGAACGATGAGACTTCGATTAAACTCTAATACACATTTTATATAATTAAAAAGTACGTACACTTTAGTATTCTTTATATATTTATTAATTATAAGAGGCACAAATACACAAATGGATTATTAGTTAACATTACGATATAGAAATAATATTCACCCCTGTTAAAAAAGTTCCAAATTTTTTGTGGGCAACCACGACCCTATTTACAAATCAATTGGTATTAAAATCAAATCTATTTTCCCTAAGTCTATAACGACTATTTGTAGTAGTTTAGAAACTAAAATTATCCTATTAATTATAATTGGTAGGCACATTATTTAGAACATTATGTGTCTCATAATTTGCTGTTTACTTTACACGTTACACGTTTTACACGTTCCCGAGACCTAACACCGCTCGATTTCTATGTCTGGGGACGTGCTAAAGAGTTGGTGTTTGAGATCGAAATCACAACAAAAGAAGAATTGGTGGCAAAAATTAACGACGCATTTGCAAAAATTAAAGCAGAAATGAAACTAAGCACGACCACAAAAGAAATACGTCGTAATAAGGATTTGAAATAAAAATAATTTTGATTCATTTCTGTTGTTTGTATTTTTGTTGGTACCTCATTTATTGAACAAGCCGATAAGTATTATTGTAATTTTTTATGTCGTTGTATAAGTGATAAATGGAGAACTTTTTTAATGCATACTACCTCCAGAATCGCTAGTATTTTTTTTTAATCATTGCGAAAGTTGAACTTAGATGTCAAGCTTAAACTTATTTTTTCACTTTATTAGTTCTACATCAGTTATGTAGTTCAGATTGTATCTAGTTTTTGTTTTTCGTGGCTTAAGCATGCATTTGAGACTAAAATTGCATGAAAACATCCGGTCTAACAAGGATTTTAGAAATGTTATTTAAGTGATTAGGTACAATTTCGGTGAAAAAGGAAAAATTAAAAAAAAATCTTAAAAAAAAAATAGGAGGTCGGGGATTTTTTTTGGCCAACTTGTATTCTCTAAATAAGTATTTGAACACGCTCACTTGGTTGCTCACTTAGGTAAGCTCACTTGCTCAAATTTTGTCGGACCCTCTACAAAACACCCTGTATATATATATTTGAGAGTAGCGAGCGGAGCGTTCTACTGGAGACTATTTCACACTCTTTGTCATGAATAGGCTCGAAAACTACTTGACGGAAAATTAAGAAATTTTGCAATCAAAAAGACACAAATGCTTGTAAAGGCACAAACGTAGTGACTTGTTGAAAACAAACACATCACATCGTAACAAAGGCTCTGAGGACAGCGAGAGAGACATTTTTGTCGGCTTTTTTTTCTGATGTTCTGCAATAAAATGAAGGTTAATTGCTTACTAATTTAACATTGTTAGCAAATATTTGGTTCATTATTTTTTATTCTAAAAGTATTACTATAAAAAACTTTTAAAATTAGAGGACTACCAAGCTGCTAACACCTTTTAGGACTAATAGACTCACAATTGAAAACAAAGACATACAACAACCCGTATATTATACTAAAATACTCATCTACACAAACAGTACAAATGGTTTGTTTTATAGTCAAAAAGCATTATCTATTAGAACTATCTGTCTTTTATCAGTTTTATCGCTTCAAAAATTCATTTGACAGTCAAATTCTTGGGACAGGACCATCGTATTAACTTTACTAAGAGTAATTTTGACTGCTCTCTACAAAAATATGACAAACTCAGATAATGCTGTAATCTGACCCAGATTAGATTAAAAGTTCTGAAGCATATAATGTTATGACCACGTAATGTTTTCCTTTAGTCGACAGTGTGTAGTTTTGGGGAACATTAATAAAGACAACAAACCTACAATATAAAAAACGAACATAAGAATATCGAAAAAAAAATTGTCCTTCTAATTTAGAATTCACAGGTATAGATGTGTATAGTATCAATTAGGACACACTATTGGTATTTTCATTAGTTTTGCAATATTATGACCAGGAATAAATTTATAGTTAATTTATACGCTGTAGAAGTAGGGGCAAGAGGTATAACAACAAAATCTCTCTATAGCTTACTTAAAGATTCGGCCTTTCTAGAACTATCACCGGTTCATTTCTAGAACGTATTTCAAAGGTGGCTTTAATAGGTTGTTATAAAATTTGGTTAGGTAAGGAGAGAAGCGCAGACAGTGAAGGTGAGCATAGTAAAGCGGCCTTTAAACCTACACCTGGATCGCAAGTCTCATTCATTGTTTGCACTTCTCTCCTTGCAACGCATTGGGCCCGGCACCCACACGGTTAATCCATGGAATGCTAAGAACCTTCGTCTCTAATATATTTTACATTTTAAATAAAATGATTACTCCTCTCTTTCTCTTTTTAAAAGTATTTTTTTTTTCAAATGGTAAACGTTATATGTTTTAAAGATTTAAAAGATAGATAAGTAAAGGTACTATCGTTATATTCACTTGCGCTTCGGACTCGACAAAAATGTAAAATTTTGACACTTTACCAAAGATCAGGATATTGGATTTGACCCGAGGGTACATTTATGGACATCGACACGAAATGGGCGTACCTGCAGGTAATGTAGCTGATCTACTTTTGCTGTAGGAGCCAACTAATACTGAATATGTACGAACATTTTCGAAGTATTAGGATTCTGCTTAGAGTCATTTTTCTGTCCTTCAATCTTCTGTAATCAATCTGATGACGATTGTTTACTGTTACTTAAATTTTTCTAGTGTTGAGAGTTTTTAATTCAGTTACTCTTTAAACTAATTTTTATTAATATTAAGAATATTAATTTATCAAAAACTACCTTCTTAGAAATAAATACCTAACGTAATATCTCTCATTGTGCGATGATAATTTGATATATACTTATTCTGTCCATAAATAACTGTCCTGCTAACTTAAAAAATAACCAAATTATTACGTATTAATTTCGCATTTGTCATTTTTATACGATGGGTCATTGTGTTTTCTTATTTTACCGCCATTATATTGTAATATATTTTGTGATATTAAAGTGGAGTGGGGCGATACAGATGTGGTCATCCACGTATTTTTCTTACAAAGAAAGCGATCAATGAAGTATGGGAGAGCATTTAAAAATCTTGTCCGAAAGCAAAAGATTTTATCTCGGGAGATGAACATAGCATCTAGAATCATGTCACGTATTTGAAAAGATGACTAAGGCGTTGCCACCTATTAGAACTGTACTGGTCATTTCTCAACTAATAATTTTAAAAAAAGAATCGGGTGGTAAAATCAAAATAACTCCTTAAGCGGTACGCAAAGGGAAGACACAGAAAATTTTAATGAACAGAAGAGAAAAATTTTATCAATTATGAATCAGAGTGAAACGTAGACATTATCCGACTTCAGTAAGGGTTTGGTCGGGTGTTAGCTATGATAGAGTAAAAATGGTATTAAAACATCGGTAAAAGTGTATCAAGATGCTATTCTTGAAAAGCTAGTTAAGCCCCTCAACAATATCGAAGAATGTTCAATAACGAAGAATGGTACTTTCAGCAACACTCGGCGCTGGTTCATAAAGTTCGATCCAATCAATTTAGGAAAAAAAGTTTAAAACAAAAGTTCCGGCAAAAAAAAAAGTTCCAAAAGGCCATCATCTAGACCTGATCTTAATCTACAGGATTATGATTTATGGTTAGTTTTAGAGGGGAATATAAAAGATAATTTGGAGTCCCTAAAAGAATCTATACTTATTACATTAAAGAATTTTCGTATAAAAAAGTATATGCTGCTGTTGGTCAATGAAGACCACTTTGAATAGTTGATTGGTATGGTTTTGTAATAATATATTAAACTAACACAATGTAACACTGTAAATATTACATATTTTTTTATGTTGTCTTGTTGGTTTTTATCTGAAATATTGTATTCGTTAAATAATTTTGAAATCCCAAGATCTAATGTTTATACTAGTTCTTGTCAGAAATTTTATAGCATTCTCCATTCTTCCTAATAATTATAAGTAGATTACTATTTGTTTTTTTTATTTTTCAGTGAAACCGAGAAATGCTTTTTGGACTAAAAAATATTGAGAATATTCAAGGGGTAATAAACTTTAACTACAACAAATAAGATGAAAACCAAATTCATTACGTACAAATAAGCAGACAAATAGGTAATAAAAATTTACATTATTCTTTTAGGTTTTGTATCATATTATTAAACATGCCACTTAGATTCATCTTTACTATTTTATAATACATAAAGATTTATTTCCTATATAACCTATATATAAAATAAACACCTAATGTACCAATTAACTTCAAATAATCTAATTTTAAAAGACCTTGAACCGTTACAGTTTATGTTATGAGGAAAAAAAAATCCATGGAGTAGTTGAATCCATTCCAATATTAATTAAGAATATTTTATATTTACACTTCTTATAGATTCCAAATACATGCGATTGTAGAGTTTAAGGTAAAAAAATTATATACATATAAAATTGAAGCGAATTGCAATAAATAAATTAATTAATGTAACTTGAAATAAATACATAAATTATATTCAATATAGATTTATAAATATTGGTTTGTATTCTTAACGAAGCTTGAGTCTTGTGCTTCGGAGAGCTGAGTACACTTTGACTGACAAACGCAATTAAAAGTTACCCCTAACCATATTAGGCGTGAGAAAGTTGTATTTGTGTAGGAAGTTGATTCAATAACAATGTTATCTTTGTAATAAAAATAGAAAGTGGATATCGAAAAAATATTATAAATTGTTTGTTAATTTTCGAGAATATACTTATGTCAAATGTTAGTAAGAATTGTAAAAAAAAAATTTGAAATAAATTCATATAAGTACAAGTTTCTACGTAAAGCAATTGCTTAAATGACATTTTACATTATATATCTAATAACTATGTATTGGTAATAAAGAGCGCTTTAATTCTTTAGACTTGTAATTTTATTTTACATTCTATAAATGTTATTAGCGCCAGTAACTTATTTATTCCAAGAGAAAAGTGCATAATTGTATCGATTCAAGAAAGTGCTGGGAAAGTAACGACTTAAGTTAATTGTTCTATTAGAATATCGATAAGTAACACATTGTGCGTTAAGATTATTTTGTATATATATATATATTACATACATTGTCTACAACATAACTGAAATTGCTGACTATTCTAAGAACGAATAAGTTAGGCATCAGAGATAAATGTTATTAAAAAAAATACAAAAATCAGGATTCAAATTCGAGTTCTAGTTACTACTACAATTTACCAGTCCTTCTAAACTCATATTACGAGACGAATAGTTCAAGTATAATATAATTAAGCCGTTAAATCGCTAAGAGCAATTTACCTGGAAGGCTTCTTTAAGGCTCGAAGGTTTATAAATCACGTGAAATATAACGCTATCTATCTAACACCTAGTTTTTTTCTACTACTGCACAAAAGATATTATCTAAGAAGGGATGTTGAAAAATGATTGGAACGTGATACATTTGCCATTTAGACTCAATGCGATTCAGACGAAACAGTTCTATGATATCACAAGTCCTATATATCAATATATCTAATAATATATACGATATTCTTCTATAAATAAATCAGTATAAAATTTATTAAAATAATATTACTGAAATCTTAATGTATATAAATTACGTGTCACGTTGTTTGTCCGTGATAGATTCCTAAACTACTTAGCCGATTTAAATAAAATTTACACACCACGTGCAGTTTGACCTAACTTAAAAGATAGAATAACTTTCAACTCAATTCATAGTCGCAATAATATTTTATTGCAAATTATTTGTTTACTATTTTGCAGTCACAATTTCAGTTAGCTCCTAACGATTCTAACAGATGGTGGTATCCGTTGACTGGATTGTGTAATTACGAATGAGGTTGGTAGGGCAGATGACCTACCTACCTCATTCGTAAATTTAGTGTTCCATGTTATTTACTAAAACCTTTGTAATATATAAATAGTGTTATAAACTTGAATAACAAAAAAAATAATGTTTTGATTTTTGTTTAATATTGACTATAAAAAAACATTATGGTTTTCATGACAGATGTACTCTGAACGTTATCCCTAAAATAGTTTACTACAATGTAATATATCAAAAACAATAGTCACAGCAACGCGTGACCGGGTCTGCTAGTTATATTATATAAATACAATGTTGTTTTTTATGAAAACATAAATTTTACTTACTCTGTAGTTAATATTTGTATTATGAAAATATAATATTGCATTCAATCTTAACTTAAGTTAACCTCATTTGATTACATGTTTTTTTTATAAAACTACAAAGGTAAATATATAAAATATAGTTGCGTATTACTATTGGAAAAGTTTCTTAAAAGCTATAACAATAATGTTATAGTCGATTAACTCCCTTAAAATATTTTTTTTAACAAAACATCTGAAAAAACATTTGATACCAATATATTAACTTATTAACGATAATCCGCTGTCAAAACAGACCGTTTGGCTTAGAATGTCATAGAAAATTTAATTGTGATTTTTTTTATATATTATAGATATTATTTATTTATAGACACGTATTAACGTTTGAATAAAATAAACCATTTTTTATTCAGACCATTTATATTTTTTTTATTTTATATTAATATTATGATGTTCACTTGATATTTCTACAAAACTGTAACTCTGACTTTAATATTATTATTATAATAAAATACCTCTTACTATAACATATACAGTTTTTATTATTTTTTCTGTAATACATTGTAACTTTATTAAGATTTTATCCATTGAACTGGGAATTTATCCGAAACAATATATTAACTGTTTTAAACTAAATTAATTATAAAAAGTACATCTATAGATGCATTTTCATAGATGCATTTTTGTTATAATCATATTATGCTTGTGAAATTAAAGTATCTCGTCATCGCAATAATTTTAAGTAAGTATTTTTTTGTTTTTACTTCATTGAAACTGATCAATTCATTGAGCAAATATCACTTAATTATAAAGATTTAATATGGCAGTTATCTTGAATATAAAAATGCTACACGCGATTTCCGCTGTGATGTTTCTTTTCTCTATCTACAACCAAATTTAATTTTTCACAGTATCTTTAATTGAATCATAACAAGTAATGGACTTTATTTTCTAAATTATTTAATAACTTAAAATATGACCTAGAATAACAAATATTGAATTCCCTTAAGCAATCAGTTATTATAATCGACGAGGAATAAAAGTACCAACTAAACAACCAACAATACCAAAATTTACGAATATTTTATGCATTTCAATAAACCACAGTTAAAACTAACTATAAACAATGTACACAAAAGGAGCAAATTTATATGAGGTAAGTCAATACTTAATTACAATGCAATGTTGTATTCAATTCATGCAGGTATCTAGATAACATACATACTGTAAGACCAAAAGTGCTAATTGAAAACAAACAAAACCCAGTAGTGTAATAACGGCGCCAAGGACAACACTTGAATTGTAAAACTGCACGCTGTACAAGTGCTTACGTCATTTATGTTTTTATTTCAATATTTAAGGTAATCTCGTCATTCTTATATATCCTTCCAAGGATACTACGGAATAATTAAATAAAACGCTCTAAAAGTCGATAATTGGTGTATCACATACATACATTTTTTATTCTATTGGAAATAAGCGAAATTAATGAATAATTAATTTCTATTTCATAAGTCTATTTTAATATATGTAATATGTTTATTCGGTTTTGGAGCCATCATATCAATCAGTACTAACGTTCTGTAGCTGACAAATGAGGCGCGCTGCACAAATGTATTGTTGTGTCACGTATTCGTTACTAACACAATATATTTGTTGGATCAACAGTCTTGAATCTATTACATACTAAATGTACTCCTAATATCTTGAGTATACTTTTTCATCTTCTCTTTTTGCTGCATAAAAAGTTATTTGTATACTTCAAAACGTTTGGCAAGATATTTTTTAATTACTTTTTATTAACAAACATTACGTATTTTTTTCTAGCTTGAAGAATCGATATCGGATGAAGTATATTTACCGTCATACAGCTGCAATATTAAAACGTACATTTTAAAGCAAAAGTATTTTATTGTATCTTCAAAAAAAAAAAAATTCTGTCGCGGTGGTCTTCACAAACAACAGGGACAATCAGACTTGAATAAATAATTTGTGGGTCACACAGTGCCGCGAAGGAATCAAACCCACGTCTTATGACTCCACAAGTTTTGTCGCTAACCACTAGACTATTAGGCCGTTCAATAGAAAAGTTACAAAAATATGACAAGTTAAATAAAAAATTCTGTAGATTAGCATAATATTTTTAAACATTTGTTCCTCACATTTCACAATTTTATTCTCTCGTATTTTCTCGGGTTTCAGTTTTATTTTGACTACTTTAAAATAGCATATCTTTAGCGATAAATATATCAACCTATTAAAAATACGTAATAGCTACTTTCACTTCTTTTTCGTTAACATCAAAAGGGATCATAATTAATGTCATTGTTTTTGTAATAACTGGTTGTCCCAGGAATAGGATAAAGATGTTCGTTCCTAACACTTTAATGTATATTAGATATAACCCGAGGGTACATTTATGGAGATCGACAGGAAACGGGTGTGGCCGCAGGTTATGTAGCTGACCTATTTAATGTCAACAAAAATGGCATCAACATTGAAAGCATAAAATATTGGAATTTAAGTGTAATGTTTAACCTTTGATACACTACTGCATAGTGCTTTTTTTTCTCCAAGTTGCCCTGACATATACGAAATATATAAAAATACATAAACCAAACCCAAATAATTCAGTTAACGTTAATGGTAGCGCCTAGTAGTAGTGATTTGACTGCAGCTCGTATTGGGCTGACTCGACCGGGGAAGAGCCCCTCTCTCACAGAAGATCGACGTGTAGTAATTAAATTTATTTGGTTATGTTCCGTCGGTGAGAGAGAATCATGAAATAACAATACGTCATCCTAATTGATAGGCCATACACATAATATATTTTTAACATAATCTTTTTAAAGCTGGTGTTGTCTTTCACTTTTGGAATTTCGTCTCATCATACACAATACAACGGATAATAGAATTGATACGTTATTATATGACAACACTTATACAACAAAGATGTCTACAAGGTTGACGTTACATTCAGAATGGCATTTATTTGTTATAAGTATGTTTAGTATGATCTTAAAATATAAAGAATAAGAAAATATAAGTAGTGATATTCAAACATTATCGATCAACTTAATTTTTAATATTCTTTAATCGAAACAGTTATGCGCATTCTCTGCGCCTAAAGAAGTTACTGGCTTAATTGCATTTGTTGAATGTTAAAACACTTTTTTATAGCAGGACTGTGACTTGATATTTAAATACATATTTTATTTGTGTTGAATTCTTTGTTTTTTAAACTAAAATTGGTAGGTACTTATCGTTAAAATATCTTTATATATTATTATACAATATTTGTTATATATTTTAGATATACATTTTGTATTATTCTTTACAAACATAATAATTTTATTGAATCTATTTCCTAAGTGAGTTAAAAATAAAGTTTCCATATCTATTGACTATTTATCCGGTCATTGTTTGACATTACTTTTTGTATCTTGTTTACGATATAAAATATTGATTTTAATGTATGGAGTATTGTTATAAGGCAAATTAGCATTTAATAGCACAAACTTCAGGTGCTAATATTTTTACAAAATACAGTACAAAAACTAAAAAATATTTATACAAAATAAATGTCGTATTGAAATTTTAATCCTAATATACTAACTGAGTCATAATTATATTTATTTACTAATTGGTCTGTGTAAATTAAATATTAGAAAAATTATAACTCCAAATTTTGTGTTGAGATTTTTTTTATAAGGAATGTGCATTATTTGAACGTAATAATATTTTTGTAAGCAAAAAAATCCTCGCTATGTGATGGAGTCAGAAAGAATAATATTTTCACTGCTCTACAGCGGTCAAACAATGTCAATTTAAAAATGTTACACTCAAATTCAAGTATTTCACGCTTTTAATGTCATTGCGGTTATGGTTGAAGTTAAATATTTTTAAAATTAATATCTTGTTTGGTCTGTTTATTTGTTTGTCTGTGCTTTAAATCACAAAATCTGCTTTTTCGCAAAAGATTGCTGAAAAACACTTGAGACGTCGGGTTAAAATTAAATCCGTAAATTAGTTTTATTTAAATACAAAATCTGATTTGGTTTATAACAAATTATTTTCATGTACCAAAATATCGATATCTACCAAGTACTTTGTTGTATTGACAACAAAGTACTGAATTGATATCGACTAAATTTGCTTTTGTCTTGTTTTATTTTATCTAACCTATATGGAATATATCTTAAAGTTATCTTACAGGATACTATAGGTATACCTAGTTTAAATTTAATAAAATTTAGTTTAATAAGTAATAAAATAAAATGCTTATTAATTAGTAACCAAGTAATTTGCTCCTATAGTAGAAGTAGACGAGCCACATCAACTGAAGCGTTTCTCTGACATCTACAAATGTATTCTCGGCTCATATGCAATATCTAGTCTGTTAAAGTGTTAAAATTTATAATTTTTATTTGTTTATTTGAGATGGGGGAGTAGTAGTTACGGTATGACTATATTTACATGAACCACACGAAAAAAGTAAAAATAGTTATTAAGTATAATGAACAGACTTATCTGCTGACCGTAGATAATTCTCAGGTCTTTGAATTGAAAATCACGTGCATTTGTTCAGCTCGAACAGTTTGTCATCTGTGAAACTATAGCACTGATTTTTGTATATGATTTATACTTTGTCTTTAAACCGGACTGAATATATGTATCTATATCATATATCTATAGGTAAATCAATGAAACAGTCTATTTTTCTATAAGTTATTAAAATAATTTATAAATATAACAAAAATGGTTTGTATTATACCAAACCTATTAACGGTCTCTATAGTGTTGGATTTAATGATTTCATAAAAAGTATGTGTAAGGAAGGCTAGATATTAATTAACATTTGTGAGTGAAATAATAACACCGAACGCTGTAGGCACTAGGACAGCATACATTTGAAGCAAGTTTAACAATTCAAGTGCTGTCCTCGGCGCCTTTGTGCGTTACACTACGGTATTTGTTTTCAATTAGGAAATGTGTTTGTGCCCTACAGTTTCACTGTTACCCTAATACATATACTATAATTTAATACTACGCAATACTAACCTCATGGGAAATTATCTTTGTTGACTGTATACACTGATTATAGTATATAATAATAATATTTTCTATAAATCCTAAAAAATATATAAAACGTTTCATGTTGTCATGTTTCATTTTAGTGTGATTGTGTGTCTGTGACTATATTTTTTTTGTAAAGTAAATCTTTATTAAAATTATTAAATAACCTTCTAATTTTATAAGTTAGTAACTGTAAGGTTTTACTAGCATCTGAGTAAAACATGAGCTGTGATTCAACATTAAATTTATTAATAATGTTTATAGAATATAGTTTCCTTATTGTCTAATTGTAAATATTAAAATATTAATACTGTGTGATCTTTTAATAAATGATTGTTATATTTTTATTTATTATAAATATTATATTATTATATTTGCATTGTATCGTATTAAAATCCCAGAATGTTATATCAAAACCTTTATTTTTTGTTTTCCTTTAATTATATTTCCATTTTATTGTATTAATTCTTGTCTCCAACTTTAAACCATACGTAATTTCTAAATTAAATCAAAGTAATGAATTATAATATAGTTAATACATTTGTAAATTTTTGGATCCTCCGGTTAAGACCGACGTAATTGGCGGATAAATATTTCTTATTTTTAATTAATGCATACCAGCTAAACAATATAAAATTACAAAATATTTTTAAACTACGTAAAATAGTGTTGAACTCGTATGCCTTTTAAAAATCAACGTTGCGTTCTGATGTAGGTCTAATGTTATATGTATTATTGTAGCTTTGTAGGTATTATGTTGTATGTAGTACCTACATATTGAACTTTCACGATATAAAATTTTGTAATGTGGGTAATGTAATAATATCATTGTTTAAATAAATATATATTTCTAGTAAAACTACATAATGTAAATATGTTAAAGTGTTATTATTATTGTATTAATTAGATTGAAGAATTTACAATTACATAAAAAATAGTTAATACTGAACATATTATATTAATGTTTTAAAAGTTATTGATTTCACATATTGGCGGCAGGTATATTACCAAGTAAAATATTTTATGTTGATGTAAGGATAGATATTAATTTTGCTAAAGTGCTTTTGAAGTTTCTCAATGTTTTGAATGTGTGTAATTTTATTTCTTCACTAGGAATTATTTAAGGTTCTGGTAACAAAAACGTAATCTTCAATGTTTTGTGAGAGATATAAAAGCCTTATCTTTTACCTGAGACTCTCATTTAACAATTTTTTTAGCTTTTCTGGAATAAATGAAATAAAATGCCTTCCAAAATATTAAAAGCGTAAAATTTACCTTACATAATTCGATGTGCATTTTCATTTGTTTTTTAAACAAACAGGGAAATTATAAAATTATTAAGGATCAAAATTGGAAAGAATACCTATATATGAAAAAATATAAATCAAAACTGCTTAGTATCTTTCGTTAACTATTCGAGTCATAATCAGAGATAACCAAGATTAATAGAATAAAATTGTATCACAGTACTAACCCAGAGATGGCAAACGACGAGAAAAGATACCGTGAACTTGTTGAAATAATATTTCAAAAGTCAACAAAGTTTACTCAATATTTATAAGAAAATCTATTATGTATAGAATATATACTGTGTTACTCGTTTCGTTTCTACTCCCCATATTTCCACGCAGTTGCTTAATCTCGACTGTCTCGTAAGCCGCAGAACGTCAGTATTGATAGATATGTACTGTCATCTATAGTCAAGTAAAAAAATTGCAGGTAAAAAAACTCCAGGAAACAACCTGGAGTTCACGTAAACATTGGTTTATTAATATCCTTTCATTATTAAATGTATATTTTTTTGTCTAATACACACAAAAATTGTGACAAAGCTGATTTTGCGAAAAGTGTCTCATCCGCTCTCTCTCCGCTGACAGAGCGGAGTATTGCAATGATCGATCAAAAACACAAATAATAAGACAATCAACGAATAATTATTCACACTATACATTAGACAGATACTCAGTTAAGAAATATGCTTACCTTATTAATATTATGTTAAAAGATGGATCATTGGATGATTGAATTTAATATCAGTGAATTAGATTATTATATAATATATAATTAATCAATGTAAATTTTCTATTGAAACGAAGACTTATTAATGCATTTTTTATATTCAATCTACATTTACAAGTACATATAATGGTTTGTACTCTTAAATGACATTAGAAGTGTAAGGTAACCGGCTTCGGAAAGTTAAGTATAGTTTCAACGACAAACGCAATTAAAAGTTATTTCCAAACTATATAGTTGTATGGTAGTTCTATTTGTGTGGGAAGTTAATTAAATAACATTGTTATCTTTGTAATGAAAATATAAAGTGGATATACACAAAAAAAAGTTTGTTGAATTTTGAGAATGTAATTATGTCAATTATAAATAACAATTGTAATAAATAAATAAGAAATAATATTATCACAATTTTATTATAATTATAGTATTATTTATAAAGCAATAATTTAAATAAAACTTATATTATTATAGCTTTTAAATATCTAATGGTAATTAAACGCTCTTTAATTTTATATTATTGTATTTTTCTTTAATATTCAATAAATGTTAATGACATCAGTAACTTCTTTATGCGAAGGGAATGTGCATAATTGTTTCGATTAAAGAAAGTGCTGGGAAAGTAACGACTTAAGACGATTAGTCTATTGGAACATCGATTATTTAAAATGCGGCTTACTTTCCACATCTAACGAGTTAAGTTTTTTATTAAGAGGTATTTTAGAAATACATATATTGAAAATTTCGTCTACTACATAGCCGTAGTGGCTTAGATCAAATCGAGTTGACATCAGAGACAAATGTTGTCAAATAACACTAAGATCAGAATCCAGATCGAAACTGATGGTATATATTTTTATGGTTGTTTCAATAAAACTAGTATTATCTATTTAAGATTGAAATTAGAAAAAAGAAATTCTAAAAATTTTTATGGAAACCAATAGTTTCAATATTTTCAGAGAATATAGGTTGCGTCTCTATTTCAAATCAAAATAGTTGACATATAACACTAATATTAGATATGTTTCTCTAAATAATATATTATTGATACTGAGGAGAGATGACAAGATTATTCATACCAACACTTTCACAGCAAAAAGCCTTGATCCTCGTATGGGATATTTCTGATGATACATATATGGCGATGAGAGTGATCATAGTTGATGTAAGTCATATACTGCTGTAAGAGCTAATAAATAAACTTAAACATCGACAGATACGTTCTATATATATAGTCTACTCATATCATTGTATGTAGTTAATAAATCAATTACACAGTTACTGTTTACAAAGTAATAAGTTTTATACTTTCGCTGATTGATACACATTAAAGTTTACATAATATGAAATGTATATTTTGGTTTGCTTTGATCTGAATTAAAAAATCGATCAAATATGAAAATTCATTAGGTAAAGTTAATAATCATTAGTAAGATATCCTTCTTGTAGAATATTTTAGTATAATACTTTCCACGATGTTAAAATATAAATACATAGCTTAGAAAAAACCCTGAAATAAAAGAAAATTCTGGGAACTACACTAAGGAGATTGAGGTAATTTAAATTAAATTTCCGGGAAACAGAATATGCCACCTTAAGCCTCCTATTTGCTTGTTATAGTTTATAATGTAGGAATAAAGTGGTAAAGTAAACTGAATTGCAAGGCTGTGATAATCATCGTATTCTATCAAGTACGTGTTAAAAAATGTATAATATTATGTACGAATAATAGAAATAAAGTGATATTCTTCGATCTTGTTCCGTACGCTTTATTCCCAATGGTATTCTCGTGCTACGGCTAAAATTATGCAATTTTGTTCTACGCACGTCTTTGTATTGTATTTGTTTATTACATATTAACTTATTATTTGGATACTATTGAATCGAAATTTTAAAATAGTCTATAGAATACCTTAATATATGGACAAAAAAAAAGGTATAATTTGTAATATTAATTTTATAATTAAGTTAAATTATAAAATTATTAAAGTAATTTACTAAAGATTAACTATACGATTTGGAATGTAATGCATGTAATAATATGGTAAAGGAAGCAGTAACAATTACGTGAGTCAATTCGTTAAAGCGAAACGGTTAAAGCATCTTGAACAAAACGAGGAACTAATTTCCTGTAATTTTATCGTAATATTTTTTTGTTCGAATTGCTTATTACCTGCTGATACCTGGACAAATGATGCAATAAATTTAAGAATTAAAACCAAGTTAAACGTAAGAATTCAAACAACTAAGTTTTATACAAAACACTTTGTTATGTCACTACCACACACACACAGTCCTTATAAACAAGTTTCTTTCCAAAAAAGTTTTTTAATTTATTAAAGGGTAAAATCTGAATATTTATATATTGGTTATTCCTAAAATTCGTTAGAATAAAAGAGCTTAGACCTATTCAAGGTATATGTTGTTTAAAAAGTTAATACTTTAGTGGCGAGGCTTAACAGTGTAATCTTAAAAAGCATATTAGACATTGGAGGACAATCGATGATTGACCTCTGGTTAATACTGTTTCGATACAGTTACATAGAATCAATATTAATAATAATAATAATAATAATAATAATAATAATAATAATAATAATAATTTATTTCACTTCAAAAAATCATAAATACACAAATAAAGTAGAATCTTCTTTTAAGGATAGTTAATTTATCCCTGTGCCAGAAGACTCTGCTCTTCCATAACAACATAATTATAGCAAACTAAATTATTAATTAAATATTACAAAAAACAAAATTATTAATTAAACATTACAATAGTCTATAAGGTGCAATGTATGTGTGAGTGTGTGTTTGTGTTTTTGAATGTGAGTGTGTGTATGTGTATGTGTAAGTGTATATGTACGTCTGTGCATATGTGTGTGTGGGTGTAAAAATCAACTCATAAAACGTAAAAGTAACTCCACTTCTTCATATTTTAAAGAAAGAAGCCATTCTGCTACTGTTTTTTTACAAAAGTATGTTGTCATTGGATAGATCTGCAACTTGCGATTAACAATATTGTAAAGATGGCTAGATAGCTTAATAAACTGATGACCGCCAAAAGATGTTCTAGTGATACTAGTAGGAGCAGCAAAATCTTTTCTTCGTTTCATAATTTGTTTATTATTATCATACGGAAGTGCTCGATGTTTCCTTAAAATAACATTAATAATATACAATTTTCTAACGGAAAGCACATTGCTCGTGATATATAGTTGATCGGTTCGAAATCTGTAGGGTTTAAAATATATAACCTTTAATATTGTCCGCTGAGCTCTTTCCAATTCAATAAATCCTGTCTTAGTGGCACCACCCCAGACTGATATACAGTAAGTCAAGATTGATTGAATCAGAGCTAGGTAAATCGTTTTCAAAATAGTGTTAGAGGCTACGTGTCTTAAGATCTTAAAAATATAAACAAGCTTCCTTACTCTATTTGCGACCAATTCAATATGCGGATGCCAAGATAAACGTTGGTCCAAAATCACTCCAAGATATTTAATTGAAGCTACTTTAGTAAGTATAGGACAACAACAAATCCCTTGTATTTGGGAGCAATTATTATGCATTTTTAATACAAAATTATCTACTGGTTGTGATCGTTCAGACATAGTAAAACAAATATACTTTGTTTTAAGGGTGTTAATAGAGAGGAGATTGATATTCAGCCATTCAGCTATACGAGCCAATCCAATTTCTGCGTGGAAACGAACGTCCTCCCACGAGATTCCAGTAAATACCACGGCAGTATCATCAGCGAATGAAAATATTTGTCCATTAGTCAATTGCAGATTACAAAGTTGATTGATATAGATTAAAAATAAAGTCGGACCTAGGACACTTCCCTGGGGTATACCAAATGTAACGTCGGCTTCATCACTTGTATAACCTTCAACTCTTACGTTTTGCTTACGGTCGGTTAAATAACTAATAAAAAGAGACAAATACTGATTTCTAATGCCAATTGCCTCTAGTTTTTGTATAAGGATGGGAACAGAGACGGTATCAAAAGCCTTTCTGAGATCCAGAAATATCGTTATGCATTTTCGTTTATTGTCTACCTCATTTACTACTAAGGAAGTTAAATCTGAGACTGCGTCCTCTGTGGACTTTCCGTGTCTAAAACCATATTGATGACTAGAAAAAATATTAAATTTGTTCAAGTAACTTAGTAGTCTTACATTTATTATTTTTTCTAGAATCTTAGAGATACTAGGAAGAAGTGAGATTGGGAATAATTGGGAAGGATTGGGAATCTTAGAGATACTAGGAAGAAGAAGAATATTGAACCTTATCGTTATCTTTATCGTTAATCATACTATGTACTGAGTATTCAATGAATTTTAAATAGGTAATCTATGAAGTTCTTTAAATAAAAACATCACTAGATATAACGTTGAGTGGAATAGAAGGTGGCGTTGCGGTCGTAATTGAATATTGGTACACTTGTTATTCATACCATCATGATATTGACATATTTCAAGTGTCAGTTATTCTGTATTTGCAGTCTGACATTTGACAAAATAATTATTTTTTGTTTACACTAATTGCCGGTAATATATTTATTGGTTTGCTTTGACGTTTGTGATTTTACAGTTATTAGTACAGAGTGCTATCAAGTCCCTGGAAAAATTGTATTAATTATTAATAGTATCTGGAAAGTAATGTAATATTATCATTAGAGTTGTTTAATTTTAACAAAATTTGTATTTTTCTTCTACATTTCAATATTTTTTTCGTTCTTATGACTTCTTTTCGTTATTTTAATTTATTCTGCTAGTTCTTTTTATTTTACTATCGTTTGTGTTTGTTAAACAGTTCATCAGTTTTTTTCCAACACATTTGTCATTTTTATACCTTTGTGCATTGTGGTTTCTAATTTTCGCGCCAATATATATTAAAACATTTTGTGATATTAAAATGGTGTGCATTCATAAAGAGAACCGAATCGCTATGACAGCATTATATAAAGTAAGTATGGTATAAATACAATCTAAGACGATAAAAAAAACAGAAAAGTGGCGCCCCATCTCTCTATATTTCTTCATTTTGTTTCAGAAAGTAACGGAGGGAGATGTTTAGAAGTTTATTTTATCAATTTCTTCTAAACCTACATATACATGATAATATTATTAGTATATGCTTATCTACTTAATTGATGCCATTTGTCCACAATCACCCATATTATAAACTTTCCCTTATATTAATACACCTTCCCTATGGCCGGAAATTTTGCCATGACTCCGAAATAGATAATCATCATGTGTAGATATTCTACATCTTAAAATTTGTAAAATCACTACATGTTTGAAATAATATCGAATTTACAGTTCTATAAAATATCTTAATCAGTCCTGCCTGCGTTGGAAGCATATAGAATCATATTTCTGTTTTTTTAAAAATGATACTGTTGGATTGTTATATGGTAGACCTAACATGATTATCAACAAAATACAAAGTAAGTAGTTAAGTAAGTTTTGATCAGCTTAAATTTACGGTTTATTTTTGTTTTGCCGTTGATTGAAAATAATATATCTATAAAAACGATCCCCGTTTTTTTATTACATTCAGATACATAATCTAACCTCGTATGAAATGTATGTTTCATTTATATATCTATATATATATATATATATATATATATATATATATATGTTTTAAGTTTTGATTATACCTACCTAAAATTATCAGCGAAAATATATATTTGGTCGATGGATATTGGAGTATCATTAGATTTTCAATGTAGCTTTATCTTCACATCTGATTGATGGCGATGTGTATTGAAATAGACTGGGAGGTTAAATAAATATAGTTTTACTACACGGCAGTTTTCGTGTTGAAATTAAAGACGTCTGTTTCAATTTATATATCAGCATATAGTATAAAAATAAAACCTTAAATACTATAATAATTAAATAATGTATTACTTTTACAGAGAATACTAAATTATTTGATAAAGAAAGCTTCATCAAATTAATTTAGTGTTAATAAAATGTTTATTTTATATTTTAATGTATATAGATAATAAAAAAGTTGTATCATAGATGTGGCTTTCGCCTATATAATTATATAATAAAATATTACAGGTAGGTGTTGCTACGTGTTCAGCTGAGATCTATTATCTTCAGCTTCAGCTTCATTTTGGTTAAAATTGCGACTAAAATAAAAAAAATCCTCAAGTTGAGATTTTTACAGAGTGTACATTAATACAAACATTAAATTCAAAATAATAACAATCGAGAGACAGGCCTGACATTGTTTAGATACAACTGATCTACATCATCTACAGATTGAATCGTATGTTGACAGAATCGTCAACATACGATTCAACCTTCAACCAAAATTCAAGATTCCTAAGACAAAGTTACCGTTCAATTTGATTTTCGGCTTGCCTTGAATCTCCTTTACATTTTATGTAGACATCCCACATCAGACCTCTGTCTATTTTTGGTATTCGTATTAAGTTTTCATAATGATTAATCTCTTAATATTAACCTCAGAAAAGTAATCTTGTTGTTATATACTGAAGAAATAATAATATATAAATTTGATGTGTGATGTTTAATTAGTAACATCGAGTATTATTATAAGATTTTAATAAAACAGTCGTCATTATATATTACCATTCGTATGAAATATCTAATACCATTTCACGTTTTATATTTATTTATTTATATAGGAAATCACAAAAATCTTTGAACCTTCTATAATTATCAAAACTTAAAATAAATTTAAAATTAATTATAACTTAAAGATTTCTTCACTAAAATAAACCTGTTTTACTTATTCAATAATAATTAATGATATAATTAATCTAACATAGACATATAGTTCTTCAATTATTAGTGTCTAATCATTTAGATAAAGAATCAAAGATTATATCTTGATCAAAACATATCTTGTCTCACTGCTGTCGTAATAGGAAATTTAAGGGGCGAATTCTTCATTTGTGTTTCAAAATGTAACACTCGTCATAAATTTCCAGTAATACCTCTTCGTACCTTTAATAGTTTTCCGTAGCAAGGCTATTTTTCTATTAACACTAAACCTACCAAGTACCGGTCAAAATGACCGTTCTTAAACTTTGGTAATACTTACACATTTTTAAACGTTGTAATGTCGTTATCAAACTACAAGACAATTCTTATAATATGCATATAATATTTTCTTCACTCTTTACTTTTAGGTATTTCCATTATTACCTGCGTTATATAATAAAATAACTTTTAATTACCGTTCAATTTGACCGCGTGCGGTAGGAACAGGTATACAAGAATTGTCGGTAGTTTTAGTGTTAAAAGCTAGCCTACAATATTTTATTCGTCTAAGGTTTCCTTCCCACTACCCGCTTCCCACCAACTATATAACGATCTTCTATACCTTCTTGTATAGCCTGTTTTGCACGGGATCTTCAAGACTATGTCTTTTAAGTCGTTATCCTCACTGGGCTCGCCATTATTCTCTAAAAGAGCGTTCAGGGTTCAGTCTTCATGTAAATATCTATTTCCTATTAGCATTTATTGCTCACTATACCTATAGAAAAGTAAAAATAATAAAAACATATCTAGTATAATTATGAGAAAAAACATACAATTATCATATTAACCCCACCAGTATGATGATTTCTTATAAGAATGAACCCCAACGCAACGCATATAAAGATTAAGGCATACATGGTTTTAATTAAATTTGTGAAATGACAATGAATATTGAATTTTATGAATAATCGAGAAAATATTTACTATTACAGAAAAGTGGCTATGCACACTCTGTGCATTAATATGGCATACGTTAAAATAATTTTAGAAAAGTTTTGATTATTGCATTGATATAGATATGATATAGATATGATGTAGATATTTCAGGAAATTTCTGTTTACTTAAATAAACATATTTACATAAACCTAGTCTATATTTGCTTGTGACTCTCCGTGCTTCAGTTATTTTCGAAATAATTCAGCGACATAATATGAAATTATATTCTAGCATTATATGTCAATAATAGATATTATTGCCATCATAATAAGCCGAGAGTTTTCTTTGAGTATAGCCTAAATATCAGTATACAGATTTGAAATTAAATATTGGATGTTAACATTTTTATACATTATATTACAAATCTGAATGGAAACTGATAGTCTACTTTTTTTCTTTATTCCGAACTAGATACAAAAAGATTACAGATCAAGCCAAATAAAGGAATATATCACATCTAAGACATGTGACATTTCCTTACAGATCTCATCGATACTACTATGTAGCCATTCTGTTCAACATTTATTTCCACGTTATTCAAAATGTCAGATTAAGTGTAAAAGGATGGTAGAAACAAACTCGTTTTACAAATAATATATGAATTGAAGTTATAAAAGTTGGTTAACTACGGTTGATACGATAATCTACAAACATATCTAATGAAACAGCATCTCGAAATACGTGAAGCTATTTTTGTATCGTCACATTAGTTTTAAGTACCTTTGTTCAGTTTTTTTTTATAGTGAATATAATAAAAATTTTCCTCTTCTGATATCCTGCAACTTTCTTATTACAGACGGTTTCAGAATAAAATATGTAATTATAAATGTAATAGTTACTTCGTGTATTGAAACAAAAAGTATTTTTAATTAAATTGATTCTAAAATGCAAATGTATTCAGTTCTACACCGTGTTTGATGGCCCTTACGTAAGTAACAAGAGCTCAGAAACAGATATAAACTTCTAGATAGGACAACATGTCTTAGCATTTGTTTAGTAATTCTTGTAAGCTTAAACTTAAATAACTGACCTGAATGTAAAATTAACTTTAATACACGTCTATTTTTGTGTTGCAGACATGTTTTTTATGTTAAGGATTTTTTCATTCTTAATAGATATGTTACTCAAGGTATTAGGTACAATATGTTTTTCACAATTTTCAGCATTATAATTTTACATAGTAATGAAATTGATCATGACGTAACATCTAATAACTGTGAAACGCACTATTTTAAACCTACTTAAAATAAATTAACAATACCTCTTCTAGGCTTTACGAAAATCACAATTTGTATTTATTTCTAGCACTACAAGAGACGCCAGAGTTAATCTGCTAATGCCCCTGTATTAAGTGACAATAGAATGGAATCTATTTTGGTGCCGATTTCAAAATCATTTTGTCCCATGAGTATTCCTTGCCTCTAATATCTAACAAAGCTACTAGACTGAGCTGGAATTCAGCAACATTTTTTTTATATTGAACAATTTGAATTATTGATAAAGCTTTTCGAATGTAACATTTTGTTCTAATTTTTTCATATTACCAGATGAAAAAATTATAACATCTATATTTTAGAGCACTTTCTAATTGAAGTTTTTATGATTCCTTTCTAGTGTATAAACTTACTACAAATAAAATAACAACTAGTAAGTAATCCTATATGATTCAAGAAACATACAAAGAAAAAATATACATTTTCATTACTCAGAGGTACAGAAGTACCATTATCACAGTTTTAATCACATTATATATAAAAATTATGGAATATGGAACTTAAGTAAAAAGTAATTTTCTCTTGGCTTTATGATATTCAGAGAAATATTTCCATTTTCCTAGTTTCTATAGTTACGTTTTGTCTTTGTATTAATGAAATGTTGCCAAGATTGAATTAATAGAAAAGGATTATGTTTATCATTGTTAGTATTTCTATTACTATAGTAAAATAAAATTATGAGTCTGCAGATTTACAAAATTTTCTTTCTGAGTTTTTTCCTGATCTTTATATTTTGTTTTCGGCTTTTTGCAATTGTTTTTAGATTTAAGTCTTTTACTAAATTTTTAATGCATTAATAAATAAATATTTATTCAATGAAGTTTTGATTCTGTTATTGGTCTTGCATTTCTTTAGTTATTTTGACATTGATGACGATATCTGATAAGATTTTTGGTTTGTATTATTATTTATGTTTGTAGTTCATACATCATTTGATTATACATAGAAGGCAATTAAGGTATTGTTAAAATAACTTCTTTTCAACAATTAACAAACTAATTCTCGTCCTAATCTAAAGTGGTTGATGACAAATTAACTTAACAACTAACGGCCACAGCTGGTATTCGCGTGAACACGTTGTTACCAAGCATTTTCAATTACAAAATAGAATCCCTTCGTGCGTGATCCGCTTTAGCAATCGCTAGTGTTCGAGACATTCCGGGCAGTAACCTGATTAGTGTATTATAATATCACCTGCGTTAGAGTAGTTTTTAGATAATGAGAGAGGATAGATGTTCATATGTGTCAAATCAGCAGTTTACAACATTTATGTATGGGACTAGGTAGTGAGTATAATAATGATGAGTCAATTCAGAAAAAAGTAAAAAAGGTACAGAGAGACAGTAAAGAAAGTAGTAAGTTTCTCGGTCTTTACTAGTTGAATACTTTACTACTTGATACAACGGAATATCCCTCCTACTCCTCCTAGTATCCAGAAGAAGACCGAAGAGATTAACCGGAAATTAATCTTGTGATAGAAACATTATACTGAATTGAAATGATATTGACATGAAAGTTAAATATGCAAAGTCTGAAACCTAAGTTACTAATGTTCGATAATTTATTGCACCAGAAAAAAATCACATACTTATAATAATACGTACATATATATAATGTTACGTAGAAATTTCATTTCTGCAGTAATTTAAATACTTAGTCACACATTCTAATTTTTATGATGTTTATCTGTGATTAAGTTCATTAAGTATCTTTTGACAGGAAATTTCCTGACAATTTCACAAGACTTTAATAGTCTATGACATTTCGTATTATTTTAGAATTTAGATGTTGCCAGCTTGGGGATGCTTTGGATTCCTCAAAATATCATACTATTCTATTATTTAGATTCAGTTTTATTCTTATGTCAAAAATTATATTAATTGGTAGCATACTGCTGCATATTATATAAAATTAGCTGTCAATCTTTTCAGATGTTTAGATGTTGCCTACGTTGTCATATTGATATATTTAGATTGAATTAAAATATTGTAATTCAGTAATGCTTATTTGTTTCTAAAGATATTCAGTTCTTTAGTTTAAAGTTACAAAAGTAATTATTTTATTTTCTAATAATTAAGAATTTACCCACATTTAATTTAACGTTCTGCGGGGGGTAGTATAACGACGACCTATCTATCGAGGCACTTCCGATATTTCTTTTTTAATTAACCTCCGTTGAGTGTTGTTCATATTAGTGTTCTTAATAACGCTTATAAATCGTTGATCCTTTCAATCATAGATGTGTACTATTGCAGGGTTGATCAAATATTTTGGAATAACCATAATTCGTATTGCCGGAATTTCCCGATCAGTTTAAGAGTTAATTTGAGGGGAATCTGGTAAGTAATTTGAATTTTCACTATAAATTAGGAAGTGTTATTTAGTTTTCATAAGTTCTTTAAAGATTTACGTAGTATATTTTCAATATTTGTCCTGTTTTGAATTGAATAGATTACGACATGATTTGTGCTATTTCGTAGTTTAAGCTATACATTGTTCATTACAGGTTTTTTTTTTATTTCTAAAATAAATCTGTACATGTGTAATAAATGTGTAATTTCGGGTTGTCCACTTGCATGTCCATTGCTTCTGAACTGCTGCTGTAATTGTAGCTGCATGTGGGGTCTGCCTGTCCGCTCCTCGTTTAATATAAAGAAGCTACTTGGTGATGTACTACTTTATATATAATTAATCTACACTATAATCAAATATTTGAAGATCAATTGTTTGACTGCAATCTTCTTGTACTGACAAACAAGGAGGCTGTGTATATGTCTTCATTTGTCCATTGTCAGTGGCGCCTAGGGATTTAATTTAAAATATTAATATTAAGGATATTATTCAATATAAGTATTTGAGTTTTGTTTACCTCAATTGACCCACCGCTGAGTCTAGCTAGCAAATTATCTATTATATTCAAATAAATTTAAGTAAACATTTAAATTTAAATGTTAATAAATTGAGTCTTAAATATTAAATTGGATATTTGATTTAAGACGACTTCATAACTCTAAATTGGGAAGGTTATAACGGTAACCAAATTAATTAAAGGTAAGTGAAATAATTAATCCTAATTTAAGTAATAATTATTCAATAACAGTAAAATAATATCTAACCTATATGAATCAAAAATATATGTAAATCTATGGTATAATTACCATTACTAGAATATTTTTTTACAACTAAACAGTTCCCCATAGTGTTGTTCAGGCCATTGTATTGACAAGAATATTACTGCTGTTGGAAAGAAGAGGAGACTTACAATCTTTTATAGTTAATTTGTAAATAATATATATATTTGTTTAAAATAAATTTGTTTTAAATAGAACTAAAAGAAATACAGTAAATAAATTTTATAAAGATTAAAATCAGATTAAGAAAAACTTCTAATATATATTTTTCATTTCATATATCTTACATATTTATTGAATTATTTTGTATTGAAAACAGTAATAATCGACTCAAAAGTATAATATTGGCAATTTGTTGAAGCTAAGGTAGTGTAATTAGTACTTGATCATTGTAGTGTTCGCACATTTTAAAAAGTCAATCGTATACGTATTTTGATGCCAAACGTCATGCCATTCGTCAGTATTTACCGATCAATCGACTTGTCCGGTTTTGCTCTATATTAATTCCTTCAATCGTTTATATTAATACCCTACATCGGTTTGAATTGGGTATTCTAGCGCTTAGCGCTTTGATTGAGTCCAGACACTGTCTCAGAAAGTTACTCGGCATTTTATTAATAATTTATCAATATCTCAATTCATCAATTAAGGTAACGTATGGCAGTTTCTAATGGAGTAGTACTTACCAGTCTTCGGTGTAACTCGAAAGCAAGTCCGTTCTTTGACACCTCTCCACAATGTAGGCTCCGTTGTAAAAGGAAATATTCATATGATGACAACGCGACAACTTGCTGCGTCTCGTTTATCATCCGTACTCATGACAGTTCCCGATATATATATATATATATATATATATATATATATATATATATATATATACGTGTGTCTACAGAACATAGACTACGATAAAGATAGTGGCAAGAAAATCACACAACACAGGGTAAAGACACTATAACACTACCACTTGTTATACATATTATTGGGTGTATTCAATCACAGGAATTGAAAATATACAAGAACTGTTGAGTCTTTATTGCAATAAATTTAAATTATAAATGTAATACGTTCCACTAGGTTTTCAAGGTCAATATGTACTGTATAAAAGTTGGAGCTTTAATGCAGTTGTAGATAAAAATACCTATTTATCACATAGATTGTTTTTTATTTCAAGTGATTTGTGCCGAATCCAATTGCTTACAGTTCATTTAAAGGCTTAAGGAGCCATAGATAATAAGATAGAGTTTACATTTATTGATAATACTAATACGGTATAGTCACTCTGGTTTACTCCGAATTCAGTTCAAGAATATTTGCCTCTGACATCTACTGGGTTGGCGTAAGACATTTAGTGACACTGATTTTAATTAATCAATAGTCAAAATACGTGTTGTATGTATTTTTAGAATGATTTTGTTAAGACCATTAAGATGTGACTAATTACCTTATCTCTACAAAATAATTAATTTTACGATAGACAAATTAATTTAAATATTAACTTTCACTGCACTTTCTCAAATCGAAAGAGATCTTCACAAGAGAGAGAGAGAGAGAGAGAGATCTCTGATGATGCCAACCTAAATAAAAGCTAAAAAATTAAAGAACGCTTTATATTATTTTACATCTGGAATGTGAGTGGCTCTTTAACTTAATTTATTGTTAGCGTTGTTTATTGTTTTTCGACCAAAAAATTTACTTTTAATTGAAATAACTATACAGTGTTGTTATAGAATAATTCTTATACCTTTTGGACATATAGTTGCTTTTACTTTAAAAATGCACTTTACAAATACTTATTTCTATCATAAATTTCATTTTATCCTCTCTTGTATGGTTCGGCATTAACTTTTAATCACTTTTGTTGGTCAAAGTGTACTCAACTCATACAAAGGTATGCTCCAGAGAGTCTTTATATATAATATAAAAAAATGTCTTAATGTTTATAAAAATGTCTTTACATTTTTTGTACCGTATATACTTATATCCAAACTCATCATATATTACAATTTATTAAGAGCTAGATACAATACAAATTACAATTGTATTAAAAATTTACAATGGTATATGTTTTACTAAAATATAAACGTAATGTTACATCGAAGTTGTTTACCTATTTTATATATTTTGACTTTTAGTATTGGCTGTATTAACAAATAATTGATTATTGATACTTGATCAAAATATATACACTCGTATATCTAGTTTTAAAACGATCAAATGTTTTTTTTGCGTTCTAAACGTTGAGTTAAAGTAGTGAAATATATGTCCATGAATATAACATCTCATTATATCTGTACGCGAAACAATCCACAGAGCTGCGACGGGAGTTACAAAGAATAATAGTTTATCCAAAAATTAATTTCTCAATATTTCACTCATATTCATATTCTAGTGTTTTATGCTTTAAATGTTTTTTTAAGTTGCATTGCATTGGCACTTATTATGTGAAGCCTTCGAAATATTTCGTTATATTTCAACAATAAACTAATTTCGAATATTCGTAAGGAAATCTATCGCATATCTAATGTTGAGAAGGACACAACAATACAAAAATAGTTTTTTTCTCTGCTTTAATGTATGTTTGTTTATTTTCTCGAAGATCAAATTTTCATGAGAAGAGACAAGCAAGATATGGGACAGATTTTGATGGAATCTATCGTTTTAGATTATTATCAAAGTCAATATATAAATATTTTATACTTCTCAAGAGAAAACATTTTTATATTTTCTTTTTAATGTTCTGTCTATATAGCGACATTAAAACTAAAATGTATGTATTTTTATTTATTTACTATAATACACCGACTTATGATTTAAGTCCAAAAATGAAAATGAGGAACAGAGGAAGTCGCTTACAACAGCTACTGTATAAAAAAATATAATTATCTTAACATAAATATATAAAAGATTAAAGTTACAGTTACTTCAGTATTTTGGTTTTATATAACAATATATTATTTATAAGATACGAACGGGACAAATAGGTAGTGGTGTTAGTAGTACCGGCTGGTGCTGATCATATTTGTCCAGCATTTGCCGATACAAAAGATAAGCAGCTACTTTTTTTAGACATGATCCACAATCATGAACTATTGATTTAACTTTCTAGTATCTAATTGTAAATATTAAAATTGTTTCATTAGTTTTGAAGCTTACAAATTAGAAACAAATGAACGAATCATTCCTCTCTAATCAGTCATGTCAGTGATGTCTATATCATATAGACTTTATATATTGCCTCGTGGTCACTCTACCGTTAAGTATTTTACATGTTGAGCTCCAGAAGTTTTCTTCTACGGCAAAAGAGAATGAGTTACACCACCTGCGGCCACACCCATTTCGTGTTATATATCCTGGGGCGTTATACATGTAACCATCCAAAATGTAGACATTTTTTAAAATGCCAAAATTATATTTTATGGTATTCCTGGGACAATGATTGTAATCACTCGTGCAAACTTTACTGACATTGACTATAAGAAAAGCATGTATAAACCACCTTTCTTAATATACTGGCTTACGTGAGATATACTTTCGGTACAAATGTGTTGAACTAATAAGCTAATCCACAGAAACATCTTATCGTATTCACACTTGCCATATTATTGTAAAAGTGCCTATTTCCAATATATTCACAGTCTTATTGTTTCCGTTACATCTATGTTTATGAATTGGTATTATTAAACACTTTTAATTTAAATAAGGTGTTTTAGTAAATACAATAAAATACTCTGCTTTAAGGCACTTTTTGTTACAGCAGCAGTGACATGTTAAATCTGCTTTATGCTATAATCTAGTTATCAACTTCAAAGGGATTTTATAAGATCCTAGTTATTTGAATACTCTAATAAATTAAAAAAAATCTACGTTAAATAAAAACAGATAT
This sequence comes from Melinaea menophilus ssp. n. AW-2005, assembly GCA_918358695.1. NCBI lineage: Eukaryota > Metazoa > Arthropoda > Insecta > Lepidoptera > Nymphalidae > Melinaea > Melinaea menophilus. The sequence goes on along the minus strand of OU911055.1, from coordinate 7,467,295 downwards.
CGATTTTTCAAGCTATCTAGCTTAGACCATATATAAATTCGAATATTTGTAATTATAAACGTCCTTAATATTTTATTGTGAATTAAAATCTTGATTAAATTTTATGTAGTAAGAAACATACTTATTTAATGGAATAAAGACGAGATAAAGGAAGTATTAAATAATAAATAATATGTAGTATGTACTATATTTAAGAATGTTGATCCACGAAATAGATTGTCAGTAAAGATCATGTGACACAATAGTGCATTTGTGCATCTCGCCTTTGGACAGCTACGGAACGTTTGGATCGACCAGAAGGCTCTAGAGCCAAGTAAACATATATACATATGTAAAGATAGACATAACTGAAATCATTATTCTGATTTTTTATAAATATGATAACTAATTTTTATTTATATAAATTGGTCAGATAAAGTATTTTACGTTTAATCTCGTATTCTTTATACCAAACAAAAATATACGCACAAGGGATTATGGATCTGAAAAAACTATTATCCTTGAATAAATAATACAATTTCTGGCATATAAAACAAATGCGTCTAACAGCTTCAAGATTTTATTTTGTATTGAAAGAATGTCAAGGCGGAGATGTCACTAATGTCAGTATATATTTTTTTAATAATATAATAATATATCAGAAGCAAAGTATTGATATAAAAACATTTTAGTCATTTATTTACATATATACATAGATACATTTTTATACGTACTTAAATTAAGAGTCGCTCTTTTTCATCTTTGTTTGTAATTTTATTATTTTTATTTTAACAAAGTCTGTTAAGATTAGGAGACGCTATTTCATTTTTAATTAATGAAGTCAATAATTTCATTAAAGCTGAGTATGCTAAATACTTAGGGCCTTATTTATCTTAAGAATTGACTAATAGTTTTTAAATACATAATTATATTTAATTGTTATTATTTTTTAAAGTCACTTAATTACAACAGAAGCAAATAAAAACACTTTTTAAATATTTTGACATGTTCTTGGTATTCCAATTTATGCACTGGCCACAATGTGCCTTTGGCATCCTTTTGTACTTGTTATAAATAGTCCTCTAAATTGTTTTTACTTTCTAAAAGAATAAAAACGGTTCTTTGCAAAATTTGTATGTAAATGTAAAAATGTAAGTTTTTTTACTTTTTAGTGTAATTAACATTTCTCGATGGGTCTTACTTAAGCTTCCTAAAAATGAGAGAGATTTTTTACACTGGATCTGATTTTAAAAAAATATTAGGGTTTCGAAGCACAATGAAATCCATCATACGCTTAATTAAACGTTGCACAACATGCTAAAAAGAGAGTAACAAGCATTTGAATCTGGCTCAAATGACCCTTGCACGATTTTGTTTGTTTTTTTTTTCAGAATATAAGGCTCAAACATTGTCTATATTCTGAATTATTGCTTTAATTTAAATATTTTACTCTTTAAACATTTTATTCCTTTAAGAAGTAGAATATGGACACATTCGTAACCAAACCACATGAAATAGGAGATAATTCATTGAATTAGAATATAAAAAGTGATTACTATTTATTTCATTTAGAATTAAAGTGCGCTACACTAAGTACTTCCTAAAACTAATTAGTTGCGACATACTTCAATAAAGCGTTGAACTGTTTGTGAATTAGAGCGGCTAATCGTGATCTGTTAGAATTCCGCAGGGAAATGTTATAGCGTTCTGAGTTCCTTCTGTCACAGAGTTAAATTCGGCTATCTGTGATGGACGTATCAATAAATAAGAATATTTAGTAATCTTGACATCTCTAAGTGTTAGAATAGGAATTTTATCTTCTACAGAAGGTTTCTGTAGAAGATATAAGTATTAGCTAGTCAACACTTCTTTTTCTCCCACTATAATTGTGTCTTAAAAACATTTACAGAATATTTAATTTGGTATTTTTGGTATTTTATTTAAAACAATAATATATGCGAAACTTAACGCAATTATATTTATGGTGTGTATCGGTTTTTTTTAATTTATTATAAATATGTTCTTTTTGGAATCCCTACTACAGTAAAATACGGTTAAAACGTGAAAGAAAGAAAATAATATTAAAAAATAAACAAACAATTGCAACTACAGATCAAACCTAATGATTTTTTAATCATTAGAATTTTATTGATAAAAACTCTTGTTAGGTTACGGATACATACTTAGTCACCATTATGAGACACAAGACCGATTTGTGGAACCCGAGTCAATTGTCTGCCGCGGAACATAAACATTAATAGATTTGGTGGTTTTCGAGCCGAACAGATAAATGGTACATTTAGGGCATATGGTATTATCTTCATTAATTATTAATTTTATATATCTGTCAAAAATTGTCCAATGTTGGTTGACATGTCGCCTGTACTCTCTCGTTTAACTCAAGATAACTTTGCTTAACATATTAAGGTAAACAAACATTTTTAGCAATCTAAGCATACACCTATGTGAAAGCAACGATTACAACACAACAACAGTTGAGTTGAGTCAGTTAAGTTATAAACGTGTTCTCAAAATATTTCTAATACAATGCAATGTTTATAGGATTATAAATAACTAAAATATATGTTTTTCCGATACAGGTTAAAGATCATGAATATTGTAAATATAGGTTTATAAAATCAAATAAATATATTCTTATACTTTCATAAGTCTTAATCCATAGTCTAATTTCCATATAAATAAGAACGAGTATAAAGGAAATAGTTTATGTAATTTTCCTTACAAATTCGGACTAGGGAAAGGTAAGCAACAATTGATTGCGAAATAAATTAAATATTCATGCCTATATTGAAATGTCACAGTATTTTAATTTAAAGACTCTCTTCTAAGATTGTATATGTTAGTTTGTTTAAGTTGTTATAAATCTATTAAACCTTAAGTTGAAATACAAATTATATTATATTATTCCAATGCAAACAAGTGAACCCCGAGAATGATAAAAACAAATATGACCAAATTCGATTTTTACATTAATTTACTAGAAACTTAAATTACATAATTAAATATCTTATATTCTAAATATTACACTTCACCTTATAAAGAAAGATTAGCTGCCGGACACAAAAGGAAATGAAATAAATGTTATTGAAAAATAGAAATATGAAGAGCTTATGAAATGCCATAAACGATACAAAAACATAGAAAGCCGTAATCATAAGGACAGCCTACATTAGAATTACTTTTAGCTCCTGGGTGATTGTTTTAAATCTAACCCTACATACCATAGTACTAATTTATTTATGTGTGTATGGTACATGTTTGAATGGAATGCCACACTATTAATTAAATAAAATTGAATATTTTTAGGGTTAAAAACAATAATAAGGAATACAATACATATGTATCTAATTTACATAATATATATATTATATATATCCATTTTATATGTTTACTTAAACACTTACTTTTAAAGAGTTACTTGGACACTCATGAATAAATAATAAATAATACATTTTATAGAAAAAAAAATATTTTCTGCAAATCGTGTCAAGTGCTAATTAATATAAAACAACAGTTGCAATTAAGAACGGAAACCACATTGTAGAGAACCATTAACTAATTTAACTCTAGTGGAGTTTCCATTATTAAGTGATAAGAATATATTATCTAGCGCAGTATCAGATATATTTGTACCTCTTCGATCTATTTTATTTGACCAATGATGCCCGTCAAAATCGCCTAATACAAGTGTCGTTTTGGTTGTTATTAAAACATCTTCTATTCCAATCAGATTGACAATTCTAAACAGAGGAAGAACAATACATAAATATAACATTACAATTACATATTTTAATACAAATCAATTTAAATCCCGGATTGATATAATGGATTAAGAAACTATGCGTTTTATGGACTTATAAACAATGATATCTCCCCCATAAGAATTATCTCGGTTTTTCGAGTTGTATAGTTATCAATAATATGAGTTGCCGAATCTGCATCCAACCAAGTTCCAAAGTTAAAACTATTGTAAACTTTCCAATTTAGTGTTACTGGTTTGTTTTAAATCAATTATACAATTAAATATTTAAGACTCAATTTATTAATACTTACAATTAAATGAATATAATAAATAATATACCAGCTGGACTCAGCGGTGGGTCATTTGGGGTAAAAAAAAACTCAAATACTTATATTGAATAATATCAAACACTTTTTCTTCAAATATTTATTTTTAGTGAAGATTAATTAGATATAAAAAAGAACATCACCAGATAGCTTCTTAATATTAAAGGAGGAGCAGGCATTTAAAGGCAGACCTCACGTGCAGCTACAGTTACAGCAACAGTTCAGAAACAGGACAAGCAGGTCGTTGACCCGAAGTTACACGTATGCACGTGATGAAAAATTATTATAAGCATAAAAAAAAAAATCCTGTAATGAACAACGTACAGGTTAAACCCGGAAATAGTACTAATCACGCCGTAATCTATTCAATTAATATCAAATTTTAATACCTTATAGAGGAAAAAGGCCTCACTAGCAATACTATACCTATGTCGACTCCAATTGCCGAAACAGGACAAAAACTGAAACTATGCAACCTAAAGCGTTAAAGAAAGTTATGAAATCTTAAAAACATCTAATTTATAGTAAAAATTCAAATTGTTTACCATATGTCCCTCAAATGAACTTTTAAACTAACCGGGAAATGCCGACAATATTAATTATAGTTATTCCATAATATTTAATCAACCTGCAAAAATAATAACAATACACATGTGTAATTAAAAGGAGCAACGCCTTATAAGCATTATTAAGAATACTAATTTCAACCACACTCACTGAAGACTAATTAAAAAAGAAATATCGGAAATGCTTCCGATAGAAAGGTCATGATGTTGAATTGTACACAACAAATACGCGAATAGTTATACTATCCCACGCAGAAAGTCAAATTAATTGTGGGTAAATTGTTAACTGTTAGAAATTAAAATAATGAATTTTGTAATTTTAATTTAAAGAACAATGTATTTGGAAACAAATAAGCATTATTAATTGTCAACATTTTAATATAATCTAAATATCTCAATGTTCCAATGTAGGCAATTTCTAATTTAATTTAATCTAATGACAGCTAATTTTAAATAATATGCAGCACTATGCTATCAATATATATAAGGTATGATATGGGAATAACAATGAATCTAAACAATAAAATAGTATGAAGTTTCTAAGAATCCGAAGCATCCTTAAGCTGGCAACATCTAATTTCTAAAATAGTCCTAAATGTCATAAATTATTAAAATCTTTTGATTTTCCTGTCAACAGATGATTAATATACCTAATAACAGATAAACATAATAAAAATTTGAAAGTGTCACTAAGTATTTAAATTATTTTTTTTAGGATGGCAACATCGTTTTTTTTTTTAAAGCCAATTCAATCATTTGTAGCTTTGATTTTAGCGCGTGTCAGATTATTTATTACTCTGAAAATAAAAATGGCTAAAGATTTAAGAAAATCTATATTAACCATAGCTTACTTAATATAGATTTTTTATGGCTTTTATTCATTATCTTAATTTTTAACATTATCTTTAATACTAACAAAATAGTTATTGTGAACGATACTAAATTTCTAAATGTATTTGTAGCAACCATAATTCCCACGTTTCTGTTTAACATATTTAATTGTACATATACATTTCAATATCATAAAGAAGACTTCTACCAATATCACAAATTAATAACTTTCACCACTTTAGTATAATTTGTTTAATAACAATAATTGTTTTAAGTAATTGTAAGTTCTTAAATGTAATTATAATAATACAATAATAATGCACATCAACGCAATTACATTACCAGTATTAAGTAATTATATAAACGAGGATATTATTACGTTGTGGTATATCACGAAAATTCAATACGTAGGTAATACATATAATATAATACGCGCACTTTTTGTACCGATTGAATTATTATTAGCTGCTCGAATCTTTTACTTTACTTTTTTAATCTCGGCTACCTCGACCACCATCGACTATGCGCTACCTTCATCAACCTCTTCGTAACAATGAATTTGCATTTTAATTTGTTTTTATTGTCAATAAACTGTAGAAGGTTAGACTTGTATAGACTTGTATAATAATATAAGAGGTTTCCGTATTAGGCGTTACTAATAAGAGAATAATAATTTTCTATACCTACAGAAGCCAAGGTCTCTGAACACGCTCTACTGATTAACATAACAACCACAGTTAACTGGACTTAACTCCATCACACAGGGAACACACATCACTGTAACGGTTCCCTGCGGACCTCTAACGACCGTTCCTCATTAACCACGTTAATTCACAAATATCAAATTCAATTCTCGAACGGCCGATCCCTTGACATGACATTACTAATACTAATAAAATTTGTTAAACTTGAAGACTAGAGCATTTAGATAACGGTTGCAAAACGGTATGACTGATAATCACATAATTAATTAACGATACCCTTTCTTGCAATATTTTCCCTAGAGTGAAGAATTGTGAAATTCCTAATAATAATAATCCGAACTCATTCTTACATAATCTTCTAATTTCCATATTTCTATTCTTGTCTAAAGTTCTTGAACGTATAGTTTATTGTTAGCTTTCGTTGTTTTTCTCTAAAAATTACATACTTAGTCCATTTTAATTTAATCTTTGCAGTGGGTAATAAACAAGGGACTATCTTAGCACTGCTTGATTTCTCCAAAGCTCCGTAGCTATTTTAGCTTACTTCAATACGTCTTCAGCTGCTATTGGTTGGTTGCGATTTTACTTGTTTGTCATGTACCAGAATCAAGGAAAAGACACGTTGTTAAAACATGATATTCCCCAAGGTGGGGTCTTATCTCCTTTTCTTTTTTCGATTCTCATAAATTTTCTCTCCAGTTCTGTTCTTATCACATCATTTATTTGTCGATGATCTCCAACTTTGAGTCCATACCTTATTGAATAGGTCTTTGAAGTCATCAAGTACTTAAATTATATCTAAATGTTTTATGCGATTTTAATAATTCTTATGGTTTACTATCCTATGGTGTAATCAAAATGAGCTTAAAACTTCAAACATATCACGAAAAGGAAGTAAAAGATTTGTTTGCTTTGTAGATGAATTTAATATATTTAATTTCACCATTTCCCCCCGTAATGCCGTACGCTTGAGGTGACCGAGGGATAGGTTCTCCAGAGGATGGATAGCATATGGATGGATATGCGTGCTATAACACTATACTGCGATCGCCAACTCGCCAAGCGTGGTGATTATGGCATATCCCCCATGGATTGGGATCTTTGGGGGAGGTCTATGCCTTGCAGTGGGCATCTCTAGGGCATAAGCTGACGAGAAGAAGAAGAAGAACATAGGTTTGATATTTTTAAGTAAGTTTGTTCTTATCTCAAAGTCCGTGATATCGTAGATCACTACTTCCATGTTACTAAACTCACTCCAGCTCGTGTTCTGATCTGGGTTAATTTGTGGCTGGAATACTCGACGTAATATATAATAACGTAATACGTTGTTATAATATTTTGTTATTCTTTGACAAATATATATTATATATGTAACAAAATATAACATATATGTGTGATGTATTCGTAAAATATTGTATTGTATATATATTATACATTGCATGTCCCTTTATACTAGTGCTCAAGTTCGTAATCATTTAAGAAATGAAGTTTTTTATGCAATAAAATTATTTAACTATAATTGTAACTGTGTGCAATAACGTTATTTAAAGTTAAAATATATTCAAGAGTAAGTCAAGTATTGAATTAAAATTTTCGTATGAACTAATATGGCATGCAAAATGGAATTACCATGAAAAATATGGAGCCTTTTAAGCTGTATATTAAACAAATAGAAACTTGCAGATGAGATTGCGCACAACTTTAAACAAGTTTACTTTAATTTGCTAACTTTAAGCTAAGCGTATAAAGGAATTATCTGCAGGTTTCAAAAATAACTTATTTTAAGTAAATAAACTGTGTCACTGGAGAGATTTGGCGAAATGGACTGCTATCTGTCTATATATCTAGTTTAATTTTAATAACTTATTTTTAAAGTTATATTTCATTCTATGAATGTTGTTATGAATAGAAAATGCAATAAACGTCCATTTTAAAAGTAACAAAAATAGTTATTTCCAATATTTTTCATGTTTTCGGCTGAATAAAGGCAATTATTAAACAAAAAAAACAAGGTTATACTCGGTACACAGTTTAAAATGCTTTAGTTAACTAAAACCATGTCAAAAGAACGTTGTTTTTTTTTTTCATAGTATATTATTTCAGCCGAGTACATGTTTAGAACAAGGACGTTTAACATTTACATGTTTAGGTCAAGCCTTGTGAATATCTTTTCTATTCGTTCATACCCAATCATAGTATTTAAAAAAGGATTATCTTAAATTAAATGTCAAGAATAAAAATTAAAAACAATGTGTACAGGTAAAGAATTCCATCTTCCATTCGCATGAGACTATATTGAGGCATATATCATAGCAACATGGACATGATAGGACAATAACGTCTAATTGAAAACAAATATCCAGAACCGTAACAAAGGCGCGGAGAACAGAGCTTGAACAGCAGGTATTTCAAATGTATGTTGTCCTAGTACGTACGACAGTATATGTTTGTTTTTGTTTTTTTTTTTATTTCATTTACATAAGGAATTAGCTATTGAGTTTAGTTAAAAGTTGTTTCTTCAAACGTATCTTAAATAAAACATAATTTTAATTATAGTTACTAATGTCATATTTTCGATATTTAATAATTTTTTGATATAAAAATGCCCAAGCAAAACAGCATATCTTGCAATTGGGTATAGAAAACACAAGATAGACGAGTTAATAGGCGACAAAATTAATAAACGTCGCTTAGAAACAAATGCATGGGTATAAAGATAAAAATAAGCAAAAAACAACACAGCTGGTTTGGTTTACTTATATTATATAGCATGGTATAATAATTCGTAAGTATATAAATAGAATATTATAAAAAACGTTTGTCAACATATTACTAAGATACCAAATAATACTGATAAATAAATCGATAAGTAATTAGCTAAATTAAAAGTAGGAAATAATATAAAAAATACCTAAAAGCAAAACAGGCATGATCTGTAAAGAAAAAAAGACAAATATAATAAAAACACAAATAGTGTTAGAAAATAAATGTCCGGGTTTACGTTGGTGGTACATTTGAGGAGATATTATATATATGTATATATTACGGACGATTTTAATATTAAATAAGTGTTTTAAAAATATCAAAGCCAGTAATGTTGAAAATGTGAATTTACGAAAATTATCTATTTAATGACTTAAGAATATGTTTTGTTACATAGAGAAGTCAACAATCATAACTTGTTTACGTCGACATCCTAACGACAGCCGACAGATATTTTCTTAACACAGTTTAACCAACCTTCGTACCGTAAAGTATATTGGAAATATTAAATAAAATAATAAATAATATGTAAGATTTTAGGATGATTCAGTTTAATAACTTTGTTTTTTTTTATTGGTTAGAAACTGATGACCTTTTCGGGAGACAAATTAAAACTTTCGAGTCTCATTTAAACGACGAACCAATCTATAATGCGGGTCAGAAATAGTGGTATACACCTAGTTTACTTCCTAATAGTCAGACAAAGTTAGAATATATATTTATCTTAGTTTATCTGAAATACAATGCTTTAAATTTCAGTACCATTTTGTTTGTTTTCAAACGAAACGTATTAGTCTTGATGTTAATTAATTAATTTTTTTGTTTAAAAAAAAATTGGCTTCTATTTTATAATATCTATATTCTTTTGTCGTTTATTACCTTAAGCTAACTATCGCGCCATCTATATTAAAAGGATTGCAATAACTCAACCATCTTGACAGCATAGAAACAAAGTGTTTTTTAGGCAATCACGTTCATTGCGTTATTTTGTTTGTTTCTGGCGGTACTTCGTTGTTGGTATATCTTTAAGTTGTGTTCTCGCCCATGAATAACTACAACAATTAAGATTTGTAATTGTATTTTTTGTTTGGAGTGAATAATGAGAATAAAGGTTTGGACTTTTATTTATCGTATGTCGAGTAACTTTTAAATCTATATTACGCCGATCTTCTGTGCGAGAATAGTGCTGTTGGGCCGAGCCAGTCCGTATAGAGGTTGTGACTAGATGACTAGAGTTAGTCACTATTATTAATTGGTATAAAAGGATAAAAGGTATAAACAACCGACAAACATGTAAAGAAATTCACAAAATATATGTAATATACGTAGTTCCGAAGTAATTCCTTTTTATTTGTCTAATGCATACATTTTCATGAACGCTGTGTAACTCGTGATACTTAATCCGTGTCTAGAGATCGATATATACGTTTTTTAATCTTGCGTCTGTTGATAACGGGCAAAAAAATAGTACAGAAAGATATAAAATTTAATAGCTACCAATGTATATGTTATCTTTGCTATGATTTTAATATTATTAATGATTCCAAAAAATGACACAAGTTATAGCGATTAATTTTAATAACTATATTCTTTTTTTAATATATAGAAGCTATAATTATTTTACCATGTGGAACACCAAAGATGATATTATATTTTATGGTTAAAGTATCTAATAACAAAAACGATATAATTTTCACTATTACGTGACATACCCGCAACAGTGCAGTATTTATGAAGCCTCATTTGTCGTTTACGGAAGGTTACATTGATAGATGTGTTAGTTCCAGACTCAAATAAAAATATACATAACTTATAGAGGACGGATATAAAATAGCATTGATTCTTCTCGACCTATAGCAATGTTATTAGATAACTTGAATTGTAGTAGTCAAAAATTGATCTAACCAAATATTGCTGACAATATATAAACCTAATTAAAAGCTATGAAGAAAAGACAAATTTATGAATCAACAAAAATGATATAAAACACAAAAAGCAATAGGCATTGCATACATCATTTATGTGTATGTATGAAGTATATGTATATATTAAAAAAGGAGTAATATATACTTATATGTTCATTTACTGTCTAGTCTCCGTAGTACAAGTTTTGCTTATTCTGGTGTTAGATTACATTGTGTTTAAAATGTCTGAATATATTTGAGCATATTTAGCAACTCAAGCACTCTCCTCCCCGCCTTTATTACCCCACTGGGTGTTTGTATTCAATTAAAAACTACGTTCGTAAGGTTATGTAGGTACCGTGCTTCCGTGCTTACGTTACCGTGATTTACCTGATTTTAGTTTAATAACCGATTAGTTCCAAATAATTTCTAATTTATATAAATCATAGTTGTTATGTTCTTTCTTATATTAATAGTATATATTATAATTTTATGTAGGTATCTATCCAGATTTATTAGCAAAGTTTGATCTAAACGTGTTAAAATAAATAAATAATGCCTAAAATAGTTTTATTTAAATAAAAATAAGTTATGCTCCCATTATACCTGTTCTTATCCTTCTCTGAATATGTATATCAATTTGAACTACCGGCTAATTCTAGATTAATCTCTGGTGGTAGAGCCTTTTTTTTGTCTGGAACTCTTTATGAGTACACGGTGATTCTAGGGAAAAGGAAGGTGACGATTATGTGGGACTCCTAGCCACTAAGCCAGACGGTCCACACCTCACCGTATAGAGAAGTGCCACAGGAACGCTTGTGCACACATCCGCGTTGCTCCAACGGCAGACTACGGCAGCGGCCACCACCTCCCGAATGGAGAGGCGCAAAATGTTGACACGAATGCGCGTCACTCCGGTGGCCGGCTTGTTTTGACGCTGGGAGCTTTCCTGCCCCCCGTCCAAGCCGATCGAGCCATATCTAGACAACCCTCTTCACAGAGCCGACAGCAAGCCGCTCTTAGAATTAAGTAGTCCGGTTCCGGCTAACTCCACTAAAATGATTATAAGGTTTATTACTAAGTTTAAATTGTTAATTAAGTTTAAACTATAAAGACTTATAGTTAGCAGCCTCTATTTTATTTAAATAAAGTTGAACAATACCACAGGATAAAAGAAGTTTAAGATCAGGGTAAGTAAATATTATCGGGAAAAAATAAACAAAATTAATGTAGATCATAATTTACCATTGTGGTTGGTTTTATTGAAATTCTATTAAACCTTACACAGAATGTAATATTAATTCTGAGTTAAAATTCTACTAATAGCAGTAATTTATCACTACTATAATTTAAATCATATTTACTATCTATTCCGTAAATAATCACTTAGACCATGTTAACTATATTTAGGATATCTTTATCTAGATACCTCTGAGTATATTTTAAATCAATTTATCTTATTATATTATTTTGTTAAATATCTTGCAAAATCCCTCTGGTCATTCAATGGTTTTTACTAAAAAGTTGTTATGCTTAGAGACCTTATTGATGCCATTGATACTTTCAAATATACATCAAGATTCAAACTACTTAGCATAGTCCAAATAATAAACAGAGGTCTATTGTAGGGTATCTAAATTGGAAATTTATACGGGATTCAGAACCGAATGGAAATCAACTACACAGGTGTTACGATATTGTTTTGGGAATATTGATTTTTTATTACTCTTTTACAAATTGAATAATTTATTAATGATTGCATACATTTACATAGTGCTAAGGTTAAAAACAACGCTATTAACAAAAAAATCAGCTTAAATAATATTATAACAAATGTACATTCTTGTAGAATATTATCCAGCAATAAATAAAAAGAAAAAACTATTTTGTTAGTATAGTTATCGCTAGTTATAATCATTTTGCCAACAAATTTACGAGCAAATCGACAGTATTATACGTGCTCACATAAGTTTACAAGCAGGCTTCCTTCCATCTCTGATTTAGAAAGCATACTTATAACATGTCCATCTTTTTTGCATACAAAATTAATCTAACTTTCAATTATTTTACCACTAAAATCGACTTAGAAGTGGATACCCATTGAACGAATATAAGTTTAAATAACAACAAAAATATATTCTTAATAATGAGAAAGTTTATCATAGTAATTATTCCGACTTGAAAACTGATGAAAATTAATCAACATTCTTTTTTTTTTGGAAAATTTAATTAATTATATTTCTACGTTTACTAAGGTCATCAATGGTTGTGTGTGACATAACTTCCTTTAAATATATCTCTAATACGTAGTAAATTTTTCGCATGAGCAAAGCAACCAAAAAATATAATATATGACAGCAATATTAATGATACAGACTGAAATATTTAGGTTAAGTGGTACATGGTCTTTCTACCAAATTAATTAAGTTACCTCATTGAGAAAAAGGGTTGACCGACGTGCAACTGAGACTGGGTGACAATGATTTATGACCTTCATACCACTGTAGTCATTATTATAAAAGAGTGAATGAAATTTTTATACAAAAGAGTAAAATGAAAAACATCGCTTTGATGAGAAAGAGATTAAATATTTTGTGTAAAAAAAATACTAATTCCGTAGACCCGTAACCCGCGACGGGTTTGATTCACACACGGGATAGTTGTATATTTAATAAACATATTATTGTTTTGTGTGTATTATTTGTTCTTTCGGTTATAACGCGAAAAGAGATTGTCTTAAAAACAACTTTTTTTTCAAATTAATGTTTATTTTCTCAAAACATATATAATTAATTATTAAACAAAGAAGATAGTAGAGAAACGCAATATCCTTTGGCAGCCGATAGCTAAGGTGGAATAGGGTCTGACTGGTTATTGTCTATCCTTCTGTGTTATATATTGCTGACGCGACAACGTCACTAAAGAGATCAGCGGATATCTTAACATGGATGGGGTATAACACCTTTTCTTTCATATAAAAAAAAATTAAATCTAAAAAAACTGATACTTAAAATATATATATTAATACATTTATTCAAATTTTAGCAGGAGCATTAGTTTTAGTGACCGTATAAATCTGTTTGCTGTATTCAGATTGTACGTTGTACATTTTAATATAAAATTTATCAATTTTAAAACTAATTATCACTAATATAATTAAAACTTACAACAGAGACTTAATGAGGTCCATATTTTATTAAATCCGGTCCGTTAATTATCCTGTTTATTTAGATTACAACACGAATCATTTATAAAATTAAGTTAGAAAAACTTGAGAATAGTGAACTGAAATTTAAAACAATATTATCGCGATACATTTTTGTATTTTTACAATAGGCCTTAATATATTGAGATAAATTAAAAACATCTATTCCATGTCTATTTATTTATCTTAACTCAAAGTTAACGCTATGAGTGGATAATTTAATAGGTAGAGATTGCACGAATATCCATCGGTTATTTGTCAGAGGTTTTCAAATGACCAAATTTTCAATAAGAAATTTCGTTTTACATTGCACTAGTAATTTAGTTAGAACTTTTGCCAATAATTCACAATCACAGGACGGATTGGTATTCGATGAGAAAACGTTCATGGCATTTATATTTTTACTATTAATGTTTTTGCAAACATCGAGAGTATTGATATTACATATTTGATAGAGATATTGAGAGATTAGATATTGCTACATTCAACTTTGTCCTTTGTGAGGCTATAAAGCATTCTTATCCGTATTATAAGAACATTTGTAAAATGTTTATATTTATCGACAAGCTCTTGAAATAATTGCTTTTGAGAAGTGATAAACGGATGAAGATTATTCCTACTATCCAAAAGAATAATATCCTTATTAACACAATAAAATCCATTAATTGAAAAGCTAAATAAAGAAGTGGCGACTTCAAGTTATTTAGGATTGCGTTTATTTCTGACGATAAAATTAATTTGTTTTAAATGATTTACACTCTTCATTAAAATGGAAAACATCTATAAATTGAATAAAAAACATATTTAAATTTATTTCGTATAAAGTACTAAAAATGTTTTTCAACACAATTCCATTACCACCGATTCATGTTAAGCTTTTTATTCTCCAATCAATTATATGAGATATAAAAAATACTGCTTGTATATACCTTGATACTTTGGGGTTAGAAGCTCGAAATATTATGGCATTGGCTCAATTATTTATAACATGTCTGTTGATAAATATATCTAATAGTTCCTAAAATAAAGTTTATATTTTTAATAGGTGACGTAAAATAAGATGACCATTGATAATTTTTAATTTGCCTATATAATCGAAATAAATGCAGAATCTTAATTTATTTGGTTCGACAAAATGTAGAGTTAGCGCTCCCGTTGAAGTTACGGGTTAATGAATGATTGTAATAGAACGATAGTATATACAGCTGTAAAACTGAAAAATATTATGTAATGGACATTCTTACACATAAGATTAAGAGCTAAGAAGTTGTATTTGAACTTGTAATATCACTCCGACTGTTTGCTAATTTGACCTCGTAGGAATGATGTTTTATGTTTTATCTATTTATTAATAATGAAAGACTCGTAGATTACTTTTAGGTAGACCTAATCTCCTATTTTGTATTGTATACTTGTTGTTTTATGCTCATAATATATTTTGTAGTTTTCTTTACATTTTCAAAAAAAAATAACAGTTTTCATCCTTGGAAAAGTGGAGTCCATGTTGGAGCATTCTTATATAATTAGGATAAGTTACTTAAAATTCATCGTTATAAATAGAATCTGGAATATATGATTTTGCAACAAAATATATTTTTTATTTTCAGAAATTAGAAGATTTTAGGAGAGGTGCTTTTTTGGACAAAATGATAAACTTTTGTATAAATCAAGTTTTTTTATTTAAACTTATCAAATGAGTCTAACTCTTTTTATATGTTGTTCCTTTAGAATTTTCAATAACGGTTAAGATAGCCTGAACATAAGGATTAGACTTATCTAAATCTATAGAGGATAGTTCTAATACTACTGACAATGTGTTTTCAACACAGACTATATATGTTCTAGAATTTTAATGTTAAAAAGTTTATTTCTATTTGCAAAATTTTTAATAAATGTTGAATAATCAATATCTTGCAACATTATATTACGGTCAGTTTCATCAATTATAATTTTACGCAAAGTCGTGGGCAAGGAAGATGTAGTAGATGTAGTATTAATAAATTATTGAGATTTAGAGTCAATGACTTAATTTTTAGTTCATCCCGAATAAATAAAATATATCAGAGTATTCGAAACACAGATCGAAGAAGATCGATGGAATATAAGTATAAAAAACCTTATTTTCCAATTAATGTTTATTATCTCCAAATTTAGATTAATATAATTAATTAGGAAACACAGAAGATACTAAAGAAATGGTAAATTCTTTGACTGCCGATAGCTAACGCGGTAAAATAGTCTGGCTAATCAGTCATTCCCTATTTTACAATAATCATTGTCTCTGATTAATTATGTTATGTTATATATTTCTGACCCGACGTTACTGAAGAGATCAGCGGATATCTTAATTTTCATGGTGTTTCAGAGAGAATTGTAATTCATAATTAATTACAATTCTCCCTTTGTAAAATGTTCCGCGAAATAGAAAAAACTACAATCTACTATATCGTGTTCTAATTGTTCATATATAAAAAATAATATATAAAAAATATATTATTTCTTTTTATTCACTGTACTAAGGATAGGGCGTTTTAAGTATTTGATAAATAGCTTATATTCGAAAAAAAAACCTACCTTAAAAAGACTAGAAACTTTTCTACTGGGATCTTGTTGAACAAAGAATTCTCGAGAAAACAATCCAATAAGAACGGCTAGTGGCAATAAAGCAAGACACAAGGTCCTAGATGCTTTCAACTTCTATGAAGGAAGTTCATTTTCTCATTTATAGTTCTCCTGATATATTTAGACCTCAGTTTCTATATGTTTGCTTGAAAAAACTATTTATTATTCTAATAGTATAGACATTTGTTAGACATGAACAATTGTAAGTGCCTAAGCTGGTTTAGTTGTTAGCAATTGTATATTTATTATTGTACTAATTGTTGAATCAATTGTAAAAGTTATTTTATAATAAATGAAATTGCTGTTTAATATAATAAAAAAGATTACTCAAGTAACAAATATGACACAATAAAAGATTGTATAAGAAAAAATAATCATTTACTTTTTTTTTTTTCAAATACAATATCATGAAGAATTTGGCACTGTATATCTTATGTGTGTGATTATTGATTATTATAAACCAACTGCAAAGTAAAAGTAAGCAACTAAAACAGTTAATTGATAACAGAATTATTGACAGTGAAAGAAAGTGGATTATGTAATTATTTTGTATGTGTTATAACAACGAGATTGAATGTCAATAAAAGAATAAAATACAATTTTGATGTGTGTTAATACTATTATCTTCTTTCACCTGTCAAAGTCATACAAAATAAAAAAATTATAAGCAGAAAAGAACTTGTTTCAGAAACAACTAAAAGTTTTCTAATTATTATATGTGTAATTCCTTTATTTATTTTATGTCGCGTCAACCTTAAAAAATTATATACACCATTATCCAAAAACTTATTTCATAAAGATTTTATTTATTTATTTACTAGGAAGACAAAAAGTTGCGTAATAAATTATTATAATAAAATTAATAAACCAATAAAGTTAAACAAATAAACCACTATCCTTTTTTGAAAAAACCCAAGCTGTAAAATGAATTAAATATTACAAAAAATATTTACATTTTAAAACAAACTAAAATTAACACTGACTACATGAATACTAATAATAATAAAATTCAAAATTTTATGAAAATAAGTCGCATTATATCGATGAGTGAAATATTTTTTTTATTTAAAAGAAATACTATAATCACATTTCACGCACTCATATAATATAAATAACGATACAAAAAACATGTAAATATTTATGTATGATATTTGAATGATCAAGTTTAATAAAGATTACCATAAAATACATGTGTTAAAAAGAGAATAGGATATATATAAAATAGTATTCAACGTAGGATGTTACTCTGTATTTTGTACGCCTAGAATGTTACTCTGCAATACAAACACTCGAACAAAAAGTATACAAGCACACGTTTAGTCATGACAAGAGAACGCCATCAAAAAATCAAACGTGAGAACAAACTTTTGAATAAAATATCGATGTCCGGAGCGAGAGCGAAGAATAATACTTTATTTCAGTCATGCTTACATAATATCATGTGTATTATACAGGATATAAACTTATTACCAATTTTAATAAACCCATTTACTATTACTTTGTAAATACGTGTTGCTTAACTCTTATTAACTTAACTAGCCTACTTATTTATTGAATCTTGGTTGACCAAGAAAGATGTAGGAAAATTCATAAAGATTAGATTGCTTTTAGTTTACTAATAAAATAAAATTGTCCAATTTGTATTATTTCCTCTAGAAACCTTTAGAATCTTTCAGTAACGACGAGGGATGATGGATAGAATTTTTTACATTAAATATATAAATAATTTACTCTATTCTAAAAAAATGATTCAAAAGATAAAATGATTTAGTTTACAAGGACTCTTACATTTGATGCTAGCAAAAGAATAAATTTGTTCAAAAGGCATGAATTATTTGAGTGCATTAATAATAATCTTTATAGCTTACGTACCCTGGAGCTTATTCTCGAATATGTAATTTTATGAATAGAAAATTAATTCACGTCCGGAATTTGTGCTCTTAGGTGTATTTTAATTATAATCTAATGAGTAGAGCAAAATTTTTGGTAATGTTGTCTTTGTTGTTGTTGCTTTGTTAATGTTGTCTAATGTTGTCTTGTAATGTCTTTATATTATCTTTATAGGAAATCATAATCCATTCCGGCTTTCAAATTCAAATCAATATAAAATTTATTGGTAAAGCAATATAAATTAAACCATTTTTAATTTTACATTATTGACATATGAAAAGTTTTATTTAAAAATATATTAAAACAAACAATGAATTAGCAATAAAATGTGTCGTAAATTAACCCTTGTTTTATTGAATTTCCAACTAATTATTTCTCTACTTATCACGTGCAAAAGGTACTCGTAGATATTAATTACTACATTCTCAAAAATTTCTACATATAAAATATGTTTTATTATATTTCGTAGAATACGGTGACAATATCATAAAAGCTCAAAACTATAATATACTGTGGGATAATTCAGAGACGCACAGACGAGATTAGAGATTTAGGTTTGTAGCTATTATAATTCATTTTCGTTGTTTTCAGTAAAAGATATAAAAACGTAACATAAGACCTCAATTAAATAAAATTGCTAAAGAAATAAAAAAAAATAGTATAACATGGGGAATTTTAAACTTTTTCATGACTAGAAGAGCATATTTAAAGTTCAAACGGCGTATCCAAGAGCCAAGAGTCCAACCATTCGCGGTCAAATCATCAAGAATGACCTGTATGCTCCTCCCCGTGAAAAAGCTGCATTGATTCACTTGTATAAGTTCTCGGGAAGCCCATAGGAAGGAAGCTTCGAAAGAAGTCCCTTGTGCCATACACGATTAAAAATTTGTGCCATATCCAGATTAACTGCCATTCCTTCTCTGTTGGTTTGTATAACCACTGCCTAATAGTGCCCAGGATATAAATAGAAGATCATCAGCCGATCGACCATGGCGAATAAAAAGAAAGATTCCCTATTGTTATATATATTATTTATTGTCGGTAAATACAATATTATATCTATATATTTTATCTTAATTCTACAACTAACAATCAAGCCTTTTCTGTTAAATGTTTGGATATTTTTTACATTCCAGAGATGTAAATCTATTATATCTACAACAAAGTAACGTATTAACAATTAATGATAATTATCACAGAAAAAGAACTTTTGTATAATTAAAATTATACGAATTAAAACTAAACAATATTAATTTTAAAAATTAACTTTGGTAAACATGTTCCAAATTGCTACATTTGGTTTTGTTACGAAATTTTAAACTGGTCTGGACTCGATTCCTTGGGCTTTCGTAATCTTTAAATGGAAAATTTAGAAATTGTTTATTTCAGAGATTTTTTGTAACACTGTTTATTTATACGTATTTTCCTTAGAGCAGGTCAGGTCCTCTAATATTGATATTAATTTAATGTGCAATGGGTTTGACATCTGGGCCAGAGAAAAGCCAGTTTTCATTTCTTATAAAACCCGGAATTTTATTTTACGCCATATGAGTTACAATCTGGTTGAAAGTGCATTTAAAAAGCTTTGGAGCTTTATAAAAAACTTTCACACTGACTTCTGGTGTAATTTTGTAATAGTAGTCTTTCAATTTTAAGATATCTATTCTTAATATAACTATAATATTTAAAACGTCAAATCTTGCAATTTCTTAATTCTCAATAAGTATTACATTATTAATATTTTATTTCTTTAGAAATTAATTAACTTTGATATCTTATTTATTATAATTTCACTTTTGAAATTGTTTGCTGACAAAAAAAATATTTACAAAAAAATCTTCATTAATATAGTTTAGTAACATAACGCTTTTTATATTGTCATCTTGACAACAACTCTCTAACTTAATTCAAAATCGAATTAAATTACGGTAAAATAAACATTTCCATAGAATATTAAATATTAAATATTTTATGATTTTATATTTATTATTTAAGGAAAATTGAAAAATCTTTGACGCAGTCTACTTTCATAGAGCTAAAGGCCACATAGTACATGTGTATTGTGTACTTTGTGTGTAGCCCAACTAGTTAAGATATATATTGGATTCAAAAGACAACTATATTGAACTGGGTTAGTGCTTTTTACTTAGCGTGTGCTGTGTAGTAAAATTAAATTACATAAATTTAACAATTAAGTAGAGTACGTAAGATTGGTAATTGAGACTAAAAGTAATATGTTTACATACTTTTCAAGTTGAAGAACATAAATATTCAAGGTCCATTTATTAAACGGAATAGATAAACAAGATTATAAGGCCTCACATTTTACGTTAGGGCAAGTGTTGTCATTTTATACAACACATTATATACTAAAACGTTACTAAAATCTATGGCTAAAAATATCAAACATACACACAATAAACCTATCAAAATCAGGGTTGACATTCATTTCCACAAATTCCTCTACGACGACGGCATTAATTGCCACTTATTTATTTATTTATTTATT
Source organism: Melinaea menophilus ssp. n. AW-2005 (assembly GCA_918358695.1). Taxonomy (NCBI): domain Eukaryota; kingdom Metazoa; phylum Arthropoda; class Insecta; order Lepidoptera; family Nymphalidae; genus Melinaea; species Melinaea menophilus. The sequence goes on along the minus strand of OU911055.1, from coordinate 7,446,233 downwards.
TTTAAAAACGAAACCCCTTTAAGGCGTGTCATAAATCTGATAAAAAATATATTTTAACAATGTATATGTATATGTAACTGTCAAAACTGACGCAGATATATTTAAATGAGGTCTCCATGACTAAACATGTTTATATAATTTTAAATATAACAAATAATGCTCAGGATAACTGATTACACATATATAACAAATGTATGTATATGTCTAATGGAAGAAAAGTCCTGACATATACAGGCACGGCAAATGCACGTTAAGCCCAATGATGCTGTAATAATTTAAAAGAAATGTGCTCTAAAAACACGATAAACAAAATACGTGTTAAATAAAGCAAAATACAATATTGAGAACAGTAACTATTAAAACATTTGTTTGTATTTAACATGTTTGTATTGAAGACCTAATATATCTGCTTTGTTTCAATCCTTGTATATTTCTTGGTTCGGGTCTTCACATCGATCAATGCTAACGTACCGTAGCTAACAAATGAGGCGGGGCGCACAAATGTGCCATTGTGTTGTGATCGGGACTCATGCATTGTTAAAGTATGTTCAATCTGTTATACATATAAGGATAGTTTAGACTTGAAGATGTAATTCAATTAATAGAAAAGTATTTATATAGAATAATATATGATATTCGAATATTTTTTTAACATATTGTAGGTTATATAACAGTAAATAATATTTCATATTTGATGTCCTAAATCCATATTACTCAATCCCTAGAGGATGAAAAAAGATAACAATTATAATACATTTTTTGTGCGAAATATTTTTGAATCTGAACTAGAAAACATTATACAAACGAACAATGTTTAACAATGTTTTCGGTGAATGAACGCCATTTTGTGCACTTTTATGTCACAGTCGAATAAAAATGATATATCGCAGTAGCGTGTTTTGGTCAGTTCATAAATCCATTCATGACACTAGTTCGATACAAAATATATAAAATGTTTTCCATTTACCTTTTTATATGATAATTTCTATCCTTCCTATATCCTCTATGTTTTAAAAAGATAACATAATAATTTATATTGTTCATCAATACTTTTTTGTGTTAAAAATACTTTAATTTAATTTCTATCACATATTAATATAATAAAAATTACTCATAGATGTAGAAGTACTTTTTTGTAATCTGTATTGCGATCTTTTTTTTTCTTATGGCTTTAGATAAGTATTTGAAATAATGGATCCTTACTGCTATTTTACAATTTAACATGAAAAAGACTGAATTATATAAAATACTTAACATTTTTATATGTGAGGAAATGTATAAATGTAAATTTTAAAATGTTTTACAAAAGTAGTATACACAAATAAAACTATTTTTAAACCCAAGTAAATACCATAGAAATAGTTATATAATGTTTTCACAATTAACTACAGCTTGTGACCTACCTGCATATACAGTTTATTTCTAGCAATAAATATTAAATAAGTATTTAAATATTTCTTTCTGTTCCATTCAAGCTTGAAAATACCTTGGAGGTCGCTAGGCATAAGTTCTGAAAACATAAATTCCTAAAAATTCCTAATATTTTTCCGCAATAAATGTAAAAGTCACTATTTGTTTTCTTTTTCTTTTTGTTATTTTTATGTGTTGTGATATAGTTTTGATAGTATTGAATTTTGTTTAGGTAAATTATCTTATGTTAATTATATGTACTCGATATCAACTTCTTATTTACCTTCTCTTGCTCCCGTATTTATTAATAATACTCTGATAAATTATTCCAAATTTTTTATAAACCTGAGCATTTTTCTACATTCCTCCCTTATCTTAGAATACCTAATTTAAGAGATAAGCCAAAAAGTGCACTATCAATCGCTGAAGTTTTTTAAAAATTTCCTATCTATGAAAACCAAAATATCCCTTACACAAACTCTTCTTCCGTCCATCATTATCTACGCTGATACCAGCTAATTGGAGGCGATTGATGAGCTGATTAATAAACTTAAACATTTGCGAAAGCTCTCTATCCGATTTATTTGTGGATTAACGAAATTTGATCACGTTTCCAAGTTTTGTAGATAGCGTCTGGTTCCCGATTTGATTTCACCAGGAAACTCGCAACTTATGTCTTTTTTAAAACATTCTCTATAACCCAACTTTTCGCGGAATTTGATTGCTTCTCTTTTGTTCATAATTCCGAATCTCCGTGTTGACCGCATCCTTAAATTGTCGACGTATGAAAGTAAGAGTTATTCTTATTATTTTACGGTTCAAGCACTGAGGTTATGGATATAACAATATACCTATCTATCTATATAACTAAATCTTATTAATTTTTTACAAAACGAGTCATAGAACACTACTTTTCCATATAGATGTAAACATATTTTAAGATTTATATATTTATCAAAATTTATTTAATTATATTTTTATGTATATATACACATAACATTTTAGTATATAATATTTAAGCAAGGTTTGTCCGAATATTCTTTCAATATTAATGCGGTGCGCACATAATCTCCCTCTCATTTTCTACTAACACTACCTTTCACAGGTCTGCTGAAAGAGATTTAATTTTGAAATACGCACGCATATTCTAAATAGCTTTTGTACGGATCTCTTTAAATATCCTTGTTTAATATATATCTCGTGTGCACATAAATGTTAAATAAATAAATAATGATCCGGATTGGTTACTGTGTATGTTTGAAATATTGTAAATGTTAATTAAAAAATACATATTATTCGGTAAATGAACCCTTTAATAATCAGGAACATAGCAGTCCAACAGAAAAATGTTGTAAAATTAAAAAGTTCAGTAAAGTTTCTTAATTCAAAATTCAGAAATTCGTAAAAGGTGGGATCAATTGCCAGGTCAGGAGACTAAGACAAAGTAGAAGAACCGGAAAATAATACGAATACTCTTTTGATTACTAAGATAAGCGTAATACCTTTTTACCAGATACAAGCTCAATATTGAAACATGATAATTTCTAACATACATCAAATAATTATAATTATTAAGGTCATAAATTTCATTTATTTTCACTCCGAGTTAGTCCGAGTCAGTTAGGAATATTTAATAAATGAAACAAAGTTGTAATTACGAGCGCAACAAAAAAGAAAGTTATGTTTTATAAAATTTCATATAGGACTTAAAATATCCGATTTGAAATTTGAAATATTTTTATTAAATTATTAAGTTTTATTTTATTTTGTTTGAAGTATACACATATAATCTATATATATTAAGTTCTAGTATGTTAAATATACATATTTTTTAAATATAAGCCAGAAGATCAATTTGGAATATACAAATAGAAAATTTATCAGATTGCTTTATGGTATATACTGAAACATTTAATTAAATATCAATTTTTGTTATAGCAATTCGTAACTTTACAATAATTTCACAATGAATAAAGAATTAGCTTATTTGCTAGTAGAAAACTTATTGATAGATTTTTTTTTTATGTACGAGTAAGAGGGGGGCAAATGAGTTTGCGAGTCACTAATGATACATTATCGCCGCCACCCGTGAACTTTTGCCACATCCGAGGATTCAACAGAGCGCTGAGGGTCCTGGAGGAAGGAGTAAATGCTTTTTTTTATTCTGACCTTCATTGATCTTTTGGTAGCCCTATCGTATCGATCTGAATACATAGCTGAAGGGAGTTTGTTCCACATTTAAGTGGTATGTATAGTAGAAGGATCGTTGAAAACCGCACAGTGGAAAATCGCCACGCATCCAGGTGGTAGAGATGGTATTGGATGCGATGATACGCTGTGCGGTGATGAAATACGGCGGCAGCCATCAGATCAAATAGCTCTTCGGAACACTCCCCGTTGTAAAATGTGGTAGAAGACGTACAGAGGAGCAACGTCTCTACGCAATGCCAACGAGTCTAGCCGTTCGCAGAGTACCGGGTTCCTGCCTATCCGAACGGTTCTCCGATGTAAGCGGTCAAACTGTAGAAGCAAAATATCATTACTGAAATGATCCGGACTAGTGATGAGTACTCCATGAATGGCTGAACCTGCGTCTTATAGAGCTCAATTACTTGCCCAGACCCGAAATACTGCCTCCCTCTATTGAGTACTCCCAATTTCATCAACACCAACTTGGCCTTGCTAAAGATGACCACAAAACTGACAATCGATCAAAATGTCGAGGCCCAATGTACTTATACATGGCGAGGCATTTAGAAAAGTGCTCTCGAAGAGTAGTGACACGACAATGGTTTTTTTTTAGTGGTAAACGTTCAAAATTGTATCTCTAGGGGATTAAACTGAACGTGGTTCCGCTCACCTCGTTCTGAGACCATCCCCAGTCTCTTTAGAAGACATAAGTGTCTTTCGGCACTCGTAAACTTTTTCCCGAGAGAGCCCTGCATGGCCCGAATACATCGCATCACCAGTATTGTCATCGGCATAACAACGTATGTTGAAAATATTCAACATATCATTGATGTACAGGGGGAACCCATAAGAAGGAAGCTTCGAAAGAAGCCCCTTGTGACATACACAATCTAAGGCTTTGACCGTATCCAGACTAGCTGCCAGACCCTCTCCGTTGCATTCAATACCCGCTGCCATATATATAATATATATTTCTGGCATTGAGCTCGGACACCGCGGGAATGAATTCCCTTCGGCGATATTACCAGATCGATACGACATGGCTATTAATAAGGTTATATTAATAAGGTTCTCATTGCCTTATTCTACACTAAGCTTTTACTTTATGTAGTAGTATAGTGTATTGACGTTTCAAATTACAAAATAACATAAATTCAAAAATTTAAGACTCCAAAACAATAAAATGTTAATGATAATTTAGGGTTCTGTAACAGCATTCTAAGTTTTGTTTTATTCCAATAACCCAATAGGATGCTTAATAAAATAATAGTGTGTTTGAGATGATAAGTAGAAGAAATGTCGTTGTTATTAAGATAAATTATGACATGATTGTCGTAATTTATCTAAAAATTGTTTTAAAAAATTGTCATTATCATATATATCTCCTTGAGAAAATGAATAATTGTTGCATTTAATTTCATTAATACTATATAATATATTCTACCGATTATTACATACTAACAGTTATATAAAACTAACATACAGTTTTTGTTTTATGTAAATATAAATATAATAGCAAGCATCTTTGCTATTCTAGATTACAAAAATAATTAGTAGTAATTTATTTATTTTTATTTGTTTGTCTTAGTTACTTTTTAAATAGCGTTAGATAAACACACCAATAAAAAAGTTACCTATTTTAATGTCCTTATTAATAAAAATGGCATAAATGTGACAATTTAATTAAGATCCTTTAAAATATATAGTGTTCATAATTAGACTTAAAATATAATAGTGTTCATTATTAGACTTAAAAAACCTTTATAAAACAAGGATCCGCCGTCGTGCGCTGCGGGAGATGAGCTGAGCGCCCTCCCCTTCTTTAATGCTAACAAACTTAGCATATAATATTGCTCTGTAACATGTTCAGCAACTATAGGTTTAGAATCTCAATTGAAAAGAAAATCAGTTCACCATCAATAAAATTATAGCCATATATCTGTCTTTTAAATGAATCTCAACTTTCTTTAAACTTTTTTCTAGACTGATTTTTTTTGTTCTGTTTTTTTCAGAATCATCTTTAGTAAAAGACCTAGCCATGTGCCAAATTCTAAAAAAATACATCTATAGGTTTTAAAATTACCGATATCGTAAAACAGCAAAATGAACGGTTAAGATAAGAGAATAATACTTGAACAATTAAAATGAATACATGAAGTATAAAATAATATTGTTATTTCAACAAATCTAATTTTGTATGATTTTTTATTTATTAAACTATAAACGTATAATTATTAAAAACTGCCTGTAGGTTACGAAAATTATATTTAATTGACACGATTACAGTACTAGGTCCCATTGCGATATTTCTTATGTTTTAATATTTATGTTTACAAGAAACAAAATCAAAGTATTTTATTAAAAAACAGGAACGTAAAAACCTTGCAGTGGGTTTTGACTGCTATAAACTATATACTGTACACACACTGTTTATGTAATGGAGCTGTTAATTAAATTTATACTGAGCATTTAACGAAGTTTAAAATAAATCTCTAGGTTTTATTCTGATTTTATAAGCAAACCCATAGTCAAAACCGAGATTATTAATTCACATCTTAAGAGCTGACGATGCTAGATTAATAATAAGATAAACTTATTTATAAAAATTAAGATTTTATGAAAGTATGTTATTTTTTGCCACTTAGACTACAAAATAACAGAAAATCAGCAAAAGATAACTTAAAAATAGCAAAAAAATACGTTTTGTTTGAATTCATCGAAATAAAAGATTCGAGACAATCCAATAAAAGCGGCTAAAGGCAATAAAGCGCAGAACAAGATTCTAGATCGTTCGAAGGAGTATTCGTGTTATGAAGAAAGTTTACCTGAACATTTATAGTGACATTCGATGATTCAGAATTATATTACTTACTGACTTATATACTGGTCTCACATTTAAAACATAATATTGATAGCTTACTTCTTGAAAAAAAGTTGTTTAGAGAGTGTAATGTTTTCCCTTAAAAATATCCTGCATATATCTCGACCTATATAGAAAAATCTCAAGATTTGTCCACATTTTGTTTTTAATATGCATTAAACATAATGTATAATATACAATAAACATTTTAATTGTTATTTTTTAAATTTTGCTATAAATAAAGATACACGGATTTCTCCAAAGCTACTATGCTACGTGAAAGTCTAATGGTATCAGCTACGTTGTTTCTAAGTTTAGTTGATTGAACTTTGAAGGAACTTCAGAGAAACCCGTTTGGTTGTGAAAGGATAGGGTTGCAGGTTAGCGAAGAACCAAAAATGCAGGTCTTATTTCCTAGTAATTGAAGTTTATAATCAATTTCAATTCGGCAAAATTTTTTATACAATCATGAAATGTTTATGCCCTTAATAGGTAATTCAAATTTATCCCCTGGTATGTGTTTTTTTTTCACACCGTACGTTATACGTAGAATGTATTTAATATCTGTAGATTTGAGCACACCTTGACCGACAAATCCTTACTTTGAATTGTAAAAGAGATGAGAAAATGTTATTTTAGTATGTAATAGAATAAATAACACTGTTATATCTTTATATATTAAAAAAAATCCGTGTCAGATGACGTGTCGTTTGCTTTAAACTTAGAATCCACTGAACCGATTTCTATGAAATTTCTTAGATATCTATTGTTTGGACCAACTTAAAAGATAAGTTTTTATCTCGATTAACAATCTTTAGTTTTTTAATGTGAATTTGATGTTTTTTTACAAATAAAGGGTTTAATTCACTTCTAAGTTCTATAACTTTTCAATGAAAGTTTCACAATTTCCTTCAATCTTATTTTTAGGTTTTGTGAGTACTCAATAAATGGCACTGTGATCAAATTTCAAATATTTTTATGATGCTCGAATTTCATACACGGTCTTCACCGAATATTTTACACCCTTATATAATTGTATTGTATGTATCTATTTGCATATAGATAAAAAAGTCCTATAGAGTAAATATAAGACATAAAAAGATTATTTAGAAATACACATATTGAAAGGGAAAAAAATTAAATAATTACATCGTACATTTGGCATTGTATAATTAATAGTTGACAAGTTGACAAATGCCTTGGTGAATAAAATTGTCCATTGTCCACACTTGTCCATTAAAAGTTAATTTATTTTACTTTAACAATAACTGCAGAATCGCTAAATGCTTTTAATAATTAATAATAATATTTAATATTAAAAGCATTATTTAAAAAGTAAATTTAACTTACAGAAAGTTAGTTTAAATACATATTTTTTCATGTCACAAAACATTTATAATAACGTAAATATTTGTAAAATAAAATGATTTGATTCGAATTCAGACTAGTACTAAGAAATAACCATACTATTGTTGCCATATTATTTTGGGTATAACAAATTTTGTCTCTAATTTCACAGGTAGAATTTGACATCAATAAATGTATTATTCTACTGCATACGTTTGAATAATGTTTTTAATGTTTGAATAATACTGGTATTTAGGATATTAAAACTCGGTGTATTCATTTTTAAAAGTTTTTTTTAGAGTACCTATGTAAATAAAAATATATATTGAAAATGAAAATACAAGAAGTTCATACTTCTTTATAATCATAAAAATAATGAAAATTAATAAGTTCAAGTTATTTTTATTTATCTTGTACTAAAGTACGAAAATAATATAGAACAAAATATTGAAAATAAAATAGATAAAAAAAATATATATATGATACTGGCTTTAGAAACTCCCTCAAAAAATCATAAAAAGTATATTTGTACTTAAAAAAACATTGACTTCTGTACACAATTTTAACAGAAAATCAATCTTTTTATAATGTTAATATTTTTATGTCTAAGATATCAATTAAATAATTATTTTTATATAAAACTTAATTTAAGCTTATATATACTATACTAACATACCTCAAAATTAAACCACTAAATGCTGCAATTTGTGGTAGCTCACAATATAACATATAACCAAATGCCTTTATTTAACAAATTAATTAAGGTACCTCATTGAGAAAAAGGGTCTTATAGACTGAAACTGAGTCCGCCTGGCAATGATTTACGAGCGCCATATGTTGTAGACATTAATAGCAGAGCGCTTGATAAAATTAAATTTTCTGGTGTAAGACTACAATTGAGACGTCATTTTTAATAACATTGTTAAAAATAACAATAATTGTTGTTTTTATTGTTATTTTGATTAATAGATTTTTTATCTTTATGTGTATATATCACCGAGCTATCATACGAAATCGTATTCTTATATCCAAGTTTTATTACACAACCAAGGACTTTGTTAACGATTTTATGGCCGGGAAATTAACAAGTTGCTAACAGTTCTGTACATGTTGTTTCACTGTAACCATTTCCAGTCGCTATTTATTAGCAATCTTAGTTCATAATTAAAGCATCATATAATTATTATAATTAGAATGTTTATATTTTGTTAGTAGGAATCCTTTACTACCTTCGTCTCCACGAATAAGTTCTTTCGGAACAGTGCAATTACTCTGACGTTTCATTCATGCAATGTAAGTCAAATTGAAATAAAGAACTGTGTTTTTACTTTAACTTTATTATTATTAGAACAGTTCTATTTCAAGTGTTCAATTTTAACTCTTTCAATTGTTCCATGGGTTTAGTGGTTCGAAACAGATTTTATTTTCCCATACCTTGCGTAGTAGCAAAACATAAAATTATTAAGTTAATTTATTTTGACATGCATTTCATTTTTAATATTATGACATTAAGCTACATTTAGGATAACATGGTGATTCAATAAAAAAAATTAACTATCAGTTTCTACTCAGTTGAATTTTAAATTAATGCATAGGAAAGGAATATTTATTGACAAAATGATAATAAATTGTATATCTATTGTAGTAATAAGACACAAAAAATATTCAAATCCTTGAATCCACATTTATAATTTATTATTTCATACCGACCGAAGTAGATAACAATCCCTTATTGAAAATAAATAAAGTGAAATATCTGATTATTCCACCTTTCGTAACTTACACAGCCTTTGTTTTCTAATTCTCAATAAAATTAAGAAATTTAAAAGAATGTGTTATTTAGATAAAATTTTGTTAGTTTATGGTTAGAAGACTTTTTAAAAATATTTTTTAAGTTGTGTAAATACAATCAAGGACCTAGAATGTAGAAAAAACTTGAGATTAATTACAGTTGTTTGAAGAGATTAATGTAGTCCCTAAAGTAATGTCTGTAATGGTCTCAAGATTTATAATCCAAATGAATTTGTGTACCTCAATTTGAATTTGGTTTTAATTGAGTTTAGGCCTCTACAATTCAAACATTAATATTGTTTTGCTTTTGGTTGTATTGTTTGTTGGTTTTTATTAGTTTTATAAGGAATTTTCTTAGATACATTTTGAATTGCTACTAATAATAAGTAAATAAAAAGTATTTTATATACAAAAGTTTTTTTATGTAAAATACTTAATAGCTTCTGCACATTCTGGTAAGGCACGCAGAGTATGACGTTCATATGCTCTGGAGAGATAAGTACACTTTGACCGACAAACATAATTAAAAGTTGTCTTGAGCCATACAAGGGATGAGGAAGTTTTATTTACTTAGAAATTGAATTAAATAGCAACACTATTTGTGAAAAACATAAACCTTCGATGATGAATGATAATGTAGGAACTCAGACAGGAATCGAATAGAATATCCATTTAAATACCCAAAAAGATAAATGAATGAAATAATTTACTTATAAAAGCTATTAAAGATGGTACCAAAACCAGATACAAATATTTATGTTCGATTTTGTTAAAATAAATATTAACAAAAGGGCCTGCAGTAACTACATCAAGTAAAAAGTACGTAGATTTAAATAAAGCATTAGTTTTAAGATTTATTGAAATATTAATTATTTTATTGAATTATACAATGAGTAATCCTAAAATCAAGGATTCATAATATATCGCAACTGATTCGGCTGAATCTGATTTCAAACTTTGCGAACTTGATGATGAAAAAATTGTAACAACAAAACTCCGGAGGCCTAAGATATCCGGGCACTATAAATTTTAGACGCGGTTAAGAAATTCAAGCGCTGTCTTCCACGCCTTTGTTACGCCATTTGATGTTTTGCTTTCAAATAAAAACTATGCTTCTTTATCTAAATATTTACATATAATGAGGTTATTTGAGAATAACTCATTACAAACTATAAAGATATTCAAACAATTTTTAGTGGTAAATGTGAAAACTTGTATCTTTTATAATACCCAAATCCGCGAAATATCCAACATATCATTGACGTGCAGGACGATCAGAGTTGGGGATAACACGTAGCCTTGGGGTACACCAACGTTCAAAGGCTTAGTATCTAGACTAATTGCCAGACCCTATTCTTTGAAGAACAGTTAGGCAACGGTGCGTAAGATATAACAGAAAATCAGTAGCCAATCGACTATGACGAAAAGCCAAATATATATGTTGGTCATTAATGAACTAGTGATCTGCAGCTCCTAACCTGGAGTATCTCGAGATTGCAGATTGATTGTAAGTATGTATATACATGTATCAATCACTATGATATGATACATGTATATACATACTTATAATCAATCTGCAATCTCGAGATTGATATGATATGATACATGTATGTATATACATGTATCAATCACTATGGGACATGTAGCTACATGCTTAGAGTCTGATATAATCCAATGATCCATGATCTATGGTCCTTGTCTACTAGAACAAACAGGTCTCGATCTTCTAAAATCTGAAGGCAACGATAACGTATATTCTCCCTTACGAACACAGATATCCGTGCGTGTGGTATAAATGATGTTAATTTTTACACCCGGAGTATGATAGGTACACCGTGTCGCATAGCGTATGTCGCATACCATAGAATCACATTTAATTATATTTTGGTTGAATTAATTTTCTATTTAATTATGTATTCAGGAAAATTAAATATAAACAATAATAAAAGGTAGTAAAAGTAAAAAATCCAGGGCGCCTGTTGTTCAATATTTATACTCAGTCTAATACTATCATCTTTCAATTCTCCATTCTATTTTTTTTTAGCTTCATTCATACTCATAACTTTCCTCATTATATGTTCTTAATTTCCCCACAAAAAACATATTTTAAAATGAGAACAAATTAAATGAAATAATATTTAAATGTGCTTAAAAGCTTATATTTTATAATATAAATACAAAAAATTGTAATATGATATAATCTGATATTATAACATTTAATTTGCGATATTCTTTCTGAGAAATAATCTAAATTACTAAATCTAAAATAGAAAAGCTATCAGACATGCAACTGAGCTTGGATGAAAATGATTTGTGAGCGTCATATCTGTGTGTTAATTATTATACCAGGTGAACCTAGAAGGGATTTAAACTTCCGATATAAATATGAATTTTTATGGTAATGTGACGGTCGGTAATAGTTATAGTGTTATATGTTGCTTTTTTGTAGCACATTTGTACATGGTTTGAACTATAAAATAATATTAATTTGAATCGAAAATAATAAACCTAAAAATTTAACACGCTATATGTTATCTTATTTCAATATTGTCGTGTTCTGTTTAAATTTCTGTTTAAAAACAAATGTTTTGAGTTATTAAATTTTAATTTATATTTTTTTAGACTTCACTAATTATTGATACGACTTTGCTTTCCTTTAACGAAAACCGGATAACAGGAATCAGTCTCGCTAAGATCACTAAAGACGTTAACTTGAATGTGTCCACCGCAGCATATTGTAGCTAAATCAGTCAAACGGAGTATACAACACTGCGACAGTTCCCTGTGGAACTAACTAACAGCTCGAGATTAAACATGCTAATTAACGTACATCAAATTCAACTCTCTAATGACCGGTCCCTAGATGTATTATATTGTAACTTAAGCATGTCTAAAGTAATTGACAGGGAATCTCGTTAATTTGGCTGATAGTTATTCTATAGTGTTTATAATTGCTTTATTATTCAATTATTGTAAAAGTCACTTAATCTGGTCTCATACAATGTATGTAACATCAACAATTGCTTAATAAAATGAGAAGGTAAATATTCAAAACCCAGCATCATATAGAAAATCTACATGGAATATATTGGAGGCCTTTATGCGAAAAACAAAGTAAATAAAAACTTGCAGAGGCCATCTGTGCCCAACTTCAGATACTAGTTAACCTCAATTTGGTTAACTTGTGCCATATTTACGAGTAAGTTTCAAATATGCTTATAACTAAATTATTTGTACTTTTAAAAATTGTTCTTCTGTGGTAATGGAATTTTACTCCTTGTAAAATACTATTCTTATCAAAGCTTTTTAAAATTTTATATTTTAAAAGTTCAATTTTGTTTATGCCAACCCCATTGTTATAAGTTACAACTAAATTTTGTTCCAGAATATCGATGTGTATATCGAGTATAGAAAATATTTTCACGCTATCAACTTTAATGTTGCTTGGCATCAGATGATGCTTCGGAAATTTATTTTATTTACCGTTAAAAACTGTAAGGAAACTTATTACACTTGTATATGGAATCAAAAAAACGCTCATCAAAATTTGGTAGACTGTAAACTCAAACCTCTAAATCTTATCGTGGTTCCAGTTATGGTATAGGATTCTATAATATTAAACCGGCTTCTTCTTCCAATGTACTAGATTTTTTATAAATGTATCATAATATGTGGCTCGTTGTTTGGGTATGTATTATGTTGATTTTTTAATTTTGACACGTATGAAATATTGTCAAACATGCGAGTGACGGTTTTGATAATAATAGTAAATACCCCTTTCAGATAAAGAGAAAAACATCGCCGCTTTAGGAACCGCTGAGTGTTAATTCAAGTGTTATAATTTTTAGCTACTCATCAGGTTATTATTGATTTTATATAGTAATTTATATAATATATATAGGTTAAATTAATTGTAGAATGTATTGAAATTATAGTTGCTTTCATGAGTTATGATTTTTTTTACTTTAATTAACTAGCCATGGAGTTACTACATCAACGTATATTACAAAATTCTACGAATTGTTTTTCCCTCGATTTACATTTCAAAAATGTTCAAATTAATATTACGTTGATAATAAAAGCCTAATTGAGCCTAATAAGCCTATCTGAGAATAAACGTAGAATGTAATCGAACAAAAACATAAAGTAACTTAACAAAGGTCCGAAAGACAGAAGTTTGCTTGAAATGCACTGTATCTTAGTGCTGGACGCCCTTTATGTATTTATAATGTGGTTCACATTTTTTTTTGTTTCATTTTAAATCATTATTTTTGAAATTTTTTACCTGTAGTATAAAACTATCATGTATCATAGTAAAATGTGCTTTGGGAATATTTTCGTTTAATGATTACAAGAAAACGTGATAAAAATTAAAAAATATTTACCAAAATTTAGTTAAATACATAAGTTAAGTGTTTAGTACAATCTGAAGACTGGCAAGCATTAACGTTGACATGTGTTTATGATATTCTACGTCTTTACCTTATTACCGTGCTACTTTTGCCTAAGCAGTCTTGTATCGCACTGGTTACCTTAAAATCTCACAGATGCTCAGAATCAAGTGGCGAGGTATCGTGATATAATTGATAATTATAAAACAATTCTTCCCGCATTGTCTACGATATCATTATCTATATATATATATATATCAGATGACTAAACTTATTTAACATTGTGATCTAAAAACATTGAACGTGGGTCTCTGAGGCCCATAACAATATGCAAAAAAGTAACTACCTATAAACCACACTAGTGAACCTTTTGGGTCATCCGTATTACAGCTCTAATTTGGCACCGCGACACTTTTTCTTGTCTTTTTAAAAAGCAATTTCAAATGTAAAGTAAGAACAGCAAGCACAGTCTTTGTTAAATATTATGCAAATAATAGATGATATATTATTATCATTAAAAATTATTACAAGAACTGGAATTTTTTAGTTTTAGGTTTAATCACAAATAATAATAAGATAGTAATCATAAATTAAAAATTTTAAAGAATACAAATGTTTTAATTATATTAACATCTCTAAATACTAAAATATAATAGTTAACCAGAGTTTACTCAGTTAATCAGAGCACTTGTCACTGCAACAGTTCCCTTCGGAGCACTAACGACGGCTCTCGGTTAGCCGTGCTAATTAACAAACATCAAATACATCCTATATTAATGTCTTTAACATATAACAATCCTTTATATTTATTGTGTCTCGACTTATTTGCATGGTTATCAGTTTACTTTGGTGATTTATCTGAACTAAATGGAGGCGTTTTCAATTTATTACAATTTGATTAAATTGGTGAACATTATTAAACTTAAACAAGCAAGACGGAGTCAATTAAATATTCAGCGCATTATCGCCAAAAACTAGAACATTATATTATTATAAATCCAGCAAAAGTACAGTGTAGATGTTGTAATTTGTATAATATAGTAAACAGTATATATAATAAATTGTTGTATTCGTATACGTTTAATTGTAATGTTTTTTTTGTGTTATTTTGGACATAATTTATCAACTACGTTATTAATGATAAATGTCAAAAATAATAATCATATTAATAAAAATGTGACTTATAATTTTATCATAAACTACTTTTATCAAAGGCCAAATTCACGGTTTTAAAAGGTTCCATCAAAAGATACAATTAAAAATTATATACAATAAAACACTATAAAAAATATAAGAAACAAATTCTATAATAAGAATTTGTTTCAAACCAAAGAATTTGTTGGTAAACCAAATCCTTGCAATACAAGTTCATCATTACGTTAGTAGATGTCGCCATAAAATAAAAATTCTTTATCATAAAAGGTAAAACTGATTTGGGCTAAAACCATAACTAATAATATGAACAAGATGTTTTTTTTATTTAGTGTAGTCTTATTCAAATTCAAAATCAAAATACCTTTATTCAAATAGGCTTTTACAAACATTTTTAAATCGTCAAATATCAAATAAAAGAAGGTCAGCGTATTCAATCCGTGAGTAAGCGTACCTCCTGCTTGAAATGCTACTCTGCTGAGAAGAGCCGATCAGAAATTTAAGAGTTGTTCTTTTAAAAAGAATTTTAAAATGTATACATTATTACCCTGCAAATGAGGCAACAACTTCAACAGTTCCACATATTCGATCCACTAAAATCTCTTGCATATTATAATATACATCGTATTTAATAATACACTTTAATTTCAGATTTAAAATTTAGAAAAGGAAGTTAGACCTTCCTTCTAAGGTCTAAGCTTTTTAAGGTAAGGTTAAACTTTATTTTATATGCGTACACTCATGAAGGATTTGTTAACTTTTTGAAGACGAAATTTAGGCGTTACGAGTTTATTTCTATTTCTTGTATTTATCATGTGTATGTCATTGTTTTTTATATAGGAATTAAAGTTTTGCAGTAACAATATTATGTTATTCAAAGTGCATTGAGAAGTGATCGTAAAACTATCAATTTCTTTAAAACCATCCCTCAGGGAATCTCTCTTTTAAGTTATAGCCCTCATAGCTGGTTTTGTGTGAAATATGTATATATGGAATTAATTTTGACAGGACTGCCCCGTAATACAATTCCGTTGGACAAAATATAATAAAAATAACTAAGATAAACAAGGCAATATTAATGTCTGTTAATTGTCTAACTTTTCTTATTGCAAAGACGGACGAGCTGGATTAGCTTGCGAGTACTGTGAAGTGGGGGTTCCACTTGAGCCTTTTATCTAAAGCTATACTAAGTATAAAGTAAAAATACAAAGCAGTCAAGAATATATCCTTGTGTAACCCATGACTGATTCCCATGTAAAGAAAGCTTTACATGGGAATCAGTCAGAATTATTTCCGCAAACCGTCTCGACTCTTTGATTCAGGTAAGGGAATAAGATCAAGCTACCCAGCAAGCTACTATAAGCAGCGCTACGTACACCGTAGTGGTTAAGTTTGCATAGCAACGTTTGTTGATCCAGGCAATTAAAGGCCTTGGACAAATTACAAAAGAACCCAATTCTTTTTGCAACTTTTTCCATGCATCGTCAATGTGCTTACGAAACGTGACACCCGCATCAGTTGTTGATTTACCCTTGGTGAAACCATGTTACGTGAGTTAACACTTGATGACACTTTTTACTTCAGTAAGTTTAGTTAATTTCATTGGATTGATTTTCCGGTCTTGTCTTGCACTGTCCATTTGAGTTTTTTAATATTATACATTTATAATCCTGATAAATTTCCGATTTTTGATTTGTTAATGAAATTGCCGAACTTTAAAAGCTTAACTTCATATAACTTCACATAACTACAGCCCGTGGAGAAAATGTTCACTTGTTTAACTTCAATAAGAACCGCAAAACCGCTTAAATTATGCAATATTTGATTTTGACTGAAATATTTGGAATTTCCATTGGTTGACCGCTGAAGATCGGAGTGAAAAGTTTTCTTTTGACGCATGTTTAAACTGCCCTAATAAAAAAAATATTTGTATGTTACAAAACGGATGAAACAAAAGAACAAAAAAAAATCTTATGAATCTGAATATACTTTTCAGCGAATTTTTAATAACACTGTCTTGGTTTCCGTCTAAACTTGTTTATAGCATTGTAGGAAATTAAGTTTTGTTGTTATATTGATACAATGACAAAACTTAATTTCCTATAATATTTTCTGCTCAATTTAATAAATGATAATTTAATAAATGAAAGCGAATAAAAAAAACGTCATTGGTAAAGAAGCATTTACAAAATGAAAAAACTTTATGCTTATTGACATTTCAGGGTAGAATTTATAGAGTGGTATGAACATTCTCTTGTTTCGGTTTAATTACCTTGGGAATAAGAGTTTATTTATATTAAATATTTTCTTCGGTTTGTTGTTAGTTAAATTACATTTTATATATTTCACGTTAATTAACTGTTACAACTTAAGTTTACTTTAAGATTCGTACAGTTGGATCAAATTTTCTGTTACTGAAACTATTTCTATAATCGATTCTTTGGAATATCGAAACAATTTTAAACGAAATTTGTAAAGACTATTGTTCTAAGCAGCACTAAAGTCCATTATATTTCTTAATAAATTAAATAGCTAATAAAATTATTACTCATTTGTTTTAAGCTGGCACGTTTTAGTACATTTTAGAATATTAAATGTTTACGTTGTATTATTTCGCTCATTAATCATTTCATTTACTCAACTCAAATGTAAGATATTCAACTTTAAGATAACTTAATTATAAACCTAATTAATATCCTATCGGTCATTTGTTCATAATTACTAGCAATTTTAATATTTTTTGTATCTTTTTGCCTATCCTATGTGAATATTGGGTTTAGGTTTGGGTTTGATTGGGTTATTTTATAAACAAAACTGTTGTGTATGTACAATTTTTCATACAATTACAATTTAAAAAAATATATAATAAATTATTGAATTAAAATATTCTTTAATCCTTTTTTTCTAGCTCCATTTATTACCGGAAAACTTATAATTTTTTAAAAAATAAACATATATACTCTACTTTATGTCACCAAGTCCTATTATGACATGAGTATAGTATCAAAATTGGCCCTCCTGTCACTCTCACTTAAATCAAGTGATTGATTCAAAATGGAAAAGGTGTAATAATAAATAAATAAATCACTAAATCTTATAGTATTACATGTTGTTAAAGCTTTTGATTGTACGGTGTAACAGTTGTATATTTAGATTTATCTTAAAATAATAATTCTCTAAAAATTTGAACAATTTAAAAATTTGATGATGTGATCGTACGTTATAATCATTAAGAAGGAATTAACAAAAACGATAAATTAAAAAAAATATATATATTAAATAAAATAATTAATTTGTTTAAGAAATCCGAAATTCCAATAAATCAAATTAATCAAAGCTTTGAATAATGGATTTTTGAAATATCTTTGTTCTATGTATATGCAATATTTCGAGGTAAAAAAGGGTTTGCTAAATAAAAACTTTTATGAACATAAAAATTTATGAGAAATTTAAAATTATGAGCAATTTTTAACTTTAGGAGCACACATCTTATATACACAATACAGAATTTTAAGGAAATAAATAAACTGATGTATTGCATATCGATGGTTTATCTGTCATTGAATTAATTCTGAAAATATATAATTTTCTTCAAAATCTTTTCTTTCAACGTTACTTAATTTCGACATTACACCAATAATACGTCATAACCGACGATTAAATCCAGGGTCAAATTAGGGATTAAATTAAGGATTCAAAGGTAAGTTGCCCTAGATCCATGACTAATATTTATGACTCTACGTTCTAAAGAATATATCTCTCCGAAAAGTGTTCGACATTTCCTTTATTTCATAGCTACTATATATTTTTTATATTCCTTTAATATGTTTATTATTCTGAATAACATGAAAAAATCAAACCAATTACGTTATACGCAGAAGGATGCAATATGTCATCGCTATGCATTTAATAAATCACGACGATTGTCCGTCCGTCTGTCATCGCGACCAATGACTAATTGCCAGCCTACCCCTTCCCTTCCCCTTTCACTCCACTTCCCCCTCGTCACCAATGATTGAACAGATATTGGATTGTTTTGGATTAATATCAAGATGATATTGCAATTATGTCAATTGCTATTAAACATGTTTTTATTTGTTTACACCGTTAATAACCTGACATAATTTTTGGTATATAAATTATGCATTTGAAAAATATTACTTGCTAAATTAAATATACCTTTTCCATAAGCTTGCCTATTACATACAAACAATTATTTTTATTGAGTATTTTTTCTAATACTTTACATGTTATATACTATATTGAACGTGTCATATGTATATAATTGTATACCAATATATTATTTATAGTACTGAATCAAAAGCCATATTTATTTAAATTGCCAATGTATATAATATATAAAAGTTATATATATAGAATAGTTATAGTACATTTATATAGAATAGTTTTAAATAAAAACTTATATCAAAAAAAGATAAGTAAAAAAAATTTAACTTTAAAATGTCGCAAACATTTTAAAGTTTAAAGTTCTCCTTAGATTTTTAACTAAGTTCGAATTACATAATATTAATAAAAGGTACACATCATGTTATAAATAGAAGATATATGCATTTACACGTATCAGACTGAAAATCAATTTTCAATAAATGATTACAGTTATTATTTATTTGTCAAAAAATGTTGCAGAGTGAATTTTCTTACAAAAATAGGAAAACAAAATAGCGTTTAAAACAGTTGCACCGTAAAAAGACAACATTATGTTTCATAATTCGCGAGCTTATTTGGTAAAAATTTAAGTACACTTAAGCGCAGTCAAGTCAAGCGTACACATTTAATTTTAAAGTTGCATTTCATGGCGAGATGTTTTCATTATCCGTCATGACAAGCTGTTGGCAACTGTACTCCATTTATATTTCACTTGTTACCGCTTAATGGAACTTAAAACAAAAACTTTTGTCCTCTCAATGATAACTTTAAGTTGCTATTTTTTTGGTAATTTCTATGGAGGAACAATTCTCATTCCTATAAAAAAATGAAATAATATAATAATGAAAAAACACTATGAAATAAATACATTTTTATTTGTAGTATTTTATAACTAGTTCATCTTTTTTTGAGTAGAATTTTAATAAAATCGTATCAAAAATAATCATGCAAAAAACATACTTTCAATTGTTATTAGCAACGACAACCGACAATAACATCAACTAATTTTAAAATTAATTGTAATCTTAGATTGGATATTATTTCATTAATATTCTAAATAGAGATAATAAATAGTGTTACTTACAAAAAAAAAATATGTTTCATTGACCTTTATATTTTTGTTCATTAGTAAAAGTTTAAAGTTTTGTTAGTATTTAGGTTTGCATTTATCCCAACTCTCCAGTTAGAGACAGAGAATTTTCTTTTTTATTTTATACTATATTCTTACTACATTAATGCTTCAAGGCGTTTATCAGACGTGATTATGAATCTATTGACAGGTCCAGTCAGAACAAATTATTCAAACTAATAAAAGCTTGAATCAAAATAAGGCTTTAAAAGCATTTTCTTTAGTTAACTAAAAATATATATTTTTCTTTTTTAGTTAACGAAAGAAAATTTATAATAAGAAAGAATTCCGTTTTTATAAGAAAGGTGTAATTTACAAGCAATAAAACAATTAGAATTACACTTTTCAAGAATCTTCTTCAAAGTTTAGAAATATGTCTTTAAAAACGCGCCGTACTGGTTTTTTTAATTGAATTTGCAAATGTTTTTTGAACAGTTCCACTTCGCCAGTCAGCGTCAGTGGAAGGGTGACACACAGACACATGCCCGTTTACATGTCATATTCCCCGCATCAGAAACGAATTGAATAGGATCGAATGAATGATAAATATGGAATGGAAATAGAATCCTTTTCCGATAAAATCGAGTAATTAAATCTCCGACTCTACCTTCTGGCTCACGGGTTACGAGTTCAGGTAAATTATAAAAGATTTATACATTTTATTTAAAATCCACTTTCGAAACTTTGATGGAGCATGTGGGAATAACTTTTACAAATATAAAATTTATTAAAAATATTTAACCTACAGAATATTTTAAATCTTTTTGTACCTAAATAAAACTATACCTAGAGATAAAATCACATGATTGTAATATTGAAGTGTTAAAGCAAACAAACTACGTCACGGATGTAAAGTAATATATTGTAAATATTATATTGTATATAATGTATTGTAAATAGTATTATTAAAATTTATGCATTATTATATCGAATTATCGCATAAGAAGCTAGAAGCTTCAAGATCCACCGATCAGAGAGGAATATCAAGAAAGGGTTTCCAAGAAGCTTGAAAGTTGTGATTCTGGAAATAAAAGTGTTGAAGTATGCTGGCAGAACCTTAAAAATGGTATGGTGAAAGTAGCGACAGAAGTATGTGGTAAGAGGAAAAGAGGTTTTAGTAAAAAGCGTGATGAATGGTGGGATGACCAAGTGAAAGATACTGTAAAGTTAAAGAAGAAAGCATGGCTGGATTATACAGCCTCTGGTAAGGATAAAAGTATGAGAGAGATAAGAAAAAGAGCGTACAAGCTGCAAAAGCATAAAACGAAAGCACTTATAAAGATGAAGCGTGAAAATTCTGAGAGAGAAAGGGATGAAAGGTTCACAAACAATTTCCGGGAAAACACGAAGCTTTTCTGGCGAGAAGTTAGTGGTTCCCGGGGTTGTTCGGTAACCTGTAGAATGAAAGGGGTGCTTTCGAAGAACGGTGAAATTTTAACTGAGGAAGCACACGTTTTGCAGCGGTGGGCGGAATTCCATAAGGAGATATATGTACGTGAGGACGCCTCGGTCTTGACTACCAGCGTAATGCTGAGTCCAGATGTAGCCGATGGTGAAATCAGTTTGGAAGAAGTAGAGAGCGTGATTCGAAGTCTGAAATGTGGCAAGGCTGCGGGAGCAGATGAAGTTACTGCCGAGATGATCAAATATGGTGGGCCACGCGGCTGGAACTTTTTCTGGTTTTTGTGCAATTTATGCTGGAAATCGGGGGAGGTCCCAGACGATTGGCGAAGTGCAGTCATCGTACCTTTGTATAAAGGCAAAGGTTCACAAATAGACTGTGCAAGCTATAGGCAATTTGCAGGCATTGGTCACCACTCTGAAAGATGGGTGTGAAATTAATGGTCTAAATCTGAATGTAGATAAGACGAAGTTTCTGATATTTGAAAGAAATGAAGAAAAAACAGAATGTAAGATCAACGTGAATGATAAGATACTAGAACAAGTGAATGAAGTGGTATATTTGGGAAGTATATTTAGCAGATACGGAAGATACGAAATGGATGTGGAAAGGATTTATATAGGAAAAGTGAGCGGTAAGAGAGACAGAGAGAGGCCTCGAGTGACCTTCGAAAACACAGTATCAATGTTACTGGAGGAAGGTCACGTAAAAAGCATGAGGACCCCCCAGAGGGCATGTATGAAGAGGTTGATGTCTGTGGCCGAGGCGAAAGAGGTATGCAGAGACCGTAGCGTTTGGCGCTCTGTCGTCTCTGGCTACCACGCAAGAGATATGGCGTGAAGCTAAATAAATAAATGAATAAAAATTTATGTAATGTTTTTGATGATTTATATCTTCTTGTTTGACAGCAGATTTCAATTTCTTAGCACCTTCGTCGCCAAACACGTGTGCACCTGCCGTGATGTATTATTGAGGTGTAAACTAACGCGGGGTTTACATCATATTATTTAAAGTTTAATATTATATATAATAAGGAATAAGTTCCTTTTAAACCCTCTCAAGTGACATACATTTACAAAAATATGATACCGTAAGTATTATATTTGGAAATATTTGAAAGATTAATATCTAATTTTATATATTATTGTTTCTCAATATTGACTTACAAATGATCATCACTAGTCTTATCATAGAAAAAAAAGAAAACACCGTGTATCTTTTCTCTAAGGAGAGGGTCCTTAGAGAAAAGTGTATTTCAAGTGCACTCCAGCTATTTACACTATACATTTGTTAAGTGTTAGCCGTAGCCAACTTTGTGTGTGTTGTATGCTTACGTCACTTATTCCATTCCAGAATAACTATTACTTGTTAGTTATTACTCTAGAGGTTTATTTTCATTTGTTGGTTATGAAGATAAAAAATTTTCCGTATCATATTTTTAACACACTGTATACATTATCAAAACAAAAACTTCTCAACGAAGTAAATACCGAGTGACGAAAGCGAATCCACTGACAAAACTCTTGATATGAATTTTGCGACGAAAAAAACCACGAACATTTTTATTCACAAACGTAAACAAACACAAAAATTGTGAATGTGCTCGAAACGTTGCACAAATTGCATCTTTGTTTTTATTTTATTAGATTGATCAAGGCAATTTGGTAACGTTCCGAACACATTCACATTTTTTGTTTGTATTTTTTTTTGTTTGTTTGTTTGTTTGGCAACGTTCCGAACACATTCACATTTTTTGTGTTTGTTTACGTTTGTGAATAAAAATGTTCGTGGTTTTTTTCGTCGCAAAATTCATATCAGGAGTTTTGTCAGTAGATTCGCTTTCGTCACTCGGTATTTACTTCGTTGAGAAGTTTTTGTTTTGATATCAATAGTTTTGTAAAAGGATTGGAAACAAAATGCTGTGCGATTATTTTTCATGCAAATATATACTCATTTATTTGACCAACTATCTATAATGACATGAGGGACTCTCGTAGGGCCTTTAAAAACAAACTTAAATGGTGCCAAGACAATTCAGAACAGATTAAAATGAACATACTGGCTACGTCATATAGAAACAAACATTTTGGAAAATTCTGGCAACAAACAGACAAACTGAATACAAGATCGAATATTCCGGCTGAAGTAGGGGGAGTGAGCGGTTGCCGTAACATAGCAAATATGTTTAAAACACAATTTACAGTGGATCCCTGTGAGATCAATTTCGCCGAGGCTGGCAGGGGGGATATCATAAATAATGGGGAAAGCTTTGTACGTTTCACGTCTAGCGAAGTAGTAGATACAATAATGGGTATGAAGCGTGGAAAGTCGCCTGGACATGATGGCCTGAGTGTTGAGCATCTGTGACACGCTGGTGTGCACCTTCCTAGAGTCCTAGTTTTGTTGTACAATATTTGTATAAGCCACGGCTTTCTGCCGGACTCGATGACAAGGACAATAGTCGTGCCTATAATCAAGAATAGGGCGGGGGATGCGGCGGACAGAACCAACTACAGTCCGATATCTCTTGCTACCATCATAGCCAAAGTGCTTGACGGCTTGCTTGATACTCAACTTAGCAGAACAATTAACATACACGATGCGCAGTTCGGTTTTAGATCAGAGCTGTTAACTGAGAGCGCAGTATTGTGTCTCAAGCAAGCTGTAAGATACTACACGGATAGAAAGACCCATGTGTTTGCGTGTTTTTTGGATCTGTCGAAGGCATTTGACCTCGTATCCTATAAAATTTTATGGCAGAAGCTTGAAAAGGATAGCAGTTTAAGACCGGAGTTGATATCACTATTAAAGTACTGGTATGGTGCCCAAAGTAATGTGGTAAGATGGGGTGATGCACTTAGTGAACCATATAAATTAGGGTGTGGAGTAAGACAGGGGGGCCTGACGTCACCCAGATTGTTCAACTTTTACATAAACGGGCTCATAGAGAGGCTTAGCGGGGCAGGCGTCGGTTGTTCGATAGATGGCGTAATGATGAACAATTTTAGTTACGCAGACGATATGGTTCTGTTGAGCCCGTCGGTCAGTGGTCTTCGAAGACTGATAAAAATCTGTGAGGAATATGCAAAGGAGAATGGACTGAGGTATAACGCTAAAAAGAGCGAAATTTTAATTTTTCGAGGAATAAACAAACAGTTAAATTTCATTCCTAAAATACATCTGTGTGGAACTTCTCTGAAAGTAGTATCTGAATTTAAATACCTTGGTCATATTGTGAATGAACGCCTGGGTGATGATAGTGATATCGAGCGGGAGCGCAGGGCTCTGTCGGTTAGAGGCAATATGTTGGCCCGTAGGTTTGCACGGTGTTCGACACAGGTAAAATTAATATTATTTAAAGCCTATTGCCAGTCCTTTTACACGTGCAGCCTATGAGAGAACTATACGCGGCGGACATATAGCGCACTGCGTGTTCAGTACAACAATGTGCTTAGGGCTTTGTTGAGGAAGCCTCGATACTGCAGTGCATCGGCAATGTTTGCGGAGGCTCGTGTAGACGACTTCTATGCGATAATACGAAAGCGGACCGCGTCCGCAATGACAAGATTACTGAACAGCTCCAACAGTCTTCTCAGCATATTGGCGTTAAAGCTAAACGCTCCCCTCTGGAGGTCCTGGGATAGTGTACACGTAGCATCGAAGCGTAGCGTATACTGACTGTAGGAGTATAGCGTTGAGTTATTTGTAGAATTAAAAAAAATAATAATAATTAGAACGATGATTTCCATGAATTTTATTTTATTTAATTTCTTTAATAGTATTTTATGATTTTAATTATATTTGATTTGAATTTAATTTATATTTATTTGAATTGAATTTATATTTAATTTTATGAATTTTATGAATTTTGTGCATTTTATTAATTTTATTTTTCTGTATAATTTGAGATTGTTATGTTGAATACTAACTACGAGTACTATTATAACATTAGTTACTTAAGTTAAAATGTTACTAACACTTATTTTTGATTTGATTTTTTCAGTTTCCATTTATTTTTTTTATTCATTGCTTCAAAACAGAATTTCTTCAGTATTCGGATTTTTTTCTGTAAATTTTGTTTTATTGTTACAGACGGCAATGCGTTTGTGAGTTTATTCATTGTTTATTGTTGTTATCAAGTGTTTATTACTGTGCAACTAGCATTGAATTTTAACCGTGTTGTGAGTACGATTCTGGCTTTAAAAGTCATTTTTTGGCCATTTTTGGTCATTTTTCATGATTTTTTGAACTTCTCAGGGCCATATCTCAAAATTTCGAGTTTTCCCAGATATGTGCTATATACCAAATTTTAGCTCTAATTTGGGGCTACGAATGAGGAAATTTTGGAAAAAATCGTTGGCGCTGTTTTCGAGAAAATGGCCGATATGTCCCCGGCCAGTCGGCCATTTTTTGGTTTTTGACCAAAAATGTCACGGCAAAAAATGTTTTTTCAATCAAAAGGGATATTATTCAAAAGATGAGCTCGAGACCTTTCCAATGATGCCCAATTTGTCAATGTACGTCAACTGGTTTGGCCACAGTCCCTGTACGAAAAATGGCCATTTTTGGCCTTTTGAGGGCTGGCCACGGCCAACATGGCGGCCAAATCGAAATGTCGTAGAACAAAAAAGTCTTAGTTTTTGATGTACTTCAATCCCTGAAAGTTTGAACAAAATCAGTGGAAACTACGAATATACCCACACACAGACAAAGTAATCATCGATGGAGGCGCCAGTCAAAATTTTCAAAATGTCATATTTCATCAACCGGTGGTCGGATTTTGGCGTTTTTGGGCTTGTTGAAAAGGTCTCGACGAGGACCTTTAGGAAAATCTTTTTCAAGGTGAAAATAAGTAATTTTATACTGGTGCGGAGCCAAAAACTAAATTTTAGTCTCATTTTTCAAACGGTCGTAGAGGTGAGGCGGTAGGTATATTGTTAAGTGTAAATGCATTTTCTGGGTCTATGGGCCAAGGGCTTTCTAAAAATACCACACTCATACCAGAAGGTCTCCTGTATAAAAAAATCGATATTGCGCGTATATATACAGAGTTAGACTTTCAGCACTATGGGTGCTTTCGTCACTCTGAGCTAGCTAACGCCCGCTTTGATTAGTTTTTTTCTTCTCTTTAGGCAGTAAGCTACATAATTCATAGGTCAATGCAGTGATTATTTATTGGAGATTCCTTTTTAAAAGTTATTATATTCAATTATTTTTAAAGTAACCGTTATTAACAAATTATACTTTAAATAAATGAATAATAATATTGTAAATAATTTTATCAGCTGTGATCATTTGGAAACAGATCTGGAAATTGTTGTTTTCTCTATATATCGTAATAAAAATATTATAAAAAGACATCTATCTTGTATGCTTATAGATGCTTAAGTGTAACTAACACGCACGAATAAGGATAATATTTTTTTTCAAGTTCCAGTAAATTCGTTTATATCAAGCAAACAACTCAAGGGACGTACGTGAGGAACAAATAAGAACTAGCGTCCGACTTTGATAGCTGGAAATTGTTTAAAGGAATGGAAGGTTTCTGGGACTGTGTCTATGAATTTAGCTGCCTTGCCTGAAGCAGTCTCAGTTTATTTCTTTGATTTGTATTGAATAACTTTGAGAGACCTCTTACTTGTTTTTATTTGTCTTGGATGAGTAAAACGAAATCTTGTTTTGTTTGAAGTAAGTAGTGAACGTCGATAAGGATATGCCTCGTTATATATTATAGTACAGATATCGAGTGTAATTAAATATTAATAAAATAATAAAGACACATTAAGATAAGTATCATAGTTTTATATTTTACAGAAGTATTATAACAGATTTTAATCGATTTTGTAATTATTGATACGTGATTGTGTTTATTGTTTTAAATAAGAATAGGTAAACAATAAATTTATTAAATTCCGCCTGTCATGTGAAAATTCCATTTCCTTGAATGTCAACATTTTCCGATCGGCTGGAGTATCAATATTGTTATTTTAAGTGACAAAATTCCATTTCTGTTGTTTAAAATAATTTGATATTCACATAACATTCTAGATCAAAAGTTGTATATTTACTTTTTTATTTTGCTATTTCCAACGGTGGTTAATGAAATGTTTTAATTTGTCGACCAGTAAGTTAGCCATATTGAGTTTATCTATTTTTTTAATAATATAGAATGAAACATTTTATGAACACGGGCAGGACTGAAAGTTGCCACTTCTATACCCATCCTTGTCGCTCTGCAAGCAGATGCCGTTTAGTATTATAAGTATCGTATTGTAATGATAACATTTCTTTATAATAAAAAGATATTAAATTAATACCTGGTTAAAATTTAATTGCTTCTCTTCCTACTTCTACTCTTAATATAAGAATTTTAAATAATTTTATTCTGACTCGGCCTAAGATACACTATAAAATAAAAAAACTATTTTTATTAGAAGTATAAAAATATTATTAAATATAAAAAAAATTAGTCTATAAATGATATTTACAAAGGTACCTAAACAATTGCTTAGATTTAAACGAAAATCGAGTAAACCATTTTGGCACGCCGTCCATTCTCACGGATTGTGGCACAGGGCATTCAGCTTTAAATTGAATACCCAAAAATCTAAACCCATTCGAGTTTATTAAAATAAAAAACCTTTTACCGCCGAAAAAAATCCTACAATTGAAATACGTGACTCCAAAACGATGACGTATTTTTATTTATTAATTATGATATTTGAAAGATTTCTTTTTTATTTTTATATAACTTATTATTATTTTTTTTGTATTTATAAATCCAACTTATTGAATTATTTTTCGAATCTAACTGAGGACAAAACTATTATAGCACAATCTTTTTGATAACAACGTAAAGAAAACATTTTTGTAAATCCCATGAGTTCGATAAATGTTATGACTCGTGTGAATTAATTAAAATGGATTCCGTTTAAAGAAATTAAAAGTCGTAATTCATATTGCAATATTCCTGTGTTTAAAATAGTTCAATACTAGAAGTGATTCCAGAAGCCACCTTTTAACTATGTACTTATGTTTTGCTTAGGTGAATAGGTTAAAAATAATAAATCACTGGAATTACCAATTTTATACATAAAAAATGTTGAATCGGGCAAAATTGATACTTTTTTACTCACAATTTTAAAGTTTAAACACAAAATTTAAATAAAATAATAACTAATAAGAGTGGTGATGTTTATATATTTTTTAACATTATCTTTTAAATTTAAGAGAACTTATTAAACTAAAGATTAACACTAGCCTAATCTAGGTCTTTGTCTTGTTTAGATTCGAAGGCTAACACTAACCGCGGTGATTCTATCACTCCTCCTTACAGCAGCCAAGTTCTTAGCACAGATAAGTTAAATTAAAAAAGCGCTTATTTTCCTGTTCTAGATAACGGAACAATATAACAAAATAAAAATGAAAACAAAAATGTTTCAATAATTTTTAAGATAAATAACGAACAAGAACGCAAAAACGAGGAAATATACAATTTAAGTTAATTATGTTATATTTGGAATTATGTCCAAAAGCAAAACTCTATCAAACTTGTCTCAAGTCACTTCATTGCACGCGTGATACTTATTTACAGATGTAGGTATTTAGAAATAAATAATGTTAAAAAGTTTCGTAATATTTAATATAAATTAAAAATTATTTGGAAACTTAGTATTTTATACTAAGTTTCCGGGTTTTTACAACCAATGAAAAATATAAAAATTTAATAGAATTACCTTCAATTACTTATTCAAAGTATCGTCCCTCGCTGGCAACACAAAATCTCCATTTTTCGGGCAATAGATGAATACCCCGACGATAAAAAGAAGGGTCTTTGGTACCAAACGTGTCATGCAACCAATTTTGCACCTCTTCCAGGTTCGCCATATGTAGCCCAGAGAAACCATGTGGCATTGACCGGAATAGGTGAAAATCGGATGGGGAAAAGTTCGGTAAATAGGGCGGGTGCAGTAACAGATCCTAATTAAGACTTTTAATAGTCTCCTGGGCGATGGACGTGCGATGGCAATGAGCATTGTTATGCTGCAGTATAACCCGCTCGTGCCTCGTCTTCCATTCTGGATGTTTTTGCAACAATGCTTCATTTAAGTTGATGAGCTGCTGCCGGTAGCGATGCCCATCGACAGTGTCGCCCGATTTCAGCAGCTCATAATAGATAATACCTTGCTAGTCCCACCAAACGCAAAGCATTGTTTTTTTAACGAATTTGGCTGTCGCTGTCGCTGTTAGCGCTGTCGACGTTGATGCTTCACCAGGGGAAAGAAACGATTTTTTGCGTTTGGGATTCTCAAAATATATCCACTTTTCGTCACCAGTAACAATTCGGTGCAGAAAACTTTTTCTTTCATGCCGCAAGAGCAAAATTTCAGCAGTGGCTCTTCGGTTTTCCATCTGCTTCTCATTCAACTTATGCAGGACCCATTTTTCTTCCTTTTGGATTTTTCTAATGGCATGTAAACGCTCCGAAACACTTTGACGAGTGATATTCAATGCCTCCACATGTTGTTCTTGGGTTTAAGTATCATCCTCACCCAATAAGGCTTGCAGATCAGTGTCCTCAACTTTTTTTGGTTTCCCGGACCGCTCTTTGTCCTCAGTGACGAAGTCGCCACTTTTGAAGCGCTTGAACCAATCCTCGCATGTCGTTTTTGATGGTGCTTGTTCGCCGTTGGCCTACTTAAGCATTTGACGTGCTTTAGCTGCACTCATCTTCAGATTAAAACAGAAAAGCAAAGCTTCCCGGAAATGCTGTTTATTTGGCATAAATACCGATACCTTCTTTGAAAAAAAAATACTTTTTTACTCTCGGTTTGAAGTAAAATTATGGAGGAGAATTATTTACAATAATCTTGACTATTGTAAATAACTCTACAAACCTAACATAATTTTGTACATGTCAGTCTAATATATTAGTCGTGAACGCCATTTATGTAAAAACCCGGGAACTTAGTTGCACACCTAATAAACAACTTTCAATAGTTTTATGTTGTTACTTGGGAACTTTATCTAGACACACAAGAAGTTCTACGTACTACACGGATATCGACGAAGACGCCATTGTGAGATTCATTAAGCGGGCCGGCGATACCTCCGATAGAACTCTTGTAGAGTACAACCTCAAGATGGCAATTTCTCACCGTGACTCCGAGGCTATGAAAAAGCTAGTGAACTTAATAACCTAGCTTATTACTACTACTATTTACTTTATTTATTATTATTATCAATTTCTAAAATAGCTTTCGAAAACTTGTGCAGGTGTACAATTTCCTGCGAAGTTACCATCGCAATTAAAATCGTAATAAAATTTTCAAAATCACAATGAAAGGCATGGACAAATGTCTATGGTCTTTGAAAAAAATAAAAATAAAATAAAAAAAATTGTTGAATGTTATACATTACTGAATTATGAATCTGAATTGATTTTACATATTACTGCCAGGAAAGAAAGAGGGACTTGATTTCTTTATATTTTTGTTTTTGTCAGTGAATATACTTCTAAAATTCTTATAATGAAACCCATTGTTACTCTGAAAGCGGTATAAAATTGGATTCAAACCTTATTTTGATAAAGAATAACAAAGAATTTTTAATAGGGTCCAGAGAACGTTGACTTTCACTGGCATTTTTCACGTGTTATTTGCGTATCTATTAGGAAAAATACGCAAATAACATGTTTACGTTAACACGTAGGAGTTTCATATCAATCATTACAGAACTGCACACAGTGTGTATGTACCTTTTAGTTTTCATATATTATAGAGTTGTGCATGGTTAATCAGTCAGTAGGGTTGTCAAAACGGACATTATGCGTTAGCAACTCTTTATGCTTCATCTGGGCGAAATTATTAAATAGCTAAAACTATAAGCATCTTTGGGGTAAACTTTGCCTCACTCTCCAAGTGTCCGCAAAACACAACCAAAGTGTTATATAAAATACAATTAAAACAGGAAAATTGTGAATAATATATTTTTTAATTCCGGATACCCTAAGCTACGATAGCTTACGTTCAATATATTTTATTATTTCCCATAGTATCATTTTGTGACAGCAGTAATATAGATTTGTTTGTTAAATATAATAATAAGCACAGACTCACTAAAAGAAAACGACATTCAAATTGAAGTAAATCAGTTTAAGTGAGATCGTTCGACCGCAATAGAGTCGATAGAAAGTTTTCTTTTTACCCCCATTCGTATAAAGTATAATTTTTGGTAGTTTAGAAAAATAACGAGATATATTAAGTAATGCAATGCAACGCAATGTACCCTGTTTATATAAAAATATAAATATGATATTTTATTCTAAACTGTACATGTTTTATCACTGATTTAATTGCTTTTAACTTTTTGTTTTCATATATCAATCGATGTTTATATATATAAGTAATATTGTAATTTTTTACTTCGATTTATTTCAGTTGATAAAAATAAAATTGTCTTAGAAAAGAATTTCATAATAATAAACTTTTAAAAGTGCTAACCAAAAAAAAGAGCTATATGAGAATTTTATACTCCAATTATTGGACTATAACACTGTCCATTATTTGGACTATATTTGTCGTCTAGTAAAGGTGAATATTTATAAGGGATTCGGGATAGAATAGAAATCACCCACACAGGTGTTGCGATATTGTTTTGGAAATATTGAAATCTCCTCTACTTTTGCAGGTTGAATTTGATGAACTGTATATATTTGAATAATGAGAGATTGATATAGGCTGTGTCAGGTTGGCGGTTATTATAATAAAACTATTTTAGTTGAAAATTTGTATTAAAAAAATATACAAATTTAAATCAAGACAAAAAATTGTTTAAATGTCTTAGTGATGGTATATATATTGTAACTAAATCAGTC
Organism: Melinaea menophilus ssp. n. AW-2005; assembly: GCA_918358695.1. Lineage (NCBI taxonomy): Eukaryota > Metazoa > Arthropoda > Insecta > Lepidoptera > Nymphalidae > Melinaea > Melinaea menophilus. The sequence goes on along the minus strand of OU911055.1, from coordinate 7,413,518 downwards.
ACACAAGGTCACTGCAATAGTTCCCTGTGGGGTTAATGATAACTTGTGATTAAACATGCTAATTAACGCACATCAAATTCCACTCTCTAATGACTGGTCCCTAAATATATTATATTGTACCTTACAAGTAAGCATGTCTGAAGTAGTTAGCCTATAGTATAAAACACCGAAAATTGTGGAATAATATGAGTAAGTAAACATTTAAACCAAAGTAGTACAGAAAATCTAGTACATGGAACATTTTAGAGCCTAACTTCAGATACTAGTTAATCTTATTTTGGTTCTTCACTAAATGTGCACTTTTAAATTTAAATATGCCATTCCTGTTGTTGTAAGTTTCCACTAGATTTCATTGCAGGATAACGTTTGAGTATAGAAAATATTTTCACGCTATCAAATTTAATGTTACTTGGCATCAGATGATGCTCTAGTATTTTATCTTATGTACAGTTTAAATCCGTTCATAATATTATTATTACACACTTGCGTTCGAGTCAAAAAAAACGCTTGTCACATTTTGGCACAGTGAATCCAATGGTCTTATAGGATTCTATAATACCATATCGGTTTTTTCTTTTAAATATGATTTCTTATAAATTTATCATAATATGTCACTCGGTGTTTAGGTAGATATTAAATAGTGTTAAGTTTTTTTTTATTAGGATATGTGTGAAATATTTGTTGTTCATCATAGGGGTAATATTTTAAATTTTTAACAAAATTTTTATTATACTTCATAATTGCCCGAGTATCAAATTTCGTTATGATATATTGAATTATGGAAACTTTGGATTTTAAAAAGACCCAGCAGGTGTAATTGTAATCGGGTTTGGTTTTTTCTATCTTTTGGACATTAAAACGTCTTCGAGCCTGCCTGTTATAACAATTATTTATTATAATTTTTGGTACAATTTACGGTAATATGGGTTTTATAATATGATGTATAAAATATTAGTTAAAATAAGTGTAGATTATATTTAATCTATGACAGCTATTACAAGGTATAAAATTGTTAGAAATTATTAAACTAGCCATATATTATGACATCGTGAGCTGTTTCCACACAAGATTCTGGGCCATGGAAGTGCGTTACATGATCGGTAATTTTAAAAAGATATACTGATCGAACACTTATTTTAAAAGGGTCTTTTTTATACTAGGTAAAGGATTTAATAGTCTGTCAAAGAATGCAAATAAGACTTATTTAATTCAGCAAGTATTTATAAACCTGCTGATTTAGAAGCAAAGAAAATAAAGTCAAATAACTCTTCAGGTTTTGATATCTCGAAATATCAGTTTCACGCTAGTTACCCTACAATCTCAGGTGCAGAGATATCGTGATGTGATTGGGAAATTATAAACAGGTCGTTTCCGCTTTATCTATGTCATTATTACTGATGACGAAACTTATTTATCATTTGGATCCAGAAACATCGAACACGGGACTTCGAAGCCTTTTTTTTATCACAACCACACGCACAATAATAACTTCGTAAAAACCAACGGATGAAACTTTTGATTTAGCCACCTTACAGCTCTAATTTGGCCCCGTGTGACTGTGTGAAAGATGAGAAACTATTATCCGTACAATATTAATAAAACTGTTCTACAGATAATAATAGATTATTACTATTATGATTAAAAGTGATAGCAGAAATGATTTGAAACCAGTTTTTTTGTTCTGGGTGTAAAGATTAGAATAAGATACTGATAATAAATTAATTATCTTAAATAATAACAACTTCCAAATATCTATATTAACATCTCTAAATACTAACATGTAATAGTTAACCAGAGTTTACTCAGTTAATCAGAGCAGTTCTCGCTGCATCAGTTCCCTTCGGAGCACTAACGACGGCTCTCGATTAGCCGTGCTAATTAACAAACATCAAATACATCGTATATTAATGTTTTTAACATATTACAATCCTTTATATTAATTGTGTCTGAACTTATTTGCATGGTATTTTTACTTAAGTGATGTAGCTGAACTAGAAGGAGGAGTTTTTTTTATTTATTATATAATTTAATTACAATGTTGAACATTAATAAGCTTAAATAAACAATAAGGAGTCAAGTTAATATTCAGCACATTAATAATAATAAATGTTAAAAAACGAATCATATTCACATATAACAACAAGTCCACGGTTTCAGAAACAAAATATACAACTAAATATTACATTAAAATAAAATTTTATGAAAAATATCTGAATAAACAATTGTTCTAATAATAAATTCTGTAATATTCTGTTATAAATTCTTCCAATGAGGGAATTCAGCATTATGTTATTAGATGTAAACATAAAACTGATTTGGACTAAAATTATAAGTAATAATATCTACAACTTGTTTTTTTTTATTTGATGTAATCTTAGCTTATTACCTGAGTTAACATTTTATAATATTTTCATTTCTGTAAATTCAGGTTTAGTTTTCCCGTTGGTGGTATGGACCATAGACTTAATAAAAGTATGAATGTATGGGTTTGTATATATTTTATTTAATTACATAATAGAGAAACCGATATGATAATATTTATTTGATATCTATATATTAGTAAATTCATTTAAAAAGCAAACAAGTTATAACGAGGCAAACATAAATAGCATAAAAACACATATATAAAGCATCTGCTGCACACAACGTTTCTAAGTACAGAGAACAAAATTGTAAAACGGTTCATTTTAATAGTTTTAAATATGTATTTACTATAATTTGGTATGTACATACGTATACAAATATATATATAATATTACACACACAAGTGTATGTTATTAAATCAAATTAATGAATTTTTCACTTTATTCGGATAACATCGATTTTTAGGTACACTTATTAGAAATTAAATAAAAAATATTTCCTATATCATCCGAATTGGATGACTACTCAGCATATCTGAAGAATAGAATACTCTCAACGCTGGTGTTCTGTGGCTGCCATTAATTGAGCCTGGTCGCACTGTGCCATCATTGAAAATAACAATATAAAATTAAGCAAACAACAATTATAAAAGAAAAACAACGGAGAAAAAAAATCAGGCAAGGTACAGCTTGCACAACTTACTTATAATAGTCACTTAAAAATAAGTATTTTTATATTTTGTAAACTTACGTACCGAACATAAAAGTTTACATTATATAAAATAAAATAGTTTTGCTGTGTGTTATAAAATAAATTACTTGATATGGTTGGAAGAAAAAAATAATTGTGAGATTTTATAGTAATGGATATTATAAAATATATAGATAAAGATACACATATACACACAATTTAAGTAAGAACATAGAAAAATATATCTATATACATTCACACATACACATATAATATGCATTAAATATGTATTTAGCGTAAGATGAACCTAAATCAAACAATAGTAAAAAAGTTTTAGATATATTGTAAAGAAATATAACCAGTAGGTAAAAAGAAAGACGTCATCGCTTAAAGGGAATAAACTGGGAGGTAGGATAATCAATTATATGACACTTTATTACTAATTATAAAAAGTTTAATTCTAAACATAAATGAATTATTATGTAACTGTAAATTGATAACATATGATTTATATTTAAATTTAAATGTGTTTATTATATTTACGACACTTAGAGGAGCAGGCAGGTTGTTCCAGCACTGAGTTGCCGCATATTTGAAGCTACGACGAAAAAGCTGCTGTTTTAAAGTGAGGCATACTCAGCATGTTCGACGTAGCCCTTGTATAATGCAAAAGCCGGTCTTCACCAATTCATTTTAATTTATGATAAAGATATGGAGGCATATTATATTAATTTATCCCAAACAGTAGTGTGGCAAAATGTAACGGTCTACGATAGTCTATTTTCAGCATGTGGGCATTATTTATGGCAGAGTAACTGGTGAAAATGTGTGTAAAGGTGTAAATGGTGTAACTTTTCATTTGTCCATTCGTGTTCTTATATATAATACATTTTTAAGCCTGATATTTATAAACGAAATTGTCGAACTCTAAACGCACTTAAACTTTAAACTTTTTTTACTACTGCATATAATTTCACACAACTACAGCACATGGAGAAAATGTTAACTTATTTAACTTGAATAAAAACCGCGAAACCTCTTAAATCATGCATTATTTGAATTTGACTGAAATATTTAGAAATTCCATTGGTTGACCGCAGAAGATCGGAGTGAAAAGTTTTCTTTTGACGTACGTTCACATCGCCGGATTTTTATGCTGGTTCAAAAATAACGAGACAAATATGCAAACATTTTTTATTTAAATTCTTTATTGAGTTATTTTTCTAAGTTTTTTTTAAATATCACATTTTGAATATATGTATATAAATATACTTTTTTGCAAGTTATATTAAAATCTTATAATGTATATAAAACTAAGCTGTGTATTTTAATAATAGCATAACATAAGAATAAAACATCATTTCCTACAATATTTTCTGCTCTTCTGAAAATTCTCTTGTTTCGCTTTAATTACCTTGGGAATAAGAACTTATTTATATTCAATATTTACTTTGGTTTTTTGTAATTTAAATGACATTTTATTTGCTTCACGTTAATTAACTGTAAAAACTTAAATTAACTTTAAGTTTCGTACGGTTGGATAATTTTTTTTCTTTATTAAAACTGTTTCTATTATCGAACGTCTTGAATAGCAACCATATTGATTTATAAAGACTATTGTTCTAACCAGCACTAAAGTTAATTATAATATAATTATCATTTGTTATCCCGCACCTTTTAGTACATTTTAGAATATTAAATGTTTATGCTGGATTACTGTACTTATTGATCGTAAACATTTAATTACCCAAGTTAAATGTAAGTTATTCAACTTAAACATAAATAATATGCTACGGGTGATTTGTTCGTATCAATAATTTTTGTATGTGATTTAATTATAGAAAACTATTACAAAGTTTTGTATCTTCTTTCGAATCCAGTGTAAATTATTAATTTGGGCTAAAGAGTATCTAATGTTTCTCATGCTAATAAATTTAATATGTTAATAAGTTATCATATTTATCTACAAAAGCATGGTACGTAATTGTTCGTTTATATAAACTGCATACTATTTTATCATAGAACTGTTATTTACTAATATTATAGGTTCTTAATTTTATTAGTATTCCTACATATAATTTTTTGAACATAATTTAAAAGTATAGTTCCTATTATTTGCTGTAAACTTATAATTTTCTTAAGTAATGTATAAGTTATATTATTATTAAATTGTAATAATTTTTTTATCCTAATTGATTATTTGGTAATTAGTAACTCTTTGAAATAAAGCATTTTTGAAATATTCTTATGTTTTATGTATGTGTAATATTTCGGTGTAAAAACTTTTATGAATATAAAAACACATGTAAAGTTTCAATTATGAGTAAATTGGTTAAGCGATGCTTTACCAGCATAGCCATTCCGACCCCTCATTGAAAATAATACCAGGGCGTTTTAATTAATAATATTTCATTAAGAGGTCTGGGTCGTTTCCTTCATATCTCAATTACTTACAAAGAAACAAATTATACTACATTATTACTAATCAACGTTTTCTAACTTAGCTATTTATAGTAGACGTACTTGTATATCGCGTCTACATAAATAATTATAAAACACAATAACACTAAAAACTCTTTTGAAACACGGATCTTTTATCCACGACACAGTATTTTTATGAGTCTATTAAACTACACTAGTACATTGTATATCGGTGGTTTATCTATTAAACGCAATAATTATGAATATATGTAATTTTTTTCAGAATCTTTTCTTTGAATATTGGTCGCTTTCGTAATCATACAAATATTACGTCACAACCGACGATTCAATCCAGGATCGTCAATTTAAAGATATGTAAGTTGCCCTAGATTCATGATTAAGATTTATTAATAATATCCTTCTACAAAATTATTTAATAGCACCCTTATTTAATATTGCTTCTACTTTTTTTTTTGCTTTAAGGTATTATGTATGTGTACTATTTATTTATTTATTTAGCTTCACGCCATATCCCTTGCGGGGTAGCCAGAGACGACGGAGCGCCAAACGCTACGATCCCTGCATACCTCTTTCGCCTCGGTCACAGACATCAACCTCTTCATACATGGCCTCCAGGGGGTCTTCATGCTTTTTACGTGACCTTCTTCCAGTATCATAGATCACTCGAGGCCTTCCCCTGTCTCTCTAACCGCTCACTTTTCCTATTTAAATCTTTTTTACCATTCTTTTATCACTCATTCGTTCGACGTGCCCAAACCACCTGAGCACGTTTTTCTTCATTCTCACCGTGACATCTTCGCTAGTACCTGCCTTTCTGTGGATCTCTTTATTGCGGATTTGATCAGCTAGACTGACTCCGCATATTCTGCGAAGAGATCGCATCTCCACAGCATTCATCTTTCTTACATTCTTCTTCTGTGTTACCCACGTTTGGCTGCCGTATAACAACGTCGGTAGCAAAACCGCAATGTGTAGCAAAACCGCAGTGTGTGCAGCTATGCTGACGTTTCGTCGTCTCAACAATGCAGCCAATGCACCGTTGACTCTGTTAGCGGAAGCAATACGCCTTTCCACATCCATTTCCTATCTTCCGTCTCTGCTAAACATACTTCCCAAATATACCACTTCATTCACTTGTTCTATTATTTTATCATTCACCTTGATCTTACATTCTGTTCTTTCTTCATATCTTTCAAATTTCAGAACCTTCGTCTTATCTACATTTAGATTTAGACCATTAATTTCACACCCATCTTTCAGAGTGGTGACCATCATCTGCAAATAGCAAGCAATTGATCTTAAGATCACCTACTTTCACTCCCATGTCACTGTCTTTCACGCCTTGAAGACAACTATCCAAATACAAATTAAACAACCAAGCTGACATAGCGCAACCTTCCTTAACACCCGATTGGATGTCAAACCAGGGCGACATGCCAGCTCCTACTCGCACACATGCTAAGTGATCTCTGTAAAGAGTTTTTACAGCAAGGGTCCACTCACATTGTATCGGGACAGTATCTCCCACAATTTCTTTCTCACAACCCTGTCAAACGTCTTTTCCAAATCCACAAAAGCACAGAAAATTTTGATTTGATTTTGATTGATTTTTGATTTTTTTTTTTAATTTAAAGTTACCATAGACTTGTAGTCCATGCCATTTTTAATTTGTTTTATAATTTTTAATTTGATTTCTTTTTTTTGAGATTTTTGCCTGTTTATTCAGGCACAAGAATTACTTTAAGAAATACATAAATAAATATAACCTTTTGATTTAGGGCCAAATACTTTTCTGTGATCATGCGGAGGGAAAAGATCTGATCTATACATACACCCTCTTCCAGGTCTAAAACCTCCTTGGGCCTCCCACAACTGCCTTTCAGGTCTCACTTGCATTCTTCTCGATAATATTTTAGCATACACTTTACCACCCAAGCTGATCAAACTGATAGCCCTATAGCTTGCACAGTCTATCTGTGAACCTCTGCCTTTATACAAAGGTATGATAACTGCACCTCGCCAATCGTCTGGGACCTTCCCTGATTTCCAACATAAATTGTACAAAAACCGGTAAAAATCCAAGACGCGTGGCCCACCATATTTGATCATCTCGGCAGTAACTTCATCTGCTTCCGCAGCCTTACCACATTTTAGACTTCGAATCACGCTCCCTACCTCTTCCAAACTGATTTCACCATCGTCTACATCTGGACTCAGCATTTCGCTTAGTCAAGACCGAGGCATCCTCAAGTTCATACATCTCCTTGTAGAATTCCGCCCACCGCTGCAAAACATGTGCTTGCTCGATTAAAATTTCACCGAAAGCACCCCTTCCATTCAACAGGTTACCGAACAACCCCGGTATGTACGAGTATACTATTATTACGAATAACATCCAAAATCAAACCATTTGCGTTGTACGCATGAGGATGCAATATGTCATCGCTATGCATTTAATAAATCAATAAATCACGACGATTGTCCGTCCGTCTGTCATCACGACCGATGACTAATTGCCAGCCTACCCCTTCCCTTCCCCTTTAACTCCACTTCCCCTTTGTCACGTTTGATTGAACAGATATTGGATAGTTTTGCATGTATATCCATATGATGTTGTAATGATGTCCATTTTTATACAAGTTTCTAATTGTTTACATAATAAATAATGTAACATGTAAATTTTTAGACATATATAATGACTTAAAAAATTTTACTTACTAGATTAAATATATTTTTTGGTAGAACAATTACTGTCACATTAAAACTAGCATGTCCATTAATTGGAATTTATTTCTTTTTGTATGTAATTGTATACTAATAAATTATTTATAGCACTGAAAGTGTTGGCTTGAGAAAACTTATACCGTAATATTTAGTGCACTCAAAGCGATTACTTATATTTAGTATGTGATTATGATTGTAGTACTTACTATATTTGTGCCGTCGACTATTTAAACATTTATTAAAATGTTTTAATTAAAAGACATATTTATTTATAATTTGAATGTACGTAATATATAATTATTGCATATCTATATAGAATACTTTTTAATAAATTTTATATCAATTACAAGATATGTCAAGAATTTAATTTACTTTAAAATTATGCCAATTCTCCTTCGATTTATAAATAAGTTTAAATTACGTGTTATTAATAAAACTTACACATTCTGTTAGAAAATTTACAAATAGCGGATATTTGCATTCACACGTATCTCAATATTACACAGAAAATCAATTTTCAATACATGATAACAATTATTATATATTAATCAGAACAATTATTACAGAATGAATTTACTTATAGAAAATATGAAACTAAATTGCAAGGCAGCGTGTTACACAGTTACGCCGGAAAAGAGACCATAATTTTTCATAATTCGCGAGCTTATTTTGTAAAAATTCAAGTACACTTAAGCGCAGTCAAGTCAAGCGTATACATTTAATTTTAAAGTTGCATTTCAACACGACAAGCTGTTGGCAACTGGACTCCATTTATCTCTCACTTGTTACCGCTTAATGGAAATTAAAACAAAAACTTTTGTCATCTCATGATAACTTTAAGGTGCCATTTTTTTCGGAAAATTCTTAGAGTAACTTCTTAAATTTTGATGATGTTCCATGAAACTGAAATCAAATTTAAATATTTACTTACTTACTTACCTTCACGCCATATCCCTTGCAGGGTAGCCAGAGACGGCGGAGCGCCAAACGCTACGGTCCCTGCATACCTCTTTCGCCTCGAGCACAGACATCAACCTCTTCACACATGCTCCGGGGGGTCCTCCTGCTTTTTACGTGACCTTCCTCCCGTATCATAGATACTGTTTTTTCGAAGGTTACTCGAGGCCTCCCCCTGTCTCTCTTACCGCTCACTTTGCCTGTTTATTAGCAGTATTTTATAATTAGTTCATCGTTTTATGAGTTGGATTTAATAAAATTGTATCAAAAATAATCAGGCAGAAAACATACTTTCAATTGTCATTAGCACACGCAACGGCAACCGACAATAATATCAACTAATTTTAAAATTAATTGTTATCTTAGACTGCTTATTATTTTATTAATATTTTAAATACACACTATTTATTAAAAAAAATTGAAAAAGAATATCGCATTGATCATTTGGAAACATATCTGGAAAATGTTGTTTTCTCTATATATTGTAATAAAAATATTATAAAAAGACATCTATCTTCTATAAGCACTTAAGTGTAACACGCACGAATAAAGATAATATTTTCTTCAAGTTCCAGTAAATTCGTTTATAGCAAGCAAACAACTCAAGGGACGTACGTGAGGAACAAATAAGAACTAGCGTCCGACTTTGATAGCTGGAAATTGTTTAAAGGAATGGAAGGTTTCTGGGACTGTGTCTATGAACTTAGTTGCCTTGCCTGAAGCAGTCCCAGTTTATTTCTTTGATTTGTATTGAATAACTTTGAGAGACTTCTTATTTGTTTTGTTCTTGTCTTGGTTTGTTTGAACTAAGTAGTGCACGTTGAAAAGGATATGCCTCGTTATATATTATAAGTACACTTATCGAGTATAATTAAATATTAATAAAATAATAGACACATATTAAGATAAGTATCATAATTTAATATCTTACAGATGTAGCAGATTTTAATCGATTTTGTAATTACTGATACGTCATTGTGTTTATTGTTTTAAATAAGAATATGTAAACAATAAATTTATTAAATTCCACCTGTCATGTGAAAATTCCATTTCCTTGAATGTGAACATTTTCCGATCGGCTGGAGTATCATTATTGTTATTTTAAATGACAAAAATTCCATTTCTGATGTTTAAAATAATTTGATATTCACATAATATTCTAGATCAAAAGTTGTATATTTACTTTTTTATTTTGCTATTTCCAACGGTGGTAAATGAAATGTTTTTATTTGTCCACCAGTAAGTTAGCCATATTGAGCTTATCTATTTTTTTTAAAATATAGAATGAAACATTTTAACAACACGGGCAGGACTGAAAGTTGCCACTTTAATGATACCCATCCTTGTCGCTGTGCAAGCAGATGCCGTTTAGTATTAAAAGTATCGTATTGTAATGATAACATTTCTTTATAATAAAAAAAAATTAAATTAATACCTGGTTAAAATTTAACTGCTTCTCTTCCTACTTCTAATCTTAATGTAAGAATTTTAAATAATTTTGTTCTGACTCGCCATAAGATGCACTATAAAATAAAAAAACAATTTTTATTAGAAGTAAAAATATATTACTACATATAAAAAAATATCTATAAATGGTATTTATAAGGATACCTAAACAATTGCTTAGATTTAAACGAAAATCGTGTAAACCACTTTGGCACGCCGTCCATTCTCACGGATTGTGGCACAGGGCATTCAGCTTTAAATTGAACACCCAAAAATCTAAATCCATTCGAGTTTATTAAAATAAAAAACCTTTCACTGCCGAAAAATATCCTACAATTGAAATACGTGAGTCCAAAACGATAACGTATTTTTATTTATTAATTATGATATTTGGATGATTTTTTGATTTTTTATGTAACTTAATAATATTTCTTTTGTGTTTATAAATCCAACTTAGTTAGTTATTATACCACAATCTCTTTGATAACAACGTAAAGCAAACATCTTTGTAAATCCCATGAGTTCGGGAAATGTTATGACTCGTGTGAATATATTGAGATGGATTCCGTTTAAAGAAATTGAAAGTCGTAATACATATTGCAATATTCCTATATTTAAAATAGTTCAATACTAGAAGTGATTCCTACCTTTTAACTATGTACTTATGTTTTGCTTAGGTGAATAGGTTAAAAATAATAAATCACTAGAATTAACAATTTTATACCTAAAAAATTTTGAATTGGGCAGAATTGGTACTTTTTTTCTCACAATTTTAAAGTTTAAAGACACAAAAGCCAAATGATATGAATTTTAAATAAAATAATAACTAATAAGAGTGGTGATGTGGTGGAACTTATTAAACTAAAGATTAACACTAACCTAATCTAGGTCTTTGTCTTGTTTAGATTCGAAGACTAACACTAACCGCGGTGATTCTATAACTCTTCCTTACAGCAGCCAAGTTCTTAGCACAGACAAGTTGAATTGAAAAAGCGCTTATCTTCCTGTCACAGATAACGTAAAAATATAACAAAATAAAACTAAAAAAAAATGTTTTAATAATTTTTGAGATAAATAATGAATAAGAACGCAAGAATGTTAACTTGTCTCAAGTCACTTTGTTGCACGTGTGATACTTATTTACAGATGTAGGTATTTAGAAATAAATAATCATTATAAGTTTCGTAATATTTAATATAAATTAAAAGTTATTTGGTAAAAAAAACCACTTTAAACTGTTTTATGTTGTCACTTGGGAACTTGCAGAAGTAAAGTGAAGAAAGTTTGCTATTTCAGTAACATATCTTATCAAATAAGTAAAATAAACCTTAAACAAGAAACCGAACCTATAGGCAAGATATTATTACTTTTCTTATAAAATATTTACAGCCACCTTGAGTCCTTCCAGCCATTTGGATTAATCTTGATCTTCCAATAAATTAATATATTATTGTTGAGGAATTAATATAACATCCTATAATTGATTGACCATAAAGAATTTTATTAGAAAATACGAAGACAATGTAAGAATTCAAAATCAGGACTGAAATTCACAATTTTAAAAGTAAAATGTTTAAATATTGTTTCCATTTCGACTTCGTCGATGTATGTATAAATTTTAGAATAATGGTAATCTACAAAATTGTTTATACCATAATTGTTAAATTGTTGAATGTTATACATTACTGAATTATGAATCTGAATTGATTTTACATTTTAATGCCAGGAAAGAAAGAGGGTACTTGATTTCTTTATATTTTTGTTTTATGTCAGTATTATATACATACTTATAAAATTCTTATAATGAAATCCATTGTTACTCTGAAAGCGGTATAATCTCATTTTAATAAAGAATAACAAAGAATTTTTAATGGGGTCCAGAGAATGGTGACTTTCACTGGCATGTATCACGTTTTAATTGCTTACCTATTTGGAAAAATGAGTAGGTCCGGGTCAGAGTTGCATATCAATCATTACAGAATTACAGACAGCGTGTATATATGTATAGTTTTTATATAATGTAGAGTTGTGCATGGTTAAGCAGTCAGTCAGTCAAAACGGCCATTACGCATTTTGCTCTTTATGCTTCATCTGGGTAAAATTATTAAATATTAAAACTATAAGCATCTTTGGGGTAAACTTTGCCTCACTCTTCAAGTGTCCGCAAAACACAATCAAAGTGTAATATAAAATGCAATTAAAACAGGATTAATCGTGAATAATATTTTTTTTTATTCCAGATACCGTAACTAACGGTCAAGATACTTATTCATTCCCATAGCATGATTTTGTGACAGCAGCAACGTTTGTTTGTTAAATAAAATCACAGACTCACTAAAGGAAAACGATATTAAAATTCAAGTAAAACAGTTTAAGTGAGATCGGTTGACCGCAATAGAGTCGAGAGAAAGTTTTCTTTTTACCCCCATTCACATAAAGTATAATTTTGGTAGTTTTGAAAAAAAAACGATATAAATAAAGTAATACAATACAATCCAATGTACCTTTAACCTATTTAAATAAAAATATTACATTTTTATAAATTATATTTTATTCTAAATTGTACATGTTTTATCACTGATTTAATTGCTTTTAACTAGTGGTTTAGATATATAAATCGATGTTTATATAATATATAAGTAATTTTGTAATTTTGTAACTTGATTTATTTAAGTTAATTAAAATAAAATTGTCTTGGAATAGGATTTAATAATAATAAAATTTTAAAAGTGCTAACCAAAAAAAGAGCTATATGGATTCTATTTAAACACCTCCAAATTTATTAAAATGGAAAAATAGAATTTTATACTCAGATTATTGGACTATAACACTGTCCATTATTTGGACTATATTTGTTGTCTAGTATAGGTGAATATTTATAAGAGATTCGGGATAGAATAGAAATCACCTACACAGGTGTTCCGATATTGTTTTGGGAATATTGAAACCTGCTCTACTTTTGCAGGTTGAATTTGACGAACTGTATATATTTGAATAATGAGAGATTGATATAGGCTGTGTCAGGTTGGCGGTTATAATAATAAAACTGTTTTAGTTGAAAATTTGTATTTAAAAAATATACAAATTTAAATCAAAACAACAAATTGTTTAAATGTCTTAGAGATGGTAATATCACTCAAAACCATTAATAAATTAATATATAATAAAACGTACAAAACGTATTTTATATTTTAGAGTACAAATACAAGAATTAGTAATATGGTATAATCTGAAATAATAACAACAACTTCAATTACGATATTCTTTCTGAGAAATTATCCAAATTACCCCATTGAAAATAGAAAAGCTATCAGACATGCAGCTGAGCTTGGATGGAAATGATTTATGAGCGTCATATCTGTGTGTACATAATTGTACTAGAAATCTAGAACCATAATTTTTTATGCCAATGTGAGGGTTGGTATAATTATTTGTGTTATTTGTTGCTTTGTTAACTTAATTAATATACATTTGTACATGGTTTGAGTCATAAAATAAAATTGGAAACTAATTTTATTAATAATAATATAATAATAATAACTAACGAAAATAATATACTTAAATTTATAACACGCTATATGTTATATTATTCCAATACTATCGTGTTCGGTTCAAATTATTAACATTATATATATTATTTGAAAACATTTTTTTTTGCATTTTATAAAAGTTTAATGAATATTTTTTATTTATATTTTTTTATTGACCACACTAATTACTGATACGTTCCTGATTTATTTTTTATGAAAACAGGATAACAGCAATCAGTCTACTAAGATCACTAAAGATATCAACTTGAACGTATCCACCGCAGTATATTGTAACTTAATCAGTCAAACAGGGTATAAATCACTGCAGTAGTTTCTTGTGGAATTAATGAGGACTCGCGATTAAACATGCCAATTAACGTACCTCAAATACAACTCTCTAATGACCGGTCCCTAGACGTATTATGTTGTAACTTAAGTATGCCTGAAGTAGTTGTAGTATGAAACAACGAAAAAAAGTAAATATTTTGGTATTTAAATATTATGGTTATAAAAAAGTAAATATTTTGGTATTGAAATATTAAGGTTATAAAAAAGTAAATATTTTGGTATTTAAATATAATTGTTGTAAAAAAGTAAATATTATGATATTTAAATATTATGGTTATAAAAAAGTAAATATTTTGTTATTTAAATATTAAGGTTATGAAAAAATATAAATATTTTGGTATTTAAATATTATTGTTATAAAAAAGTAAATATTTTGGTATTTAAATATAATTGTTATAAAAAAGTAAATATTATGATATTTAAATATTAAGGTTATAAAAAAGTATATTTTTGGTATATAAATATAGGCGAATAAAAATAAGTTATTTGTAATTTTAGAAACTGCCGTTTTATGTTTATGAATTTATAACTTCTGAAAGGCAATTTATATTACTGCTTTTAATTTTTTTTAATTTGAAATCACTAAATGTGCACTTTAAATATTTTTTACGCCATCCCTGTTGTTGTAAGTCGCCACTAGATTTCATTTCAGAATAACGGTGTACGAGTATGTACAGTTTGAGCCTTGAAAATATTTTCGCGCTATTAACTTTAATGTTACTTGGCATCAGATGGTGCTCCAGCATTTTATCTTATGTACTGTTCAAATCCGTACGTAAAATTATTACACACTTGCGTACGAGTCAAAAATACTTTTATTACATTTAAGCACAGTGTACTGGAAAGTGAAACGTCGAAATTTTCTGGTGAGCAGAATGGTGACTCTGGTTACTCTGGTGACTTGTGATATAGAATTCTATAATATCATATCGGTTTGTCTTTCTTTCAAAATATTTATTATAAATTTATCATGATATGTCTTTTGGGATTTGGGCAGATATTGAACAGTGTATGTAATATTTGTTGTCCATTAAAGCATTAAGGAGAAAAGCCATTTGCTGATATTGAATCATTGAGAATATAATCGCTGTAAATTACTATATTTTCTACAATTGGGATTGCCTAAGTATCAAATTTCATTATGTTATATTGATTTAAGGAAACTGCCTTTTAAAATAAACCAAACAGGTATAATTATAATCTTCTAAATCAAAACGTTATCGAGTCCGCTTTTTATAACAATTAATTTCTGTCATTTTTAGCTAAGCTTTACTTTATTATGGATAATTTATAAAATGATGTATAAAATATAAGTGAAAATAAGTGTAGAATATATTTAATTTATAATAGCTATAACAAGGTATACATTCGCATTCGCTCGCAGTTACTCGAACGACGTGCGCTTGCACTTAGTGGTTAATTTTACGTCTACCCTCATTTAAAATTAAAAATGGTAAAGTGCTCTAAATGTGCTAAAGTAATTAATAAAAAGTCCCCTGGATTACAGTGTGGGAAGTGTAATAAATGGTTCCATGCAGAGTGTGCGACCATATCAAATGAACACTTAAATTTCTTATCGACTGCAGAATCTGTGGACTGGAAATGTAAAAGTTGCATGGAGGGTTCCAAACGTCGGCGCCCCTCGTGCATCACACCGGATGAAGACGGAGAAGGGAATTGTACCGACTCCGAAAACAATGTCTGGTCAACTGCTTCTAGCCAGACGCATGAAACTCTTCGCATAATAAGACAAGAAGTTAAAGAAATCATCAAACAAGAGTTACATAGCACTCTGGAGTATTATTCAGATAAAATTGATGAGTATGAACGCAAAATCAAAATGTATGAAAAAAATATGAAAGTTCTGGACAATCAATGTGTAGAACTGAAAAATAACTATAAAAATCTAACACTAAAATACGATGTGCTTCAAAATAAAACCAACCAACTAGATCAAAAACTACTATCAAATCAGCTAGAAATTTGTGGTGTTGAGGAGCAAGATAAAGAAAACACAAACGATATAGTAAAGACGCTCGCGGAGGCTATTCAACAAAACCCAGAAAATATTATATTAGCATATAGGAAGAAAAAGAAACGGACTACATCAACCAATAAAAATGAATATTCGGCCATTATTGTAACTCTGCGTGAAGGCATTCGTGACCAATGGTTACAAGCATCTAAATCTTCAAAACTAGATTCCACTAGCCTCGGCATGATAAGCAATAATCGAATATACCTACGGGAGTCTCTGACCGCAGCTACAGCCTACCTGCTATGGAGAACTAAAGAGGAATTGAAAAGTCACTTTAAATTTATCTGGTGCAAAAACGGTTCAGTGCTGTTACGTAAAAATGAAAGTGCGAAAATAATTGTTCTAACTTCTCTTCAGGACTTATTAAAAATAAAAGATACTGTAAGTATTTCACAATAAATAAATAAAAATGAACGGTATAGTTAAACTATCTATCTATCTTATTTTAAATATTAATGGATGATACAGATCAAAGCTTAATTGAAATCAATTGCAACACATGGAATGATTTTGTTTTCAACATAAATAACTCTAGTAATTCATTATTTTTCTTTCATGTCAATATACGTTCCATAAGAAACAATTTTGCTCAATTAGAATATATTGTATATAACTGCATACAAATAATACATGTTATAATCATTTTCGAAGCAAATATTAAGAGTGATACTGCATCAATGTACAACCTAGAAAACTATGACTTAGTTACTAATTTACGAACTAAAAGAAAGGGCGGGGGTTTATTATTATATATTCATAAATCAATTACTTTTATACAGAAATCTATATGTGTAAAAGAATTCGAATGTATCACTGGTGAGATAGTAATCAACAAAGGCTTTCAAATTGGCCTCAGTGCGGTGTACAGGCCGCCGGATAGTAATAAAGATAGATTTATACGTGAACTTTGCAACATCGTTAATACATACCCTACGAATAATAATTATATTGTCATAGGAGATACAAATTTAGACTTAAAAAAAAGTAGTGTAACTACGAAGCACTATTTAAATTCCTTAAGTAATCTGGGCCTTCAGTGTGGATCACATCAATATACGCGGATAGAAAAATATGGTGATAAAATAACCCGATCTTGCATAGACCACGTATTCGTTAGAAATGTGCATAAAAATAATTACGACATTATAAGCTCGGTAGTTAATATCTCGCCGGCGGATCACTGTATAATCGGATGCGCGTTCACTGGAGCGCTTAGTACTACTGATGACTCATGTTGCTCTAAAATGTGTACAATATTTAAAATAAATTATAGAAAATTAAAATCAATGTTGTCAAAAATTGATTGGTCAGAATGTCTTGATTATAACAATCCTAATGATATCCTTAATTTTATCCATAGCAAATTTGATAACGCTTATAATTTGTGCAAATATACCGTGAAATGTTCTGTTAATAATAAGAGAAAGTTGTGTAAATGGGCGAACCAACGGCTAACTAAAATGTGTAAAAAAAGAGAAGAGCTGTATATTATATGGCTCAAAGATCGACATAATGTCGAGAAAAGACTTTTTTATAATATATATCGTAACAAAACTAATAGGTACTCGCAATATATTAAAAACAAATATATTTTGAACCAAATTACTAATAACTTTAGCAACACACGAAAAACATGGGAAATAATTAATAGTCTAACTGGACGGATAGTAAATAGTATAGATGATACATTAATTAAACATTTTAAACTAGCTCCACCCATTTTAACAACGAACTTTGCCGAATCTTTTGATAAAATTACCCAAAGTAACATTACCTATTGTCACATTCCGATGCTTGATGCCACAAAGTACGAATTTACACCCGTTAGGTCAATTAGGTTCAAACCAGCTACTAATGAAAGACTTAAACGAATCATTAAGGATATGAATGATAAAAAGAGTCCGGGATATGATAATATTTCTATGAAAGAAATTAAATTTTTATCAAATAACTTAACTCCTATTATCACTCACTTGGTAAATAGTTGTATAAAAACGGGTATCTACCCCGATTCCCTAAAGATAGGGGTCATAAGACCAATATTTAAAAAAGGTTCCCGAACCGATTATACCAACTACCGACCCATAAATCTACTCTCATCTTTAAATAAAATATTAGAAAAATTTATTAACAATCAAATTAATCACTTTCTGATATCGCATAACATAATAAATAAAAAACAATTTGGATTCCAGAAAAATAAAAGCACAACACAATTATTACGTAAATTTACGGACGAAATTAATGACTCACTCAATAATAAACTTCACGTATTGGCTTTATTCATTGATTTCAGTAGAGCCTTTGATATGCTAAATTATAACATACTATACGAAAAATTAACGAGAAATGGCATTCAAGGTCCACTTTTAGAGTTAATAAAGGATTACCACAACAATAGATACACAACAGTTAAAATAGCAGACTCGTACAGCGACATGATTCCAACTTGTAAAGGCACAGCCCAAGGATCAATAAACGGTCCTACAGAGTACCTATTATATGTTAACGATATGTGTAACTTAATTACTACTGGTTCAATGTATCAATTTGCTGATGATACATGTCTGTTGGTGGCTCATAAGGATCCTAAAGTTGCTCAAAATATTATGCAAAATAACTTTACTTTATTATGTAAATGGGCACATGACATGGGCCTAGTAATAAACCATCAGAAAACTAAAGCAATACATATTCACTCATCGCAAAATAAAGCTTCTACTTCACCAACTGTCATTGCTCATACTCATCAGTGTTTGCACAATATTATTTGTAACGGCTCTTGCCCGCAAATAGAACTGGTTAGTCAACATATGTATATTGGTCTTATAATTGATAACCGTTTTAACTGGAAACCCCATATAGAACATTTATGCTCAAAATTACGGTCTACTCTCAGCCAATTATTTGTACTAAAACATAAGCTGCCTTTTAGCACTAAAAGGTTAATATATATGGCTCTAGCAGATTCAGTTATCAATTATGGGTTAAGTAGTTATGGACGAACCTACAAAACTTATCTCAAAGAAATTTATAAAATTCAGCTAAGAATATTAAAATTGTTGGTTCCCAGGCAGATCCTGAGCAGATTGAAATATAACGATAAAGAACTATTTAAGTATTGTAATATCATGAACATTTATGACAAATTCTGCTACAAAATATTAAGCGAAGTTAACGATTCTTCTTTTCTTACAGAAAAAACAAGACCTAATAATCTTAGAGCTATTGAATATATGGATAATTTTTGTGTACCTAAGACTAACAATACATATGGTACAAGAATGTTAAAAACTCTTATACCAAACATTTTAAATAACGTACCAGATTGTTTACAAAAACGTTATAAATGTAAAAACAACGAATATTTCAATGCGCTCAAAAAATACTACTTAAATCAACCTTACTTTAATGAATGAAAACACTGTTGTATGATAAAATATATATTATAGATTAAAAACTTAAAATAAATTAACTTTAATGCAAACTAAAATCTATTACATAAGATAAACTACTATTAATGTACTGTACTTAAAATTAATACTTTTCTTGCGAACAATCACTTGCCCAGATAACTTCTGAGAGGTTTTTGTGGCAATTTATTTTGTATGATGTATGTATGTAATCATTATATATTTTAAATAAATGAAAAAAAAAAAAAAAATTTATTATTTTGTAAGAAATTATTAAACTATATATATATATGCTAACTATGTATATTGTGACAATGTGAGCCTATCCACACAAGATTCTGGGCCATGGAAGTGCGTTCCACGATCAGTACTTTTAAAAAGAAATACTTATCGAACACTTATTTTAAAAGGGTCTTTCTTGTACTAGGTGTAGGGCTTTAATAGTCTGTCAAAGAATTCAAATAAGACTTTTTGAATTGGGCAAGTATTCATAAACCTACTGATTTACAAGCAAAGGTCAACTCTTCAAATTTTAATATATATAAATATTAGGAGGTCCCACTAAGTCAAGCAAAAAGGCACGGCGCACTAATATTTTCAGAAAGCCATTCGGGCCATTTTAAACCTATGTAACTTCTCTGTAGAAACCTCTAGAAACTTTCAGTGATCATGAGGGTATTCTATAGCTGGAAATATTTCCCAAATATGTGTGCAAAAACATTCACAATTTGAATCAGTGGTGTAGGATGATTATCTTTATTTTGCCACTGATTCACTGTCTGGCGTATCGATCTTAAAAATAAAAGTGGTACTTCTTTAGAGAGCTTTTCTCTATAGAGCTAAAATTAGGTACAAAATAAGGTTTTATTATTTCTAAAAAAGAAAAACTATAAAAACTATAGAAATGGAAGGCATGGTGTCTCTGCTATGGAAATGCTGCCTTAGCCAAGGTTCATTCAGTATTATGAGCTCTATCTGGTGATAAATAAATAAAATATAGTAGTACTTGATGTGGAACCGTAGAATGTAGCAAATATTACTTATTTAGTTATTACTAAGGTTTTTAATAAGAAAATTGATTATTATTATTTTTAAAATGACTCAGTTACGGCTCTTATGCATCGTTTGTGTAAAATCAAAACGTCTAAACCTGTGATAGAAGTCCTCCGAAACAGTGGCTTTTAGGAAGCCCGTAACTGAAACGCAAAATACAATTATAATTCTTAAATTAAAGAAAACAGGATCAAATGAGATCTTATCACAAAACGAACATAATGCAAAAAATGCAAAAACTTCATTAAAATTAAACAATAAGTTATTTGGTATTAGCTTTATGATATTCAAAGAAATATTCCTATTTTCGTAATTATTCTTGTCGAGCTTTGTTTCTTTATTAATGAATGTTGTTGAGATTAAATTAATAAAGGAAGAGTTTTAGATATTTATATAAACTATAATAAAATTAAATACAGTGTTAATAGTTTTACAACATCAAGTACTTATTCCTGTGGTTTTGTTATGTTTTTAATATTTTAAAATCGCTTTTTGTTTTGTTATATTGTTTCTAGATTTTACTGTTTTATCTGAATGAACTTTGATTTCGATTTGTATTTTTATTATTGATTGTAATGTTCGATACTGATTTGGCTATTGGTTATATATTTATCACTTTTGTACTTTTGTACTTTTATTCTTTTATTTTTTACAATCCTTCAAGGATAGCATAAAAAAACTAAACGGCTGTAGGTAAGCTAAAATGAAGATATTAGTTCAATTAATGGAGTAAGTTTAATTGTAAGGTGTCAATATTGAAAGTAATGCTGAAATCAAGACACATGGCAATCAGCTTCACAGATGTTGCGACATTATTTTGGGAATATTACATTTTGCTTTTCTTATATAGGTGGCATTAGATATCGAGGCACTGCATACATTTGAATAACATCAGCGATGTAGCGGTCGACATCGGATGTGATATTAAATATTATGCAACTTAGTATATTACATTTGTGTGACTCAAACATAACAAAACATAATTCTAAAGTTTCTTTTTATTTTTAATTTTAGAAAATATAAATGTTTAAAGGAGAAGGATATTGACGGTTCTAGTTGTTCGTACTTTACTCACAAATATGTTGAGGTTTGTGAAACAGTGATCACAATAAAAAATTAAAAAACCCGGCTGACTTTGTATGGTTCTTTTAAACCAGGACTAGTTCGGAACCCTCGTAGCCTTATTTTAAGTTGGAGAGTAATTTTATAATCGGGCTTATTTCGATAAGTATAGTATAAAAACTAATCCCTTCTGCCACTCCCATTTAACGTTCAAGTGATCACTGGTATTGATTCAAAGTGGAAATTATATAAATTAATGAATAAAAAATATACTATATTTTCAAATTAATAATATAAAGTGAAATAATTAATTTAAATATTACATTTACTTACTATTTAATTAATTAAGTTAAGCTTGCAAAAATAATGCAACTGAGTCTGACTGAATTATTTATTATTTAATCTATTAAGCTAGTTCATCTAACCCACTAAGATCTCATAATGATAAAGCTGTTGGTGAGCTAGATTTGCTATCTGACACAATTATGCTTGCTCATCTAATACTCTGTCTAGTGAGGTAGATTGCTTCGCTAAAAGAACCTTATAACTGACATAAGGTCGCTTTGAGCTTTAATGCCGGATACGTTCTTTTAAACTCAAATAAAGCTTTTGATAATAAGCTTTGTCTGATTTGATATGACAGAAACTTGACCTTTTTCTAATTTACTAACTAACTATTTTTTATGCAACTACAATTAAACAGTATTGTGATCCATAGGTCAATAAAAGTTCTTTTATATTTAAATATCTGATGCCCTTTCCAGTCTAAAGTATTAAGTGAAGGACTATATTATTAAACTGCTTCACAAAGAAAATCATATACCTTGAATATTTTTGAGCTTCTTGATTAAATTAACTACTCCGGACCGTCTGCGAATACTAAAGATTTGTGTTTGTCCAATTTATATACATAAAACCACTAATTTTTCACCCTGAACTATTAACCTGTATTTTTAATTGCTATTTTTATATTTTTTCTCTTCGTCAACTTGTTGGCAATACCATCAGCTGAATATATATTAAAGCCCTTCATTTGACACATTTGACACATAAAGTGTTATAGAGGAGACGGAACGGAACGGGTCACATTTTATTTTATTCATCGAAACAAAGGAAGGAATAATAAAACAATCCAATAACAGGTTAGTCGCAATAAAGCCAGGAAAAATGCTCTAGAAGTTTCCAACTTGTAGACTCTTATGAAGGAAGTTCACTTGAACGAATAATTTTGTATGGTACAATGATTTATATAGATATGTTTCGGTTTAAGTTATGAGTTAATGTAATTCATTTTCCATTATTAATTAAAATCAGATTGCTCCAATTGTTAGAATCAAAAGATTCCAATAGTTAGAAAGGTAAAAGTTTGAAATAATTTGGCAAAGAGATCCCTTGTAACGTTCCCCTTATTTTGAAATAATTTCGGACTAGACTTCGATTACTTATTTTTTAGTATTTTATAGTGAAAAATTGTTAATTAATTTATTATTAATACTAATAGCATCATCATCATAATTTGTTATTTAAAAAAACTTTTGTAACTGGATCAAATACATTACGCTACAGGATCAGTTTTTGCCTAGTAAAAAAACTCTTCAGATTTACGGGCAATTAGAAATAAGTTTATTTTTTTACCCAAATCCTTTAAAAACTTAATATTTATATATTATATTTATGTATCCTTAGTTCTTTAATCTAGACCAGTTACGTGAAGAAAAGAAAAATCAATAAATCTAACTAGTCTTTAAAAATAGCTCGCTAATAGCTAAGCTAATTCACAAACATCAAATTCAACGGTCTATAAACATAAAGCATGTTTGAACTCATTAGTTTTAGGATTTTATTTTGAATATTACCCACAACTCCGTCAGTGTAAGCTGCAGAAAGGCTTACATATCTATAATGAAAGTGAATAGAGGTTAAATTATATTTTATTGTCATCTTGCAATCAATTGCCGATAAGTTGATGTAGAAAAAATATTAAAATCGCGATTAAAAAGGCAGGTTAATGGTACAAGTAAAGTTGAGAATTATATGTATTTATCCTAATTACAATAAACTTTAAATTAAAATAAAATCCGAGACGTAAAACATATAAAAAAAAATATAATCAAATCTTTGTCTATAACATTCACTTTAGGTGTATTAAAATTATCAAACATTTTATTGAATTCATTAAACATCTTATTTAGTATTAGGAATATTTAATTTTACTTAATTTTACTGTTTTCGATCTGGCCCTTACGCTATAAAATAAAAGTTATTGTTTTTCTCCTTAACTGAGTTACACTTCTGACAACCCTTTGTTGTTAATGGGTGATATTATTTAAGTAATATCCTAAAAATTTTTTTTCCACCTTACACGTTTCATGATAGTTTTAAATGGATAAATTATGAAATATTGGAATTATGCATCACAGATGCCACAGGTTCTCGTAGTCCTAGTAGTCAGACGAGCCAAGGCCAAAATTATAGTGTATATTTATTTAACAATTTCAATAAGCTTATGCTTTTTAAACATGTTATCATGTTTAACATAATTAAGCACATTATCAACTATATCATTCTTATGGCTTTCAGTAATCATATTTAAAAATATTATAGATCCATTATTTATGACACTCGTTATATTTCTAATGTTTTTGTTTCAGCTTCATTTTTGTGATATTTTTTATTATATTTTGTATTTGAGTCATTATTCCAAATGTCTCTCCCAGATCAAAGTAAGTTAGTAAGATATGGCAAAGGTACCGTAATATCTTACAACATCTGTGGGGAGGCAGTAGGAACCGCGAAGCACTTGCTAGATGGGTGTAGGGTACTTTTAAATAGAGGTAAATACTCGCGTCGCCACGAGAAAAGTATTAGAATTACGAGAATAAACGATTATAAACGAGAAGCGGTTAGTCTTTCTGTAGCAACAGCGCAGAAAGGTAAAACAACCACCAAAATATCAGTAGAGTTCGTAAAGGCAAGTTCGTCCAAAAAATCTAAACTAAAACCTTATTCCATCTTGGACGCGTCTCCTGATTGGACTCTCATGATGTACACGTATGAAAGGCAATACAAAATCCCCGGGGATGTTTGTGTTTCGTCATCTAGACCGGACTTATTTCTGTACTCAAAACAACTAAGGCGCGTCATACTTGTGGAGCTTACTGTACCCTGTACCCTGGGAAACAAACATACCCAAAGGTCATACATTTAAGCTTAACAAGTATTACGAACTATGTAACGAACTAATCAGGAATAAATTTATAGTTGCTTTGTAAGCTGTAGGAGCAAGAGGTATAACAGCAAAATCTCTCTACAATTTATTAAAGGATCTCGGCCGATCATCAGTTCATTTCTGGAACGTATTTCAAAGGCGGCTTTAGTAGGTTCTTACGATATTTGGTTAGATAGGGAGAGGAGCGTGAACAGTGAAGGTGAGCCTGTATGCGCATAGTAAAGGGGCCCCTTAAACCTACACCTGGGTCCCAATTCCCAGGCATTGTTTGAGCTCTTCACCTTGCAACGCGATTGGCCCGGCACCCGCACGATGAATCCATGGAATGCTAAGAAGCTTCGTCTCTGTATGTAAATTGCTGAACTTAATATTTTATATCTTTTTTTTTCGAGGTATATGTCAGCCAATAAAAAAAATAACCCAAATGGTAACCATAATTACAACCAAAGTTTTACATTATTCAAATTATTATCAGTCCGTCGATATATTTAATTTAACCTGTGAAAGTGGGACACAATTAAATATCCCAAAACAACGTCACCTGCGAGACTGATTTCCATTATATTCTAAATCGCGTTTACATTTAAAGTTAGCACACTACATAAGACCCCTGTCTATTATTTTGACTATCTTACCGATGATGGACGTTGATGGATTGCTGTTAATGATATTATTACGGTTTGTTATTGCAACTTTGTCACAGAAAACAATCAAATAATGAGACAAAATTTTAATAATATTTACATAAAAAATGTTATTAACTTATAAAATATAACAACAAAAAAAACACTTCTTACTTCAGTTAAACAATATTCTTTATTAGTTATAAACAGATTTATAATTAAATATATAATAATGATCTCAATAATACTGCCAATAAAATATCTCTATGTAGATGCTACGAAAGTTTGGGAAATTTTTGTTTACTTTAATTTCGAGATATAGTTATGAGAACTTATTTACTTATACCTAATCTTTGTTAAGAATAGAAAGATTTTACGGAATTCAATCGTGTTAAACAAATACCTTGAACTCCAGCAAACCAGAGAGCAAAAGCTAGTCATAAAAAAACTTAACTGGTAAACGCGTAAAACTTGGTACGGTTCTGGTAAATACTTTTCTGATAAAGTTTTTCTATCTGGGAGTATGTAATCAGAATGTAATATCCGGTCATAACGTCGTCCATAGCTGTGAATTTGTAGATAATTTATCAAACTGATACCGAGTTATATATAACAAAGACGGTATGCTTTCTAAAAATTTGTTGAATATTTCAGTTAAAGGGGCACTGTGTAGAATATTCTTTTGAATATTGTGTCCTCAGTATTCTGAGAACTTAGTATTCTAAGTTCTCATTGTCTTCTATAAATGTATATTAGTTAGTAATGTATTTGTACTTTCACGAAAACATCTGAAGATAAGCTTCGATCAAAGAAATTATAATGTACCCTTATTCCGTAATCAAATGAAAAATCTATTTTTACACAACTAATTACGTCTTTAAAGTCGTATACAAAGCGCACACATAAACATTACTTTATATATTCTATATATCTTTATGTAAAATATATTTATATAAACAGAAAAGGTTATATAGACTTTAGATATGTCCTGATTCGAAGATCAACACATGGATGTCACTTACTGTAGGAGCCAATTGCAAAACCTGTACATATACAGATATGTATATGTACAGTACGTACAACCAATGTACGGGGACAATCTGGTTGATTGAAAGATTGCTTAATACGGGTGTGAGCTAATTAATTCACTCAGAATTTTGGTTGTGGTTTAGTTCACAAACTCTGGAACATCAATAATTATAAAAGCTATTTCCGTTACTAGTAAAAGTCCACAATCTGTTAATATATTTAGTTCAACAATGTCGCCGTCCATAAATTAGTAACAATGAAATAAATACAAAGTGATTATTAATTGAAGGAAATTAATGCTATTTGAATAATTAATTATCCTTCTGTTTATTTCTAACATTAAATTGATCTTAATTTGTAGTCATAATGTTTACTAAACGATGTCAGGTTTAGATTTCTTTTTATTTTAACATGAACGACTTTATTATTAAAAAAAATAAATAAAGTATTTATTATTAGGTAAAAGACAGTGACATAGGAGTGGATGTAGGTGACAATAAGGTCAATTGCTTGCTATATACAGATGATGCAGTGCTCATTGCATCGTCAGAATGCGATTATCAGGAATTGCTCACCACTCTGAAAGATGGTTGTGAAAATAATGGTCTAAATCTGAATACAGATAAGACGAAGGTTCTGATATTTGAAAGAAATGAAGAAAGAACATAATGTAAGATCAACGTGAATGGTAAGATAATAAATAGAACAAATGAATGAAGTGGTATATTTGGAAAGTATGTTTAGCAGAGACAGAAGATACGAAATGGATGTGGAAAGGCGTATTGCTACCGGTAACAAAGTCAAAGGTGCTTTGGCTGTTGGTTGGTGTTGAGACGGCGAAACGTCAGCATAGCTGCTCGTTTGGCTGTACACAATGCGGTTTTGCTACTAACGCTGTTATACGGCAGCCAAACGTGGGTAACACAGAAGAAGAATGTTAGAAAGATGAATACTGTGAATATGCGGAATCAGTTTAGCTGATCGAATCCGCAATGAAGAGATCCACAGAATGGCAGGTACTAGCGAAGATGTCACGCTGAGAATGAAGAAGAACGTGCTCAAGTGGTTTGGGCACGTCAAACGAATGAGTGATGCAAGAATGGTAAAAAAGATTTAATCAGGAAAAGTGAGCGATAAGAGAGACAGGCGGAGGCCTCGATTAACCTTCGAAAACACAGTATCTATGATACTGGAGGAAAGTCAAGTAAAAAGCATGAGGACTCCCCCGAGAACATGTATGAAGAGGTTGATGTCTCTGACCGAGGCGGAAGAGGTTGATGTCTCTGGTTACCCCACAAGGGATATGGTGTGGAGCTAAATAAATAAATAAATAGGTATTATTTTGAAATTAATAATATCTTAGCATTATTAGTTATTATATATTTTATTTTATATATAATTTATTTTTCAAATAAACGCAGCGCTAAGAGTTTTAGTAGATTTGATTAATAAAATAAAATAAATTACACCTTCTTATCAGCTTACAGACGCTCACTGCAAGGCATAGGCCTCCCCCAAAGATCGTCAAAAATCCATGAGGGGATATGCCTCTATCGTCACGATTGGCAGGCTGGTTATTAAATTTAACTCTAATATAAGATATTTTTTTATGTTTTATTATCGTATTTATTCTTGTCGAGATTTGTTTTTGTATTATTCCTTATTTCCTTCTTCACCATAGTCTAAAATGCTTCCCTGTAAATGTAAGTTTTATTTTATTTTAGAGCCCTTTAGATAAAGAATGTCTAAAGATCAATAACTGTTCTGAAAATAGATATTATAAAGCGATAATCTCTTGAGTTGCTCTAATTATCTTCTTTGTAATAAGATCTTTGTCTATAACAATAAGTTTCTTAAAATTATCAAACATTTAATACTAAGTTTAGCTTATCACATGTCGAGTAGGGATGTTATAAAAAAGTGGGAGCTCGTAGCCGTATTTATATTAATTAAACAGTTATATCAGTGCCAGCGTCCGTTGTCTTTACATAGTTTTACTAGAATTGAATAGTTATATAGACAATGATAGTATATGTCGGCGGGTAGCCGTACTTTGATTTAGATTATTATTATGATTGTTTATTTTGTCGAAAAGTCACTACATTTCTAAAATGAAAACACGTGTTCAGGATTAAAAAGATTTACACTCACTAGTTACTTTGTAATTAATTTAAATGTTTGGTTTTTAGATTAAGAACATTTCTTTGATGTAAAGAATAGTTTTAGTTGGAAGGGTGCGTGCTTTGTTCAAACGAATGATACACCCAGTCTTTCCATAAAAGGCCGAGCGCATGCCGGCTCGAGTCATTCTATTTTGGACCGGCGTAGCAAACGGAGCTCTTGGAAAATAAAAGTGAAGAAATTATCTACGCTGTTCCTATTCTACACCAAATATAGGCGATAGCCCTGCTCATGAAGGTCGTGACGTCAGCAATGTTGACGTTACACTTTTTAAAAATAATCGCGTCGAGGCTCCTCCGTCATATACAATTAAGTTCGATATTTAGGTAATAATAATATATATAACATAATATATATAGCATAATACATACAGCAATCAAACATAGGCAAATTAAGAGACAAACGTAGCGCCTAATTGAAAACAAACACCCGGTAGCTCAGTGTACGTTTTACAATTTTTAAGGAATCATCAAATTAAATACTATGATTGCCGGTATTGACTCGTTACATAACTTTTATCTTCTTGGTTTTTAATAAGCATTATTAATAATTATAATATGTTATGTAAGTGTGCTTAGAAATATATAACATTGTTATATTTTCTCGGATCCAAAGCCGCCATATTGATCAGTTCTAACATTCCGTAGCTGTCAAATGAGGCGAGATGCACAAATGTACCATTGTGTCACGTAATCCTTACTGACGATGTATTTGTTGGATCAGCAGTCTTAGACTTAATAGATACCATAGAATAAAAAATAAAATAAACGGAGCTTTAAGTATAAATTTAATGTATCACAGATTAAAAGAAAAAATAACGGTATGACAAACTAAAAGCTTCAATATAAAATGTTTTTGAGAAATGATGTTAAATAATTTTCAAAATATTATCAGATTATACTTCTAGCGAATCATTAAATTAAATATTGTACGTTAAATTAATTACATTTTAATTTCTTTATGTCGCAAGTCTAAATACGAATTCAACGTTCAATGACATATACTGTAAGATGTATCTTGTGTTTCCGATCTAGAGATATACAGATTATAGATCAAGCCAGATAAATGGGTTGTTCGCATCCAAGACGTGGCATTTCCTAACAACATGCGACAGATCCCATCGATACTGGCTTTGGTTACAGGAATATAATATATATATATATGTAGGCCAAGAAAATCTTTATTTAAACGGGTATAAAAAACAATTAAATATTTTTTATTTTTATAATTTGGAAAAATACGGCTACAAATAGCAGTAACAGTTTTTAGTCAACTTAAATAATATGGAGATTTTTAACAAAAATAATCGTTTATTAGCCTTATGATATTCAGATAAATATTTCTATTTTCATAGTTATTTTTATCAAGCTTTGTCCTCTGTATTAATGAATTTTACCAAAATTAAATTAAGAAAGGGAAAAATAATAATATTGCTATAAACTATAATAAGACGAAAAAAAGTGTTAACAGTTTTTCAATATCCCGGTTTTTTCCCTGTGGTTTTGTTTGGATCTTAATATTTTGCGTTCGCTTTTTGTTTTTTTATATTGTTTTTAGATTTTGCTGTTCATTCTTAATGAACTTTTGATTTTGTTTAGTGTTTTTGTTACTGATTGTGATGTTCGATCCTGATTTGGACTTTGGTTTCTGTTATTATTTTTGTGACTTTTGTAATTTTACGCGTCGGTTGTGATATTAAATATTATGGAACTTTAATATATTATATTTGTTTGGCTTAAAATAAACATAAACATAGTTTGATACCTCAGAAGGGTGTCGGTTTTATCGCGAGTCCTTTTAGATCAGCATTAAGAACAATAGTCTCGTCATATGTGATATGCAGACAATTGTATTCAATTCTTGAATATTAACTATTTACTTTTGCTGTCCTAGCTTTAAGACTCAATGGTTTTAATTTAAGTTTACATTTGATTTCTAGAAATAGTAAAAACAAACGATATTTAGTATTTAATTATCCAAATAGATTAACTAAAAAAATACAATAACAATATAATATCTAGATTCGTCGAATAATTAATGACTGTGCAGATAGAGCACGGAACGAAAACAATACAATAAGTAACACAATTAATTACTTATGAATACGAACATAATTTTAATTGTATAAATGCTACACACTTACTTTTATTGTTACTTTTTAATTACTTAAATAGATTTACTACAAATTAATTTATAAATTGAAATGGAATAGCACGTAATACGAGAAAACCATAGACACAAGAATGAAAACAAACCTCTGAATAAAATATCTTATATAATATTGTATGCTTTTTATGAACCATTTATTACCATGATTATAGAAACGAGTATACATTGACCATACCTTTGTATTTTTTTCTTAGTTACTGCGGCTTTGTACTTGTACTTGTCTTTGGGTTAGTTTCAGTCCCGCCAACTAAACTGATTTACTGCTATTTTATTCCTTCATCACTATACACTACAACTATTAATTATTATTATAAGCTTAAGTTAGCCTAAATGTTGAACGTAGATTCCAGCTCCTATTATGAAACTATCAATGTATTTTGGATAAAAGCCTACTGGATAAGTCTAGACAAGACTTTTCCACAAAAAATCTTAAATTACAGATAAAAGGATTACATTTCACAGTTTACTTCTAATTCCTAGGATCCTTAACTTCCTTATTTTTACTTTAGTTAAAAAGTTTCATATAAAATTTTCCTGTGATACAAAAATATGTTAACAAGATAAACTGAACCAGAATTATTATTCAATTGAGAATGTAAAGATCACTAGTAATTTCTGTATAGATTAACATGTTAACCGCAGTTAACTGGAGTCAACCAAATTAGACAGGCGACATACATCACTTGGACAGTTCCCAACAGACCTCTAAAGCCGTCTGATAAGTAATCCAATTCACCGACATCGACACCGAAAGCGTCTAATCGTCTAATGATTCAACTTTTGACATAAAACATTAATAACACAGGCACACAAAAAAAAAAAAAACGTCATGAACCAGAGGGGAGACCCCATTATTCCTAGGTTTTTGGGATCGCTGAAACCGAATATGACAATAAAAACTAATTTTAAATGCCAGTTTTCCCGCTAGCACCCCCTTACTGCCTCTTAAGGGGTGAAAATTGAAATTGTTGTAAAAAATCAAGATAGATGTGTCATTCTACGTTTTTTGGGATGCTGAAACCGAAAATGATAACTAAGAATAAATTCATGACCACTATCACCCCCTACCATCCCTTACAGGGGGTGAAAATTTCATTTTTTTCTATAAAATCAAGACAGATGTGTATTTCTACGTTTCTTGGGATGCTGAAACCGAAAATGATAACTAAAAATAAATTCATGACCTCTATCACCCCCTTACTACCTCTTAAAGGGGGTGAAAATTTCATTTTTTCTATAAAATCAAGATAGATGTGTATTTCTACGTTTTTTAGGATGCTGGAACCGAAAATATGTGAATTTCTATGTTTTCAAGATGCTGAGAGAAAAAATGATTATAAAGTATATGGTAACCTTATTGTATGCATATATTTGTTATTATGATACTAAGACTGAATCATGATTTTTGTCCTATTCTTAACAAGTTGTTTTATTTTTTGTTTTTTTTTGCTTTCTATTTAATTCTGTTTATACTGTTATCCATCCGGCAGTCTTGTAAAACGCTTAAAAGATGCTGAACCTAATTCTATGCCTCCGAAATAGAAAGGTTACTATTTTTCGGCCAATTTAGAAGACTATAGTGAGGAGCAAGGTGAAAGGTTCCATCAGACAGGATCTTAAGATAATGGAACAGCGCTATCAGGGTAAATGGGATGTCAATATGTTAACAGACTACTGTTGGAATTTAAAAAGAGATTTGCCAGAACAGAAAAGAACCAATAAAAGGCAACCACTTAGAAGAACTTTTGACAACAAGAGAGTTCGTTATCGTAGAAACAGGTAGCCGCTGAATAGTGAGAGGCAAGGGGACTCACTTTAATCCAGCACTCTAAAAGGGAACAGAAATCTACTACGTCCACGCCGTTGTTCCTGGGTTACGCTAAGAATAGAATTAAATCATGAATATATATCAGATACTTCTGATCGATAAAGCATTTGAATTTCTAATATAAGGGCTAAGAGTAACTTCAAACTAGTTTGATAAACATGTCATTTACTGTAAATCGTCAAAATTTCTTCATACATCTTGATTTTATACAAAATTGAAACTACCCCCACCCCCTCCCCCCCGTTAGGGGTAGTTAGGGGGTGGTATTGAGTAAAAGAGGTATCAAATTGACTTTTGGTTGTCATTTTCGGTTTCATTATACCAAAAAACGTAGAAATACACATCTGTCTTGATTTTATAGAAAAAAATGAAATTTTCACCCCCTGTAAGGGATGGTAGGGGGTGATAGTGGTCATGAATTTATTTTTAGTTATCGTTTTCGGTTTCAGCATCCCAAAAAACGTAGAAAGACACATCTATCTTGATTTTTTACAACAATTTCAATTTTCACCCCTTAAGAGGTAGTAAGGGGGTGCTAGCGGGAAAACTGGCATTTAAAATTAGTTTTTATTGTCATATTCGGTTTCAGCGATCCCAAAAACCTAAGAATAATGGGGTCTCCCCTCTGGTTCATGACGTTTTTTTTTTTTTGTGTGCCTGTGTAATTAAAGCATTCTTAATCTAAGCTGTTCTAATTTATGGTGAAAATATTATTCAAGATTGGCCTAATTTGTGGGATATTTGATCGATCATAGCAAAGCTCCCTGACAGATTGCATAGAAGTAACTTTGTCATAATATGGGTTAGAAGTTGTATTCATTAGAATTTTATTAGTAGTAGTAGCAATTACTTGTTTATTATTTAATATTATTTGCATTGATTTCCATTTCTACAATATCAATTGGTAACCATCAGCTTAATATATGAAAATCCTGGATCTATTTGATACATTTTATCTTTTCTATTAATACGTAAACGATTCGATTCATCGGAACAAAGGATGGAATAAGGCAACAATCCAATAACAGCCTAGTGGCGATAAAGCGAGGGAGGTTCTAGATGTTTACAACTTGTACGTTGTTATGAAGAAAGTTCACTTAAACGGTTTTGTATGTAAGGTACAATGATAGATTTAGATATAAGTTTCACTTTTGGTTTTGAGGTTTTTTTATTTTTTGTCAATAATTAATTAAAACCAGATTTATCGTGTTTCCATAGAATGGTATAATTTTGAAATAAATTTTAAAATATTGCACTAAGTTCTGGTAAACAGATCCCTTGTAAAGCTATTTTATTTTTAAATAATTTCGGCCTATACTTCAATTACCTACATTTTATCGAAAAAAAAAAATTATATATTTATTACTAATAATAATCCCACGTTATTTTAACCTATCAAAAATGTATTATTTTATTAATAAAGAAACTTCTATAATTGATTAATTGATTACTTACCTTTCAGCACAGGATCAACATTTGACTAATTAAAAGAAGCTCTGCAGTTTTATAGGCAATTCATCTCTCCTTATTTACAAATCACTTGATATAATCTTTTTATACAAATCTTTTAAAGACTTGCTATTTATATTTTATATTTATATATCCTTACTACATAAACACAAACCTGTCGTTTAAGGGAAAGAAAAATAAATAAATGTGACTATTGTTTAAAAAAAATCTCGTTGGTTTCACATAATTATATTTAATTAATTTATTTATTTATTATCATGTAGTAAAATTAGATTAATAAAAGTATAATATGCATTTCTTGTTCTTTTCATGAAATCGCTAACGTTAACGACGGCTCGCGATTGGTCGAGCTAATTCACAAACATCTAATTCAACGATCCATTGTCCAAATACGAGGGGAGGTCCAAAAGTTCGTGGAATGAAGAGGATGGAGCGGGGGTAGGGGCGCTCGCTTGGTGTCATACGAATCGGAGACTCATCATTAGTATAAATACCGAGTTTCAACCCGATTGCGTCATTCGTTTACGAACAATCGCCTGCTGAACAAGTCAATCCGGAAGAAAACTGAAAGTATGGAGAAAATTGAACACCGCGCTGTGATAAAATTCCTTACCAAGCAAGGAAAGAACGCTCAAACCATTTTGAATGAAATGGGAGTCGTTTATGGGGAACAGTGCCCTAGTAAATCAATAATTTACTAGTGGCATGGTCTTTATAAACATGGTCGAGAGTCAATTGAAGACGACCCCCGCTCAGGAAGGCCAGTTGAGGCCACCACATCGGACATCGTCGAAAAAGTGGAGAAAATTGAACTAGAGGATGCCCATTTGAAGAAAAAACAATTATCTGCATTAGTTGGAGTATCAGATACCACCATTTTGCGAATCCTACATGATCACCTGGGTATGACAAAAGTCAGTGCAAGATGGGTACCAAGAATGCTCACGCCGTTTCAGAAAGAGCAGCGCGTCGATGCGTCAAAGCATTTTGGGTAGACCTCGAAGAATTCGGTCTGCACATTGCAAGTATTTTTAATAGAAAGGTTATTTTTTACTCTAAATTTAAGTACCAAAAGTTTTTCCGTAGAAGGTACCGTTTCCGAGAAAAAAAATAAAAACCACTTTTAGCTTGAAAATTTAAGATAGGTAAAACCACGGTAACTTTTTTCTGGTAAACATTCCCTCCTTGCAAATATTTTTAATAGAAAGGTTATTTTTTACTCTAAATTTAAGTACCAAAATATTTCCAAAAAAGATACCTTTTCCGAGAAAAAAAATAAAAACCGCTTTTTGCTTGAAAATTTTTGATGTAAACAACGGCATCATGTGTTATTCTTAGGTAGTGTGTTATATATTAAACGAGTTAAACACGAGGTCTACCCACGCGTGTCCCCCTGCGGGCACGGATTTTTTTGAAGTTGTGTGGAGATAAACCTGCACAGATTTTGGACCGAATTGTTACGGGAGATGAAACATGGGTTCATCACTTTGAGCCTGAGTCCAAACAAGAGTCCATGCAATGGCATAAAAAGGGGACACAACCGCCAAAGAAATTTAAGGTGACGGAGTCGGCTGAAAAGATGATGGCTACTGTTTTCTGGGATTGTGAGGGGATAATCTTGATTAATTACAAAGAAAAGGGAAGGACTATAACCGGAGAATACTACACAACGAAAATTAAAGGGTGCCATCAAGGCAAAGCGGCGAGGAAAATTGACAAAGGTGTGTTGCTCTTGCAAGACAACGCGCCGGTTCACAAGAGCAGAATTGCAATGGCTGCTCTGCACACGCAGGGGTACGAATCCCTAGTTCACCCACCCTACAGTCCAGACCTGGCCCCAAGTGACTTTTTTTTATTCCCCAATTTAAAAAAAGACTTAAGGGGAAGGAAATTTTCCGACGACAATGAGGTAAGGGAGGCAATTTCGGCTCATTTTGACGGAAAAGATAAAACATATTTTATAGTGGTTTAGAAAAATTAATTCATAGGTCTAATAAATGTATTGAGTTTAAGGGTGATTATATTGAAAAGGAAAAATAGTTTTGTTGTTTTATTTTATTTAGATCTCTTTCATTCCACGAACTTTTGGACCTCCCCTCGTAATAAATATTCAGAACATATGACGTCTTCCTGTAATGAAGGGAATATTAAAATCGATGAAAAAATCAACAATCGTACTTTATAAAAAAAAAGCGTTACATTGTTGTAGTGGATAATGCAATATTTTATAGTTAAAATTCAGATTTCATTAGATTTCTTGTTTTAATTACGTAAATTATATGTTGTCTTATTGATTTGATACTATATACTATATTATACATCATTTTTATTGAGCTACATGTGATAAATTAAGGCGCTATCTTTGTACTCACTTGCGTCTCGGACTCAATAAAATGTTCAATTTTGACACTTTACCAGATGTCAGGATATTAGACTTGACCCGAGGTTACATTTGTGAAAATCGACATGAAAAGGGCGTGTCCACAGGTGATGTAGCTCGTCAACTTCTGCTGTAGAAGCCAATTAGTAGAACTGAACATGTACGAACATGTTCCAGGAACAAGAAATCTTGTTAGAACCCATCTACCGCCCCTCAATCAGATCACGGTTATTTACTCTTTAATTTTTTTATTACTGAAAGGTACTAAGGCAATTATTTTTATAATTCTTGTTGCAAGTTACATAAAGTAATTTTATATTTACTAATGGTTTTTAACAAAAAAATATAATATGGTATCCCTCAGTATACAAGTAATATTTGGTATATATATATACTAGTATATAATAAGTGTATTAATAAAAATTGAACTAAGCTGAAGTTATATAATAAGTCTATTAAGAATTGACTGAGCTACTCCTCAGCATGTCATCTATACTTATAATAATAATATAATCGAGCCAAAATTTGTAACTAAAATATTTTTCAAAACAATGCTACGAATACATTACATTACACAAAAATCGAATCAATAGTTTTAAAAATCTTTATCCGTATGTTTATCTGTTACCGAAACACACAAAGCTACTATTTTGCAAATGTCATTGGCCAAAGGCAGCGCTTATCTTTATTCTGTGGCTGTAAGTTGTAGCTACATTACGCTAAAACATTCAAATGTATGCAGTCCCTCGATATATTATTCAACTTGTAAAATTGGAAGAAAATTCAATATTCTCAAAACAATATCGCAACACCTGTGTGGCTGTTTTCTATTCTGTCCTAAATCCAAACTACAATAAATACACCCTACTATAGATTCTTATACCTGACCTAATCAATTTACATTTTTGATCCATTTTTGAAATTCCGTCCCTTGTAAGATAAAAAAAGGGAAACTTTAAAGGATTGTCCGCCTGATCCCCTCTCCGTTCCTCAAATAATATCCTTAATATTGGATGATTCACGTGGAAATATCGATTTGAAATTCAAACCATATACTAGAATCCTCGGTGGGTGTATTTCTCTCACACTTGTCCGGTTTTTAAATCGTTATAGGAAAAATTATCAGAGTCCAATTAAGTAGATACATTTCGTATTTTGACAACCATTTTATGAATATCTGTCAAAGTATAAAGCTTATTACGCCGTTAGGAGTTATCTGATGATTGAAAAAGCGTTGCTAAATTTGATAAATGATCATCATCATCATCATTATCAGCTGTCGTGCGTCCACTGTTGGACATAAGCCTTCCCCATTGACCTTCACCGCGATCGGTCCAAAGCGGCCCGCATCCATTGGTTTTCAGTTACTCTTTTCATGTCGTCTGTCCACCTAGTTGGCGGTCGTCCTCTACTTCGCTTGCCAGTAAGTGGCCTCCACTCAAGGACCCTTTTTCCCCATAGGCCGTCACTTGAGCGGGCTATATGCCCAGCCCATTGCCACTTCAGCTTACAAATCCGTTGGGCTATGTCGCTTACTTTTGTTTGTCTGCGAATCTCCTCATTTCTGACTCTATCTCGCAGCGAAATTTCTAGCATAGCCCTCTCCATCGCACGCTGAGTGAGTTTAAGCCTCTCTACGAGTCCCTTTGTTAGAGGCCACGTCTCGGTTCCATAGGTCATCGCTGGTAACATACACTGGTCGAAGACTTTCGACTTAAGGCACTGCGGTGTTCCTGACAAAAATACGCTCCTTAAGTTCCCAAACGCTGCCCATCGTAGTTGGATTCGTCGATTGACCTCTCCCTCGAAGTTGGACCTGTCCAATCGGACTTTTTGTCCCAGGTAGACATATTCGTCGACAACTTCGAGAATGGAGCTCCCGACGAATACCGGGATAGGCGCGACATGGACATTCGACATAATCTTCGTCTTGTCCATATTCATTTTAAGGCCCACCTGTTGAGAGACTCCATTAAGATCACCGAGCATAATGCTGAGGTCTTCCAGGGATTCTGCCATTACTACTATATCGTCGGCAAATCGAAGATGAGTTAGGTACTCGCCGTTTATATTGATGCCGAGTCCATGCCATAAATGATAGACATATCAAAAAGTTTTTTGTTTATCAAGTGTGTATCACTATTTACATATTATAGTTGAAAAGTAGTTAAACCTAAATTAAGCTTATATTTTTTTCCAACATTATTTCAAGCACAGAACTTAAAAGGTTAGTTAGATCCATGTGAAAAAACGTATTTCATTTTTTATCTTCACAAGAATGTTTAAACTTAGATAAACATTAAAAGTAAGATTAATTCTTGGGAAAATAAAATTAAAAGTAGAAAATTTTTTCGTTTTAGCAATAGAAAATAAAGTTCATTGTTCTTATATATGTTTATTATCCTATGATAAGTATTTCCAAACAAAAAACTGTTCATAACAAAAGTATTCAGATAGAAAACTTTTCCTTCCGCATTGGTGCCATCAAACTTATTCACACCAAACATTTTATCAAAATGTATACTTTTAGAGATTACATATTGTATACTTTTAGAGATTAATAGTTTTGATTAAGTCAGAAAAGTTAAGATATTTCGAAAACATTTTATCAAGTAAGTTAGAGCCTATGTTTTATTTCATAACAAAGCCGCTTTCTTTTATTCAATATTTACTACAAAATTGGATAAGCCTTCAAATATTAAATATATAAAAATATAGATGCTATCAATATTCCATTACTAAATAGTGATGTATGTTAAATTTGTTTGTAGAAACAAATCTGTCAATACTGTATCATAAAGCGGACGATCTATTTTTAAACCGTATTACCTGTGTAAAACTAATTTTGGAATCAAGATTTTTTCAGATAATATCTTAGCAAAAGTGATAATGAATTAATAGAATGAAATTAAGAATACTGAAGAAGACTGTATAACAAGGATATCGGCAAGACCTTTCACTATTATTGATAAATATCAAATCAAATTAAATAATTAGCTGATATATAAACAGAGTGCAATGGTATGATAAGATTATTCATTACTTGCTTGAATATCATATCAATATCATCTCTCAGCTTTGAGACTTTATTAAAATAATTCATAATATATTTCATAATATATATCTGAAACAATATTTCTATTTCAAGTTAGTTTTTAGAAGCAACAAAACCATACAGATATAGAAGTAGATATGCATACTATACATACTATATGTCATGAATTTTGTGCACTGCTCAGAGCTGATACTCTCGAAATATTATTTTTTATATGCCTTTGATATAAGGGATACAAAAAATCTTTTATTCGTAAAAATATGGAGACTGTAGGTTTGTATAAAGTATTTTAGATTTTACATATTATATATGGATTCAATCTGAAATAGATATCAGTACTCTGACTTCACTGGAGTTATATTGAGAAGCTTAGCAAAGTCGATATGAAATAAATACCTAATTTATATTTGAAATGATCTGTACACAATTCATGTCATGTTAAGTCTACGTATGATCACTGGGAAACCGTCGCATTGAAGCTACTTAATATATTTTTATGAAGTTTATAGAAAATTTCATATCACTCAATCTTAGCCTACATATTATTGGCTACGTTGAGTCACAAGAATGTAGATAACCAAGAACTCTTTCGATTTGTTCACATTAAATCTGAATTGCGAATGTACCACTTTCTATTCGGTTTTCAGCATCCTTTTAAATAAAGCAAAATTTTTGTCGAAAGAGTCGTAAACAAAATACTGACTTGGTAGATAGATTGCTTTATATTTCAAATGATTTGTGATTTATTTTCCTGTGAAATCAATTGCATTCAGTGATTTAGGGGCTTATTAGTCACGCATCGGAATATTCATGTTGTAACAAAAGCTTGGAGGGACTAGTAAATTGTAGTATTAAATTATACTAGTTTGCTTGAATCTACTATAAAGATATATTCAGACAATTTCAGTCTGGATTCCGATTCTTGTGATGTTTGAAAAATATATATGTCTTTTTCAACTCAACAAAGGCGCACTGCACGTGTTCTTAGTTCCTAGAATCATCGCCCCTGTACAAACAGGACAGTGAGATACCCTATTGTCGCAGTCTTGAGAAATATAATTTGAGGATCTCAAGCTGAGCACATTTATCAGTCTTAAATTAATAAAGAATTAAATTTACTACACTTGGAGTTTGATAAGTTATTGTGAAAATATATATGTAATAAACAATTATCATAAACGACCGAGATGGTTTTCCTGAAGAACGAAGCACCCCTATTCTTTATATATATATGTATATATATATATATTTGGTATAATAAATAATATATATAGTAATCCTAATATAACTCGCAAGTTGTTTCTTAGTGAATTTCAACCGTATATCAAATAATCGATATTCCAATAGAGCAATCAACTAAAGTTGTTTTTTACACAACACTTTCCTTAATCGAAGCAATTATGCACATTTACCATCGAGTAAGAAAGCTACTAGCGTCAATTATATATGTTATTTAACTTCCTCCACAAATATGACTTCCGCACCCTTGTATGAGTCGCAGATAACTTTTAATTGCGTTTGTCGGTCAAAGTGTACTCAACTCTCTGGAGCATGACTTCCCCTTCATATCTTATTTAAAAGTAAATACCAATTTATATAAATCCAGCTGGAATATAAATTATCATTTGTAAAGCATTCGTGTGAAGAAAAATGGAAATAAAAACTTCTTAGAATTTACAATGGCGCGTATTTTAAGTGGTGATTTCAAACGATGTACTTATAAGTACAAATTTAAATACGAAGCTCAGAGAAAGCCCTATTCATCACCATTCATCGTTCATCATTCATTCATTCGTTAACATCACTTATTATCAATTAATGAAACAAACAAACTCAGTTTTGTATTATAATCCTATAATAACATATTAATACTAACAATACTTAGACGTTGATCACTTTACTTAGTATATTAATTATATAATTAAATATAAATATAAATATCCTGCTGTTATAATCGGGATCGAATACTCTTACACCGTCAAAATCTTATAATCTGAATATAAAATATTAAAAAAGAACAGTCTGAAAAACAGTTAA
This sequence comes from Melinaea menophilus ssp. n. AW-2005, assembly GCA_918358695.1. Taxonomy (NCBI): domain Eukaryota; kingdom Metazoa; phylum Arthropoda; class Insecta; order Lepidoptera; family Nymphalidae; genus Melinaea; species Melinaea menophilus. The sequence continues at coordinate 7,371,450 of OU911055.1, read as the reverse complement.
TCCTAACTAAATATTGGAGCTAATCACAAATAAACTGTTTTCCAAACGGTGCGTTCGGTTTTGAAAGTTATAGAAGAAAATTCTACTATTAAGAAATATGTTGTTTGTGAGAAACCCTCCCCCCTACCTAGTGTGATGTCACATATTGTTCAATTGTATATTTAGGAATTAATGAAATTTAAACAGCAGTATTCTGAAATTATTTTAGTTTATAGTTATAAAAATTTATAAAAATATTTTGTGAATGAAAGATAAAACTTAATTATCTTGAGCCTTCGACCTATTCCTTTACATAATTAATATCTAGCATAACAATCACATCCTTCTCATTTGGACAGTTCACTTCAGAAGCATTCATTACGTCAACATCATCTTCATCTAACCATAAGGCATTTTTGGGATGACAAAGACGCTAGAAACAAATAAAGAAATGTCTGGCACGACTAGCAGCAATTCTTTGAGACGAATCTTCGCGATGTGTAATACTTTTTCTTCTGTTTTATGTGATTTCTTTTGTAGGTTAGTAGTCTTGGATGATGCAAAATGTAGATCACAGATGTCACAGGATCGCTTAAATAAATATGCTTATATAATCCTAAGTATATTGATTTAAATATGATGAAGCTCGGAGATCCACAGTTAGCTGAAGTTTCCTTCACAGTCCTCTGCCTCTATGATTACATAGCCGTTTGACATCTGTTTTATCAAAACAGGTCACCACCGTAAAACGTAATAATCACACATACACACATGTACATCACAAGATTCAACTATTTATATTCTTTAGTGGGCGTGTAGTTTAAATATAGTACTGTAATACTTAGATATAAAATATATATTATATATAAAATTGGAACCCCTGGAAATATTTACATTTAAGTTTTGACTTTCAAATAAAAATGAATTCATTTCAAAAAGATAAAAATAAAAACGTTTTAAAATATCTATAATTTATCATATAGAAGGGGGGCTTTTTCAATCATCAGATAACTCCTAACAGGGTAATAAATTTTCTATTTTGACAGAGACTCATAAAAGAATCGGACAAGCGTGACTCAGACACGCCTATGGAGGATTCCATACAGATTTGTATGTTACAAATATTTCTTAATTAAGTCTAAAATTCAGTTCAGAAAACCTATATCTTACTAAGGGGACCTATATTACATAGTGGGTATTTTTATGCGTTCAATAAATAACTATATTTATTATATTTATTCCGGTATATCTGAGGATTAAAAAAATTAAACAAACATGAAATTAGATTAAGTCAGGATTGAGATTCTATAGTAGGAGGTATTTATTGTATCTTTGGATTTAGAACAGAATAGAAATCAGCCACACAGGCGTTACGAGATTGTTTTGGGAATATTTAATTTTGTTCCAATTTTACAAGTTGAATAATATATGGAGGGACTGTATACATTTGAATAGTGTTAAGGTAATAACTGTAGTTCATAGGTGGTTTATTACTTGTGTTTTAATACGTCTTACGACTTATCACGTCAACTTAGCTTGGTGAAAACTCTGCAGTAACTTAGAAACTTGAAAATCGATATAATATATTACATCCATTACGAGCAGATTATCAAAAAGATTATACAGCTTTTATTAAACAAGCTAAATATTAAAATAAATGAGAGTTTTCAACAAGTAATTTATCCCTAATTAATAAGCGCTGAGTTTCGTTTAATTATATTCTGTGAGCAACAGTTTGTAACATTTGATAAATTATGTAAAGTTTTAATGATGAGAATAAGGTACAATTAAAGACTGTGTGTGAAACAATATATATATATATAAATATATAAAGTCAATTATAATATTGATTATAATATTATTAAATTAAAATATTGTAATTAGAAATATACCCTTCACCAAGCGCATTGCAATAATAAAATTCAAACAAAATAAAAAAATATATACCAGACTTTTGAAATTTTCTTTAATTTATTTAAGTAAATTAATTCAGTTATTTCAAATATAAAAAAGCGTTGTAAGACAGTTAGCCCGAGTTGTAATGATTATTAAAAATAATACATTTTTCATATAAAAGAATTGAAAATGTCACTTCAATACAGTAATAGTTGTTGATACAAAATGTTTAACTTTCATTATTTTGACTTTATATTTTATTTTATTGTTAAATATGTTTATTTATCTCAGGTTTACGGAACTTAGAATATTTTTTTTTTAATGCCCAAAATATTCTAATAAAAAAACCCTGTGGCATAACAGAATTGTTCTAGACTTTTCTTCTTGTTATTGTTATATTAAAAAAAATATCTATAGGTTTAAATACCTTTTGTTCGTACCAACGCCGGCAAATAACACCTCTGGGTTAAATTGTATGTGTTTCGTGACATTATTATCGTGAGTCAAAATTATTGACATATGAGACCATTTTTTATATTAAAATATTATATAAAGTATCAAATTTTATTATTGTCATATTTTAAATAGTTTCAAAACAGCTATTTATAAAATGACACATATAAATAATATACAAGAGTCGAACGAAAAGACAATTACACTTCTACGATATTATGTTGATATAGTTCGAATGTGAAAACCGATCTACTCATAAAAGTATAGAAAAAATTATTTACAAGTGAGCCTAAGAAACTGTATACAAATAAAAATCGACAACGCAATAGTTTCAAGCTCGAAACAAAAACTTTAATCTATCTTAAAGTAATCCTTACTTCAAAACTAATTAGTACTTGAGTCTGCAGTTTGCATCGAATGCACCGACTAGAGCACTTCTAATATAATAAATATTCTTTAATAAAACTAAGATTCATATTATTTCTAGTATAAGTATGTTTATCATCTATGAATATTTATTATCATTTGTACTTTCACACATGGACATCTCCTCTGATAACCTAAAAGGGCGTAATTAAAAATTTTGCTAATTATAAAATTTAATATTATAGTGCTCCTGCAGAACTTATAGTGAACTATAAAAGTATTAATAATGGTACTGAAATATGTTTTACCTTAATAGTAACTTCTCTACTGCAAATAATTTTAACAATTATTAATTATTTAAAATATAACATACTTTACATACAAGCCTTCAAAATCACACTCGCACCGTGCTCTAAAAAGAAATTACACATTTTAAATAAGTAACAAGTGACTAAGTTTATTAATAATCACTAAATACTTATATAAAAATGGAAGTGCGGATATTGATAGCATAATAGCTAAAGTAATCAAATACTATAAGTACATTATAAGTAAGATTTTCATTATTTGCTGTAACAAATGCATAAAAGATCTTGATAACCTTAAAATAGCAAAGTCTGTATCTACGAAACTGCCCTGCCCACAAAAAATAAGGGACTCTTTTAAAAAGGGAGAACATTATTTCTATGTCGTAACGTATACCAATAATTTATTTGTGTATTTGTGCTTCTTATTATTAAAAATATGTAAAGAATACTAAAGTGTACTTACTTTTTAATTATAATAAATATGTGTGTTCGAGTTAAACCGAAGTCTCATCGTTCACAGGAATAGTGAAAAAGTTGAAGATATTGCATGCGCCCTTTAAGTTACCCGGAGTGTTGGATGTATTAGGAATCCTTAGCACGGTTATTATTATAGTGTTTAATATTTACAGATAGTTAAGAATTTTTATATGATAAAAATAATATTTTGTCACATTAGAACATTCGCTTATGATTTAACAAGGCTGCATGATTTGTTTTAGAATACATACAATTTATAATCCATATTCAACTTCCTCTGTTGTGAAATGTGATATTTATTTTAAATATATTCTACATACATACACTGAAATATAAAGACTAATTATTCACGTATACAAGACATCTGGTTGTAATTAATTATTGAAAACGAATTAAATAAACTCAGAACCATTTGTATGGTTATATATAAATACCAATACACTTATAGCGTTCAAGTGAACTTTCTTCATAACAAACTACAAGTTGGAAGCATCTAGAACATTGTTCCTTGCTATATCGCCACTAGCCTGTTATTGGATTGTTTTATTATTCCACCCTTTGTTTCGATAAATCCGAAAAAAAATATTTTATGACACGTTCCATGTTTTAGGACAGATTTAATAGAGGAGAGAAAATGTACTCACTGTGTTTGTTTCTATTGGTTTTAGTAACATCCAGATAGATAAACTCGTAATGATGTTATATCATACTGTTGTTGTTTAGGGTTCAATTTTAATCCTCCAGCAATAGAAATCTAAATTGGAAAACTCCTTTCCCTCGAGTTTTTTGGAAGTCGTACAAAGGTAATAAATCATTGTCAGTCGGAATCTGTTGTAATTCTGATAACTAACTTAATTAACTTGGTAAAAGATAACTGTTTTTGTTGCTTTTATTTTGTAATTTACAAAAGTTATAACTATGTTGTTGATATATATTTTTCATTTGCTTACTTAGAATATTTATTTAAATTCGTCATCAATTTACTTGGGGACATAATATATCGTTAGAAATTCTCAAAAGTTTTTTAAGACCGGCCGGCGGCTTGAAATCAACTCTCGTATACAATGTATGTTGTTGAGGTTTCCGCCATTTTAAATATAAGTTATGAAAGATTATAAAGCTTAACTAGTTTGAAATGATGATGAAATAGTAGTTAATAAATATGTGTGAATTGTAATATTTACACTGACATTTTGCAAACTGTTCGCGAACGTCACGGTCGACTAGTCGTACAACAAATCTAGCAACGGTGCCTGCAGCGCTGGCTTGTGATATGAAATGAGATATCCGTTTTCCCGCTCGTATGGAGAAAACTAAATTAGTAGAACTACAAATCCCAAAACAAACGTTTCTTAACAAGTAAAGTCAGACAGAAATGAAAATAAAATGATGTATTATATTTTATTGGTTGCCTTTTGCAGTATTACACAGTATTATTAAAAAATTCTTATAAATAAGTATCTTAAGTAAACATGATATTATTATGGAAGATTCATTTCAAATTATAAAAATTAATATATTTTTCTGTGCTGGTACTCCTATTACTGTTTTCCAATACATTTTTTATATATGTGTTTTGTAAATATACCTTATATCTGTGAGTACAATGTATCAGCTCTCATAACGATATTTTTTTATTGACTTAAGTAGTGGAAGCGTAAAAATTGTATATGTTGATTTTCCACTAGAGCTTTGTAGGTTAACACCTATTATTAGACATTCTTAGCCATATTCTTTCAAAATGGTATGCAGAGATATCCTTTAAAAATTACCTACATAAATTTACATAAGTTATATAAAGATATGTTTTTCAAGTATTATACATATATAAATAAAAGTTTAATAGAAAAAGTGATATTTTATTTATTTCATAAGATGCTTTTTGGAGGACATGTTGGCAGTATTTTTTGCCATCCAATGAAGCATGTGTTGTAGCCAAACTTACAAGCGGGTAATTAAAACATATTACAAATATTGTTTCAAGAAAGGGTTCTTCCAGCGCAGCGCTGCAATGGTCTAGCAACAAAAAGAGAACTAATTAATAATAATTTTGATTACTTATTAATATTTTGTGTCAAAGGCTGTTTTTTTTTTTTTTAATTATTATATATTTACCATAGACTTGTAGTCCATGCCATTTTTAATTTGTTTTATAATTATTATTTTGATTTCTTTTTTTTGAGATTTTTGCCTGTGTATTCAGGCACAAGAATTACTTTAATAAATACATAAATAAATATTCTATTCAATTGGTTAATTTTGTTATGACCTTCTGGTCTTGGTTGTGTATTGCTAATTTCAAGTTGTAATCATTTATTGTCCCTTCCCTTTTCCGTACCCTTTTTTTTCCAATGTTAGCTTCTCTTCTCGAGTGAAGGTCAGGTATAGGGTATTTGGTTGGTCAATGGGGATCTTTTCACCTGTAAGGGATTTTATGTTCATAGATCTTGCTATGCTGCTCGAGGAATATATACCGTCATATACTTTTCTAAGGGCGTAGACTACATCCCTCGGGCATCTGTTTGAGCACATAAGTTGTGTTATGATGGCAGTTGTTATAAAGTCTGGGCGGTGTTAGTAGACTTCGAACAAGTTTTCTCTTTCAATATAAGGAAGCTGATTTACGTCACCAATGAGTAGCAGTTCTGTGGCTTCGGTGAGTTGCAGGGCCATCACGATGGATCCGAAGTGGTTCATCAGTGCTTCATCGACTATAAGCCTTTGGCATTTCCCCTTTTTTTCTTTCGGTAGTCCGTTTGTTAGGATCGCAGCCAGTGTGCTTACTCTGCGCGTGGCGTCAGCCCCCTCTTTTTCGGAGATTTTTAATACTAGTTCTTATTTAGCCTCTTTAGTGGTAGTGACTACATGGTCGTCTTGGGAGTTGAAGTTGTTAATTATCCATGTAGTCTTACCGCATCCTGGTACTCCGTATATCATCTTTATTAGTGGTAACTCCCATTGTTGGCATGTTTCTGACAATTTGTCCGCTCTTTCGAGTATTTTGTCGTCTAGCCATATCTTAGTGTTCTTTATGGTTACCACTATTGGATCAGTCGTCGGGGTTCGGTAAGTGACTACTCCTGATGTTTCTGTTTTTTCTAAATCAAGTTCGACCATGCCAATTGTCTCACTGAATGTAGCCATGTGCTGCTCTGCCTCTTCTCCCTCGATCACTTCCGCGGTCTGGTTGTTATAAATTGTTGCCTTCGCAGTCTTTATCCTTTCATCTAATAGGTCTTTGAGTTTGCTATGACGTGCTTCCAGGATGTTTTGGCACTCTTTGATCTTTTTCGCTCTTGTTGCCTTAAGTATGGCGGTGTACTCTATGAAGGCATTTATCATATGGTCCCGTGGTCAGACTACTGGTAGGTATTTTGGGAGTTCGGCGGGGCCTTTTGCTGCTTTCGTTGGTTTTTTCGTCGTTTTTGGTTTTGATTTGTATGTTTGTTTTCCTACTGGCTGTTTTTTTATAGGATTTTTCCTAAGGGTCTGGTTCGAGGCTATGCTGACTGCTTTAATGATAGAGGTGATGATGCTTTCCTTTGGAGATTTTCTTGCTGTTTGGTTTTTGGCATCTCTCTCCTCCTCATGTTTTTTCTGCACTCTCTCTGAGCCACTTGGATTTGCCAGGTTTCTATAGTCAGTGTCTAGGACTGCCGGGTTTTGTTGGGGTTTTGTTGGTTTGGGTTTTAAATAGCTGAGATCTTCGCCTCTATTCTCATAAGCCACGAGTTGGTGAATCTTGGAGGCTACAACTATACCCAGGTGGTGCAACTTCGCCTTTGTAATATCCGGCTGTCATTGTATCCACGCTGATTATTCGAGCCGGATCTTGGGGCTCGCTGACCTCAGCTATGATGTTAAGTAGTGAGCTTGCTCTTGCAAACTGTGTTAATATTTCTTCGTCTTCGAAAATAAGTACTGTTTTGTTGTCTTTGCGGTATAGACGACATTTCTGGTTTGCTATTAAGATCACGCTCATTGCCTCGAGCTTTTTCCGTTTTTATTTGCTTTTTGTGGGACTGCCTTTCATCAATGCCGCTAGTCCCGGGGACATCTCTATGCTGTTTGGGCCCGTTTTGCAGCAGAAGCTGATACCCAGTCTTTCATGTGGTGTGTTCATGAATACTACCACACTTCTGGTCTTGATGCCAGGTAGACCGACTACTCCATTATCTAGCAGGCTTGCTACTGTCTCTCTGTGATTTTTGGTAGCAGGGAGGGTTGTTTTAGGTGTTGGTACCTGTCTTGGAATTATTAGTGCGGTAGTACGGGTGTTTTCTCTAGTTTGCGGTGGTGTTGTGTCCTTATGCCTTTTGGCTGCTGTGCGCATGATTTTTTCAGCGTAGTCCAAAAAAGGTTTTTTGGTTTTTGGGTCGTCCAGAAGTTTGGGTAGTAATTCCATTGTCAGATTGGTGTTGAAACTTTGTTCCAGGTCCATTCTCGCCGTTTGGAAGCGAGGACAGTCCAAGATCAGGTGCCACACAGACTCTATTTCGTGGGGATCACACTCGCATCCGGGGTCAGTTATTAACTTGAATCTGTGCAGGTATTCAGCAATTCCTCCATGTCCCGTCAGCAACTGTATGTGAACTGGGTTCAGAATTGTATTCCTTACCGTTCGGTATAATTTGTTCACCTCTGGTAGGAAATGCTTCGTGACTGAACCTGTAGTTGAGTTGTCATATCTGTCCTGCCATTTGAGTATGCTCTCCTCTCGGATTTTCCTCTTGGCATATGACAGCGGAACTAGTTCGTAATCTGGAGTCAATTTAGGTGTTAGGGCTGCTACTTTTGCAAGTTCGTCAGCTCTTTCGTTGCCGGCCGTGCCCACATGTGCTCTCAGCCAGAACACTCTGATCCGTCTTCCAGTTCGTGTTATGATAGAAAGGTCTTCTTTGATCTTGTTGACCAATGGGAGTGTTTGTCTAGGGTTTTTAAGTAGGTCTAGCGATGATCTAGAGTCACTCAGAATGTTGATGATGGGTTCCGAGCTCTCCTTAGCTTCCTCTATGGCCTTATGCAGGGCAAACAACTCTGACTGGAAAACTGTACATGCTGGGTCCAGACTGTATTTGGTGTGTTTTATCTCCTTTCCATTTGCCCACCAGGTGAAAGCTGCTCCTGTCTTCCCCTCTATCTTGCTCCCGTCTGTGTATATTTGGGGGCCCATAATTTGAAGGGATGTTATGGTCTCAGAGTCCATGTTCTCTAACAGTTCATAGTCGAAGGAAGTTAGTTGAGACGGGTGTGGATAGTCTAGGTAGTTAACTACTTCTTCGAGCTCCTTGCCTGGCGGTAGGTAGTCCACTGACAATCCTTTTTTGATTTTGTACAAACTGGCAACTTCTTGTATTCGGATGTCTATCGGCAGGATTCCTGTAAGGGCTAGTGCAGATGTGAGTGATACTGTTCTGTATGCCTTGCATATTTTAAGAGTAAAGCCTCTTTGGATTGATCTTAGGGTCTTTTGGATCATTTCGTAATCCGTCGCTTGGGCCCATGCGCATGCTGCATATGTCAGTATCGGTTCTATCACCGCCACGTATATTGTTCTTATTATTTCTGAGTTTAATCCCCAAGTTACCTTTGCCGCACATGCTAGCTGTTTGTAGATGTCCGCCGCTTTCTTGCATATTGCGGCCACATGTGATTTGAATGTCAGGGTTTTGTTGATGGTTAATCCTAGTATCTTTATTTCGTCAACCAAGGCAATTTCTTTACCGTCCATGTAAATTTGGGGGTTTGATACTTTCAGTTTCTTTGTTAGCATCATTGCGAAGGTCTTGTGTGGTGCAAAACTTAGCTTGTTCTTCTGCCCCCAGTCATGTACAATATCAAGGGTCTCGTTGGCTTGACGCTCCAGCTCATTGAGGGGCCGGAGAATCTTAAGACCACGTCGTCTGCAAACGCCTGGCATTTTACTCCTTGGGCAGTCAGGTGCTGTAGGAGCGAGTCCAGAATCAGGTTCCAGAAGGTTGGTCCTCCTATGGATCCTTGGACGCATCCTTTTGTTGTTTTTTTCTCGCTGGATGCCCTGGCGTAATGTACTTGGACGCTTCTATCTTGAAGATAGGAACCTACCATCCCGTATAAGTTCTTAGGGCACTTTTTATCTACCAGTTGTTTTTTGAGTGATGGCCACCATGCGTTGTCAAATGCTCCTTCTATGTCCAGTGAGATTACTATGGCAATGTTCTTCTTGCTTATCTCTCCCCTGAGGTGTTCCGTTAGGACATAGAGTGCATCTTCTGTATTCTTTCTTGGCATGAACCCGTACTGCATTTTGTTAAGTGTTGGAAAGACGTGCCACTGTATTCGGCCTATCATCATTTTCTCTAGAATTTTGCCTAGTATTGAGAGTAGGCCTATTGGTCGGTATGATTTTGGTTTAGTATAGTCCTCTTTTCCTGGTTTTCTCAGGATCACCACATGTGCCTTTTTCCATTGAGTAGGAAAGTATTCCAGTGTCATGCATTTATTCGCAATCGCCAAGAACACCTCCCTGTTCGCTGTGATGGCTTCTATACAGATATCCGCCGTGAATCCATCCGGACCTGGGGCTTTTTTTGGGTTTAGTTCCGCCAAGACTAAGTTCAGTTCGGCTAATGTGAAGGGTGGGTCGTCTGCATATGGGTATTCCGATGATGTGGGATTTGAGGGCTGGACAGTACTTCTTATTAGTTGATGATGTGGGGTGTCGGTCTTCTCATCGTCATCCGGATAAAAAGTTTGAGCTAGGAGTTCCGCTGATTCGTAGGGGGTGAGGGTGTTTCCCGCAGCGTCTCTCAATAGGGTGTCATCTTGTCTCCTAGCTGTTTTCCGGATCACTCGGTATATTCCGTCCCACATGCTTTCTCTGTCCTGTGTTGCACAAAACTTTTTCCAACTCGCTGTTTGGGCCTCCTCTGCTGTGATGTTGTACAGCTGTTTTGCCTCTTGATATTCGGTTACCACCTGTAATATTCTACAGGCAGCGGCGTTGCGGATTCTGCGCTTTTTTCTTAAGACTTCTTGTTTGAGCTGTTGCAGGGCTGGTGTCCACCATGGCGGTATGGGGTTTCCCTTGTATGTATTTGCAGAGGGTATTGATTTTTCACAAGCCTCTTTGATGCAGTCATTGTAGGTGTTTGAGACGGTTTCCAGGTCTACTGGTTTTTCTATGGCTGTTATTGTATGTGGAGTCAAATTGTCGTTTTCCAATCTGTTGTTGAAATTTTTTCTGAGTTCTCGCCATTTGGCCTTTTTTGTGTTGTATCTCCTGGTGGTGATGGGCTTGAGTGGTTGCGGAGCCCTTTCCAATTGGAGGTAGAAGGTGATGGCGTTGTGATCCGAATTTATCTTGTTTCGGCTCACTCTCCAGTTGTTAATTTTCCCCAACAGTGGTTTGCTGCACGCTGTGACGTCCACTATACTTGTATAGAGTTTACCTCTTCTGTTCGTCTCAAACGTTGGTGTGTTGCCTTTGTTTAGGACGTGGAGGTCCATCTCGTCGAGGAAGGCGTTGTATTCTATGCCTCTGTCGTTTTCCGATGAACTTCCCCACCAGTTGCTCCAGGCATTTATGTCACCTCCCACTATGATGTTGTTTGTGGTGAATTTGGTCATAATGGTCTTGCACCTGACGATGTAGGGGCTGATGGCTTCATTCCCCTCTAGGTAGAGTGATATTAGGCCAATGTTCGTCTTTCCTGTTGTTATTGTTGCTGGTACTTTGGTTTCTGTGACCATTTGTGGATCGTGGGTGACTGCAATTTTTTCGCCAAAGATGACGACCGCCGCTTTGTTTGGTTTTCTGCGATTCAGAGTGCACTGGATTATTGTGGTGCCTGGATGTTGTTTTAGGACACCCGTCTTTCCCACATAAGGTTCGTGGACGAGTGCTATCGAAATTCCCTCTGAATTTGCAACCTGCATCAATTCGGCGGTTGCTAGCTTCGATCTCTGGAGGTTGACTTGGATAACTTTGATACTATTTTGGGATTGGTTGGTTTGGGCTGCTGTTGTTTGAGGAGCTGTTGTGTCATCTTTAGCAGAGGTAGGAGACTCTGGCTCTTGCTATTGCGTCCCATTTCTGGCGTTCAGGGCATACATTGCTGTATGCTATGTGGTTTGTTTCTACCAGTGGTGCGCCTAGAGATCTCTTTATTTTTTGGCAGTTAAAACAGTTTGGCGGCTTGTTCTCCTTACGGCTAGGGCACTTTTCCCAGGAGTGGGCTGCTCCGCAGAAGTTGCACCTCTCTTCCGCTTCCTGGCAAATTGTTTTTGTGTGGCCAAAACCGAGGCATCTGGCACATTGGACAAGTGGTGAGTGGTCCGCCACTGGTCTTCTCTGGAGGTCTATGTAGAGCTTCTCAGCCTCAAGCATGTTTTTGTGAATTTTGGGGGAAACTTCCAAGATTGGGTGGCATACTAGGTTGTTGCGCGCACGCTTCCTGTATCTGACTCTAATTACCCGCTCATTTGTCTCCGCGCCTTCCAGCACCTGCTTGTTCTGGGCCAGAATATGTGCCACAAGCTCTGCGTCTGTGTGATAAGCCATGACGTCTTTAATGATAATTAGTGGATTTGTTGTTTTTGCGGACTCAAAGGCTGTTTAATAAGCTTTAGATATCTGTTGAGAGCTGTCCAAGATACAGTCTTTAAAAATCCTAAGAATTAAAAATAAATTATATGTTGTGGTAACTCCTAATCTGTATTCTAATTATCACATACATACGAGTATGACGTAAACTTTATAATAAGGAAATTGTGAACGTTTACTTTTTACTTGACTTTTTATAACATCGTGTAGAGAAGGCACAGTAACAATAAATTGTGAAATAAATGAAATAGGTATTCGTTGGAAGATTTGATTAAAAAATATCAAAGTATATTTCAATTCCAAGAGATTCATCTGAGTTTGAAATCTCATCAGAAATCATTCAATATTATTTTAACTGCAAATTATCTGTAACATATATATGTTAAAATATCTATATTATATAAAGACCGTAGTTGAATATTACACAATATTTAATATAATCATTAAAACTGTTTACACGGCTTCTAAATTTATATTTATTAATACACATTGAGAAACTGATATTAAAGAATACATTGTTGAATACCTAACTCACCAATAAAATGAGTTTTTTTTTCAATCTTTTACATATAATCTTTGACTTCAAAGCACAGTTGCACAGTGCAAATGAAATGCCAAAAACCGTACAGAAACACAGGACTCCGCTGGCGCTAGGACAGCTATATCCGTTTGAAGCATATTCAGCAATTCAAGCGCTGTCCTCCGCTTCTTTGTAACGCAACTGGGTGTTTGTTTTCAATTAGACACTGCAATAGTCCATTGTGCTTTTATACCAGTATATGGGAGATTTTATAAAATAAATAAATAATATACATTGTTATTATTTAAATAATGTTAATAAGTATTACATCCATTATATCCTTACAAATGGCTCTCTTAAGTGAGTCCAGAGTCCCAAGCGTGATATGTTTAGGAACTTTGTGTCCTCTTATTTGATTTGGGTTCAAAGTTATGACAGACTCGACTAAAAGAGGGTATTTATCAGAATTTCACTTTGTACGGTAAGTCATGTTGTGGTTAAAATGCTATGAAAGTCCATATAATAATATACATGTAGCATTATAAACTAGGTAGAATTTGGAATAGTACTACTACTTTTAAATTATATTCACAATAACCTGCTCAGTATATGTAATATTAGAAATTGTTTATAAACATGTCAGCCATGTTAAGCTTATTTTACTTTTAATAAGTAAGATACCGTATTGTATAAAAATAATAAAGATAATTTTAGTAAAATTGAAACATCTCGATGTAATTAAACGATTACCCATAGATAGAAATTGTTAAATGAACATTTTAAATTGATTTTATTTTCTATTTCTTGTAATTTGGGCATGTACTAATTTAATATTTATAAAGCAAACTATTTGAGTTATAAATGTTTCTATCTCTAAATATATCTTTATTTCTAATTTATTCTTCTTAAAATATTTTCTTTTGAATATTGTGTTATATTTACTTACCTTATTCACAGTGGAACACTTTAGACAGTTACGTTACTGTATTAATTTTTCATAGCATGTCATACCCAGGAGTGGGCACAAAATAAATAGGCTGTTTTTGAAACCTTTATAATAAATTATATTGCTACAATTACCTATAAATGAAAACTTATTTGCTTTGAAACTAAATGCTTTAAATTGTGATTTTCAATACATTTTTTAATATTTTTAAAATAATCTTTCCAGCTTAAGTACATTTTAAGTATTATATAACAGCTCATTGTATACAAATTATTTTGTAAAAAAAAATGTTATTTAATTGATTTTAGCCAATTACATCACGACCGAAACACACTCACCGAAGAGCGGAAATAATAGACGTAAATTAATTATTCATTAAATTACATTCACTACCAAGAAAGCCTCATTTCGGCTTATCATTCAGAATGGCCGAATATTATTTCTGAACAAATAAATAAAAACAGTTGTTGTAAGTTATAATATTAAGGTATAGTAAACGTTTTTAATTAATATAATCCTAGTATTAAGGAAACTTACATGCTGAAGATATTAAGGTAATCTGTATTAATATTTACAGTTAAGTCAGCTTTACCTTTTAAGTCACCTTAAGCTTTTACTTCACAGTTAAGATTGAGGAAGAAATAATTACAGTAAATAAACAATAATCTTTTGCAAGACTATGGTCACTGTGAACTTGACTTCATAAATATGGTGAGTTAGCAAGAACAAGTTAACTGGAATAGAGTGTTTATCTCTCTGCAAAGGCTTTGCACGCGGAGTAATTTTTTCAGTCCTTTATTCTCACCTTTAATTTGTTTATGTTATTCTTTTTTTATTATTATTGTGGTATAAATTTTATTCTAATGTTTATATTGAGACCTTATTATATTTACTTTAACTTGTAGCAGGTAATTTATTTAAATACTTGACAAGTAAAAAACAACATTAATGTGTATACTTTATATAACTTATATTTTATATTCAGTTAGTAAGTGTAAGTAAAATTGAAAAATATTTTACTAAAGGTAAAATAGTTCTATTACACTGTATAGAACGTATTATAATGCACTACAACCTGTAACAATAACGGAAGATTATTTGATAAATCAAAACAGTTAGCAAATATTATCATTTATTATATTAAATAGTTTTTAAATTATATTTTTAAGTTTGGTTTTCATAAACACGATACACTATATTATTATTATAAAAAATATAAACCTTTGAAATTCTTCGCATAAAGATCCAAAAAACCTTTCTAAATATGTATTAAAATATTTATATACTTTACGTTTTAAACATAAACTAACAGATTTTTTGATTTAGTATTCTCCTTAGGAGTCATATTAAAACCACTTATGTTAATATTCATAAGTATCACGCGCATAAGTATCACAATAAATTAGTTTAAACTGTTGTTACGCATATTATTAAAGTAGTCTAGTGTTTTTCATACAACGAATTATATTTATATTTTTATATCATAATTCTGATAATAAATTATATAAGTACTAATATCTGTCCTCTCCGCGGAGAAACCGTGACACTGTCTCATGAAATTCATCAAATAAAAAGCTCATAAATGTTCAACCTGTTTGAATTTCTTTGTATAAATGGTTAATATAATACTTTACTCTTTCAGTGACTTCTTTAGACTTAAAAGCGTATCAGCAATGTAAAGAAACGAAAATTGGTCATTGACTTTTAAATAACATTATTAAATTGCAATTTCTCGGTTGGACATCTGAGAAGGCTTCTTCTCCAATAACGTTAACTTAAATAGGAACGAGACGAGATAATAACGAACATAGTAGTACGTCAAACGTCTCGATGCAGGAGGTCCGTCACATTGTACGCGAGGAGCTCAAAGTCGTGTTCGATATATTTAGAAAAGACATGTTGGATCAAATCGAAAATAAGTTTCAAAAAATGTTAGAGAATATGACAGCAATTAATAATTCTATTGAGTTTCTGGAAAAAAAATATGAAGATGTTAAGCAAGATGTTAACCGTAAATTTCAAAATATTAAAAATCTTGAACGCGAAAATAACAGTCTTCGAAGTGATGTGAACGACTTGCAGTCACGACTATCACTGATGGAACAGCAGTCTCGGGCCTGTAATGTTGAGGTACAATGCGTACCGGAATACAAGAATGAGAACCTTGTAACCACGCTTAATCAAATAGCATCTGTAATAAAGTGTGATATAGATAAAAAAGATGTAATAAAATGTACTCGAGTCGCGAAATTAAATAGGGATTCACCACGTCCAAGGTCTATTTTAGTAAAGTTCAGCAGTCCGCGTGTCCGGGATACTTTCCTTGCTGCCTCGATGGTATTTAATAAGAAAGCCAACACAATTTTCGATAAATTAAACACAAGTCACTTAGGAATCGGCGGTGATAAGAAGCCAGTGTATATATGCGAGCACCTACCACCTGCTGTTAAAGCGCTCCACGCTGAAGCAAGATCGTACTCAAAAAAACTTAAGTATCGTTTTGTTTGGATAAAAAATGGCCGAATTTTTATGCGTAAATCGGATAAGTCGGAATACGTATATGTTAAGAATTCTGAAGTTCTTAGGAGTCTAAAATAACTATATATATATTTGTTGTACAATGCATGTTTCTGTTTTTTCATTACTAGTATAAAATTCACTGTTTTAAATTGTTATTACCAGAATATTAGGGGAATTAATACAGATATGCAAGATGTGCGTAACCAGGTTTTAAACAACAATTTTGACCTGATACTTCTAACGGAGACTTGGCTGAGCGGTAGTGTCTTTGACGCTGAAATTTTTGGTAGTAGTAATCTATCATCGGGATCGAGAAACTAGCATCAGGTCATCCCACAAAAAATCTGGTGGTGGAGTTCTCATAGCGGTTTCCAATAAATATTTCTCCAGTCGTCGCTTGGATATGGAAAGCGATTGCGAGGATTTATGGGTCTCGATACAGATAGGGGTAGGCAGACATAAACAGACTTTACATGTGTGCACGGTGTATATACCGCCTCCCGTAAACATTCCACTCCTGGAGGTATTTGTTAGCAAAGTAAACAGCACTATACCTTCACTTCAAAATGATGATAGCTCCGTCTTGGTGGTTGGCGATTTCAATTTACCTGGTATAGTCTGGTCGGATACTGGTAGTTCTATTAGTGGCAATAATAGCGATTTAAATAACATGTTTATAGATTTCTTAAATTTAAACTTCCTGTTCCAGTTTAATTGTGTGAAAAATAATAAAAATAAATTTCTTGACTTGGTACTCTATGACAAAAATGATAACACCATCAAAGTCGAGGAATGCTTGTCACCTATTCGTATGGTCGAGTCTTTACACCCAGCTTTTAATATTGATGTGAGTATCAAAACTCCTCACAAATCATCCAACTCTCGAAACACATCAATGAACAATTACAATTTCTTCAAAGCGGATTATGAAAAGGTGTTATCGTCTCTAGATAGTGTGAACTGGCTGAACGAATTTCAAGGGTCCTTTAGCGATGTCAATAAAATGCTTAATATTTTTTCTGAAAAACTCTCAAATATTATTAACCTTCATATCCCTAAAAAACAAAAATCAAAATCATTGTACCCGGCTTGGTTTTCTTTTAACTTGATTCGCACATTAAAAAGGAAAAACAAGTATCGTATTAAAGTAAAAAAGTATAACAATCCCCTCGATTTAGTTGAATTTATGTATCTTAGAAGAGACTGTGAAAAATTAATTAAACAATGTTACGATAATTACATAGAATATGTCGAAAACGCCATATCTAAAAACCCTAAATATTTTTGGACCCACATAAAAAATACACGCAATAGAAACAGTTCATATCCGACGAGGATGGTACTTGGTGATTTGATAGCTGAGAACAACAATGACATTTCAAACCTGTTTGCCACTCATTTTTCTTCTGTATACGAACACAACAATATTATTATTCATAAAAATCATGAACCTAAGACATACATTGGGAATATTTATCTTTCGCAGGAAGATATTGAAACGAAGTTAAAGAGACTCGACATTCGTAAAGGGTCAGGACCCGATGATATTCCTCCAGTTTTCCTCGTTCATTGTGCCGCAGTACTGTCATTTCCGTTGTACGTCATCTACAATGTGTCATTAAAAACAGGCGTCTTTCCCGAAAAGTGGAAGGAAGCTAGAATAGTTCCCATTCACAAGGACGGTAGGGTGGAGTCAGCGGACAATTATCGCCCGATCTCTATTTTGTCGGCTATGTCAAAGGTCTTCGAATCTTTAGTTTGCCAACATATTTCTGTTCATGTCAAACCGCATCTCAGTGTACATCAGCACGGTTTTATATCAGGGAGGTCTACGACTACAAATTTAATAGCATATGTCCATGAAATAATTCTAAACTTAGACAAAGGAGCGCAGGTGGATGCAATATACACGGACTTTTCGAAAGCCTTTGACAAAGTCAACCACAATATATTATTGGAAAGACTTAGATCATTAGGTATAACGGATAGTTTACTGAAATGGTGTGGCTCATACCTTCAATTGAGACCGTCGCGCGTTGTTATTGATGGAGTTAAATCTGAGCCATTCATTGCGCGCTCTGGGGTACCACAGGGGTCTAATTTGGGTCCCGTATTTTTCAACATATTTATAGACAGTCTATGCTCTGAATTTAAACATACTAAAATATTTCTTTACGCAGATGATCTGAAGCTAATTCGTACAGTTGGCGCTCAATCCGATGTCTTACTTCTTCAAAAAGATATTGATTCTCTCGTTAACGGGTGTGTAATTAACCACATGAAATTAAATACAAATAAATGCTTTCACATGAAATTTACAAGGAGGAAGCAGTCTATAAAAAGTGAATATAAAATACTTAATAATTTTATCAAAGAGGTTGGTACAATTCGTGATCTCGGCGTAATTTTTGACCCAAAAATGCAGTTCACAGGACACATAGACCATGTTGTTAAAGCAGCTTGGAGGAGTCTAGGTTTTGTGATAAGAAGGGGAAAGGAATTTCGTAAAACCTCAACAGTCGTTACTCTTTACAACTGTTATGTCCGAAGTAAGCTCGAATATTGTTCGGTTGTGTGGTCACCACATTACAAAGTTCACGTCGATAGAATTGAAAGGATCCAAAAGCGATTTACAAAATTCCTTTCGTACCGCTTCGACGGTATTTCTCGTGGTAGGGACTACTTCAATAGGTTAAGGGAGTACCAAATGTTGCCATTGTCCGGCCGCAGACAACTCATGGACATGACGTTTTTGCACAAGCTTTTAAACAATACAATCGATTGTTCCCAGCTTCTCTGTTTGATTGGTCTTAACGTTCCATCTAGAATGCCAAGAAAACAAATCTCATTATTTGTTATTCCCCAAACTAGGACCCAGCTGGGAAGATATTCTCCTATTAATAGAATAAAACGTACATATAATGATTTGTCTCAAACCTGTAAAGACTTGGACATCTTGCATATCAGTCACAATAGTTTGAAAGGTTGTATTTTCAAAATATTACTCTTTTTATATTAAATATAAACATAAATGGAGATTGAGATCTTTGAATATTTATTATTTTTAATTTTAATTTGATTTTTTTTTTTTTTATTTTGGTACAATATCGCTTTCGGTATAGCATTTTGTCACTAATTTCTTAGTTAATTAATTATTGGATTTATTTTTGATTTAAACATTTACTTTTATTTTTTGTGAAAATTGCATCAGATATTATTATTGCTTTTATTATTATTATTATTATTATTATTATTGCTATTATTATTATTATTACTTTTTTTTTTCAATTTTGGCATTGCACTTATCATTGCATTGCAACATTGCATTAATCTTTGTTAATTATAATCATTGGCGGGTAGTGATGGTAGTGATCAACAATCACTATCACTCTATCTTTTTTAATTCCATCTCATAATTACTGACTAAATTGTATTTTAATTCTGTGTTACTTAATCATATTAATGTTGTATAAAATTGTATTGAATTTCGTGTGTAACTTGACATAATTAATATTGCATGTTGTGATAACCTATAATTGAGAGAACATTCAGATACTATTGTAAACTCGTATATAGAAGGTCATTAATAATGTATCTTTTGTTGGTTGTCCTTTATAAATAAATAAATAAATAAATAAATAAATAAATAAACCGGTTCTATATCTTAAAGCCTATTGAGCAAAACTTCAAGTAACTGTTACTTATACAAAGGTTAGATATCACAACTCTTCAATCTAAAAATAATTAACAAAGCATAAACACTAAGCAGGACAAAAAATATAAAAGATATCTTTATAATGCTTTCAATAAATAAATTCAGAACTACAAAACTGATATACCTATCGCAGTGGCGCTGTGGTCAGTTCGATAATCTATTCATGATACAAAGTTCAACGACACAAATATAAAATGTCTTGTTCTTTTTGAATAATAATCTTTTTAAATATAAAAGTTGTCATCGTAAGCGACATTTATGTAAATCTATATTATAAAAAGCTTTTACGATGTTTTTATTTATGTATACTTTTTTTTGTTATTCTTTTGCGATCTTTGGGGTGAGATACAATATTGTTTTTTTGATCTTATATATGTATATGTTTTGTCTATGTTTATAGAGAGACATATTTCATATTCTAACCCTTTTAAATAGCATTTTATCGATGGGAAGTCATCGAAAGTTTAGTTTCACGTTATTAATGTTACCGAAGGCAGAAGGCATTCCAGGCAAAGTAGAAAAAGATATTTCGATGATAGGTCTCCTTAACTTACATATCTCTTAATTCTAAACCCTTTCAACCAATATTAAAAATAATTCCTGATAAAAAGCAAAAAGCTATAGAAAGTATTATATGACAAAAATTACTAATACATATGTGCTACATATATTCATACATTCATCCAAACATACATACATTTGCTCAAAAGACGCAGCACAACGGGCTCTAAAGGCCCAAGTGTCAAAACCCATGCAGGACCAGGGTCGCCGTCAGGTCTCGAACGTACGTCGAACTCTATTTATCTATTTAATTATTTATTTATTTATTTATATATTCTTAATCATTAGTATTGAAAACAGTAAATCGTTTTTTTAAACCTTTCTTTGAACCCGGATAACTTTGGGCGACGTAAATGTATCTGCAGCATATCCTGGTATTTAAGCTATTCCTCGAAGTAAAAAAACGATTAAAATATGGACTTTAATGAATGAATGATAACGAAGTTTAGCACTCGCATATTCAGGATTCTAAAAAATATAGAATATTTTGTAGGTTTATATCTTTTTGTAGGAGTGAATTAAAGCAAAATAAATAATAGCTCTACAATAAATTATATTTTGGCGGGAGGGAAAGTTGCAAAATAAAAAAATATATATGTAATTATTTTAATGAATTGCAATTATAAAAAAACTTAACTGATTATGATGTATTAAGGATAATAACACTAAAGTAAAGTGAATAAAACCAATAATGCCTCTAATACAGATACTTTCTTGCTCGTGTCCCACCGATGGTGACAAAGCAAGCGGTGTCGTCTGCGTTTAACATGAGACGAAGTGACAGCAATATTCTGTATTTTTACCGTGGAAAAATGAGTTGATGTTTATTACTAATATAGATGTCCCCTGGCTATGCCTTCGTAACACATATCAAAACTTTCAAAAAACTTAGACATATTACAAAATACCAAAATCCAAATATTATAAGTAAATATACACCTCTTCAATTTAAACACATATTAAAACTTTTTTCTTATTTTTTTTTCACATTATACTTTTATTCAATTCTTATTATTATTTACATTTACTACTTTATATATTCATAATTTATAATTTTAGAAATATTTATTATTGAAAAACTATAAATCGAACCCTTATAAAATAAATAATAATACGTAAACAAGTTTGAATGCAGTCGTTTCTGAGAAAATTATGTTGTTTAAATAATGCTTGCAACAGCCTCAAAATTAAAAAAAAATAATTTGTGTGTAGTTAAAAATAATTTCAATAGCGCCTCACAGAGTCTACTTTGTAAGAAGCAAATTATTTATTATAATATAAGTTTAACTGGAATTCCTCTTTGTTGATAGATCAACAGAGAGGAATTTAAACTTGGACTATACAGACGCTTAGTGTCAGAACCGAATTAATTAAATTTTTGCATTATATTATTTCTACACTGTGATATTTTGTTATGCATTTCATTTAATTATTGTGTGCTTATCATATAAATTTCAAAAATACTTTTCGAACTTTTAGACTATAAATAAATACTTTTTTGTTTAATCTATACTCAAATTTGTGGTTTAGTAAATATTTTTAGTCAACCTTTGCCATATAATTTCATACCGTTAAATTATTTTGGATTTGGAAAGAAGAAATTGCGTATTACCACTAAAAATAGAAGAATAAGCTTATTTATGTAATATCTACAATGTATATGAAATAAAATAACAAATTAAAAATTATTAAAAATAGTTATAAAATTCAAATAATAATTATTAAAAATAGTTGCTACAAGGTTAAAAGTCTGTTATATATTTTTGGATCATACCATACATCGAACCCATTATCGTTTCACAATTTCACTATTGTTATTTCCATTTACTTTGTAAAAATTAAATACTAAAGAAGCAAGTGTCGACTGAGAAGAAGAGCGTGGAAGAAGCTGAAAATAATATAATATAATTGAATACTTGCAGGTTAATAATGTTTGTTTTTATTATTCGATTTTTTTTGTTTTATTTGTATTTACAAAAGATATATCAATAGAAATCATAACTCATACTGCAGGGTAAGTTTTTACTTTACTTAAGGAAGACCTTCAGTTTCTGGGGCAATTAACATCGACCTTTTCATAAACCTCTTGATATTAAAATAAACCTTTCTATTTGACTCAAGTCTTTTATGGATTCTTAATCTCGAGAAAGTTCTATAGATAAAGTTTTGATGAATATACGTAATAGATAATATTATTATAAGATTTCTTCTAAGTATAGTAATTATTAATATTTATTTTTATTTTAAACAAATCTTCTTAAAAATATAATATATTATATTTTTATAAATAATAAATAGGTTTTTTTAATTTAGTCTAGTCTTTTATGAGTTGACTTAACAATTATTTTCTTTTTAAGATTTTAAGAAAAATAATAAAGAGATTCCATCCTAATAGAAAGTACGACTTAGTATAAGTTTATTTTATAAAAATGCCATTACCATAATTGTTTATTTTTAAAAGGAAATTAAAATAGTTAGTTAAATAGTATGCTTATACCAGAGAAATAAAATTATTATTTATTTTAAGTTTGTTTCAAAAGTATTCACATCTGTTAGTCCTTTTATCAAACATTAAGAGATTAGAACGCGTTAGCCACAGTTGGCCGAAGTTAAATCTATCTATTTATTTATTTATATTTTTTTACTTTGAATCAATAACAGTGATCACTCATGTACGACAAATGGGAGTGGCAGGAGCGGACCTATTTCAATACCATACTTATCGAAATAAACCTTTCCGTAAAGACACTCTCTAACTTAAAATAAGGCTACGAGAGTTGCAAAAGGACCTTGGTCCGAGAAGCACCACACAACAAAATCAACCTGGGCTTTTTTATTGTTGTGATCACTGTTTCACAAACGTCAATATATTTAGTGAGTAATGTACGTACAGCAGAGGGAACACAAATTGTTATGAAAATTCCCTGCCAGAAAGTTTTTAACGTTTCTAATCTGAAACCAAGAAATAGTGTGCCTGTTTCATCTGCAGCCAAATTCAGAGAATAGTTCTTTTTTCTACTTTTCAATACTTATTTAAACAAGCAGAGTACAATTTATATGATAGTTGCAATTTGAAAGCGTAATAATTTTAGTTAATCTCATAAAACTTAAAAAAATCCCTTATTATCAGGAAGCTAAAGAAGAACCCATAGAAAAATGTTAAATACATCGAAGAGCTATTCATTGTGGATATCGATCCTAAATCTCAAATAGACAACTACATGACATTTCAATAAATAATACATTTATTACAAAAAATATTTTCTTTTTAGTACAAAACCTAACAAATATTCTAGAATTTTTAAAGTTTATAAATTAAGAAGAACCGTTTTGATATTTTTCAGGTAGTGAAAACAATTCTGACCCTATTTAACATACAACGTGATATATGCCAGTAGCACATTCTGGCCAGTGTATAATTTTGATACAATTTATGATACAGAGCAAAACTAAAATATATTAAAATGCATTTCTATTCATATTTATATATTTTCTACTATTCCTATACTGTTATTCTGTTAAGTAACTAAAAACCGTCACCTAATCCCTTACAAACTTAGTAAGATAATTAATGTCGACTACATTTGGAACACTTACGAGTAGCAATGAGATCATTAAACGAATCATCAATAAATTAATAATAAAATGGCGGCACTCAATTGAAAAAAAATGTACTTATTTTTGGTTGTGTTTGCAATTACAAAATAGCCAGTACAAAATTTATATATTACTTTTTATTTTGGTAAATAAACTGGAATAATTAATAATTTGGATAGTTAATTATCGCAAATCAAAAAAGTATGACCTTACACATTGATTCAAGAATTCAACTAGATGGAATACCTGGATAAATAAATGGGTACCGCCGCAGATTCTGTAGCCCGTCTCCTTCTACTGTAGGAACAGAATATTATAACTGGTCACGGAAAATACTAGAGTATGAAGTGACTACAAGTCATCTAAACATTTTATTTAGAGAAAAATTTATTAATTATAATAAATTATTATCATTTGTGATTTTTAAGCTCTCAGACTGCTAAAATGATGTTATTTATTTTTACAATTAGTAAGAAAAGTAGAAATTTACATCCGGAAAAGATTTTAGTCGAACTTCATGGCTTTTTAACAGCAAATTCTATACAAATAACATCAGAAATTGTCAGTAAAAAGAAAGAAATAAACAAAATTATTCAATGAAGTCAAGATATTATCACTTATTATTTATCAACGGTCGTTATCTTATAATAACCCAACTAAAGAATATCTTCCTTAATAAAACGAGGATAATGAAATGACTATGACTAATAAATTAAAATAATAACATTTTTAATAAATAGAAATTATTGCCCACTGTCAATCACTACTTGGTCTAAAGAACTATGAGGAACAGACCTCACTGCCAACTCCAGACAAACCATAGCCGTCTTTCATCTATTACAATTTAAAGAAATCCAAACTCTTTTAGTATTATTTGTATAGTCCAATCAAATTTTTCTCAAGTTAAGAGAGTTCTATATTTTGACCAAAATAAGCATACAAACAGAAACAGAAAAAACAAAGAATTAAAAAAATTCTAAACATTGAATACGAGGTATTTTTTCATAAAAAGCTCTGAAATTCAATCTACAGTTGAAATCTAAACGAGATACTTCGAAGGCTTCACAGAATAACCGTCCAACGAAAATATTCCTACCTACTTAACTTCAATAAAACCGCACCAAAATTAAAAGCGTAAAACACTGGAATTTTTGTGAATTCTGCAATGTGGAAAAAACATTATTCCTTCTGATCCGCGGGATATCGCTGGAATTGTTTTGTCTACAGATATAATGAATTGTCATATAAATAAGATTCATTACTTTTTAACTTAATACTTGGAGCATTTATTCTATTTCTATAGGACTTACTGAACAACTCTATGAACGGAATTTTTATATTGTTAAAACTTCATATTTTCTATTTTCGTATTTCATTATGTTAATCACTTTTCAATAAGTAATCGTTTAATTTATACAGGCAAATATTTAAAGTCAAAATACGTCAAAGAAACTGGATATCGAAAAGAAATAAGAAATATTGTATACTAATAATAATACTCTATGAATATTTCAATTTTAAGAAGTAACAAACAACACGTACATACAAGTAGCTCACAAAAAATTAAAAGCCACGTCACATTCAAGCAATAAAAAAAAATATAATAATAATAATATAATAATAATAGCCTTTATTAACAATCTAACATAAATATTGTATACAGAGTTTTAAATTATTGCACCGGTAATGATTGTTTTGCCTTAGCATAGGCCTCCCCCAAGTCTTTCCATAAGTCCCGATCGTAGGTTTTCCTTCTCCACATTGTACCTGCGGCCGCTCTTAAGTCTTCATCCTATATTTTTGTTTGTCTTCCTCTCTTTCTCCTTCCCTCTCTAGGGTACCATTCGGCCACTTGTTTTGCCCATTTGTTCGTTTTTTCTCTGATTAAATGGCCCGCCCATTTCAATTTAAGCTTTTTGATGGTATAAGATACGTCTATAGTTTTAGTTTTGTCACGGATAACTTTTAAGTAGATTTTGTCTCTTCTCTTGATATTGAGCATACTTCTTTCCATGCCGTGTTGACATGTTTGCAGTTTCTTTATATTTTTTAGCGTTGCGGCCCATGTCTGGCAGCCGTAAGTCATGGTAGGAAGTATGCACGAGTTAAATACTTTGCATTTTAGCTTCATCGGTATTGATTGGTTTTTTTTTATTTCCTTTAGAGCCCAATATCGTTTCCAAGCTACGTTTACTCTATTTTGTATTTCTTTTGATGTGTCTTTTGATGGAGATATTGTCTGCCCAAGATATGTATATTCGTCTACGTATTCGATTGTATCATTGTTGACTAGTATGGGTATTTTTGTACGGTTTGTCATCAGTTTGGTTTTCGTCAGATTCATTTTCAGGCCTACTTCTCGGCTTCCATTTGCAAGTTGGTTGAGCATAGCTTGTAATTGGTTTGGGTTGTCGGAGATTAGTATGAGGTCGTCCGCGAATCGAAGGTGATTTAGCATTTCGCCATTTATTCTTATGCCGTAGTTTGACCATTCAAGTTTTCGAAAAATGTGTTCCAAAGTTGCTGAAAATAATTTTGGAGATAGTGGATCTCCCTGCCTTACTCCTTTCTTGATGGCGAATGTTTCTCCAAGTCTTTCAGTTTTTATTTTACCAGTCATGTTTTCGTAAATTTTAGTTATGAGACGAATATACTTTGTGAGTACTCCTTGGTGTGTCAGGGCTTCCCAGATTTTCTCGTGTTACAGTGAATCGAATGCTTTGTGATAGTCAACAAAGGCTAGGTAGTAGGGTAACCTGTATTCCTTATATTTTTCCGTAATCTGTTTGATTGTGAATATGTGGTCTATCGTGGAAAACCCGCTACGGAAACCTGCCTGCTCTTTTGGTTGATTCTCATCTAGGACTTTAGTGATTCGATCTAGTATTATTTTCGAAAAAATCTTGTACAGGTTGGACATAAGGCTTATGGGTCTATAATTATTCATGTCATCTCTTCTGCCTTTTTTATGGAGCAATATTATTGTTGATGTAGTCCATTAGATTGGTATTGTCTCTTGTGTTAGGATGGCGTTAAATATGTCGTACAATGTATCAATTATGGCATCTGAGGACCCTTTCAGAAGTTCGTTGGAGATTCCATCTTCCCCCGAAGCTTTCCTATTTTTCTGTGATAGGATGGCTTTAGTTATTTCGTTTTTGGTCATTATTGGTCTGTCTTCCTCATTGTTTGTGTAATTCAGATCTACTGACGGTGTTAAAGTTTCATCATTGTAGAGGTTTCGATAGAAGTCTGTAGCTGTGTCTAGTATTTCAGTACGTTTCGTTTTGTTACTTTGATCTTTTTGTTTATTCATTTCTGGAATCCAGTTTGTACAATCTTGTAGTTCTTTCAATACTTTTTTGACGCCGCCGGTAGTTTCTATGTGAAACATTATTCGATCTAACCTATTTTCTTCTCTATGTTTTCTAATACATAAATTAATTTGTTTGCTTACTTTTGCTAATTCCTTTCTATCTGTTGGTCTTTGTTGTCTTATGCTATATCTCAATTTTATTAATTCCTTCGCTTTTTTTCCAATTTTATCTCTTGTAGTTTTTGTTGTTTGGATATTGTTTTCAATAGATTTTAATTGTTTTTCTATTAGATCGTATTTTCCTTGTATAGTACTAATTTGTTGAACTTTAGTTTCTAGCGTTAATTTTACAGAAGATAAGATCGTATCCGGTAGGGGAAGTTGTATTGGTTGTCCACTGTTTTTCCAGGGTCTTCTTGATTTTTTTGAATTAGACATTGTCATTGTTCCACGAAGCATTCTGTGGTCTGAGCTGAAGTCTAGTTGATTTATAGCACTGATATCAGTAAATAACTATGAATCTATTTGTGATTATAAAATCTATTTCATTTTGTACATTTCCATTTGGACATCCATGTCCATTTTCTACTAAATTTTTTGTTGAAATAGCTATTCATGACTGTTAAGTTGTATTCCTGGACAAATTCTATTAGCCTCTGTCCGTTGTCGTTTCGCTTTCCTAATGAATAGGGTCCTATGTTGTTGTTTTCGTTTCTGTTTCGTTTACCTATTTGGACGTTAAGGTCTCCTATTATAATTACTGTTTTATATGTTTGCTCCATGACTAGCTTAAGTTCGTGGTAGAATATGTCCTTTTGTTGTTCTTCTGCGTTTTCTGTTGGAGCATAAACTTGCACTATCGAAATGGGTTGCTTAAATTCGGGAAGTTTTATATTTAGAATTGATATTCTGTCCGAAATACCAATGAACTCCATGATATTATCTTTTAGATATTTTTTTATTATAAAACCGACTCCGTAAAGTCCGGGAGTTACGTTTTTAGAGTAAAATATATAGTCATCATATTCTTCAATTTATTCTCCTGATCTTCTAATCTCAGATAAGCCCAAGATGTCCCATTTTATTTGTTGTAATGCATTGTCTAATTCGTATAGTCTAGCCTGTGTTTTTAATGTCCTTGTGTTTAATGTTGCAATAAAGATATTGTTGGTTTTATATTTGATACGTTTCTCTTTAACTATTTTGTTTTCTAGCGAATTCGGGGGGTTTTGGTCTCTGACCCCACGGTGACCAGCCGGGCTGTGGAGGTTCTTTTTAACTTCGCTTTTTTCCTTGTTTATTTTTTCTTGATTACCGGTGTCTTCTGATTCCTATAGATTAGAGGTATTTTTTTCCGTTAAGGAGTGCGATCTGGCATGCATATATGCAAATGGGTCTGTTCTGTGGAGTTTAGCTGGAGCTATTATAGTTTTTGCCTTCTCTTGTTGTTGTGGTCCTGTACTGGGAGATGTTGAGTTGCCCCTTTTTCTTTTCTCGTTTTCTTTGGGTTTTATAATAAGTTTGTTATTTCTTATGTATGCCTTGTTTTCCTTTTCCCTTTCCTCCTTAAGTTGTGGTAGTAATAAAATATAGCGTTCATTAATTTTTTAGCTTTATTTCACTTTAATATTCAATAAATACTAATGACGGCAGTGATTTCTCTACGAGACCTTTCTCGTATTCACTTGAATATGTATACGTACTGTGTAAGTAACTATTTAAGTTAATTTGTAAAATAGATTATATTTTACAGAATTTATTCCAGATAAGATAATTTACAACATCTTAATAATCATATTAAAATTATTTTAAATATAATATATACTTATAGCATACATTGAAACTTATAGAATAATCGAAATTACTGCTAGTAGATATCCAGTCGATAGATAACAAGACGATCAGAGTCGGGAACAAAGTATACTGCATATATCTTAATAGTAATATCCATCAATCTAAATAAATCTCTCTAAATAGTCTCTCCAATCGCATGCTATAACATGAACAGTCCTTGGACCTCGCATAACCCTTGAATTCGTCTGCCTCTTAAATTTCCTTTCTTATATTTTCCTCCACACTACACTTCAAGAAAAAAAACAACTATCTAATATACAGGTCTTTTTTCTACAAATGAATTACAACTTTAGCTTTTACAGAAGCGACGTTGAAAACCGAGTGGAACGTGCTACATTTACAATTTATATTCAATGCGATTGAGACCAAGCTATTTTTGGAAATCTTCAGTTCAAATTACCCAATAATATGTACTACTAGTTTTTTGTTATGAAGTTTTTCAGAGATCGAATGTGTTCATTTATAATTTATTCATAAATTTTACATATCCAAATATTGTATTTAGTTTAAATGGTGATTTACTTTGTAAATTATTGTATACTGTGATAAATGGAATCAGATGATAATATAAACGAATATACTACCTTTTTATTATTTATATTTTTTCCCTCTTAAGGTGGTTTTCTCACCACTATCTTCCTCGTATATTTTTTTCTATACTTATATTTATAATCGTAAACTATCATATAGCTAACAAGAGAATCGACATCCTAAAGGTATTCTGTTATTAGTTTCGACTCAAACAAAATATTTGTTCATCTTAAATTAATTTTAGTTGATTTTTTTATCTATTTGATTTGATTTGATAACTAAAAAAATATTTTAATTTTCTATAAACCTGTTGACATTTTGAAAAGGAGAAGCATTTCTTATGTGCAATTTCTTAGAAGTTAGGACAAAAAGATGTATAGGTTATATAGGTTATGTGTATGTTAAAAGAAATAATAATTTCCCTAAAGTATTTTTATTTTATATAAATAATGTAATATTATTTGGTATTTAATATATCCTAATAGTGGAGATTTATGTTAAAATTTATAAGGTAATGGATAACATCTATTACTTAACAAATTTCAACACAGCAACTTACTTATAAGCCATTTTTTTTTATAAATTTTTAAGCGAAGGGACTACCCTTCGCTTAAAAATAAAAGTTGCCAATTTAGCTTCTCTATCACTAGATAGAGAAGCTAAATTGGCAACTTTTATTTTATCATATCCCATAAGAAACTAACCTTAAAAGAAAATATTCGATGCTCGAACATTAAATAAGACAGTCAATATTGTTCTAAATTTAAAACTAGGCTATTAATTAAATTTTTAAAACACCCATATAGCCTGAATGGGTGTTCTAAAAATGGTAATTTATGGTAATATTCACTGTCACTTTGCTTCACTTGAAACTTCAAAGGAGTCTCAAAGGATCATGCATAAATGCTTCTCTTTATTAATTAGTAAAAGCATTCACAAATTGTTTTTTATATTCAAAGCTCAGTTATTTGTATCACAGTTTATTCGTAGAGGATTTTAAAATAAAAGGGTATTTAAACATTTGTATAAAAAAGCTATTCTATTTATTTTGCTTTATAAAATCCAAGAATAAAGACACTAAGAGAGACTATATTACGATCAAAGTTTCGATTTCTAGTTACTTATTTTAATAATCTAGATATTTGCGAAATTCGTTGTAATCAAAGAGCTTCAAATATTCAAAGTATTATGTTGTATAAAAGGTTAATACTTTACCTACTAATTAAAAAAAATGTAAAAAAAAAAAAAAATGTAAAAAAATGTAACATTCCTTTTAAATTTAAGAAAATTGAATCCAATGATATAATTAAATGTTTTAGGACCTTAAATATTAAGAATACTCCTGACTTATGGGGAATATCTGTTAAGGTGATTGGCTCAATAGTGGACCTCGTTGCGCCTTACTTAGCGACCATTTTTAATGACTGTATTTCTTGTGGAGTATTTCCTGACCTAATGAAACACAGCAAAAGTAATACCACTCTTAAAATCAGGCAATAATTCAGATCCGTCTAATTACAGACCAATATCAGTATTGCCTTCGTTTAGTAAAATATTTGAAAAAATCATGCTTAATCAGCTGATAGACCATTTTAACAAATATAAATTGCTTCACAATAAACAGTTCGGTTTTACTAGAGGTCGCTCTACTACGGACGCCGGCGTCTTTCTTATAAAACATATATATGAGGCCTGGGATCAGTCACAGGATGCTCTTGGAGTATTCTGTGATTTATCTAAGGCTTTCGATTGTGTTCAGCATGAAACATTGGTCAGGAAATTGTACCACTATGGCATTAAGAACATTGATCTCAAACTCTTGATTTCTTACTTGTCTAATAGAATTCAGAGGGTAGAGGTGAATGGAAAAAGATCGGCTGGGGCTCCGATTGATATGGGGGTCCCTCAAGGTTCAATTTTAGGTCCATTTCTCTTCCTGGTTTATATAAATGACCTGCCTACTTTTGTAGACAAACATAATGAGATAGTATTGTTTGCTGACGACACTTCTTTAATATTTAAAGTAAAACGGCATCAGGTAATGTATGACGATGTAAACAAGGCTCTCTCTCGAATAGTGCATTGGTTTAGTGTTAACAACCTGTTGCTTAATAATAAGAAGACTAAACTTCTTAGATTTTCAACTTCTAATATTAAACAGGTGCAAACTAATGTACTTTTAAATGAGGAAGCGATGGAAGTGGTGGAATCCACAGTTTTTCTAGGAATCACTGTTGATGCTAAGCTACAATGGGGCCCTCATATAGCTGGATTGGCTAGTAAACTTAGCTCTGCCGCGTACGCTGTTAAAAAAATTAGATCCCTAACTGACGAGACTACTGCTAAGTTAGTGTATTATAGTTATTTTCATAGCATAATGTCTTATGGTATCCTACTGTGGGGTAGTGCTACTGATATAAATACCATTTTCGTTATACAAAAAAGAGCTGTCCGTGCAATTTACAATCTGGGCCCTAGAGATTCTTTAAGAAATAAGTTTAAGCAAATTAATGTACTTACGGTCGCCAGTCAGTATATTTTTGAAAATCTTAAATATGTACATAAAAATACTGACAATTTTATTAAGCATAGTGATATACACACTATAAATACCAGGAACAAACACAAGCTCGCGCTACCTGTTACTCGACTTAAAAAAGTGAGTAAATCTTTCATGGGGCAATGTATACAGTTTTACAACAAAGTCCCAGCAAACGTTCAAGTATTACCATTTAACAAATTTAAGAGAATAGCTAAGGAACGTTTGTGTGCAAAAGGATATTACAATGTATCTGAATACTTAGAGGATAATGCACCGTGGGTATGAAGCGATCGCTGCCAGGCTGCTTCAAGATTATTTATTTAATATTGTGTAATGTATTTATGTTATTTTGAATTTAAGGAAAAAAAAAAAAAAACAAATGACAATCCCGCTGAGTTTCTGTCGCCAGCTCTTCTCAGGTCTGTGGAAATAATTTTCCGAGCTGGTGGTAGCTTTGACAATGAAAAAATGTTTTGTATGAAACTTATTTTCAATAAAGATTTTTGATTTTTTTGATTTTGACTTTAGTCTCGGTAAAGCTTATCAGATATTCGAACAGAGGACAATCGTTCATTGACCTTTGGACAATTGTTTTGTTACAGTCTCATACAAGTGATTATTAAATCATGAACAAGTCAGGTCCCATGAGTATCTCAATAGATAGTGATTTCGGTAATTTTTTTCCATACCTCATATTAAAGAATATGAAATGAATTTGAATAAGGTAATTTAAGACATCTATTAAATAATACCCTTTTTCAATTCTGTAAATATGTGGACGTTTCATAGGTGTCTACATCGTCTAACACAGCGTTTTCGATCCAGATCCAATCCAAGAAGTTATTTTACTTATTAACAAGTGAGTAAAAACAAATTTTGATCACAAATAAGGTTATAAAAGAGTATCATAATATTTCGATAGTAGATTTGTTTTCAAACGAATCTAAATATATACGAATAGGATTTTGTATTGCAAAATCCTATTATTAAAATGTTGCAACTTATTTTAATTTATTTACTGAAAATGATAACCACCGCCAACCCCTAGAACGGAATGTTTTAGTCATTTAATTTGATAAAACAAATAATATTGTTCATTTATAAAAAAAATTCAGAACACGCACCTCACACTCGTTCTCGTTTCAATCATCATTAAGACAATATAATTTATCAAGTTTCAAACTGTTTCTCGCAGAACGGAGTTCATTGAATTTCGGCTCTTATTAATTTTGAATAATTCACGTATGTGGAAGATTTTCATTTATTCAAATACGCAGGCTTAGATTGTTTTCAAAAATATACAAAATTTATTCTTGTGAAATTTAGTAAGTCATTACCTGTCAGATCATTAAAGATTTACAATTGTAAAAAGCGGTCGCTGGAATATACATACATATTATTTACTATATATAATGACTACTATACTAATACTATATATTGAAACAACCTTTTATATCAACTATTATGGTATTTTAGAACCGACGAACAAGGCAATATTCTTTGCATTATTTTGATCTGCTGATACAGCTATATTAAGTGATATTAGAATGTAATCTATTCCTCTTTCTACTTATGTATGAAATGACTCCGCTTTTAATATCTGAGTCATTGAAAAATGTAAATAAATTCTTATATTTTTCTTAAACCTGTATTATATATTCATTATTTATCATTTTATTTTCTGGTTACCTTAGGGGTAAAACAACACAATAAATCAGAATCATCAGCATCAGCTTCAACAAATATAAAATCAGACAACTGGAAGGGCACTGGGATAATCAAAAGAGAAACAATTAAGTCCCGAGGATTGATAAACTATAAATCTTTACAAGCATTTATATTGAAAATGTTACTTGGTTAATATAAATTAATTAAAATCGTTGTTTAAATTTAATAAAACATGTTTTAAATGATAATATAATTATATTCGAATACAGATAATCAATTGCGTCTACCTATATTTAAGAATACAAAACATTCGTATTTATTTTATTGTCCTAAAATTATAAAATTAAAGCCATAACTCCATATAAGTAAACTTATACCTCAATCAGTCATGGCTTCGCTAAAAGCATTTAGAATCCTTATATAATCATCATATTTGATATCATATCGTATAAATAGTATCATTATAAAAGCCTGTTTTTATCGTGTTCATAGAACGAAGTCATAACTATTACTGCAGTCAATTAGGTAAAAATTTATGAGTTACATTTTATGATGAATTTCGTTTCACCTTTTTAAATTTACCAACTCCCTAGGACATCTTCTGTCGTCGTTAATACTGGATAGTCGTAATACAGTCAAATAACACAAAAAGAAAGTTTATAAAATTATCCCAAGTATTTGATACGAGTATATTGATATAAGATTGATTGATATAAGAAAAAAAATCCTCTCTCTTACAACTCCATATTAAAACTCAATTTTTATGTCGGAATGGATTAGATATGTTAGATATGTTTATATAAAAAACTAGAGAACTTTGAATAATGTGATAACTACCTGTTGATAACGTGGTCCTTTTCATTATATATATTTGGCCATGGTTTATATTTAAATCTTATCGTTAATCCGATGTCTTCATAGTCTTAACCCTTCCCTTATACTCGTAGTTATTAAACTACAACGATATGAAAGTCATAAATCATTTTCAGTAGACTCAGTTGCACTTCTAACAACCTTTGTTCTCAATGGTTGAAAATATTTAAGCAAATTTGCTAAAAAAAGGCTTCTCCATTTTGCACGATTTATAATAATTTTAAATTAATATAGAATATTGTAATATTGGAATCTCAGAAACACAAATGCCACAGGTTCCAATCGTGCCCGTGTTGGACATGTCAAAACCAATGTTTTTTTTTGTTTTATTAATAAAAGTTAGTACAATCTATGAAATATGAGACGAAACTCCTTAGCATTTCATGGATTCACCGTACGCTTGCCGGACCCATCACGATACAAGGAGAGAAGTGCAAACAATGCCTGGAACTTGCAATCCAGGTGTAGGTTTAAGGAGCTCCTTTACTATGCGCATACACGCTCACCTTCACTCTCTACGCTCCTCTCCCTATCTAACTAAATTTCATAAGAACCTAATAAAGCCGCCTTTGAAATACGTTCAAGAAATGAACCGATGATAGTCCTCG
Source organism: Melinaea menophilus ssp. n. AW-2005 (assembly GCA_918358695.1). Lineage (NCBI taxonomy): Eukaryota > Metazoa > Arthropoda > Insecta > Lepidoptera > Nymphalidae > Melinaea > Melinaea menophilus. Next base: position 7,336,136 of record OU911055.1, on the reverse strand, counting down.
AAATTCTGAGATCCTTAAGTAAGTTGTAGACAGATTTTATACCTATCGCTCCTACTTCTTCATTATATTCCAGTTACTGAAATTTTGTGCAACTTAATTAGTAATAATTTTATGTAACAAATTCATTATTTATGAGTATTTTTCTAGTCATCCCTATTATAATTTTTTCAGCTAAGCACTAGTTATATTTTGATATTTTAATTTTTAATCTATTATTATTTTTCTTTTTTTTGGTAGGTATATCTTCGCCAGTAAAAAAATAATCTCCAATGATATCCATCGCTTAAGACGACGTATTTCACATTATTCAAATTAAGTCTGTCGATATATAATGTAACCTGTGAAAGTGGAACAAAATTAAATATCCCCAAAACAATGTCACCTGTAAGAGTAATATTCTGTTCTGAATCGAGTTTACATTTAAACTATACCCCTGTCCATTGTGTTGGCTATCTTGATAAGTTTTGCTGTTGATGGATTGCTATTAATTAACTGAACCTTTGTCACAGAAATCAATGAAATTACGAAACTTTTGAGTAATTTATACACAGCAAAAAAATATAATAATAAACTTGAAATATAAATAAGGAATGCTCATCATACTACTGCACATTTAAATGTTATTCCTTTAAGTATTCTATATATAAAAATAATAGGTGATATATCCTGTCTTTAGATATATTCTGATTAGAAGATCAACACGACATGGATGTCACTGTAGGAGCCAATCACAAGAACTGAACATATACAGATATATCCAATGTACGGGTAGAATCTGATTGATTAAATGATTGCCTAACACGAATATGAGCGTAGAGGATATATAATTTTGGAAAAAATAATCCTCTCTGAATTTTGCTGTGTTTTAAGTTCAACATTTTTACAATATTATGTTCTTGTTCTTATTAATATTTATTATAATGGTTATTTAATATTTACATTTTATTTAGCTCTAGAATGTTAATTATAATAGCTAGTTCCGTTACTAGTACTAGTTCATCCATAAATTAGTTACAATTAAATGAAAATGAACAAATACTGCTTGAATATTTCATTATCCTTCTGTTTATTTTTAACGTAGACTTGATGTTATATATAATATATATATATATATAAAAAACAGTGACAGACACGCGATAAATACAAGAAATAAAAACAAAGTCGTAACGCCAAAGTTTCGGCTTCAAAAAGTTAATAAATCCTTCATGGGTTTGAGTATACGCATATATAATAAAGTTCCACAAGATATCTTAGACCTTCCATTTCTTAGTTTTAAATCTAAAATCAAAAGTTTATTGTTAAATAAAGCTTATTATAACGTTCAAGAGTTTTTAGTGGATCGAAATATGTGGAACTTAAGTTGTTGAATCATTTGCAGGATTTATATTATAATGTACATCACCTATTGTTATATTTCTTTTGAAAAGAGCAACTGTTGAGTTTCTTGCCGGCTCTTCTCAACAGAGCAGCATTCCGACCCGGTGGTAATTTACTTACGGACTGACTACACTGACCTTTTTTTGTATTGTAATAATTGACGATTCAAAAGTGCGTGTAAATGCCTACTTGAATAAAGATATTTTGAATTCTGTGGTCATATTGTATACTAAATGATATGAATAATAATTATAGATCTACAAAGTTTTGATTATTTTAATATGAACGCCTTATCAGACAACATAAATATTATTAAAAACAGATCACAATTATTAGTTATTCCTAGACAATTTCCATTTCAAATAAACCAAACGCTTACTTTCAGTATAATTTTAGTATAATTCAACTTTTAATAAAAGCATAATGTGAAAATAAACTAAGTTTCAATAAAATTTAAATTTTGATGAATGAAATTATATAATTTGAAGAATTCCAGATCCTTTTTTCATTGTAATTAGCAAAAAATATATTATAATAATTATATTTAAATTTTATTACAATAACAAGTCATATAAAATGTGAATTAGTCGATAAAGAATTTATAATTTCAATCTATTGTGTTTCGGATCTAGAGTTATACACGTTACAGATCAAACTAGACGACGACGACAGACTTCTAAGACGTGTGACAGATCCTTACAGCATCGACAGATCTCTTTAACTGGCTTGACAAGTTTTAATTACATTATATTCAATTGCAATTAGACGAAAATTTTCGTTTTTATAACATTTATTTTACAATGAGGTTATAAAAATCATATGTTTTATAAAATTTTGTTTTTTTTTACCATCCTAAAACCATCCATCAAACAAGTTTTAAAAGAAAAAAAATTGCATTGAAGATAAAAAAATATTTAAGATTATTATATATATATTTTCGAGCAAATCATATATCTAACCATATATACAGCATTAGCAAATTATAAGCAATTTATATAGTTATAAAGATAAGTTCTAAGGCACTTAACTGGTTTATATTCTAAATTAAGAATCTTAAGAGGATTGCAGTGATGTCTGTTCCCTGTGCTGTGATTTGTATGCCAGTTTTATGTTATCTTTATATATTATAATAAGAGAGACAGTGGGAGGCCTCGAGTGACCTTCGAAAACACAGTATCTATGATACTGGAGGAAGGTCACGTAAAAAGCATGACAACCCCCGGAGGGCATGTATGAAGGGGTTGATGTCTGTGGCTGAGGCGCAAGAGGTATGCAGGAACAGTAGCGCTTGGCGCTCCGTCGTCTTTGGCTACCCCGCAAGGGATATGGCGTGAAGATAAATAAATAAATAAAATAATGAATAATGATGATATAGATATAACGATATTTTACTATATTTGAAACAATCTAAATAATTTTGTTTACTTGTTATTTAAAGAGGGTGATAAAAATACAATAGAACCTTCTATGTTGATTGTCGGGCGGGTTTTTTTCACACTGCAAGTACAAAAAACTACGTCTCTCATCAATAAAGAATTCCAAAAGCATCACAATTTATATTTACAGCACTACGAGAAAAACCACAGTTAATCTTTACTAGATTAACTGTAGTTTGTTTTGATTTTAGATGTATATAAAACCAAATAAAAATAATTGACTTTCATTACTTGGAAAAACGGGGCCACAACAGTAACAGTTTTATTCAGGTTAAATAATATGAAGCATGGAGTTTAAATAACAAGTCATTTTCTATTAGCTTTGTGGTATTCAGAGTAATATTCACATTTTCGTAATTATTCTTGTCGAGCTTTGTCTCTGTATTAATGAATATTGCCGAGATTAAATTAATAAAAAGCGATTTCAAACCTGGCCAAAGACTTGCGCTCTATAAGGCGCAGGTCCGGCCACACATGGAGTACTGTTCTCATCTCTGGTCCGGATCACCCCAATATCAGCTTCTACCATTTGACCGCGTACAACGGAGAGCCGTTCGGATTGTCGGGGACCCGGTGCTCTGTGAACGGCTGGACTCTTTTGCATTGCGTAGAGACGTTGCATCTCTGTGCGTCTTCTAACGCATTTACCACGGGGAGTGTTCCGAAGAGCTATTCGATCTGATGCCTATCGCCGAATTCCATCACCGCACAGCGCGCCATCGCCTCCAATACCATCCCTACCACCTGGATGCGTGGCGATCCTCCACTGTGCGGTTCTCAAGGACCTTTTTTCCACGTTCCACTCGAATGTGGAACGAACTCCCTTCGGCGGTATTGTTGTAAGAGTTCATGGGCGGCGGTGATCACGTCCATCCGTGACCCGCCAGCTCGTTTGCCCTCCTCTTACATAAAAAAAAAATAATAATAAACTAGTAATTTTGAAATTAACAATATCTTAGTATTATAAATTATTCCCAGATAATATTTTTTTGGGTAGACCTCGAAGAATTCGGTCTGCCCATTCATTTGTACCCGACTTTCGAATTTTGGAAAAATTTCTTCACAGGAGGTCTTCTTATGACCCCCTGAGTCCGAAATGACCATTGGTCAAAATGTTTATATATATATATATACATATATATATATATATATATATAAATATATGCGTGCGTGCGTCCAGATTCGACTTTTGTCAGCACGATAGCGGCCGCAGTTTCGCTCGGATCGCTTCCAAACTTTGCACAAAAATCAACCATCAAAAAATAAAGGTCAAGTTCGTTAACCAGAAAAATCCGGCTACAGGGGGCGCTAGGGCCTCACTTTTTCTGATTTCAGTTTTTCGACCATAACTTTTTCCCTATACAAAGTAGATTAATCGCGTTCATATTATATGATGTGTTTGATGAATACCTATAACTAATGTAGATAAACCGAAAACCTAACTTCAATAACTTAGGGGTGGGGTTAAAAAAAACGAAAATTTTTGGAAAAAAATTCATAACTTGTTTCTGGTAAACATTCTTACATCACATGTATTTTCAATAGAAAGGTTCTTTTTTACTCTAAATTTAGGTACCAAAAGTTTTTCCGTAGAAGGTACCGTTTCCGAGAAAAAAAATAAAAACCACTTTTAGCTTGAAAATTTAAGGTAGGTAAAACCACGGCAACTTTTTTCTGGTAAACATTCCCTCCTCGCAAATATTTTTAATAGAAAGGTTATTTTTTACTCTAAATTTAAGTATCAAAAGTATTTCCAAAAAAGATACCTTTTTCGAGAAAAAAAATAAAAACCGCTTTTTGCTTGAAAATTTTTGACGTAAACAACGGCATCATGTGTTATTCTTAGGTAGTGAGTTATATTTTAAACGAGTTAAACACGAGGTCTACCCACGCGTGTGCCCCTGCGGGCACGGATTTTTTTAAATATCGAAGCGTCGAGAGTTTCAGTAGATTTGATAAATAAAATAAAATAAAATAAATTATACCTTCTTATTAGCCTATAGACGTTGACTGTAAGGCATAGGCCTTCCCCAAAGATCACCAAAAATCCATGAGGGGATATGCTATAATCGCCACGCTTGACAGGCTGGTTATTCAAGTTAACTCAAATATAAGATAGATCCTTAATATTTGTATATACTATAATAAACTAAAATACAGTGTTAATAACAGTTTCACAAAATCCAGTTTTTTTTTTTCATTTTAATTACCAATAAATTTTTAGAACATAAATACATAATACAATTACTTAATTACCAATAAATTTTTAGAACATAAATACATAATATAAATACATAATATAAATTTGATTTGATTATTTTTAACATCTATAATATTATAAATTACTAAAAAAAATAACTTATTTTCTCAACAAAGCATAAAAACAGTTTCAAGCTACTATTACAACAATTTTAATAAGTTTTGGGTAGACCTCGAAGAATTCGGTCTGCCCATTCATTTGTACCCGACTTTCGAATTTTGGTAAATTTCTACACAGGAGGTCTTCTTATGACCACCTGAGTCCGAAATGATCATTGGTCAAAAAGTTTATATATGCGTCCGTGCGTCCAGATTCGACTTTTGTCAGCACTATAGCGGCCGCAGTTTCGCTCGGATCGCTTTCAAACTTTGCACAGAAATCAACCATCCAAAAATGAAGGTCAAGTTCGTTAACCAGAGAAATCCGGCCACAGTGGGCGCTAGGGCCTCACTTTTTCTGATTTCAGTTTTTCGACCACAACTTTTTCCCTATACAAAGAAGATCAATCGCGTTTATATCATATGATGTCTTTAATAAATACCTATAACTAATGTAGATAAACCGAAAACCTAACTTCAATAACTTAGGGGTGGGGGTAAAAAAAACGAAAATTTTTGGAAAAAAATCATAACTTTTTTCTAGTAAACATTCTAACATCACAAGTATTTTTAATAGAAAGGTTATTTTTTACTCTAAATTTAGATACTAAAAGTTTTTCCAAAAAAAATACTTTTTCCGAGAAAAAAAATAAAAACCGCTTTTTGAGGTTTTATTTGTAATAAAAGATTTATAGAGGGGGAGAATCAGTTTATTTTAAATATAACAAAGGCTTTAAACAGTATATTTTTACATACACATAACTACAGTATTACACGTAAGCGCTTCGTGATACCGAATGAATTTGAAAGTACGCCAGGAATAATTCATAGAGAATACAGCAATCACATTTTCACACTCTCGCGTAGAATATAAATATTATTTAAACAAATAAGTTATACTTGAATTTTTTTATGTAGAAGGATTTCTGCTCTTTGATAAAGCTATTTTAATTATTTTGTTATAAGTTATTTAATTTTCTAAAACTATTTCCTTCTCCTTCTTATTTACTTCCTCCAGTATCATAGGTACTGTGTTTTCGAAGGTCACTTAAATTGCACAAAAACCAGAACAAGTCCAAGACGTGTGGCCCACCATATGTATTTGATCATCTCGGCACTAACTTCATCTGCTCCCGCAGCCTTACCACATTTCAGACTTCGAATCACGCTCTCTACTTCTTCCAAACTTATTTCACCATCGGCTACATCTGGACTCAGCATTTCGCTAGTAGTCAAGACCGAGGCGTCCTCACGTTCATACATCTCCTTGTAGAAATCCGACCATCGCTGCAAAACGTATGCTTGCTCGGTTAAAATTTCACCGCTCTTCGAAAGCACCCCTTTCATCCTAAAGGTTTCATAATTATACAACATGTTGTATTATAATTATGAAACACGACGACCGACGCTATTCGAAAATATATATGACTTACCTAATATTCCTTGAAAACGGATAAATACAAATATTTAAAAACAATATCTTCCTACATTTTGTAAAAGATTTGTAAGAAGTGTCTTATGAGTTACATTTCACCGAACTAATTATCAGGATTTGTAACTTCATTATTTTTACTTTGGTCATAAAACTTCATATTTCATTTTCCCGTGACAGAAAAAACTGTTATAAGATAAGAGGATGTACTGAACCAGAACATCGTATTTTGATATTATATAATAATAAAAAATATTTGTTTGTTTGGATGTAAAGTTCACTAATAATGCCTATTAAGATTTAGTTAACACTGTTTACTAGAATTAAACGCGACATTAAGACGACATTTGTAACTTGCCTAGTTCCTATCAGACCTCTAAGGCCTTCTGATGGTTAGTCTAATTGTTAGTTAGTTAGTCTAATGATTAAACTTTAAACTTAACACAATAATAACTTAAACATTCCTGAACTTAGTATTTTTTAATGCACTATGAGAACCATTATTCATCATTAGTTATTGGATTTTTATCGATCATTTCATTTCGACAGATGCGTCGCATTGTATAGTAGTCACTTTGTCACAATATGTATCTGTCTGTAAGTGTAATGATTTAATCAATAGACCAGCTCTTGTATATCTGTTCTACCAGCTCTTGTGTATCTATGAATGCAATAAGTCCGACCTTAGCAAATGATTTAGGCTTCACAAGCTTGGCTCTTGTGTCTCATAATAATGATTGTTGTATTGCTTATAACATATAATCAGTAACATTTAATTACACCAAGTTTTTTAAAGTATGTTTTTTTTTAATTTAATAGATCTACTATTAAACACGAAAAAAAATCTAAATACTAATTAATTTTGGGTAACAACGATTTAAGGATACAATATTTAGAATCAGTAAATGGTGCAGTGTGCAGTTTTATTTCACCGTCTTTAACTTATAAAAATAATACACATATAACAACGACGCTGTGGTTAGTTTTATTCATAATAGCAAACTGTAGTAAAACACAAGTATTATTTATATACAAAAAAAATAAGTTTTATTATATTTTAGAGTGCTTTAGACATAGAATGTATAAAGATCAATAACCGTTCTGAAAATAGCTATTATACAGTGATCATCTCTTGAGTTGCTTTAATGACCTTCTTTATAATAAGATCTTTGTCTATAATAATAATTTTAAGTGTTTTATAATTATCTAACATTTATTAAAAATTATCTAACATTTACTAATTTAACACAGTTACACAAGAGCCAGCGGCCGTTTACATTACATAGTTTCACTAGAGTTGAATAGTTATATAGACAATGACCGTATTCAATTAAGCTTAATATGTAGTACACATTATATAATATATACATCAGTCAAACATAGGCAAATTAGGAGAAAAACGTAGTGCATAATTGAAAACAAACACCCGGTAGCTCAGTGTCTGTTTCACAAATTTTAAGAAATCATCAAATTAAACACTATTATTACCGGTACTGATTTTTAACTTCTTGGATTTTAATAAGCATTATTAATAATCATACTATGTTATGTAAGTGTGCTTATAGATATATAACATTGTTATATTTGCTCGGCTTCAGAGCCGCCGTATTGATCAGTTCTAACATTCCGTAGCTGTCAAATGAGGCGAGATGCACAAATGTACTGTTGTGTCACGTAATCCTTACTGACGTTGTTCTTGTTGGATGAACAGTATTAGACTTAATAGATACTATAGAATACAAAATAAAATAAACGGAAGCGTTCACTTTAAGTATAAATTTAGTATAAAACAAATTAAAAGAATAGAATAGAAAAGAATAACGAGATGACAAACTGAAAGCTTCAATATAATTTACTTTTGATAAATAAAATAAAATAATTTTTAAATCCTTATCAGATTATACTACTATACTTCTAGCAAATCATTAAATTAAATTTTGTACGTTAAATTAGTAACATTTTAATTTTGTTTTATCAAAAGTCTAAATACGAGTCCATCGTTCAATGACATATACTGTAAGATGTCTCTTGTGTTTCCGATCCAGAGATATACAGATTATAGATCAAGCCAGATAAATGGGTTGTTCGCATCCAAGACGTGGCATTTCCTTACAACATGTGACAGATCCCATCGATACTGGCTTTAGTTATAGTAATATAATATATGTAAGCCAAAAAAAGCGTAGAATTGGTATCTTTTTATTTAAACGGGTAAATAAAAAAAAAATAAATATATAATACTTTATTTTCATAATTTGGAAAAACACGGCTACAAATAACAGTAACAGTTTTAATAAACATAAAGAATATGAAACATGGATTTTAAACAAAAAATAATCTTCTATTAGCTTTGTGTTATTCTGAGAAATATTCCCGTATTCGTAGTTATTCTTATCCACCTTTGTCCCTGTATTAATGAATTTTAACAAAATTAAATTAATATTAAAAAAAATAGTAATATAAATAAAGTGTTAACAGTTTTTCAGTATCCCGGTTTTATCCCTATGGATTTGTTTGAATCATAATATTTTGTGTTCGCTTTGTTTTTATATATTGTTTATAGATTTTGCTGTTTCTTCTTATTTCATTTTTACTACTGCCTTGGTATATCAAGTATCTCTTTTGCACTACACTGAGTCAAATACTATTTACATCTGTACCTCATTAATTTATCAAACAGTAAATATCTACTATGCAAATAATAATTGTATGAATATTGCAATAAAAATTTTAATAATTGTTTATCTAACACATTTAAATAATACAATATATGTTACACGTTCATATTTAAAAACACATTTAGGCACCCACACCAGTGCACAAAATACACACACACAAATACGAGGATGTAATTGAGTCATGCCGTTGAGGAATACTATTCGACCCACCTACACTCTACAACTAGTACGGAGGGTAGTGTTAACTTATCTTGCAATTATATCTGAATGTCATAAACCTACGTTTTGCAATCACTTATATGAAATTGTCACATGTAATCCAGTGAAGTTAATTTAGATCTTTAATTTCTTCTTAGGATATAAGCTGCTAATATAGTTTTGAATTTAATAAAATTGTTTACTTTTTTATTAATAATGTGTATTAAATATTGTTTACCACTAAGTAACATTGAACGCAATTTTAAACATTATATATACATACTAAGCATATAATTATGGACATAATAATTGTCATCTCATATAGTACACCGTAAATATACTACTTATGTTATATAAGCCGCTGTATAACTTTTTATCATATACACTGAATAAAAAAACTCATATTAATAATTGTTTTCAAAGTAAACCGGGTTAATGTAAATGTCAAGGAAAATTCTGATAAATAACCCTATTTTAGTCAACTCTGTAGTAACTTTGAACTCAAATCGAATGAGTGGACACAAAGTTATTTGACGTATCGCGCTTGGGACCCTAGAGTAAATTAAGGGAGCGCCAGCAAAATTATTTTAAAGTTGTTTTACTAAAGGTTAAACTTTTAAAAAGTAGGAATTATGTACTCTGAGGAATTTCGTTTCAAAATTATTAGCTTGTATAATACTTCTTTCCTAAATTTGTTTAAATAAAAAAAAGCAAAATTGTGGAAGGGATAAAACTCTTGACTCATCTGAATTATAATGGCTTGATCATTGCTGTATCATCAATTGTATTACTGTATATTAGTTGTTTATTTTACTCAGTCCACACGGCAAAATAGTTTTTAATTTATTATGACGGCTTAAAATCTTTCATGTACCAGGGTTACATAGGTATATTGGAGCAGCAGTCTCATCGAAAACAAAGAACCACTAGCGTTACAAAAGCGCGAAGGATAACGCTTTTATTGCTAAACGTGCTTCAAACGTAGGCATTTGTCCTTGCGCCTACGGCGAACTGTGTTTATGTACCGTTTTTCATCTACTTGCTTAAAGTAACAGATTATTAGTGAATGATTGAATAAAGTCTTCTATATCAGTGCGCCAATGTATCCCTGTAATTACAAATTAAAGACAATGTAGCTTCTCCGTTCTTGTTGTACGTTATTTTTATTTTTGCACTGGAATTATATGACAGACATCTTTATCCATCTTGTCAAAGATTATAAAAACATACATGTTTTTGTAATCCAATAATACGATGAATATTTCATTAACTTAACATTTAATTTTATATTTACAAATTCATGTAAATAGCAAAAGAACACAAGGTATTCCATTCGGACTCATTCTTATTTATATTGCACTTGAACGTAGATTCCGGCTTCTATTATGAAACCATCAATATAATGTGGATAAAAGCCTACTGGATAAATCTAGATAAGCCTGTTCCACAAAAACATCTTAAATTGCAGATAAAAGGATTTAATTTGCCAGTTTACTTCTAATTCTTAGGATCCTTGACTTCTTTATTTTAACTTTAGTTAAAAAGTTTCATATTAAATTTTCCTATGATGTAAAAATATTTTAACAAGATAAACTGAACCAGAATCATTATTTACCACCATATCTATTAATGACTACTTTCCGAGATTAACAAATAATTAGCGCTCGATAAACCGGGTCTTGTGTCTCATAATATCGACTTGTGCTATTTGCGTTGTATTCATTAGAATTTTATTAAGTAATAATAAAATTCTAATGAATACAACGTATTAAACGTATAAAATTTTTCTGCTTAACATTCATAGTTTATTTAATATTAGTAAGAAACAAGATATATGATAAAAATAGATATACATTATTAATTTATTTGTTTATTTATTTATTTACGTATTTACTTATTGGGTAATCCAATAATTCATACAAATATACGAGAAATATAATGTACTTAATGTAGTACCAAAAATAAACTATATGTTATAAATAGAGCTACTATCTTTGTACTCACTTGCGTCTCGGACTCAATAAAAGTGGTCAATTTTGACACTTTTCCAGATGTCAGGATATTAGACGTAACTCGAGGTTACATTTGTGAAAATAGACATGAAAAGGGCGTATCCAAAGGTGATGTAGCTCATCAACTTCTGCTGTAAAATCATCTGTCCATCCACTACGAAACAAATATATTTTTTTATTTTAATAAAAATAACCTTCACTGTTTAACAAAGTTGTTTATTACACTACACGGCAACGCTGCCAGATGGGAAGGTTGGTATTGCGACTGGGGATATATTTAATAATCTGTGTGCATTGGTTTTTTATACATCCTAATTGTTAAGCTACTCTTTGTGGGTGGGTTTATTAAACGATTTTTAGTCGGTTAGCCGTATCATATTCTTTCTCTATCTTGAATTTCATCTCTTTATTTCAATATACCTGGTTAAATTTATAGTAAAGTAATTTTATTCATAAGAATTCTCGATCTGCTGATAGCATGATTTTCGTTCTTTTGGCTGACAATAAGCTAAATTAAACTCTAAACTAAAGTCATTAACATCCAAATGCCCATTGCAATAAGGAGCTATTATACAAGATCCAAAAGCTTTGAGTACAAGTACTTAACATGGCAGGTACTGACACTAATATTTATAAATTGCACTTTATTAGTAATATAATTATTTGCATTATTATTAACATTAGTTTATATAAAGATTATAAAACCAGAGACTTATTTGTAAACTAAAGCTTAACTACTTATTCATTTTATATTGCTGTAAAAGTGAAAATGTTTGGCAAAATTTTGTAAGAGCTAAAAAAGAGGTAAATGTTTAAACTTATAAATATATAGTTTTGTTATGTTCTTAATATTAGTAATGTTACAATATCTCTTGATATTATTCAACAATGATTTTGTAAAAATGATCCATAAATTAGTTTCCTCTGCACTCTTATGGGTAATTGAAGAGATCTTTTTATAAAGTTAAATTAAACAATACGCAAAATATAAAAAATAGTTTAAAGTATTTACTGCAAAATCGTTGATGCATAAATAAAGAAATAAAAGGAATAATTCGTAATTAAACGAATACACGTATAAACCCTTGAGTAAAACAAAAGACAAAATAATATAATGTACAATTGTTATGACAATTGATTACAGACATGTGTAATAATGGTTGCTTCAGATACACTTCAAAATATCAAGTAATGTGATTAGAAATAAAACAAACCCAATTTTTAATTAACTATTCAAATAAAATAACTAAAACTGTTTGAAAAATGCTTTTTATTACCGAGAGATTGATCTATTAACTAAAGACAATGCAGATAGAGCACGAAACCCTTGACCCGTGCTCTAGGGATAGTACTTCGTATAGGACTTAAAAGGACTTAAAAAAGATAAAGGTTGTTCTAGAATAGCGATGACAAAACATAGAATGTCTGTTGTTAATAATCATATTAATAGTAACTCGTCTCTTTAAAAATAACTATAAGTTTAATGTATTAAGTGTGTGTCAGAATTAAATTTATGAGCAAAGTTTTCAAATTACTTTTTATAACGTATGATCAACTTACATTTTTAACCCTCGTGCGGCCGAAAACCAATATGTTATAGCAATAATGGCTGGTTTTATATTATAATATTTATTAAAGACATCACAATTTATAAGAACTTCAAATGAATAAATATAATACTGAAATATAATACTGAAATATAATATTCAATGTTAATGAAGTAAAAGTTGCTGCGTGTTGAGTACAACACAAAAGTATTAGTAATTTTAAATATTGTTTATTTGCTTTGTCATGATACAAATTACCAGACTCGTTTTAATTATTTTATAAAGTAATAACTTTTTAAACATATAAAAGAAATATATTATTATTTTCATGTGTCATTAACGATGTCTTATGGCTATTACTGGAGATGAGATAAGCTGTTGAAGTTGTTAGTAATAACTACTCTTAAATAAATAATTTATATAACAAAAAATATCATTAAATAACAGCAGTGTTATGAATGATAAAAAATGAATTTGATTCAACGCCAAGAACTATACCAAGAGAATGCCGCAATCACGGTTACACACTCTCGACTTGAATATAAATAATATATACACAAACAAGTTACATTTTGGCAAAAACTCACAATCATTATTTATTAATTACAAAATGCTTTTGTAAATTACTTACATTAATTATCGTTAGTGTTAGAATACTTACTTGTATTGCAGCATTAATACAGAGGTACTTTAACAAAGCATGTGGTTAAAAGTTTTAAGCAAATTATCAATTTACGGTGCCTTAACCGTTTGACTTCATCGAAATGTCTCCCGGAACCGCACATTATATCGAGTATAGTTAAGTAATTAATTATAGCAAATATAGCCGAAATTTCATAAAATTAAATAGCATATTATTAGTCGTAACGATAATGTCATCAAAAAATCAAAAGTTAGAACAAACTTCTGAATAAAATGTCGATCAGAGGGAGAGTAAAAAAAAACCTTTACAAATTTTAATTTTATATACATACTTGTTAGCCTTTCACGATAGTAAAGTAGAGTAATCACTTACTGTACTCTTGCTAGTTCTTATTATTTATTATAAGATGTGGATAGTAATAAGAAACCTTAATTTAGTCTAAAATTCATCCCTGTAAACATAATCGAATTACCTCAACCTCCTAAGTGTATACAGTAATCGTATAGGAAATTATTACTATAACAATCACAACGTATTACCTATATTACGTAATCGTAGTATAAATTACTTTAGTGCCCATGAATAATATATTTTATAGCAAATGATTATTCGACCAGAAGTAATATTCAGTCATGTTGAATAATAAGTTAAGATGAGGGTTTCTTATTAGTGTATGTTTTATGAATAATTAATTTACGTCGATAATTCCGACTCTTCACTAACTGTATTTTGATAATAATGTAAACGGTTGAGCAACTTCTTGGAACTTTTATCGTAATATTCGTTTTATAAAATAACTATTAGTCTCTATCATCAAGCTAAAAAAAAAACCAAATATCAGATTAGATATGTACAGATTGTTTACAGATAGATATATTATTGATAGAGACCAGAAATCTTTTAAAATATGATCATGTTTCTAGTTATTCAAGAGTAATGAATGAGAAATTCATAATTTAAAAATTAACTTTTGAATAAGATAATATTCTTATAACAGTCACAAACATTACTTAATATAAGTTGATCCGGTATTATATATAATCAATTTAGTATTCATTTCAATTTAATAAAATTAGTCAGTTTGAAGATGATTTAAATACAGTGTTAAAATAAAGTTATGTCCACTTGATGTGTTTAGTTTTTGTAAGTCATAGACCTCGAAGGTATAAATTAAAAAATAACAATAATTCTAAAAATATATTATTTTGCCAGTAAAATAAAAAATAAATATCAAATAATGACAATTAGGGTCACCAATTAGCTGTTCTGAGTTTTGTACAATTTGACGAGGTTTGACTGTAGCTAAAAAAATTTATTTAATTTTTCTTTTTCAGAACGTTAATTCTATTTCGCTGTCCTTAATGAGGTATAATATTTATGAAGTCCTTTTGTTTGAAAGATTATTTCAAAAATATTATTAAATATGTTATGATAAAATTTTTCAAGAGGATTACTCAAACCAGGTTCACTCTTGACCGTTTTTATTAAAGCAGTTGTATCATCAACCTATTTGTGTTATATAATTAGTACACACGCAATATTATAAATAACTTAATATCAAGCTAAAAAAATAATATTAAGAATATATCGAAACTCAAACATAATTAGAATTTCCTATAAGGAAAATCAGGTTGAATAATTTTTGTATTTTTCTAATAGCCATTCCTTTATTATTATTTTAATAATTTGTATGTATGTATGTATGTCCATAATCTTTTAGTATAATCTGCCAAATTTAATCTAGTTCATAATGCAAATTATAAACTAAATTTAAACCGCTTTTAGCAACAAAATGCACTTTCTGTGTTTATTTGTTCAGTTTTTAAATCATCAACTTAAACTGAGATACAACTTCCCATTAACCTGTTTTGCCAAGGCAAAGCGAAATTGTGAAATCAAAACCGTTCAAATTTTACTACAAGCATACATTGTTTTTAAAAGGAATATTTTCGCCAAAACGGATTGATTTCACAGTTAATCGAGCTTAAAATAAGAGTTAGTTTAAGAAAACAACATTTTAGCAAATTAATCACGACTCTGGTGGGTTTTATAAACTTCTATCCTGATACAAGTTCAAGATTCAATATGGCTTCTGTATTTATTAAAGGCTATTTTTGTATTAATAAGCACTTGATCCAATTTGCACAGAATACGTATGCAAATTATTTTCGGCATCTTCATATTGAGTTATTTTTTATATCAGATTAAACTGCATAATAGAGTTAATAAAATAGATTAAGAGAATGTATTTATTTTTTAGTTTGTGAAACAAAATTATGTATTTGAAAAATATATTTTCAAAAATTTTTCTTTTAATATAATTTATCTTATTTTATAAAGTGATTTCTTTAAATATAAATTTATATATAAATAGGCATAAAATATAGTATTCGTAAATAAGTCAATTAATCTAAAAGATATTTAAGATAGATTAGGCTTATTTTATTTACTAGCTATATGAAGCATTGTGTCCTTCCTATATAAAATTATTTTTAACCCATTAAATATTCAATTTTATTTATCGTGTAGAATTCCCTTCAAACATGTACCAGGGTTACATAAGTATATTACAAGAGTCTAGGGTCTAATTTAACCCAATTGCCGAACATGCTTCATATTTATGCTCCTAGTGACTTCGGCGTACTATGAATTTGTATCGTTTCGGCATTAGAGCGTTTTACATTTATACCGTCTTCCACAGTTATATTAATGAAAACGCTAAAAACTTTAAATAGTATTTTTGCGGTGAATCAAGTATTTTATTTAAATTTCCTTAATAACGTGATAATGTGTGAATTGTAAAATGTATGTAATATAAAAATAACATTTTATTCAAATAGGAGCTATTTTCTTGTTTAAGTTTCAAGTTAATTATTGTATTAATCAAATTTCGGCATATTTGTTTTAATATACTCGAGGTTTAACTTTTTGGAATGGAAAAGTATAACAGTTAATTTGTAATTCAACTTGTCTTAAGGTTAAATGATTTATATAAAGTCAAGTAAACCAATATGTACAGAAAAATTACACAAACATTTTCCTTGTACTCGCTCTTATTTATATGGAAATTATACTATGAATTTCGATTTCCGTTAAAATGTTTTTGAGGTTATTACAAATATAAGATTATCATCTTTTTAAAATAATATAAATATATATTTTCACTAACTTTTTTCTATTTATATACTTACGATCTTCAATGAATCAATATAATATACTTTGACTGAAATTAAATACATTTCCCTGTAATACTCGTAGTTATTTATTATCGTATGAGCATTATAATAATAATAAAACTTAACTAATTATAAATGTAAGAAATACTTATAGTGTCTGGATATATTAATATGTTAACCACAGTTAACCGAGTTAACCAAGTCAGACAGGCATTTGGATTGGACAGTTGCCAATGGATCACTAAAGTCATCTATCGATTAGTCTAATTCGCGGGCATCAAATTCAATAATATAATGATTTCTCCTCTGATATAATACATAAATAATTTTACAACATTCCTGAACTGTATCTTCCTAATTTAGTGATAATAATAAATCATTTGCTGTCGTATTTGTTGGGTTTTTGGTCGATCATAGCAAAGCTCCGCTGACAGGAGTCAGTTCACAAACTGAACTTCGTCAGTATTTGTATGTATTGTATATCCCTATTACATGTGCATTAAGCAAATAAATTAATTAAAGCTAACAATCAAAGGAGATTAATCTATACACCGTGAATGTTTATGGTAGTTATATATTCGTTCACTCGACTCTGGCGACACCATATCTATCAAAGCCGTCATTCCGATGCTGACAAATGAGTGGTGTTCCACAAACTGGCTCTTGTATCTCATAAAAGTGACTAATAATATATCTGTAACCTGATTTCTAATATTTAGAATTTAATAACAGTTGCAATTGCTTATTTATTTTTAATATTATTTCTTTTTTTTCTTTGGTTATGTTTGTTTATATAAAGTTTCTATAATTTCTAAAAATTAAATATATAAATGTTTAAAAAATAAAATATATATTAATCGTGATGAAGGCAATAAGTATCACATATATATAATTGTTTTAGCTTAAAGTCTATTGAACAAAACTTCAAGTTAATATGTTTATTATCACTATAAAATAGTTCCTCTCATCATCTAAATTATAGAATGGTAACAAAACAATCAATCTAGTGACAGCTATGCTTACACATAGGTTAGATATCACAACTCTTTGATGTTAAAATGCTTAACAAAGCATATCCACTAATCAGGACAAAAAATATAAAAAAATATCGTTATAATGCTTACCGTAAATAAATACAGAACTACAAAAATGACATACCTACCGCGGTGGCGATGTGGTGAGTTCATTAATCTATTCATGATACAAAGTTCAACAAGACCAATATAAAATGTCTTGTTTTTTTTTATAATAATCTTTTTAAATATAAATGTTGTCATCGTAAGCAATATTTATGTAAATCTATATTATAAAAAGCTTTTACAATGTTTTTATTTATGGATACATCATTTTTGTTATTCTTTTGTAATCTTTGAAGTGCGATACAATATTGTTTTTGTTGTTGTTTATAGATAGACCTACTTCATATTCTAATCCTTTTAAATAGAAGAAATTATAATTCTTATTGAGGAATAGGTTTTTAGTTCAGTTCAGGAAGACCTTAAGTTTCTGGGGCAATTAACCTCGGCCTTTTCATAAACCTCTTGATATTAAAATAAACCTTTCTATTTAACTCAAGTCTTTTATGGATTCTTGGTCTCAAGAAAGTTCTATAGATAAAGTTTTTATTAATATACGTAATAGATAACATTATTATAAGATTTCTTCTAAGAATAGTAATTATTAATATTTATTTTTACATACATATTTTGAAACAAATCAAATGTTTCTTAATAATACATTAATAGGTTTTTTTAATTTAGTCTAGTCTTTTATGAGCTGACTTGACAATTTATTTTCGTTTTAAGATTTTAAGAAAATAATAAAGAGATTCCATCCTAATGGAAAGTACGACTTAGTATTAGTTTATTTTATAAAAATACCTTTACCGTAATTGTATATTTTAAAAGAAAATTAGAATATTTATTTAAATAGTATTCTCATACCAGAGACCTATTATTATTATAATATTTTAAGTTTGGTTAAAAAAAGTAAGTGTTTCAAAAGTAGTCACACCTATTAGTCCTTTTATCAAGCATTAAGAGATTAGAACGCATTAGCCACAGTTAGCCGAAGTTAACTCTATCTATTTATTTATTTATATTTTTTCCATTTTGAAGCGATAATAAAGATCACTCATGTACGTCAAATAAGAGTAACAGGGGGCATACTTATCTTTCGGAAAGACACTCTCCAACTTTAAATAAGGATACAAGGGTTGTAAAGCGCCCTGGTCTGAGAAACACCACACAACAAAATCAGCCTGGACTTTTTTATTGTTGTGATTATAGTTTCACAAACGTTAATATGTTTAGTGAGCAATGTACAAATAGCACAGGCAACACACATCGTTTCAAAAGTTTCCTGCCAAACAGTTCTTCTATGAAAACAAGAAAGTTTCAAAAATTTCCTGCCAGACGCTTTTTTTCTGAAAACAAGAAAGTGCAAATTTCATCTGCAACCAAATTTAGAGGATACTTATTTTTTGTAAATACTGACTCATATAAATAGACAGAGTACCATTTATATGATAGTCGCAATTTGAAAGCGTAATAACTTTAGTAAATCTCATTAAACTTAAAAAAATCCCTCATTATTATCAAGAAGCTAAAGAAGCACCCATAGAAAAATGTTAAATACATCAAAATGCTATTCATTGTGGATATCGATCCCTGGATGATGAAAATTATGATGATGAAGCTGGAATGTTTGGATAAATAAATAAGTATGGCCTCAGGTTCTGCAGCTCGTCTCGTTCTACTGTAGAAACAGAATATTAAAACTTTTCACGTAAAATACTAGAGTATGGAGTGATCAGAAAAAATCTATACAATTTTTAGAGAAAAAATATTTTATCGTTTGTTTGTAATTTATAAGCTCTGAGACTACTGAACTGATGTTATTTTTTTACATATAATAAGAAAAACAAAAATTATAAGATAGATCCTGAAGTTGTAATGTCGAGCTTTGTTGTTGTATTAATGAATGTTACATATATTACCTTAAGAAAGGAATAATGTTTAATATTTGTATATACTATAATAAACTAAAATACAGTGTTAATAACAGTTTCACAAAATCCAGTAAATTTTTAGAACATAAATATATAATATAAATACTATTAACAATTTGATTTGATTATTTTTAACATCTATAATATTATAAATTACTAATAATTAATTAAGATAACTTCTTTTCTCAACAAAGCATAAGAACAGTTTCAAGCTACTATTACAATAATTTTAATAAGTTTTGGGTAGACCTCGAAGAATTCTGTCTGCCCATTCATTTGTACCCGACTTTCGAATTTTGGAAAAATTTCTGCACAGGAGGTCTTCTTATGACCCCCTGAGTCCGAAATGATCATTGGTCAAAAAGTTTATATATGCGTCCGTGCGTCCAGATTCGACTTTTGTCAGCACTATAGCGGCCGCAGTTTCGCTCGGCTCGCGTTCAAACTTTGCACAGAAATCAACCATTCAAAAATGAAGGTCAAGTTCGTTAACCAGAGAAATCCGGCCACAGGGGGCGCTAGGGCCTCACTTTTTCTGATTTCAGTTTTTCGACCACAACTTTTTCCCTATACAAAGAAGATCAATCGCGTTCATATCATATGATGTCTTTGATAAATGCCTATAACTAATGTAGATAAACCGAAAACCTAACTTCAATAACTTACGAGTGGGGATAAAAAAAACGAAAATTTTTGGAAAAAAAATCATAACTTTTTTCTGGTAAACATTCTTACATCACAAGTATTTTTAATAGAAAGGTTATTTTTTACTCTAAATTTAGATACCAAAAGTTTTTCCAAAAAAGATACCTTTTCCGAAAAAAAAAATAAAAACCGCTTTTTGAGGTTTTATTTGTAATAAAAGATTTATGGAGGGGGAGAATCAGTTTATTTTAAATATAACAAAGGCTTTAAACAGTATATTTTTACATACACATAACTACAGTATTACACGTAAGCGCTTCGTGATACCGAATGAATTTGAATGAACGCCAGGAATAATTCATAGAGAATACAGCAATCACATTTTCACACTCTCGCGTAGAATATAAATAATATTTAAACAAATAAGTTATACTTGAATTTTTTTTATGTAGAATGATTTCTGCTCTTTGATAAAACTATTTTAATCATATTGTTATAAGTTATTTAATTTTCTAAAACTATTTCCTTCTCCTTCTTATTTACTTCCTCCAGTATCGTTGATACTGTGTTTTCGAAGGTCACTTAAATTGCACAAAAACCAGAACAAGTCCAAGACGTGTGGCCCACCATAAGTATTTGATCATCTCGGCAGTAACTTCATCTGCTCCCGCAGCCTTACCATATTTCAGACTTCGAATCACGCTCTCTACTTCTTCCAAACTGATTTCACCATCGGCTACATCTGGACTCAGCATTTCGCTGGTAGTCAAGACCGAGGCGTCCTCACATTCATACATCTCCTTGTAGAAATCCGAGCACCGCTGCAAAACGTATGCTTGCTCGGTGAACAATTCCTCACCCGCACTAATCGAGGTGAAGGAATGTTGGGTGGATCCGATATACACCACGAACGCCCTCTCGCGACGAATAGGGGAACTAAAACCACTTTCGCCTGATCTATGGTACTATATTGGAGATCAAAAATCGTACAACTTCAATGGCCTTATATAGTCGCGTTGAGAACAAAACGCTTGCGGCTTTTACTTTTGTCATTACGCCATCTAGGGAACGATACCTTAAACTTACAATGTTTAACATACCGCCCACCAAGGACATTAGTGACGAAATGTCCTTTTAAACATACATATATGAAACACAAAAAAAAAATATACTGGTGTATATGAACTAAGGTTGAAAAACTTAATATGTATAAATAATAACAATCGTAAATAGTAATCTAGTGAATAATGCGGTCTAACTTAGTTTACAGTTGATTTGTATACTTATACTAAAATTAATTCTAATAAAAATACATTATTTAGTGTTCTTCAATTGGTAAAATACAAAGTTTTGAAGTTGGTCTTTTTAATACTGAGGACTTTGTGCGCAGCGTGACGACACGGGTAATATTATCATTACCAGGATGTTTTTGTACTACTCTACCCAGTAACCATCGACTTGGTGGCAAGTCGTCTTCTTTAATTAACACAATATCTCCAATTTTAGGTTCTGGTACTTGTACTGACCACTTATAGCGATTCATCAGATTTGACAAGTACTCAGTAGACCAACGTCTCCAAAACGATTGAAGCATGCGTTGAACGAACTGCCATCGTGTTAAGCTATTCATATTACAATCTTCGTACGTGTAGTCAGGCGCATGAATTATTGATTCACCAATTAAAAAATGACCTGGTGTTAAGGGCATTGGTTCACCAGGATCTACTGTGTTTATTATACTTATTGGACGTGAATTGAGGCAAGCCTCCACCTGTGTTAAAAGAGTGCTCAGTTCCTCATACGTAAGCGTCGATTCGCCTATGACACGCTTAAGGTGAAATTTAGTGGATTTCACTCCCGCTTCCCACAAACCGCCAAAATTGGGTCCATGAGGGGGGATGAAATGCCATTCTGTTCCTATTGCTTCTAAATGTCCTGCCATTTCAGATTGCAATGAAGATAAATGGTGCAGCTCTTTGGAAGCACCCACGAAGGTGGTACCATTATCACTCCATAACTTTGAGCAATGACCTCGCCGTGAGACAAACCGTCTAAAGGCTGCTAGAAATGCCTGAGTGGTCATGTCACTCACGACTTCGAGGTGAAGAGCACGAGTACACATGCACACAAATAAACATATGTACCCTTTATAGGATCTATGTCCACGACCTTTGGTAGTTCTAATATTTATTGGACCGGCATAGTCCACACCACTGTGTAAAAAGGGTCTAGCAGGTGTACAGCGGACTGATGGCAAAGAACCCATTAATTGGTTTTTGCTATTAGCTCTCTGTCTAACACAAATTACACATTTAAGGACATGATGCTTTACAAGGTTCCGAACTCCAATGATCCAATAAGCTGCCCTCAAATAATTCAGCATGAGTTGCGGCCCACCATGCATTGTTTTATTATGAGCATCGGCCACAATTAATTTGGTTATATGAGAGTTCTTGGGCAATATAATTGGGTGCTTAGTTTGTTCTTTTAATTGTGACCTTTCTAATCTACCACGTACTCGCATAATATCTTTATGATCCAGATATGGACTCAACGATTTTAGCTTACTGCTTTTAGTTTGCATGTTATCTTTATTCTTTAATTGTAAATACTCTACTTTGAATATTTCTTGTTGTAACTTTCTTATACATATATCTTGTGCTTCTTCAATTTCTTTGTTTTGTAAATAGATTTCTCGAGCCTTTCCTTTTTTTAAAAATCTTCGGCAGTAAGCTACTACTCTTAGTAACCGCGGCCAAGAAGAAAATCTGTCAAAAATTGAATTAGGATGACTTTCTACTGCAATATGTACTTTGATTGATTCTTCCAAATTTATATTTAAATCCTTTGGTGTTTTATAAATAATATTTTGTTGCTTCAGAAATGCTGGTCCTGTTAACCACATTTGATCCTTTATAAAGATACCAGGAAGCATTCCCCGCGAAGCGCAGTCTGCAGGATTATTCGCGCTAGAAACATGAAACCATTGAGATGCCTCCATATTTGTCAATATTTCAGAGGTGCGATTCGCGACGAACGTCTTCCATCTACTTGGGTGACTTCTTAACCAAGCCAACACGACCGTGGAATCAGTCCAAGCAATAGTCTGCTCTTTGGCAAGATTCAAAACCTCAGCGGTTTCCATTAACAGTTTTGCCAATAGCACTGCTCCACATAACTCCAAACGCGGTATGCTAATCTGTTTAATAGGCGCAACTCTAGTTTTGGCAACCAACAGAGAGACCTGGACCTGACCTGAACTATCCTTGCTTCTTAAATACACCACGGCTGAGTATGCTACTTTCGAGGCGTCACTAAACCCATGCAGCTCTAAATCGTTATTAAGTTTAGTGCCAAGCCAGCGAGGTATTTTAACTCTCGTAAGAAGCGAAAGCTCTGTGCGGTATGTACACCACTCCTTTATTAGGTTAGCAGACAGTTGCTCATCCCAGTCAATGCCGGCGAGCCATAAATACTTGAATTACCTGCCTTACAAGGAGGATCTTCGTAGCGAAACGGTAGCTTCACAATATATCTCCCATTTTCATCTCTCTTCGTTGTTTGTTTATATAACTCTTCACATTTTTCTTCTTCTTCTGTGAATATTTTCTTTTTATCAGGTTTTTCTTCAATTTCCCAAAATTTCTTTAGGATTTCATCTTCTCTGATCTGAGCATGCATGACACTTATATTTCTTGCCTTTTCATCGTTGGTAGAATATATTGAGCCTGATATAACCCATCCTAAAGTTGTACTCTGTGCCATCAGAGCACCTGAAGGATTTTTCAGTAAGCCTTCTTTAATGATGGTACTATAAACATCGGCACCTAATAGTAGGTCTATTTTATTAGGTACGCTGAATTCAGGGTCTGCAAGATATATATCTTTAGAGTTAAGCCAGTCAAAATAATTTATATCAATGTTTTGGTCTGGTAGATATGATGTGATTTTATGTAAAACATATGCATTAAACTGCAGATTAAAACTTGCATCGATACGTGACTGGATGGACAATTGCACCATATGCTTGGCTATGGTTGGTCTAACTTTGCCTAAACCGGAGATGGTACCATGAATAGGAATCTTTCTTAAATTCAGCAGTTGAACCGTAGCTTCTGTTATAAAACAGGCTTGTGAACCTTGGTCCAACAAAGCACGAACTAATTGGTAATTACCTATCCTTGACTCAGCTTTTACTAGAGCCGTTGCTAGTAAAACCTGTCTAGGTTTAGGTAGTGTAGCGGTTAACAAGCACGAAACTATAGGCTTATCGCACACGTCTGAGGAACTGGGTTCAACATTTGAAGAACTCAAAGCTTCATTATTCCTACGGTTGCAGTCTTCATTAAGATGTAACAAAGAATGGTGCCGTTTTTTACAAACCTTGCAGGTGGATCGGCTTTTGCAAGTGAATGTGGTATGGTTACTGCCTAAACAGTTAAAACAAATTTTGTTTTTCGCAATGAATTCACGTCTAATATTTATAGGTTCATTGACAAACGCTTTACAGAAACAAAGTTTATGAACTTCTGAACAATATTCACAACGCATCGGTGACGAATTTTCTGATGAACTTGTGGCCAACATAGCCTTGGGATGGTGAGCTTGTGTGTTATGGGATTGATAAACTGAAGGTTTTCGCGGTTCTATGAATTCTAATGCACGATACCGCGATTCTAAAAATAATTTAAATTGCTCAAGACTAGGCAGTTCGTTATTATCAACGGAACTATCACTTAATTCCCACTGTTTTCGCGTTTCAAAATCCAATTTATTTACTACAATATGAATAATAATAATATCCCATGTCGTCACGTTTAAATTTTTAAGTGCACTTAAACAGTCATTCGTGGTATCAAGCAATTCCTTTAACTTAGAACCCGATTCTACAAATATGCGATTTTGACCAAACAATCGTTTAAGTATACAATTGGCTTGATATTTTTTATTGTTGTATCGCTTTTCTAATACCGACCAGCATTGAGCATAATTATCATCACTTATGGGGGTATGCCTGATGAGTTGTTCAGCTTCACCAGATAAATGATTTTTAAGATAATGTAATTTTTGACAATCATCTAAGGAATCATTTTTATGAATTAAGGCAGTGAAAAGGTCACTGAAAGTAATCCATTCACTGTATTTGCCTGAAAAGGTTGGAATAGTAATTTTTGGAAGTCTAACAAATGCATTAGATGATTTCTTTAATGATTTATCACTAGCCCTATCTCTTTCAGTCACCTTTTCTTGAATTTTATTTAACATTGTTTTGAGAAGTGTTCTATAAATTACATAGTTGTCTTCAGTAATATCATAAATGTCTTCTACCTGCTTACCTATTTCTTTTATACTATAACATTCGTAAAGTTTAGAATAAATATCTTTAAACCTTGTCCAATCTTGTTCTAATAACTCTTGTCTAGTTTCAATGTACTCTAATGTTAATCTTTCCTTTGGACTCTTTTTAAAATTTGTTAAACCTTTCTGTATAACATCTTTTGTATTTTTAATAACATTTATTATGCCTTCCATTTTTTGTTATTTTCTTATATATTGTTTCGTGATTAAATATTTCATATAATCTGAGCTGGTTATTTTACTAACAACCACTACTACTACTACTACTAACTATTTAGCTAAGCACTAAATTCGGCTAGAGACTAATAAACCAAAAAAAATAAAAACTACAAACAAAAAATATTTTAAGTACTTCGCAAATCAACAAAATTATTCTAAGTGTTAAACTATTTCAAAAAATTTTACAAGTGTTTTAACTTTACACATTCGGTGGAAAATCGGGCATAGGTTCCCCGTCTCACCGGTTTTTATAAAACTATTCTAAGTCCTAACTAGCATGTATTCTATTAAAACTACATAAACTTACAGATTACTACAAACTACACTTAAAATTTTTTAAGTCCAATATTTTCACAAAATTCTTCTAAGTTTATTTTTTACTAAAAATAAGGTTCAAATTACTTCTACTTTCTTGAAATTAATATTGTCAAATTGTACTCACGATTTGTCACTTCACACACTCACTTGTTGCGCGCCCTCTATCTTCACTTACGTTGAACTTGCCAAAGATCGCAGCGCCCTCTGCAGCCACTCACAACGAACTTTCCGATATCACTGATGCACTGTTGATATCACTGATGCACTGCTGATGCCACTGCTGCTGCACTGCTGATGCCACTGCTGCACTGCACTGCTGATGCCACAGAGCCAATACTCTGTCGGCGCGTATAGACCCGTACCTTTGCCACAGCGATCCACTGTGAGTACGGGTTTCGGTCCAAGATTGAACCGATGAACTAAAAGATCCCGGCTACGAAGGACCAATGAACAATTCCTCACCCGCACTAATCGAGGTGAAGGAATGTTGGGTGGATCCGATATACACCACGAACGCCCTCTCGCGACGAATAGGAGAAATAAAACCACTTTCGCCTGATCTATGGTACTATATTCGAGATCAAAAATCGTACAACTTCAATGGCCTTATATAGTCGCGTTGAGAACAAAACGCTTGCGGCTTTTACTCTTGTCATTACGCCATCTAGGGAACGATACCTTAAACTTACAATGTTTAACACTCGGTTAAAATTTCACCGCTCTTCGAAAGCACAACATGTTGTATTATAATTATGAAACACGACGACCTACGCTATTCGAATATCTCAGTGTCTGTTTCACAAATTTTAAGAAATCATCAAATTAAACACTATTATTACCGGTACTGACTTTTAACTTCTTGGATTTTAATAAGCATTATTAATAATCATACTATGTTATGTAAGTGTGCTTATAGATATATAACATTGTTATATTTGCTCGGCTCCAGAGCCGCCGTATTGATCAGTTCTAACATTCCGTAGCTGTCAAATGAGGCGAGATGCACAAATGTACTGTTGTGTCACGTAATCCTTACTGACGTTGTTCTTGTTCGATGAACAGTATTAGACTTAATAGATACTATAGAATACAAAATAAAATAAACGGAAGCGTTCACTTTAAGTATAATTTTAGTATAAAACAAATTAAAAGAATAGAATAGAAAAGAATAACGAGATGACAAACTGAAAGCTTCAATATAATTAATTTACTTTTGATAAATAAAATAAAATAATTTTCAAATCCTTATCAGATTATACTACTATACTTCTAGCAAATCATTAAATTAAATTTTGTACGTTAAATTAATAACATTTTAATTTTGTTTTATCAAAAGTCTAAATACGAGTCCATCGTTCAATGACATATACTGTAAGATGTCTCTTGTGTTTCAGATCCAGAGATATACAGATTATAGATTAAGCCAGATAAATGGGTTGTTCGCATCCAAGACGTGGCATTTCCTAACAACATGTGACAGATCCCATCGATACTGACTTTAGTTATAGTAATATAATATATGTAAGCCAAAAAAAGCGTAGAATTGATATCTTTTTACTTAAACGGGTAAATAAAAAACAAATAAATATATAATATTTTATTTTCATAATTTGGAAAAACACGGCTACAAATAACAGTAACAGTTTTAATAAACATAAAGAATATGAAGCATGGATTTTAAATAAAAAAAATCCGTGCCCGCAGGGGGACACGCGTGGGTAGACCTCGTGTGTAACTCGTTTAAAATATAACTCACTACCTAAGAATAACACATGATGCCGTTGTTTACATCAAAAATTTTCAAGCAAAAAGCGGTTTTTATTTTTTTTCTCGGAAAAAGTATCTTTTTTGGAAATATTTTTGGTACTTAAATTTAGAGTAAAAAATAACCTTTCTATTAAAAATATTTTTGAGGAGGGAATGTTTACCAGAAAAAAGTTGCCGTGGTTTTACCTACCTTAAATTTTCAAGCTAAAAGTGGTTTTTATTTTTTTTCTCGGAAACGGTACCTTTTACGGAAAAACTTTTCAGACCTAAATTTGGAGTAAAAAAATAACCTTTCTATTAAAAATACTTGTGATGTAAGAATATTTACCAGAAAAAAGTTATGAATTTTTTTCCAAAAATTTTCGGTTTTTTTACCCCCACCCCTAAGTTATTGAAGTTAGGTTTTCGATTTATCTACATTAGTTATAGGTATTCATCAAAGACATCATATGATATAAACGCGATTGATCTTCTTTGAATAGGGAAAAAGTTATGGTCGAAAAACTAAAATCAGAAAAAGTGAGGCCCTAGCGCCCCCTGTGGCCGGATTTCTCTGGTTAACGAACTTGACCTTCATTTTTGAATGTTTGATTTTTGTGCAAAGTCTGAAAGCGATCCAAGCGAAACTGCGGCCGCTATCGTGCTGACAAAAGTCGAATCGACGCACGCACGCATATATATATATATATATATATATATATATATATATATATATATATATATATATATATATATATATATATAAACTTTTTGACCAATGGTCATTTCGGACTCAGAGGGTCATAAGAACACCTCCTGTGAAGAAATTTTTCCAAAATTCGAAAGTCGGGTACAAATGTATGGGCAGACCGAATTCTTCGAGGTCTACCCAAAATAATCTTCTATTAGCTTTATGTTATTCTGAGAAATATTCCCGTATTCGTAGTTATTCTTATCGACCTTTGTCTCTGTATTAATGAATTTTACTAAAATTAAATTAATATTTAAAAAAATTGTAATATAAATAAAGTGTTAACAGTTTTTCAATACCCCTGTTTTATCCCTGTGGTTTTGTTTGAATCATAATATTTTGTGTTCGCTTTGTTTTTATATATTGTTTATAGATTTTGCTGTTTCTTCTTAATAAATTTTTACTACTGCCTTGGTATATCAAGTATCTCTTTTGCACTACACTGAGTCAAATACTATTTACTATGCAAATAAGAATTGTATTAATATTGCAATAAAAATTTTAATAATTGTTTATCTAACACATTTAAATAATACAATATATGTTACACGTTCATATTCAAAAACACATTTAGTGCACAAAATACACACACAAATACGAGGATGTAATTGAGTCATGCCGTTGAGGAATACTATTCGACCGACATACACTTTATAACTAGTACGGAGGGTAGTGTTAACTTATCTTGCAATTATATATGAATGTCATAAACCTACGTTTTGCAATTACTTATATAAAATTGTCACATGTAATCTAGTGAAGTTAATTTAGATCTTTAATTTCTTCTTAGGATATAAGCTGCTAATATAGATTTGAATTTTAATAAAATTGTGTACTTTTTTATTAATAATGTGTATTAAATATTGTTTACCACTAAGTAACATTGAACGCAATTTTAAACATTATATATAGATATACTAAGCATATAATTATGGACATAATAATTGTCATCTCATATAGTACACCGTAAATATACTACTTATGTTATATAAGCCGCTGTATAACTTTTTATCATATACACTGAATAAAAAAACTCATATTAATAATTGTTTTCAAAGTAAACCGGGTTAATGTAAATGTCAAGGAAAATTCTGATAAATAACCCTATTTTAGTCAACTCTGTAGTAACTTTGAACTCAAATCGAATGAGTGGACACAAAGTTGTTTGACGTATCGCGCTTGGGACCCTGGAGTAAATTAAGGGAGCGCTAGCAAAATTATTTTAAACTTGTTTTACTAAAGGTTAACCTTTTAAAAAATAGGAATTATGTACTCTTAGGATTTTTTTTCAAAATTATTAGCTTGTATAATATTTCTTTCTTAAATCTGTTTAAATAAGAAAAAGCAAAATTATGGAAGGGATAAATCTCTTGATTCAGCTGAATTACAATGACTTGATCATTGCTGTATCATCAATTGTATTACTGTATATTAGTTGTTTATTTTACTCAGTCCACACGGCAAAATAGTTTTTAATTTATTATGACGGCTTAAAATCTTTCATGTACCAGGGTTACATAGGTATATTGGAGCAGCAGTCTCATCGAAAACAAAGACCCAGTAGCGTTACAAAAGCGCGAAGGATAACGCTTTTATTGCTAAACATGCTTCAAACGTAGGCATTTGTCCTTGCGCCTACGGCGAACTGTGTTTATGTACCGTTTTTTATATACTTGCTTTAAGTTACAGATTATTAGTGAATGATTGAATAAAGTCTTCTATATCAGTGTGCCAATGTATCCCTAAACCAATAATACGATGAATATTTCATTAACTTAAAATTTAATTTTATATTTACAAATTCATGTAAATAGCAAAAGAACACAAGGTATTCCATTCGGACTCGTTCTTATTTATATTGCACTTCAATGTAGATTCCGGCTTCTATTATGAAACTATCAATATAATGTGGATGAAAGCCTACTAGATAAGTCTAGACAAGCCTGTTCCACAAAAATATCTTAAATTACAGATAAAAGGATTACATTTTACAGTTTACTTCTAATTCTTAGGATCCTTGACTTCTTTATTTTAACTTTAGTTAAAAAGTTTCATATTCAATAAAGATCAGTAGATTAACATTTTAACCGCAGTTAACTGGAGTAAACCAAACGTGGACAGGCGACATACATCACTTGGACAGTTCCCAACAGACCTCTAAAGCCGTCTGATAAGTAATCCAATTCACCAACATCGACACCGAAAGCGTCTAATCATCTAATGATTCAACTTTAACGTATCATTTTTTTTTCAGATTCATTGAAACAAAGGATGAAAATAATAAAACAATCTAATAACGGCTTAGCGGCGATAAAGCGAGGTAGGTTCTAGATGCTTCCAACTTGTACGTTGTTATGAAGAAAGTTTACTTGAACGGTTTTGTATGTATGGAACAGTGATAGATTCAGATATAATTTTCAGTTTTTGTTCTAATTTGTTTTATTTGTTTTTAATAATTAATTCAAATCAGATTTCTTGTGTTCCAATAGTAAGAATGGTATAAGTTTGAAATAAATTTTAACCGTAACTTTGATATAAATTTTAGTAAAAAGATCCCTTGCTTGTAATTTATTACTAAAAAAAACTCCTATAAATTGATTACTTACGTTACAGCACAGAAACACATTAATCTCTCTTTATTTACAAATCACTTGATATATAAATAAACCTAACTTTATACCCTAATCTTTTAAAGGATGATTATATATTCTTACTACTTAATCCTAAACCTATTGTTTAAGGAAAAGAAAAATAAATAAATGTGACGACTGTTTATACAAAATTCGTTGGTTTCACTTAATTATATTTGATTTATTTATTTATTATGTTGTTAAATTAAATAAATAAAAGTATAATATGAATATGTTGTTCTTTTTAGCGAATCTCTGACGCTAACGACGTTCGCGATTGGTCGAGCTAATTCACAAACATCTAATTCAACGGTCTCTTGACCTATAGCATGTTTGAAGTAAATGGTTTTAGGATTCTATTATTATTACTAAAAAACAAAAGTACTAGTCTTCTCCGAATGCGCGTGGTGGTAACCGTAAACTACCAACCGTGGTTGAACACTTGGTTCTTTTAAGTTGAATTGTCCTATGATCACCTGATAGCGAAAACACACCATCTATTCCTACGTTTAATTCTTGTACCAAGGCGATGGCTAATCGTTTCTCTTTAACTTCTTGCCTTAGTTCCTGTAGGGCAAGATTGTTTTCACTGTAACTTACTTTAACATATTCGTATTCGTATTAGTTGTTTTGTGACCTCGGGGCACTCTTAGCAATACGCAAAGACCTGGCTAGATTATCCCATCTGCGCGTTTAGTCTCGTTGAAGGCATTGTGTTTATGACCTTTGAACTAGACTTTTAGGCAGTTTCATGCTCTCGCTGATACAATAATATTAGAAAAAGGAAAATTCCACCAAATGCATATTGGAATGAAATGATTCCTGCAAAAGTAGGGACTGAATTAGCTAATTTGTTAAGCGTTGTAGAAAGTTTTTATTTAGTATGACAGTGTTTTTAAAGATTATTAAACTTAAAAACCGTTTCAGTCGAAATTGATCTAAAGGGCAAAACAATCTTTTGCAAATAAAATTATTTGCAACAGATTTTGTGGAAATAGCTGAACAGTTACCACTACTCATCATTTACCACATGAAGCTGGTTTAGTTTTAGTAGTGTAAAGTCTTAAGAAATGATAGACTTAAACGACGACAAAAGACTCAAACGAGAATTAACGTGTTTAATTTCTAATAACAACAGGGGCGACACATTACACCCTTTGAAAAAGGTGTAATCGATCTTGGAAAAAAAACTTTATAAAAGGGCAAAAATTTGTTGAATTTCGTATTAAAAGTTCGAAAGGCATAGCTTTGGAAGCAAAAGCAAGCTACGGCGTTCCATATTTTTGTTTCACTTAATGAATCATCAAAATCAACACTATAATTACTGGTAAAATCATAATCTGACATATTACATAACTTTTAATTTCTATTGTAGTTTAAACAATATTACTAATAAACATACTCTGTTAAGTGTAGATATATAACAAACATACATTTACCCGGTTCTCGAGCCACCGTATCGATCAGTGTTAACAATGCGTAGCTAACAAATGAGACGAGATACACAGATGTACTGATGTATTAAAACTGACGCAATGTATATGTTGGATTATCCGTCTCTGATCTAAGACATCCGTCTAAGATGGTATATATAATATCTTCGAATCTTTTCTTGATCTTATCATTACGCTATAAAATATAAGTTTTCTGCTTAACGTTCATAGTTTAATTAATATGAATAATAAACGAAATACATAATTTATTCATTTGTTTATTTTTTATTTTATTTTATTGGATAATCCAACAATGCATACAAAGACAACACAAGTATAATGTACCTAAAGTAGGACCAAAATAAAACTACACTATTTAACAATATTTTATATATTTTATATATTATTAATACAATTAAAAACAAAAAATTGAGTTTGTTGTTTATTACCAATTAATAATTAAAAACAAATACTTTAATGAGAATGAGATGTTTGTGTGTAAAAATAACATTTAAGTGATGTAACTATATACTGTCCTAGAAAAGAATACAGATTCAGAACATATAACGTCGTCCTGTAATGAGAGGAATATGGATATCCATGAAAATATCAACAATCCTACTTAATAAAAATAAAGCCTTACATTGTTGTAGTGGATTATGCAATATTTTATAGTTTAAATTCAAATTTCATTAGTTTTCTCGTTTTATTTACGTAAATTATATGTTCTTACTTTTATTGATGCTAATATATTCATTTTTTTATTTTATTTTCACTTATATTTTCTACGATTGTAAGCTATATGTTATAAATAAAACCACTATCTTTGTACTCACTTGTTTCTCGGACTCAATAAAAGTGGTCAATTTTAACACTACCAGATGCCAGGATATTAAACTTGACCCGAGGTTACATTTGTGAAAATCGACATGAAAAGGGTTATTAACTCTTTAATTTTTTTATGAAAGGTACTAAAATATTAAAAACACAAGTAATAAACTACCTATGAACTACAGTGGATGCTTTTAACTCGATACTTACTAGTTTATATGATTCACATGCACCGTTAAAACCTGTAAGGGTCAAACATCTGCCTGCGCCCTGGCTAACTCCTGTGATTAGGCAAACTATGCTGAGACGCAACAGAGCCAAAATTAAATGTAAGAAAAACCCAAGTGATCTGAACATAGCTGCCTACAAAAAGCTGCGAAATCTCTGTAATAGGATGTGCAGAGACGCTAAGCGCCGTCACATTTTTTCCTCTATCGAAAAATTTTCTCCTTCACAGAAGTGGAGGTTGTTCAATTCATTAGGTGTGGGTAAGTCAACTGCTAACTTACCTAAACAGACTGACTTAAATTCACTTAATCTCCACTTCTCCTCCTTATCTATTACAATCGACAAATCGCTAAAGCTTTTAACTCTTCAAAAACTGTTATCTGACACCCCATCTACCTGTGATATTTTTCGCTTTCATGATATTACGGAGATTGATGTTAAAAGGAGTATTCTAGCCATTTCGACGAAGGCAGTTGGTAGTGATAGCATCAGCCGAGACATGCTTCTTCCCATCCTTGACATTGTAACCCCGTTAATCACCCATATTTTGAATTATTCCCTCTGTACTAAAACTTATCCCGAAGCCTTGAAATTGGCACATGTCATTCCTCTACCCAAAACGTCTAACCCTATCTCTTTTTCTCAATTCCGTCTTATCTCAATATTACCTATCTTATCCAAGCTTTTGGAAGATGGGGTGTACAAGCAACTCACCTCTTTTCTAGCTCTCAATAATCTATATAACCCTTTCCAATCCGGCTTCCGTCCTTTACATAGCACTACAACTGCGTTGCTCAAAGTAACTGAAGATATTCGCCATGCCATGGACAATCAAAAGTTAACCGTACTCATCTTGTTAGACTTTAGCAATGCGTTCAATTCAGTCGACTTTGACGTAATGCTAGGAATATTACGCTCTTTTAATATCTCATCTCCAGTAATTGATTGGTTTTCCTCTTACCTTCATGGACGCCGGCAGAGGGTCTGCACAGATGAGAACTTCTCAGACTGGGCAGATGTCTCTGCAGGTGTGCCACAAGGCGGTGTATTATCTCCTCTTCTCTTTTCATTGTTTATTAATGAAATCACAAAAGTCATTTCATGTCACTACCATCTCTATGCAGATGATTTGCAGCTTTATCGTCACACTACAATAAAAGATCTGGCTTGTACTATCGAAGCTCTTAATAGTGATCTCAGTAGAATTAAGAAGTGGGCTGATGAATACGGCCTCCTTGTTAATCCAACGAAATCACAAGCCCTGATTATAGGTAGCAAGCAATTGCGCAACAAAATTATTACCTTAAATTTACCTTCCCTGACTTATGATTCTAATTTAATACCATTTGTCGACAAATCTAAAAATCTGGGAATTATTCTGGATTGCAATCTCTCATGGTCAGCTCAAATTGATGAAGTTAGCAGGAAATTATATTACTCACTTCACTCACTTAAGCGGTTGCAGAACTTCCTTCCCTTAAAATCTAAAATAATGCTAGCACAAACACTTCTCTTACCATTGCTCGACTACGCTGATGTCTGTTATTTAGATGCATCTGAGGAGCTGCTAAATAGACTCGATCGACTTCAAAATTTATGCATCCGCTTTGTATACGGACTGCGTAAATTTGACCATATATCTCAATATCGAACTCAATTAAAGTGGCTCCCTATCCGCCTTCGCCGGAATGTACATATTCTCTCTCTTCTTTATAATATCTTACATAACTCCTCTCCTTCTTATTTACGTGAACGTTTTCAACTAACCCCATACAGAACAAGACCACATCGCTCGTGTGTCTCATTAAAATCTCTGGAAGTGCCTCACTTTAATACTTCTTTTTATTTAAATTCTTTTACTGTCGTTGCGGCTCGTCTTTGGAATTCTCTTCCGGGTAACATATTTCATGGAAATCCAACTCTTAGCTCATTCAAGCTTAGACTGAAACAATATTACCTCTCCTCTTCATCATAATTAATATATTTAAATTAGTATGTAATTTTTGTATGCCAATATTTATATATGTATAATAGTATATATATATAGTGTGTAAAAATATATATTCATATAATGTTGTATAGGGTATGTGTTAATTTATACGTATTATATTATATATATATATATATATATATATATATATATATATATATATATATTAATTGTATTGTAGTATTATATTAATAATACTAAATTTGCTTAAATTTTTTATATTTTTTTTACATGGTTTTTTTATACATTTTTTTATTTTTTATGTTTTTAACTTACCAATCCGCATTGTTATTTTAATTTTTCCTTTTTGCCGAAGGGTAACTGGCAGAGATCTCTTAAAGAGATAAGTTAAACCTTTGTACACTTTTTTTTAGTCATTGTATATTTTCTGTTCTGTAAGTTAATGGTACATAAATAAATAAATAAAAAAAAAATAAATACAGTTATTACCTTAATACTATTCAAATAAATGCAGTCCCTCGATATATTATTCAACTTGTAAAATTGGAACGAAATTCAATATTCCCAAAACAATATCGCAACACCTGTGTGGCTGATTTCTGTTCTGTCCTAAATCCAAACTTACAATAAATACACCCTACTATAGATTTTTATCCCTGACCTAATCAATTTTCATTTTTGGTCGATTTTTAAGATTCCGTACCTTAAAGAAAAAAAAGGGAAACTCTAAAGAATCACTTTTTTGTCCGTCTGTCGTTCTCTCCGTCAATTAGTCAATTGCGTCAATTAGTCAATTGCGATGAAACGCGTGGAGATATCGATAGAATATTGGATGAAATGCGGGGAGATATTGATAGATAAATTTGATTAATGATAGACATATTAAAGTTCCTATTTATATATTATAGTTTAAAAGTATTTAAATCTAAATTAAGCTTATATTTTAATCCAAAATCATTTCAAGCACAGAACTTAAAAGGTTAGATCCATGTGAAAACCCGTCCTTCATTTTATGATTTTTTTTCTTCTTTAAAGAATATAATCATTGAAAGTAAAATTAAATCTTGGAAAAATAAAAATAAAGGCAGAAAAATTTATCGTTTTAGCAAAAGAAAATAAAGTTCATTCTTTTTTATTGTTTATTTATTATCTTATGGTAAGTATTTAAAAATCATTTCAGAATAAAAGTATTCAGAAAGAAAACTTTCCCTTCCGCATTGGTGCCGTCAACTTATAAATACCAAATATTTTATCAAAATGTACATATTGTATACTTTTAGCGATTAATAGTTTTGCTTAAGTTGGTATAGTTAAGATATTTCGGAGATATTCGGGTTAAAACCACAAAATCTTAATATCGTACAGTATTTTAAGAACATAACTATAACAGTCTTACAAACAAAGTAACTCACTAAACTGCTTTCTTTTATTCAAAATTTACTACAAAAACTGGATAAATCTTCAAATATTAAATACACCTAAGTCTGTTTTTACACGGTCTTTTTTTACACGGTTTTGAAATAACACGGTTTGAAAATAAAATATTTTTAATTTTTTACACGATTTTATTCCAATTAGCACGATTAAAAATTTTTTGGTCTTAATTTTTTTTGTCAAATTTAATTTTTGCGAAATATGTTCATATTACAAATTTAGGGGAATTCCGTTTTTGTGCATACAAGCAAATTTACTGGTCAGAGCAATTGAAATGTGTTAATATTTTGTGAATAATCTTCAATAACTATGCTTGTAAAAATAAACATTGTATATGTGATTTAATTAAATAAACATGAATACTTGTTCTTAAAAAATCCTTGTTTTTCACTAATTTTAATAGGTTGTAGAGATTAGGAACCAATCACCTATTTTTGCATACGATCAATGTCTTTTTCTACACGGTTTTTTCTGGAACCAATTTCCGTGTAAAAACAGACTTGGGTGTAAATGAAAACAGATGCTAAATATCATTCAATATTCCATTACTAAATAGTGACTGTGATATTATATATGATGATTATTAAATTTGTTTTTTAAACAAATCTGTTAATACTATATCATTAACCGGACGGTATATTTTTAAAACGTATTATCTGTGTCAACCTAATGTTGGAATCAAGTATATTTCATAAATATTGTTATCAAAAGTAGTGATTAATTTATTTAAACAATACAGAGCGATGATTTATTTATATATATATTGACGGTATAAGAGTCATGGATTATATAACAAGGATATCGACAAGACCTTTTACTATTATTGATATTTAATTAACTGATATATAAACAGAGTGCAATGATCTAATAAAATTACTCGTTATTTTGCATTAATGTCATATTTTATTATATAATACTAAAACCATCTCTCAGCTTTCAGTCTTTATTAAAATAATTCATAATACATTTATTTGAGAGACATATATATTTGAAATAATATTTCTATTTCAAGTTTGTTTTTAAAGGCAATAAAACCATGCAGATATGGAGGTAGATATACAATGAACTATGTATCATGAATTTTGTGCACTGCCCAGAGCTGATACACTCGAAATATCATTTTTTATCCGCCTTTGATATAAAAGTGTATAAAAAATCTTTCATTCGTAAAAAAAAGACACTGTTGGTTTGCATAAAGTATTTTAGACTTTACATATTATATATAGATTCAATCTGGAATAGATATCGGTACTCTATTTAATTCGAATGACCGACTTCACTGGAGTTAAATTGAGAAGCTTAGCAAAGGATATATATATTTTTTTACTTTTTTTTTATTCCCTCTGGGTTAGTGTTTGACTACATTCCACCTGATGGAAAGTGGAAATGTAGTCATAGATGGTAATGCGCATTAACCCAGTAACCTATTCACTCTTTTCTTGAAGACACCCACATCGTATTGGGACGGAAATACCGACGCAGGCAAGCTGTTCCAGTCCTTCGCTGTATGAACTAAAAAAGACGAAGCAAAGCGCTTTGTTCGGACAGGGGGAATGTCCACAACGTAAGCATGGATATCGGCCGTGCGTCGAAACGTCCTGTGATGGAAGGGGGATGGAGGAATTAAATCATGTAATTCCTGCGCACACTCACCAAAATGTTTCCTATAGAATACTGAGAGGCTAGCAATTCTACGCCTGTGTTCAAGGTTGTGGAGGTTGGCTTCAACCAATTCTGGGTCGCCTATAAGCCTCTTTGCTCACCTCTCAATTGAGTCCAGAACTGCAAGATGAGATTTAGCGGCACCAGCGAATATATGCCCACAGTACTCCACACACGACCGGATCTGTGCTTTGTATAATACAAGTAGCTGTCCCGGTGTAAAGTACTGACGGACCTTCGCAAGAACGGCAAGCTTTCCTGCAGCTGCTCTTGCTCTGGACTCAATACACCGACCAAAGTTGAGGTTCGAGGAAATCTCTAAGCCTAACAACTGAATCCGATCACTGTATTCCAAAGATACACTCTGAAAAGTAGGAGCCAAGGTGAAAGGGCTCCTTTTGGCGGTGAACAGACACGTCTGCATTTTGGTGGCGTTGAATTTGACAAGATTGGCTTTGCCCCATGCGGAGACTGCCTGAAGTTTGTCATTCAAACATTGCACCATGACTTCTCTTTCAGACTGTATATTTGAAATTATCTGTACACAATTCAAGTCATGTAAGTCTACGTATGATTTCTGGGAAATGGAAACCATTGAAACTACTTAATATATTTTTACAAAGATTATAGAAAAATTCATAACACTCAATCTTAAGCTACATATTATTGGGTATATTGAATCACTACAATCTAGATAATCAAGGTTTGATCACATTAAACGTGTTATTACGTATGTAACACTTTCTACTACGTTTGCAACATCATTTTAAATAAGGCAAGATCTTTGCGCTGTCGTAAACAAAAGACTTACGTGTTAGATAGGTTATTTTAAACATCAAATAATTTGTGATAGATTTCCTTAATAATAATATAATATTAATAATTAAATTGCACTCAGTGATTTAAGGGCTTATTAGTTACACCTCGAAGCAATTATGCACATTTACCATCGAGTAAGAAAGTTACTAGCGTCATTTATATATGTTATTTAACTTCCTCCACAAATATGACTTCCGCACCCTTGTATGAGTCGCAGATAACTTTTAATTGCGTTTGTCGGTCAAAGTGTACTCAACTCTCCGGAGCATAACTTCCCTTTCATATCTTATTTAAAAGAAAATACCAATTTATATAAATCCAGCTGGAATATAAATTATCATTTGTAAAGCATTCGTGTGAAGAAAAATGGATATAAAAACTTATTAGAATTTACAATGGCGCGTATTTTAAGTGGTGATTTCAAACGATGTACTTATAAGTACAAATTTAAATACGAAGCTCAGAGAAAGCCCTATTCATCACTATTCATCATTCATTCATTCATTAACATCACTTATTATCAATTAACGAATCAAACAAACTCAGTTTTGTATTATAATCCTATAATAACATAGTAATACTAACAATACTTAGACGTTGTATTGTATTGTATGTATTAATTATTCAATTAAATATGAATATAAATATCCTGCTGTTATCCTCGGGGTCCAGTACTCTTATACCATCCAAATCTTATTTATTATAACAACTACTACTGATCAGTGATCTAAATATAAAATATAATAAGAACAAAACATAATGTTGCTCTGATAATATATAACAAATAAATTATGATGTCAAAAAGGTACTCTGACAAATCTAAAAATGTCTGAATCATCCCTGTGAATTAAGTTCTTACTATTACTGACATTCTTAAAAGAAAACAATTAATTAATTACAAATTTTATTAAAAAGAACATCTGAAAAACAGTTGATCCCAACATTGTCAGCTAGTCACAGATATACCGTTTTCTAAACGGTGTGTTCGGTTTAGAAAGTCAAAAAAGAATAATGTTATATTAAGAAATATGTTGTTTGTGGGAACTCTTCCCCCCAACCCAGTGTCACAGGCTGTGCAATTTTTTATTTAGGAATTAATTAAATTAAAACAGCAGTATTCTAAAATTATTTATACATTTCAATAAAAATATTCTGTGAATGAAATTTTTATAATTTATAACTGGTATAGCAGTCACTTCCTAAATTTTTTGGACAGTTCATATCAGAAACATTCGTTATATCAACATCTGCTTTATCTAACCATAAAATATCTTTATACAAACAAAGAAATGGCTGCTACGACTAGCAGCAATTCTTTGAGACGAATCTTCGCGATGTACAATAACGATTTTTCTTGCGTTTTATGTTATTTCTTTGTGGGTTAGTGGCCTTGGATGCAAAATATATACCACAGATGACACGCAATCGCTTAAACAAATATCACAGCGGGCGTTAGCTAGCTCAGAGTGACGAAAGCACCCATAGTGCTGAAAGTCTAACTCTGTATATATACGCGCAATATCGATTTTTTTATACACGAGACCTTCTGGTATGAGTGTGGTATTTTTAGAAAGCCCTTGGCCCATAGACCCAGAAAATGCATTTACACTTAGCAATATACCTACCGCCTCACCTCTACGGCCGTTTGAAAAATGAGACTAAAATTTAGTTTTTGGCTCCGCACCAGTATAAAATCACTTATTTCTACCTTGAAAAAGATTTTCCTAAAGGTCCTTGTCGAGACCTTTTCAACAAGCCCAAAAACGCCAAAATCCGACCACCGGTTGATGAGATATGACATTTTGAAAATTTTGACTGGCGCCTCCATCGATGATTACTTTGTCTGTGTGTGGGTATATTCGTAGTTTCAACTGATTTTGTTCAAACTTTCAGGGATTGAAGTACATCAAAAACTAAGACTTTTTTGTTCTACGACATTTCGATTTGGCCGCCATGTTGGCCGTGGCCAGCCCTCGAAAGGCCAATAATGGCCATTTTTCGTACAGGGACTGTGGCCAAACCAGTTGACGTACATTGACAAATTGGGCATCATTGGAAAGGTCTCAAGCTTATCTTTTGAATAATGTCCATTTTAATGGCAAAAACATTTGTTGGCGTAACATTTTTGGTCAAAAGGCAAAAAATGGCCAACTGGCCGGGGACAGATCGGCCATTTTCTCGAAAACGGCGCCAACGATTTTATCGAAAATTTCCTCATTCGTAGCCCCAAATTAGAGCTAAAATTTGGTATATAGCACATATCTGGGAAAACTCGTAATTTTGAGATATGGCCCTGAGAAGTTCAAAAAATCATGAAAAATGACCAAAAATGGCCAAAAAATGTCTTTTAAAGCCAGAATCGTACTCACAACACGGTTAAAATTCAATGCTAGTTGCACAGTAATAAACACATGATAACAACAATAAACAATGAATAAACTCATTGCCGTCTGTAACAATAAAACAAAATTTACAGAAAAAAATCCGAATACTGAAGAAATTCTGTTTTGAAGCAATGTATTAAAAAAATAAATGGAAACTGAAAAAATCAAATGAAAAAAAAATCGGGCACCTGTGGGAATCGAACTCGAGGTCTCGTCTTTGTCATTACAACGCTCATCCTCTGAGCCAAAACACTCTCATTTTGTCAGAGGCAACTATTCCAAATAATAATAATAATAATAATAAATCAATTTATTTCAGATAATTCATCCATAAGTGTTAGTAACATTTTAACTTAAGTAACTAATGTTATAATAGTACTCGTAGTTAGTATTCAACATAACAATCTCAAATTATACAGAAAAATAAAATTAATAAAATGCACAAAATTCATAAAATTATTAAAATTAAATATAAATTCAATTCAAATAAATATAAATTTAATTCAAATCAAATATAATTAAAATCATAAAATACTATTAAAGAAATTAAATAAAATAAATTTCATTTAAATCATCGTTCTAATTATTTTTATTTTTTTTATTCTACAAATAACTCAACGCTATACTCCTACAGTCAGTATACGCTACGCTTCGATGCTACGTGTACACTATCCCAGGACCTCCAGAGGGGAGCGTCTAGCTTTAACGCCAATATGCTGAGAAGATTGTTGGAGCTGTTCAGTAATCTTGTCATTGCGGACGCGGTCCGCTTTCGTATTATCGCATAGAAGTCGTCTACACGAGCCTCCGCAAACATTGCCGATGCACTGCAGTACCGGGGCTTCCTCAACAAAGCCCTCAGCACATTGTTGTACTGAACACGCAGTGCGCTATATGTCCGCCGCGTATAGTTCTCCCATAGGCTGCACGTGTAAAAGGACTTGCAATAGGCTTTAAATAATATTAATTTTACCTGTGTCGAACACCGTGCAAACCTACGGGCCAACATATTGCCTCTAACCGACAGAGCCCTGCGCTCCCGCTCGATATCACTATCATCACCCAGGCGTTCATTCACAATATGACCAAGGTATTTAAATTCAGATACTAGTTTCAGAGAAGTTCCACACAGATGTATTTTAGGAATTAAATTTAACTGTTTGTTTATTCCTCGAAAAATTAAAATTTCGCTCTTTTTAGCGTTATACCTCAGTCCATTCTCCTTTGCATATTCCTCGCAGATTTTTATCAGTCTTCGAAGACCACTGACCGACGGGCTCAACAGAACCATATCGTCTGCGTAACTAAAATTGTTCATCATTACGCCATCTATCGAACAACCGACGCCTGCCCCGCTAAGCCTCTCTATGAGCCCGTTTATGTAAAGATTGAATAATCTCGGTGACGTCAGGCCCGCCTGTCTTACTCCACACCCTAATTTATATGGTTCACTAAGTGCATCACCCCATCTTACCACATTACTTTGGGCACCATACCAGTACTTTAACAGTGATATCAACTCCGGTCTTAAACTGCTATCCTTTTCAAGCTTCTGCCATAAAATTTTATAGGATACGAGGTCAAATGCCTTCGACAGATCCAAAAAACACGCAAACACATGGGTCTTTCTATCCGTGTAGTACCTTACAGCTTGCTTGAGACACAATACTGCGCTCTCAATTGACAGGTCTGATCTAAAACCGAACTGCGCATCGTGTATGTTAATTGTTCTGCTAAGTTGAGTATCAAGCAAGCCGTCAAGCACTTTGGCTATGATGGTAGCAAGAGATATCGGTCTGTAGTTGGTTCTGTCCGCCGCATCCCCCGTCCTATTCTTGATTATAGGCACGACTATTGTCCTTGTCATCGAGTTCGGCAGAAAGCCGTGGCTTATACAAATATTGTACAACAAAACTAGGACTCTAGGAAGGTGCACACCAGCGTGTCGCAGATGCTCAACACTCAGGCCATCATGTCCAGGCGACTTTCCACGCTTCATACCCATTATTGTATCTACTACTTCGCTAGACGTGAAACGTACAAAGCTTTCCCCATTATTTATGATATCCCCCCTGCCAGCCTCGGCGAAATTGATCTCACAGGGATCCACTGTAAATTGTGTTTTAAACATATTTGCTATGTTACGGCAACCGCTCACTCCCCCTACTTCAGCCGGAATATTCGATCTTGTATTCAGTTTGTCTGTTTGTTGCCAGAATTTTCCAAAATGTTTGTTTCTATATGACGTAGCCAGTATGTCCATTTTAATCTGTTCTGAATTGTCTTGGCACCAT
The DNA here is from genome assembly GCA_918358695.1 of Melinaea menophilus ssp. n. AW-2005. Taxonomy (NCBI): domain Eukaryota; kingdom Metazoa; phylum Arthropoda; class Insecta; order Lepidoptera; family Nymphalidae; genus Melinaea; species Melinaea menophilus. The sequence continues at coordinate 7,291,566 of OU911055.1, read as the reverse complement.
TTAAGTTTGTTTTTAAAGGCCCTACGAGAGTCCCTCATGTCATTATAGATAGTTCCATGTGTTGGTCAAATAAATGAGTATATATTTGCATGAAAAATAATCGCACAGCATTTTGTTTCCAATCCTTTTACAAAACTATTGATATCAAAACAAAAACTTCTCAACGAAGTAAATACCGAGTGACGAAAGCGAATCCACTGACAAAACTCCTGATATGAAATTTGCGACGAAAAAAAACACGAACATTTTTGTGTTTCGAATCTACACACGTTACAGATCAAAACCAGATTAATGGATAGTTCACATCTAAGACATGTGACAGGTCCTTACAGCATCGACAGATCTCAACGATACCGGCTTTACTTGATTATATGTAGGTAAAGTCGAGTGTAAAATATATGTATATTTATTTAAACTGGTATTTTTAATTATATTATATTCAATAGTAATTAGATACTAATTTGCGTTTTTATTACATTGATTTAACAATGAGGTTATTAAAATCATATGTTATATCAAATTTTGTTTAATGTTTTTAACACCCCAAAACAATTTTTCATTTAAGTTCAAAAATTTGCTCAAGATTATTCTTCAGCAAATTATATAGCAAAGCCTATATTAAACAGCAAAGAATTATAAGCAAATTATACAGTTGTAAAGATCTATATAAATAAGTTTTAAGGCTTAACTCGTTTATATTCTAAGTTAAGAATTTAAAGAGGATTGTAGTAATGTTTGTTACTTGTGTCAACTTTTATGTTATCTTTATAAATGAAAATGATATTATGATATATTATATTTAAATTAATCTAAATTTTTTCTGTACTTGTTATTTACAGAGAATGAGATAAATACAATAGAATCTTTATGTTAATAGTCGGGCGGATTTCTTTCACACTGTAAGTACGTCTCGTCTCTTCATCAATAAAGAATTCCAAAAGCATCACAATTTATATTTACAACATAACGAGTAAAACCACAGTTAATCTAGTAATATGTATATAAAACCAAATAAAGATAAATTACTTTCATTACTTTGAAAAACAGGGCCACAACAGTAACAGTTTTAATCAGGTTAAATAATATGAAGCAAGGGTTTTTAACAATAAGTTATTTTCTATTAACTTTATGATATTCAGAGAAATATTCCCATTTTCGTAATTATTCTTGTCGAGCTTTGTCTCTGTATTTATGAATGTTGTCGGGATTAAATTAATAAAGGAAGAATTTTTGATATTTATATAAACTATAATAAAATTAAATACAGTGTTAATAGTTTTACAACATCAATGATTTATTCCTGTGGTTTTGTTATGTTTTTTAATATTTTTTGTTTCGTTATATTGTTTCTAGATTTTACTGTTTTATCTGAATGAACTTTTGACTTTGATTTGTATATTTATTATTGATTGTAATGTTCGATCCTGATTTGGATATTGGTTATATTGGATATCTGTTACTTTTCCTTTTTTAATGCATATAGGTATGCTAAAATGAAGATGTTAGTTCAAATAATGGACTAAGTTTAATTATAGGGTGTCAATATTGAAAATTATGCGAATATCAAGACACAATCAGCTTCACAGGTGTTGCGACATTATTTTGGGAATATTACATTTTGCTTGTCTTCTATAGGTGGCATTAGATATCGACGGACTGCATACATTTGAATAACATCAGTGATGTAGCGGTCGGTAGTGATATTTAATATTATGGAACTTAGTACATCACATTTGTGTGACTCAAAATAAACATAATTCTTTAGTTTTTACTATTTGAAATGACTTCTAATACTGATTTTAGAAAACATAAATGTTTAAAAGATAAGAATTGCGATGGTTCTAGATATTACATTACTCACAAAATATATTGACGTTTGTGAAACAGTGATCATAATAAATAAATTATAAAAAAGCCGGCTGACTTTGTTGTATTCTTCTTTTCAAATCAAAATAGGCCCTTCTGACACTCCACTTTAACGTATACAAGTGATCACTGGTATTGATTCAAAGTGGAAAATATTTAAATTAATAACTAAAAAATATAACATTTTTTGTCAAATTATGAATATAAAATTAAATAATTACTTTAAATGTTATATATACTTACTATTTGTTTAATTAAGTTAGCCTTGGGAAAGAAGGAAAGAAAACATGCAACTGAGTCTGACTGATAATGAATTATTACCTTCACAAAGCTAAATATCTACGTTCATTTACTACTCTGGCTAGTGAGGCAGATCGCATCACTAAGAGGATAAGGTCGGAGGATTGAGCTTTCATGCTGGATAAGTATTTTTTAAGTCTATATTTTTTCGGTCAAGTAAAACCTTTTTTTATACTCTTTGTCCAATGTGATATGACAGAAACTTGACCTTTTTCTAATTTACTAATATTTTTTATGCCACTACAATTAAACAGTATTATTATCCATAGATGAATAAACGATTATTATATATTGAAAGATCTGATTCACTTTTAGGTCTAAAGTATTAAGTGAAGGGCTACAATATTAAACTGCTATACAAAGAAAATATTTCTGGGCTTCTTGATTATACTAACTTAAACTAACAACTGTGGATCGTAAAGCCGTCAGCACACACAAAAAAATTGTATTTGTCCAATTTATATACATATAACCACAAATTTTTCAAACTTGCACCGTTAATCTGTATTTTTAATCACAATTTTAATATTTTATCCCTTCATCAACATCTCAATTTACTACTTACCTACTTTACTTTCATTATAAATAGTTTTGAACTATGCGTCGAATAAGTAAAGCCCTTCTGTAGTTTACGCAAAACGGAGTTATGGGAGGTAATAATAATAAAATTCTAAAACTAATTAGTTCAAACATACTTTAGGTTTATAGAACGTTGAATTTCATGTTTGTGAATTAGTTCAGCTATTAGGGAGCCGTCATTAGCGTTAACTAGTTCTTTTCACCAAATCAAAAAAACAAATTTTATACATTTTACTATTATTATTTTAATTTGACAATTGAATATGTTTATTGTTTACTAAAAATATGTAAACCAAAAATGTATACTTAAGTGAGACTCACGAATATATTTTTAAAGACTAGTCAGATTTATTGACTTTTCTTTACATAACCGGTCTAGGTTCAATAACTAAAAACACATAAATACAATATATAAATACTAAGTTTTTAAAGGATTTGGGGAAAAAGATAAACTTAATTCTATTTGCCCGTAACTCTGAAGAGTTTTTTTACTAGACACCAACCGATCCTGTGCCGAAACGTAGATGGATTATCTACTTACAGAAGTTTTTTTGAATTATAAATTGTGAATACATTTTAATAACATGCTATTAGTTATATTTTAAATTAATTAACAATATTTCAATATAAATGTAAGTAATCGAAGTCTAGTCCGAAATTATTTCAAACTTCCAACTAATGGAGCACACTCTGATTCTAACTATTGGAGCAATCTCATTTTAATTAACTATTGAAAACGAATAGACTAATAATCAAAAGTGAAAAATATCTAAATTTATCATTGTATAATACAAATATATCCGTTCAAGTGAACTTCCTTCAAAAATTAATTCCTAAAAAATTTGAAACATCTAGAACCTTGTCCTCGCTTCATAGCCACTATCCTATTATTGGATTGTTTTCTTATTCCATCTTTGTTTTGATGAACCCAAAAAAAATATTTTATGATACGTTCCATGTAGGGTAAATTTTATGTCTTATAGAGAAGACGAAATGTATCAAATGAAGGATATTAATATATATTTAGGTGATGGTTATCAAATGATGTTATAGAAATAAAAATCCATGCAAATATTATTAAATAATAAATAAATAATTGCAAAATAAAATATTATTCACAATTTAAAACAAGCAGCAACTATCTATGGATATCTTAGATAAATATTATTTTATATAGATAAACGTTTCGACGAAATATAGGGTAATACGAGGGCCAAACTGAAAGTTTTTAGAACTGGCCACTTAAAAGCATTATATTAAAAAAAATAGTTTAAATTTTGAAAATAGAACTCTTTACCAATATTATTGAGTGTACATTTCATTCATTTGTCATTTGTTTTACGATTTGGCGGCAAATTGTAAATTGTCTGTGCACGTCAGAATGAATTTAAGCCGAGAAAATTTTCGTGCAATGATTTTTTATGACTTTCGATGTCATTTAAGTCAACAAGAAAGTTATGATAGACTTCGATTGGCTTTTCACGATGAAGCCCCATCTCGTGCCACAGTTTACAACTGGTTTAATGAATTCAAACGTGGTCGAACTAATCTCACCCATGATTTGCGTGAGGGACGGCCTTCTACAGCGACGACAGAAGATAACATTAGTGTTGTGCGGCGTATGATAGAGACTGACAAAAGAGTGACCTATCAGCAGATTCGGACAAGTCTAGGCATAGGTATGAGTCAAGTGCACAAAATCCTCCATGATCATTTAGCGGTCAGGAAGCTTTGTGCCCGCTGGATACCGCATAATTTGACCGAGGCTCAAAAACTCCGCCGTGTTGATTGGTGCCGAGAAATGACCCAAAAATTTAACGGAAGTGACTCAAATGCTGTGTTCGACATACTAACGGGTGACGAAAGCTGGATTTACTGTTATGATCCGGAAACCAAAAGACAGTCTGCTCAGTGTGTGTTTCCTTCCGAAGAGTTGCCAACTAAAGTGAAGAGAGGTCGAAGTGTTGGAAAAAAGATGGTGGCCTCGTTCTTCGGAAAGACAGGTCATTACGCGACAGTAGTCTTAGAGGATCAGAAAACGGTTAATGCAGAGTGGTATACTAAAAATTGTTTGCCACTTGTCTTGGAAAAAGTTCGAGAGAAACGACCTCGCAGCAGGACCCTCCTTCATCACGACAATGCCTCGTCGCACACCGCCAGGCAAACGATCGACTATTTGGTGACCTCAGACGTGGAATTACTGGGTCACCCGCCGTATAGCCCCGACCTCGCACCCGGCGATTTTTATTTATTTCCGAAAATAAAAGAAAAACTTCGAGGAAAACGTTTTATAGACGCCGAAGAAGCAGTGGCTGTGTTTCAAAACGCCGTCGAAGAGACCCCTAAGGCCGAGTGGGCAAGGTGCTTTTCTCAATGGTTCCATCGAATGCAGCGATGTATTGATGTAAAGAGACGCTATTTTGAAAAGTTACAATAAAACTAATAACTTACTAGAATGCTTAGTTTTTGATTTTCTAAGAACTTTCAGTTTGACCCTCGTATATATTTTATAATATATAATAAATGGAAATAGATTATCTTTAACATATATAATAATATGAAACATTACAAAAAATATCGCTTATTCCCAATATAGCAAAAAAACAGTTTCAGGTGGTGTATTACAATAAAATTAGAAATGTAATATTTCAAGGTTTTATTAAGTGACTTTTTGGTTGAGGGAAGGGAGTTTGCCTTGAATATATAAATATTTCGTTGAAAAACAAAATATTCATCTAATAATGTTTTTATACATTGTATTGTACATGTACATGTACGTAACAATCTTTGTCATCTATCTATTTTAAGGATACAAAGGCTTTAAATAGTATATTTTTACATACAGTTAACTGCAGTATTACACGTAAGCGCTTCATGGTAACGAATGCATTTGAACGAACGCCAGGAATAATTCAAAGAGAATACCGCAATCACATTTTCACACTCTCGCATAGAATATAAATAGTATAAAACAAATATTTTTATGTTTTATTTAAAATAAGTTAGATAAACTTCTGCATCAATGGATTGTAAGATAATATAGTAAATTACTTACATCAATTATTGTTAGTAATTTCAAATCCTTTTTATTGAGGCAATTATCCATGGGATCAACTATTATCAAGCAATTGGCTAAATATATACTACGGTAAAATCAGAACAAATTAGACGTTTCTCATTCTGTTCACGCTTTACCGTTTTGCTTCATCGAAATGTTTCCCGTAATTGTTATTGCCTACAGTACATTACATTATATGCAATACAGTATGTTATTTTACTCTTACATTTTGAAAACTTTACTAATAATAAAAAAATATATTTTCATTGTGAACTGTACAAATCATAAACACTTATTTAGATAGTAACTTGTTAATTAGGTATATAAATTTACTACAAAGTGATTTGTAATACAAAAATTTGAATGAAATGAAACAGCACGCATTACGAGAATGATATAAAAAATGAGAAGAACCCCAAAATAAAATATCTTGCATAATATTGTATGTATTTTTACGAACCATTTAGAACCACGATTATAGAAACGTATATATTGACCCTTGTAATTATTTACTTAGTTACTTGTACTGGTTTCTGGATTGGGCTGGATTGATATCTATTTCCGAGATTAACCAACGATTCAGGCTTCAATGGCTCTTGGGTACTTAATAGTTACTTGTTGTATTTATACTGGACTTGTAATTGTTTATTTATTATTTAATATTTTTGCACGGTATTTCATTTTGATAACAAACAGCTGAATATACATTAAAACCCATCATTTGATACATTTCGTCTCCTCTATAAGACATAAAAGTTACCCTACGTGGAACATGTCATAAAATATCTTTTTCATCGAAACAAAGATGGAATAATAAAACAATTCAATAACAGGCTAGTGGCGATAAAGCGAGGAATAAGGTTTTAGATGCTTCCAACTTGTAGGTTGTTATGATGGAAGTTGAACGGATATGTTTGTATGACACAATGATAGATTTAAATATGTTTTAGTTTTGGGTATGAGTTAATTTAATTCGTTTTCAATAAATTATTAAAATCAGATTGCTCCAATTGTTAGAATCAGAGTGTACCAATAGTTAGAAAGGTTTAAGTTTGAAATAAATTTTAATCGTAACATTCAATTTGGCAAACAGATCCCTTGAAACAGATACCGGTAACTTTATTTTGAAATAATTTTGGACTAGACTTCGGTTACTTACATTAAAATTACTTCGGTTAATTACAATAATAAAATATTGTTAATTCAATTAAAATATAACTTATAGTATCATATTTAAACTTGTTCACAATTTATTATTTAATAACACTTCTGTATTACCTGCGCTACGGCACAGGGTCAGTTTGTGCCTAGTAAACTCTTCAGATTTACTTCAGATTTAATTAGAAATAAATTTATCTTTTTACCCAAATCCTTTAAAAACTTAGTTTTAATATATCATTTATATATTCTTAGTTATTAATCCTAGACCTGTTATGTAAAGAAAAGAAAAATCAATAAATCTGACTAGTCTTTAATAATAGCTCGCTAATGGCTGAGCTAATTCACAAACATCAAATTCAACCGTCTGTACACCTAAAGCATGTTTGAACTAATTAGTTTTAGGATTTTATTTTTATTATTACCCACAACTCTGTTCGTGTTAACTACATAGGGCTTTATATATTCTACGCATAGTTCAAAGCTATATATATATAGCAAATACTATATTATATTTAATTGTCATCTTGCAACCCAAATGTCGATAAGTTGAATGAGAGAAAAAATAATAAAATCGTGATAAAAGAATGCAGGTTAATGATACAAAGGTGAAAAGATATATATTTAATCCTTTAATAAATATGCCCGCAATTTCGAGTTAATAAAATTTTATGCTAATAAAACAACAAAAAATACTTCTTATTTCAGTCAAACAATATTTTTTATTAGTTATAAACAAATTTATAATTAAATTTAATAATATTCTCAGTACTACTGTAAATAAAATATTTCTATGTAGATGCTACGAAATTTTGAGCAATTTTTGTATAGGGTAATTTCAAGATATGAAAACATATTTACTTATAATCTTTGTTTAAAATAAAAAGATTTTATGGAATTCAATCGTTTGAAATAAATAGCTTGAAATCAAGCAAACCAGACAGCAAAAGCTAGTCATAGAAAACGAGTAAAACGTAACTGGTAAACTCGTAAAACTTAATACTATTCTGGTCAACAATTTTCCGACAAAGTTTTTCTATCTGGGAATATGCAATCAGAATGTAATGTCCGGAATTAGCGTCGTCCATGGCTGTAAAGTTGTAGAGAATTTATGAAACTAATACCGAGCTATATACAATACCTGCGGTATGCTTTCTAAAAACTTGCATCTGCCACTGAATACTTTAGTTAAAGAGCCACTGTGTATAATGAGAATTTAGTACTCTAAGTTCTCATTATCTTCTATAAATGAAGTTAGTAATAGATTCGTACTTTCACGAAGTCATCTGAAGAATAGTTTCGATCAGAGAAATTATAATGTACCCTTATTCCTTAATGAAATAAAAAATATTTTTTTGCATAAATAATTACATTTCTGAAGTCGTTTGACGTTATTACTTTATATATTTTATATATTTTTATGTTAAATATGTTTATACAAACAGGATAGGTGGCTTTAGATATATCCTGATTCGAATATCAACACGACATAGATGTCACTTACTGTAGAAGCCAATTACAAGACCTGAACATATACAGGTATGTCCCAAGTACGGGGACATTCTGGTTGCTTGAATGATTGCCTAACACGGATGTGAGCGAATTAATTCACTCAGAATTTTGTTGTGTTTTAGTTCACAAGCTCTGGAATGTCAATAATAAAAGCTATTTCCATTATTAGAACAAGTCCACAATCTATTAATATATTAAGTTCAACAATGTCGCTGTCCATAAATTAGTTACTATTAAATAAATACAAAGTAAGTATTTATTGAAGCAAACCAATACTGCTTGAATAATTTATTATCCTTTTGTTTATTTCTAACATAAATTTGATATTAATTTGTGATCATAATATACACTAAACGATTTAAGATTGCATTTCTTTTTATTTTAAGATGAACTACTTCATTATTAAAAAAATAAAGTAGTAATTTTGAAATTAATAATATCTTAGTATTATAAATTATTCCTAGATAATATTTTTTTCCAATATCGAAGCACCGAGAGTTTCAGTTGACTTGATAAATAAAATAAAATAACTTATACCTTCTTATTGGCCTATAGACGCGCACTGTAAGGCATAGGCCTCCCCCAAAGATCGCCAAACATCCATGATATGGGGTAATGCTATAATAGCCACGCTTGACAGGCTGGTTATTCAACTTAACTCTAATATAAGATAGATCCTGAAGTTGTGATGTCGAGTTTTGTTTTGTATTGTTGAATGATACATTTATTAAATTAATAACGAAATAAGTTTTAATATTTGTATATACTATAATAAACTAAAATACAGTGTTAATAAAAGTTTCAAAATATCCAGTTTTTTTCTTATTAATTACCAATAAATTTTTAGAACATTTATGTTCTAAAAATTTATTCAAATATTATTAACAATTTGAAACAAGCAGCAACTTTAGATCTCTTAGAGAAATATTATTTATTAAAAATATTCTTTGTTTATTTGGTCGGAACAAAATAATGAATGCATTTCAATGAAATACGTAGTAATAGATTATTTTTAACATCTATAATATTATAAAATACTAAAAAAAAATACTTTATTTCTCAACAAATAACAAAAACTGTTTCAAGCTACTATTACAATAATTTTAAAAGGTTTTTTTTGTAGGTTTTATTTGTAATAAAAGATTTTATGGAGGGCGGGAATCAGATTATTTTATATATATATAAATATTTTATTTCAAAACAAAATATTCATGTAATATTTTTCTTTTATATGATTAACACGTAATAATCTTTGTAATCTATTCATTTGAAGAGTACAAAGGCTTTAAATAGTATATTTTAATATACAGTTAACTGCAGTATTACACGTAAGCGCTTCGTGATACCGATTGAATTTGAATGAACGCCAGGAATAATTCAAAGAGAATACAGCAATCACATTTTCACACTCTCGTGTAGAATATAAATAGTATATAAACAAAAAAGTTACAAAAAAAAATTAAAATAATGTTAGAGACATTGTTAACATATTTAGCTTAAAAGGCAAGCATACATTTATAGATAGATATAGGCGTGGTTGCTTGTTTCTACACACCTTAATACAATGATTTCTAGCTCTTCTATACATTTTTCTATTCACATCACTGTTGTCTATTTCATAGTCATATTTTGCATATTTTTTAACTAGATATTTTCTTATCTCATCACACAGTCATGCTGCTAACAGATGTTTTATTCATAATGTGGGTGAAGTTTTTGGACAGATATGTGATTTATTTTAAACTAATAGTTTTTCTATAGATTCGCATTTTTTATTATTAAAACACGTCAACAACGTGTAATAGGTGTAATGTGTAATAAGTACATGCCGTAATGATTAAAAAACTAACAAAAATCATTTTAAAAAAATGATGATTTCAAATTGACAACATATATAGACAACATGTATTATAATTATGAAACACGACGACGGGCGCTATTCGAATATATATATGACTTACCTAATATTCATTGAAAACGGATAAATACAAATATTTAAAAACAATATCTACCTACATTTTGTAAAAGATTTGTAAGAAGTGTCTTATGAGTTACATTTCACCGAACTTATTATTAGGATCTGTAACTTCATTATTTTTACTTTGGTTAAAAAACTTCATATTGCATTTTCCCGTGACAGAAACTGTTATAAGAGGATGTACTGAACCAGAACATCGTATTTTAATATTATATAATAATAAAAAATATTTGTTTGTTTGGATGTAAAGTTTACTAATAATGCCTATTTAGATTTAGTTAACATAGTTAACTAGAATTAAACGCGACAGTAAGACGACATTTGTAACTAGCCCAGTTCCTATCAGACCTCTAAGGCCTTCTGATGGTTAGTCTAATTGTTAGTTAGTTAGTCTAATGATTAAACTTTTGACTTAACATAATAATAACTTAAGCATTCCTGAACTTAGTATTTTTTTATGCACTGTGAAAATCATTATTCATCATTAGTTATTGGATTTTTGATCGATCATTTCATTTCGACGCGTCGCATTGTATAGTAGTCACTTTGTCACAATATGTATCTGTCTGTAAGTGTAATGATTTAATCAATAGACCAGCTCTTGTATATCTGTTCTACCAGCTCTTGTGTATCTATGAATGCAAAGAGTCCGATCTTAGCAAATGATTCAAGCTTCACAAGCTTGGCTCTTGTGTCTCATAATAATGATTGTTGTATTGCTTATAACATATAATTAATTTTAAGTAACAACGATTTAACGATACAATATTTAGAACCAGTAAATGGCACTATGTGCTGTTTTATTTCACCGTCTTTAACTTATAAAAATGATACACATATAACAACGGCGCTTTGGGTAGTTTTATTCATAATAGCAAACTGTAGTAAAACATACTCGTAAGTATTATTTATATATAAAAATATTAAGTTTTATTTTGTTTTAGAGTGCTTTACACATAGAATGTCTAAAGATCAATAACCATTCTGAAAATAGCTATTATAGAGTGATCATCTCTTGAGTTGCTTTAATTACCTTCTTTATAATAAGATTTTTGTGTATAATAATAATTTTAATTGTTTTAAAATTATCTAACATTTATTAAAAATTATTTAACATTTACTAATTTAACACAGTTACACAAGAGCCAGCGGCCGTTTACATTACATAGTTTCACTAGAGTTGAATAGTTATATAGACAATGATAGTATTCAATTAAGCTTAATATGTAGTACACATAATGTAATATATACATCAGTCAAACATAGGCAAATTAGGAGACAAATGTAGTGCATAATTGAAAATAAACACCCGGTAGCTCAGTGTCTGTTTCACAAATTTTAAGAAATCATCAAATTAAACACTATTATTACCGGTACTGACTTTTTACTTCTTGGATTTTAATAAGCATTATTAATAATCATACTATGTTATGTAAGTGTGCTTATAGATATATAACATTGTTATATTTGCTCGACTCCAGAGCCGCCGTATTGATCAGTTCTAACATTCCGTAGCTGTCAAATGAGGCGAGATGCACAAATGTACTGTTGTGTCACGTAATCCTTACTGACGTTGTTCTTGTTGGATGAACAGTATTAGACTTAATAGATACTATAGAATACAAAATAAAATAAATGGAAGCGTTCACTTTAAGTATAAATTTAGTATAAAACAAATTAAAAGAATAGAATAGAAAAGAATAACGAGATGACAAACTGAAAGCTTCAATATAATTTACTTTTGATAAATAAAATAAAATAATTTTTAAATCCTTATCAGATTATACTACTATACTTCTAGCAAATCATTAAATTAAATTTTGTACGTTAAATTAATAACATTTTAATTTTGTTTTATCAAAAGTCTAAATACGAGTCAATCGTTCAATGACATATACTGTAAGATGTCTCTTGTGTTTCCGATCCAGAGATATACAGATTATAGATCAAGCCAGATAAATGGGTTGTTCGCATCCAAGACGTGGCATTTCTTTACAACATGTGACAGATCCCATCGATACTGGCTTTAGTTATAGTAATATATATAATATATGTAAGCCAAAAAAAGAGTAGAATTGATATCTTTTTATTTAAACGGGTAAATAAAAAACAAATAAGTATATAATATTTTATTTTCATAATTTGGAAAAACACGGCTACAAATAACAGTAACAGTTTTAATAAACATAAAGAATATGAAACATGGATTTTAAACAAAAAATAATCTTCTATTAGCTTTATGTTATTCTGAGAAATATTCCCGTATTCGTAGTTATTCTTATCCACCTTTGTCTCTGTATTAATGAATTTTACCAAAATTAAATTAATATTAAAAAAAATAGTAATATAAATAAAGTGTTAACAGTTTTTCAATATCCCGGTTTTATCTATGTGGTTTTGTTTGAATCATAATATTTTGTGTTCGCTTTGTTTTTATATATTGTTTATAGATTTTGCTGTTTCTTCTTAATTAATTTTTACTACTGCCTTGGTTGGTCAAGTATCTCTTTTGCACTACACTGAGTCAAATACTATTTACATCTGTACCTCATTAATTTATCAAATAGTAAATATCTACTATGCAAATAATAATTGTATTAATATTGCAATAAAAATTTTAATAATTGTTTATCTAACACATTTAAATAATACAATATATGTTACACGTTCATATTCAAAAACACATTTAGGCGTCCACACCATTGCACAAAATACACACACAAATACAAGGATGTAATTGAGTCATGCCGTTGAGGAATACTATTCGACCGACATACGCTCTACAACTAGTACGTAGGGTAGTGTTAACTTATCTTGCAATTATATCTGAATGTCATAAACCTACGTTTTGCAATTACTTATATAAAATTGTCAAATGTAATCCAGTGAAGTTAATTTAGATCTTTAATTTCTTCTCAGGATATAAGCTGCTAATATAGTTTTGAATTTTAATAAAATTGTGTACTTTTTTATTAATAATGTGTATTAAATATTGTTTACCACTAAATAACATTGAACGCAATTTTAAACATTATATATATATACTAAGCATACAATTATGGACATAATTATTGTCATCTCATATAGTACACCATAAATATACTACTTATGTTATATACGAGTAAGTCGCTGTATAACTTATTATCACATATAATGAATAAAAAAACTCATATTAATAAATGTTTTCAAAGTAGAACGGGGTAATGTAAGTGTCGAGGAAAATTCTGATAAATAACCCTATTTTAGTCTACTCGGTAGTAACTTTGAACTCAAATCGAATGAGTGGACACAAAGCTATTTGACGTATCGCGCTTGGGACCCTGGAGTCAATTAAGGGAGCGCCAGCAAAATTATTTTAAAGTTGTTTTACTAGCTTAAATTATTAGCTTGTAAAATACAACTTTCCTAAATCTATTTAAATAAAAAAAAGCAAAATTATGGAAGAGATAAATTTCTTGATTTATTTGAATTATAATGGCTTGAAAAGACAATCTGTTCTTGTTGTACGTAATTTTTATTTTTGAACTGGAATAATAGACAAACATCTTTATCCATCTTGTCACAATAAATAAAATAGGTTATATGTTTTTGAAATCCAATATCCCGAAGAATATTTTATTAACTTAACATTTAATTTTTTATTTACAAAATTCATGTAAATAGAAAAAGAACATAAGGTATTCCATTCGGACTCGTTCTTATTTTTATTGCACTTGAAAGTAGATTCCGGCTTCTATTATGAAACCATCAATATAATTTGAATAAAAACCTACTGGATAAGTCTAGACAAGCCTGTTCCGCAAAAAAATCTTAAATTACAGATAAAAGGATTTCAATTCACAGTTTATTTTAAATTCTTAGGATCCTTAAGTTCTTTATTTTTAATTTAGTTAAAAAGTTTCATATTTCATTTTCCTGTGATATAAAAGTATTTTAACAAGATGTCTGTGTATATTAACATGATAACCGCAGTTAACTGGGATCAACCAAATAAGACAGGCGACATACATCACTTGGACAGTTCCCAACAGACCTCTAAAGCCGTCTGATAAGTAATCCAATTCACCGACATCGACACCGAAAGCGGCTAATCTTCTTATGATTCAACTTTTTACATAAAACATTAATATCTTAAGCATTCCTAATCTAAGCTTTTCTAAAATATTGTGAAAATATTATTAAAGATTAGCCTAATTTGTGGAATATTCGATCGATCATAGCAAAGCTCCCTGATAGATTACATAGAAGTAACTTTGTCACAATATGGGTTAGAAGTTATAAAAATAATAAAGTTAATGATTTATATGATTTAAGCGTACGTCAATACACCATCTATTGATTATTTGTTGATTCTAATTTAGTGACACCATATCTATTAATGACTATTTTCCGAGATTAACAAATGATTAACGCTTCTTAAACTGGCTCTTGTGTCTCATAATATCGACTTGTAGTACAAATACAAATACAAGTAGTACAAGTCAAAACTTGTATTCATTTGAATTTTATTAGTAGTCGCAATTATTTGTTTATTATTTAATAATATTTTAACCGATTTTTTTTTCTATAATATCAATTGGTCAGCTAAATATATAAATATCCTTGATCTATTTGATACATTTTATCTTTTCTATTAATACGTAAAATCTGCCCTACACGGAACGTATCATATTTTTTTTTCAGATTCATTGAAACAAAGGATGAAATAATAAAACTATCCAATAACAGCGTAAATAGCGTAACAGGTAAAGCGAGGTAGGTTCTAGATGCTTCCAACTGCTACGTTGTTATTCATAACAACATCTTACATCAACTTTTGTTTTGTATGTATGTTACAATGATAAATTTAGATATAAGTTTCAGTTTTTGTTCTAATTTTTTTTTAATTTGTTTTCAATAATTAATTAAAATCAGATTTTTTGTGTTCCAATAGTTGGAATGGTATAAGTTTGAAATAAATTTTAACCGTAACTTTGATATAAATTTTAGTAAAAAGATAAGAAACATAAAAGATAAGATAAGAGAAAAAAAATTCAATAAATTGATTACTTACGTTACAGCACAGAAACAGTTTTATGGGCCATTAATCTCTCTTTATTCACAAATCACTTGATATATAAATAAACCTAACTTTATACCCAAATCTTTTAAAGGCTTGATTTTATATTCTTACTACTTAATCCTAAACCTATTGTTTAATAAAAAGAAAAATAAATAAATGTGACTATTGTTTATAACAAAATCGTTGGTTGCACTTAATTATATTTGGTTTATTTATTTATTATTATGTAGTTAAATTAAATTAATAAAAGTATAATGTTGTTCTTTTTAACGAATCTCTAACACGTACGACGGCTCACGATTAGCCGAACTAATTCACAAACATCTAATTCAACGGTCTCTTGACGTATAGCATGTTTGAATTAATTGGTTTTAGGATTTTATTATTCTTACTATAAAAAACAAAAGAACTAGTGTTCTCCAAATACGTGTGGTGGTTTTTTTTTTTTTATGGAAGAGGAAGGCAAACGAGCTGGCGGATCACAGATGACTTGTGATCACCGCCGCCCATGAACTCTCGCAACATCCGAGGAGTAACAAGAGTGTTGCCGGCCTTGTAAGTAGAAGTAGACGCCTTTTTTTAAGGTACCCATGTCGTACCGATCTGGAAATACCGCCGAAGGGAGTTCGTTCCACAAGCGAGTGGAACGTAGAAAAAAGGTTCTTGAGAACCGCACAGTGGGAAACGCCACGCATTCAGGTGGTAGGGATGGTAAAGAAGTCGATGGCACGCAAGACGCACAAAGAAGCCACGTCTTTACGCAATGCCAAAGAGTCCAGCCGTTCGCAGAGCTCCGGGTCCCCGACAATACGAACGGCTCCTCGTTGTACGCGGTCAAATGGTAGAAGCTGATATTGGGGTGATCCGGACCAGAGATGAGAACAGTACTCCATGTGTGGCCGGACTTGCGCTTTGTAGAGCGAAAGTCTTTGGCGAGGATTGAAATACTGCCTCGCTCTATTGATCACGCCCAATTTCATCGAGGCCAACTTGGCCTTACTCTCCAGATGACCACAAAACTGACAGTCGCTTGAAATGTCGAGACCCAGTATTCTGATACTTGGCGAGGCAATGAGGGGAGTGCTCTCGGAGAGCGGTGATACGACAAATGGGGTTTTCTTAGTGGTAAACGCGCAAACTTGCGTCTTAAGGGGATTGAACTGAACGCGGTTCAGTTCACCCCACTCAGAGACCATCCCCAAGGAAGTCTCTATAGAAGACACAAGTTTCATTCGGCACTCGTCGACGTTTTCCCGAGAGAGACCTGCACGGCCGGAATATACCGCAACCCCAGTGCTGTCATCCGCATAACAATGTATGTTGGAGATATCCAACATATCATTGATGTGCAGGAGGAACAGAGTTGGGGATAGCACGCAGCCTTGGAGTACACCGGCGCACGCGGGCGTTCACGGGCGTTCACGAGCGTTCACGGGCTTGGGGTCCGAGCAAAAACCGTCGAGAACGACCTGTATGCTCCGCCCAATGAGGAAGCCGGTGATCCACTTGCATAAACTCTCGGGAAGCCCATAGGAAGGTAGCTTCAAAAGAAGCCCCTTTTGCCATACACGATCAAAGGCTTTTGCCATATCCAGACTAACTGCCAGACCCTCTCCCTTGCTTTCAATAACAGCTGCCCAACGGTGTGTAATATATAACAGAAGATCACCAGCCGATTGGTCATAGCGAAAGCCATATTGTCGGTCATTGACCAACTGATGATCCTCGAGGTAGGTCAGGAGCTGTTTATTGATAATGCTCTCCATTACTTTGGAGAGCAGAGAGGTAATGGCGATAGGTCTGTAGTTAGCTGGGTCCGAGCTATCACCTTTTTTAGGGATCGCATGGACAAAGGCACGCTTCCATGAGACCGGGACTACGTCTTTCAGGTAGAAGTATCGAAATAGACGCGTTTGCATTGGTGTCAGCTCAGGGCTACATGTTTGTAGCACAAACTGGAGAGATACCATCTGGCCCACTCGACTTATGAACTTCCAAGGAAAGGACGGCTTTTCGGATGAGTTTTTGCCGAAAAACTATTTCCGGCATTAAGCTCGGACACCGCGGGATGATAGGCGGTGCCTTACCCTGGTCGTCCAAAGTCGAGCTTAAGGCGAAAAGATCGATCGAGATCGGCTTTCTCTTTTGCCGTGTGGGTCAGAGAGAGAGAGATTCCCCATGTGCAACGGCGGTACGGACGGCTGGCTAAAGTTGCCCTATGAAAGCGCCCAGAATTTACGCGTGCCAGGAGGGTACTTTGTCAGCTGATCGCCAATTTTGACATGGTTGAACTTTGCTCTAGCGATTTGCCGTTTGAAGTATCTGGAGGCACGATTATATTTCCTCTTCAGAACTCTAGAATTCGGATCCTTAGTGACTAACGCATTAGCCCAAGCCTGATAAGCCTGCCGTTTGCCAGCTGCTGCAGCCCTGACAGACGCATCAAACTAAGGCCGCGATCTGCCACCAAGTGGTACCACAGAGCTTGGTACAAATAGTACCATGCCCTGAAGTATCACATCAGCTACAGCCGCAGCGCAGTCACTAGGATCATTGGAAGGGAAACAAATCGGCCCCCATGGGTAGGATGCAAAAAAGGATCGCATTCCATCCCAATCTGCTTACTTGTAGTGCCAAACGCGTCGAGTCGCAGGTCTTGCGCGAGCTGGGCGTTCAATGGGCACTATACTCCATACCAAGCAATGATCAGAGGACCCTAAGGGAGCCTCGACAGTGACTTGGTACTTTCCGGGATATGTAGTCAGCAGAAGATCCAACAAAGAGGGCATATGGCTGTCCACGTCCGGTAGACGAGTGTGCGTCTTGACCAATTGAGACAGACCATTTGCCAGAGCAAAGTGAAACACAGATCTCCCCGGGTAGTCGGTGGCACGTGACCCTAGCCAATCGGCATTGTGCGCATTGAAGTCCCCGAGAACTACGACTTCGGCGGAGGGAGTCTGTGAAAGCAGATCGTCAATCTTCGCCTGAACATGGCTTAAGAGTTGATCCGTTTCCGCATTACCACTATGGGACCTGTAGAAGCAGGTGTAGACTCTGACATGGTGGTCCATGTCCACGCGCAGCCAGATAACAGACAGGTCCCGACCTTCAAATACCTGAAGGCGACGGTAGCAGATATCCTCCCTTACGATCACAGATTCCCCGGCGTATGGTATAAAATGGGTTCTAGTTTATACCGGGGGTATGATAGGTACGCTGTGTCGCTAAGTTGAGATATCTGCGTCTCCGTCAGAAACAACAAGGCCGGCTGCGCCGTCTCTAGATGATAATGGACGGCGTTTAAGTTGGAATGAAGTCCCCGGATGTTGCAAATTCCACATCTAGAGAGGGACGGGGTGCCGCTACGTCGAATCGTTTGCCCTCAGTTAAAACAAAAGGCGATACTTTGCCCGCCCCACATACGACGGGCAGCCCGAGCAAAATCCGAGAATCATTTCCCCGATTTTGCTCGGGGATGGGGTCCCCGGCTTCATCAAAGCCGCTACCCTCCTGAGGGATTTTGTCTTTTAGGCATCGCTTTCATGTTTGGCGCAGGGAGGGGAGGGGGATTGGACTTCCGGATTCTTTTACTCACCGATGGAACATAACCAAATGAATTAGGTTACTACACGTCGGTCTTCTGCAAGAGGGTGGTCCTTCCCCGGTCGAGCCAGCCCAATACGAGCTGCAGTCAGATAACTGCAGCTAGGCTCTACCACCTAAAAAACCATAACCATAAACTACGAACCGTGGTTGAACACTTTGTTCTGTTTCAGTGTCCTATGATTACCCGATAGTGAAAACACACCATCTATTCATAAGTACAATTCTTGTACCAAGGCGATAGTCAAACGTTTCTCTTTAACTTCTTGGAAGCTAGTTCCCGTAGGGCAACATTTTTCCGTTCTAATTGAATTTAGCATACTTCTTATTAATTATTGTGTAAGCTCGGGGCACCCTTAGCAATATTCAAATACCCAGCTAGATTATTCTGTTTGTGGATAGGATATAGCTGAACAATTAACACTACTCAACATTTACCACATCAAGCTGGTTTAGTTTTTGTAGTAGAAAGTCTCAAGAACTTTTCATTTTCTAAAGAATTCATCGTAGATATGGAAAGACTAAAACGAGCATTAACTTGGTTAATTTCTAATAATAACAGGGTTGACGAACTACAGGATACAACCCTTTAGAGGAGCTGTAATCGATATTGTTAAAAACTCTTACAAAAGCGTAAATATTTGTTGCACTTAATCGTGTTAAGAGTTTGAAAGGCATAGCTTTGGAGGCAAAAAAATATATTAAATATACGGCAAAACGATAGATCGTGGACGGATATAACGAGACTACAAAATCTGTCTTCCAAAAACGAAGGTCCATCATATTACACCTTAAGTAAAGCAATTAAAATTCGAAAAAATCAGCATACATTGACAACATCATTTTAAGACTTTTAGGTAGATTCCATAGATGAATCTACCTATTGCAATCGATGCGATGACGGGACCCAGACCCCAGAGTAGGGGCGCTACGCCGTTTATGAACTGGAGATTGAGAATCCGTCGAAAAAAAAAATATTATATATCCCTCTATATATATATACGTATATATAATCCATCAGTCCAAATTCATCGTAGGCAAAATCTGACTTCACAGGTCGATAGGATAAATTAGTAGGACAAACGTAGCATCTTGTTTTTTTGGAAAAAGTGAAAGGGGGGGCTGGGAGAGGGGGTGAAAGTGCAAACCTTTGGGACACGCTACAGGTCACAAATATTGACGGAAGATTTTCAAACTTGGTATACACATTCTTAAGGACAAAATGAAGGTTAAGTTCTTGAACGGGGGAAATCGGTCGGGGGGTTGGAGGGCTGGGGGGGTTGAAAGTTAAAATCCGAAGAAAGTCACAGAAGAAGGCAAAATTTTTGTATCGGAAAAATCTTAGGAAATTAACAAATTAAAAGAGTAAACTTTTTTGTCCGAAAAGTTTTTTGATGCGACCCCCCGTTTAGGAAATAGGGGTTTAGGGTGGTTCCCCACTCACCCAATATATGCAGAATGACCCGTCATAAGACTCGTAATGACCAGTATAATACTGCTGGCTAGTTTTTCTTTGTCGGTCCGACCGACGGGAATCTACCTAACACGATCGACCCTGTCGAACGAGGTATTTTAATCTATTTCCGAAGTCAAAGGTCTGTCAACAATGAAGTTTATGTAGGACCACAACAAGGGAAGTACCAGCTATTAAATAAAAAAACATAAAAACCCGTACAGTGAGTCAAAAGTTCTGATATAACAAACAAAGAAGGATATAGTCATATTGAGAACCTCTCCCTTTTTTGTAGCCGGTTAAAATCCAAATGCATTCATTAAAAAAAACGAAAATTTACCTTTTTGAAACTCGTAATCACATTATTAGTCTTCACTGTGTTATTTGATATTATTTATCTAACACACCCCTAGTTTGAACGAAACTGCCATCGACCCGATATTGATCTAATTTGAAAAAATATGAATATTCATCATGCATTCGCATTTGAGAATGTTCAAAAAATGACATTCATTACATCACTAGACCCTACGTTCTGAATTTGTTTCACTTAATGTAAATTATAAGGAATCATCAAAACCAACACTATAATTGCCGATATCTGACATATTACATAACTATTAATTTCTATTGTATTTTAAACACTATTATTAATAATTATACTCTGTTACGTGTAGATATATAACAAACATATACTTACTCGGTTCTCAAACCACCGTATCGATCAATGTTAACATTGCGTAGCTAACAAATGAGACGAGATGCACAGATGTACTGATGTATCAAAACTGACACAATCAGTACAGTATCAGTACAATAATCAGTATAATCAGTACAGTGCAGTACATCAAATATGTTGGATTATCTGTCTTTGATCTAAGACATCCGTCTAAGGACGTATATATTAAATCTTTGTCGACGTCTATTCTTGATCTCATCACGCTATAAAATTTTTCTGCTTAACATTCATAGTTTATTTAATAATAGTAAGAAACAAGATACATGATAAAAATAGAGATACATTATTAATTTATTTGTTTATTTATTTATTTACTTATTTACTTATTGGGTAATCCAATAATTCATATAAATATACAAGAAATATAATGTACTTAAAGTAGTACCAAAATAGAACTACACTATTTAACAATATCTATATAGGAATTATATATATATATATATATAACTAATATATATATAAACTATATGTTATAAATAGAGCCACTATCTTTGTACTCACTTGCGTCTCGGACTCAATTAAAGTGGTCAATTTTGACACTTTACCAGATGTCTGGATATTAGACGTAACTCGAGGTTACATTTGTGAAAATAGACATGAAAAGGGCGTATCCACAGGTGATGTAGCTCATCTAACTAGCTAACTTCTGCTGTAAAAGCCAATTAGTAGAACTAAACATGTACGAACATGTTCTAAGAACAAGAAATCTTGTTAAAACCCATCTACCGCCCCTCAATCCTATCATGGTTATTAAATCTTTAATTTTTTTTTATACTGAATGGTGCTAAGGTAATTATTTTTATAATTACTAATGACTATTTTTATATGTACTTATATATATATATATATATATATATATTATGTTTTGATCAAAATTGAACTAAGTTGAAGTTATATAATAAGTATATTAAGAATTGACTGATACACTCCTCAGCATGTCATCTATATTTTTGTTAATAATATAATTGAGCCAGATTTGTACCTGAGATATTTTTAAAAACAATGCTATGAATACATTACATTACACAAAACTCAAATCAATAGTTTTAAAAATCGTTATCCATATGTTTATCTGTTACCGAAACACACAAAGTTACTATTTTGCAAATGTCATTGGCCAAAGGCAGCGCTTATCTTTATTCTGTTCCTGTAAGTTGTAGCTACATTACCCTAAAACATTCAAATGTATGCAATCCCTCGATATATTATTCAACTTGTAAAATTGGAAGAAAATTCAATATTCCCAAAACAATATCGCAACACCTGTGTGGCTGATTTCTATTCTGTCCTAAATCCAAACTTACAATCAAGACACCCTAGTATGGATTCTTATCCCTGACCTAATCAATTTTCATTTTTTGTAAATTTTTGAAATTCCGAAAGGAAGAAAAGGGAACTTTAAAGAATCACTTTTTTGTCCGTCTGACCCTCTTTCCGTTTGTCAATATTCTTAATATTGGATAAAACGCGTGGAGATATCGACTTGAAATTAAACCCATGTACTGGAAACTTCGGTGGGCGTAATTGATTCGCACTTGTCCGGTTTTTTTAATCCTCATAACAAAATTAATCAGAGAATACATTTTGTGTTTTGACAGCCATTCCATGATTATCCGTCAAAATAAAACTTATTACACCGTAAGGAGTTATCTGATGATTGAAAAAGCGTCGCTAAAATTGATAAATGATAGACATATTAAAAAGTTTTTACTTTTTTCAAGTTTGTATGACTATTTATATTTTACAGTTCGAAAAGTGTTTAAACCTAAATTATGCTTATATTTAAATCCAAAATCATTTCAAGCACAGAACTTAAAAGGTTAGATCCATGTGAAAAAAACGTCCTTTATTTTAAAATTTTATTTAAATTTTTTTTATCGACACAAGAATGTTTTAAGTTATATAAACATTAAAAGTAAGAAAAATGTATCGTTTTAGCAATAGAAAATAAAGATCATTGTTTTGTATTGATTATTAGCTTATGATAAGTACTTCCATCAAAAACATTTCAGAACAAAAGTATTCAGAAAGAAAACTTTTCCTTCCGCATTAGTGCCGTCAACTTACAAATACCAAATATTTTATATATTTTAAATATTTACCTAATGTTGGAATCGAATGTTTTTCATAAATGTCAAAAGTAATGATGAATTTATAGAATCTCTTTTAAGAAAATTGTATAACAAGGATATAGACAAGACCTTTCACTATTATTGATATTTAATTAACTGATATATAAAGAGAGTGCAATGATCTAATAAAATTACTCGTTATTTTGCATGAATCTCATATTTTATTATATAATACTAAAACCATTTCTCAGTTTTCAGTCTTTACTGAAATAATTCACAATATATTTATTACAGAGACATATATATCTGAAATGTTATTTCTATTTCATGTTAGTTTTTTAAAGCAACGAAAACTTACAGATATAGAGATAGATATGCAGTGAATTATGATGAATTTTGTGCACTGCCCAGAGCTGATACTCTCGAAATATTATTTTTATATGCCTTTGATATAAAGGATATAAAAAATCTTTCATTCGTGAAAATACGGAGACTATTAATTTGCATAAAGTATTTTAGATTTTACATATTATATATGGATTCAATCTGAAATACATATCTGTACTCTATTTAATTCGGATGACAGACTTCACTTGATTTATTTTGAGAATCTTAGCAAAGGAAATATATGAAATAAATACCTAATTTATATTTGAAGTTCTCTGTACACAACTCAAGCCATGTTAAATCTACGTATGATCTCTGTGAAACCATCCTATGGAAACTACTTAATATATTTTTACAAAGTTTATAGAAAATTTCATAAAAATCAACCTTAAGCTACATATTATTGGGTCTATTGAGTCACAAGAATCTAGATAACAAAGAACTTTTTCGACTTGTTCGCATTAACTTTCTACTCGGTTTTGAACATCCTTTTAAATAAGGCAAGATTTTTGAGCAGCCGTAAACAAAAGACTAACGTGTTAGATAGATAATTTTATATTTCAAATGATTTGTGATTTAGTTCTATGGAAAATTAAATTGCACTCAGTGATTTAAGGGCTTAGTCACGCATCGGACTATTCATGTTGTAACATAAGCTTGGAGGGACTAGTAAATTGTAGTATTTAATTATACTAGTTTTCTTGAATTTGCTATTAATATATATTCATACTATTTCAGTCTAGATTTCGATTCTTGTAATGTTTAGTAGACAGTGAGACACCCTGTTGTCGCAGTGTTGAGAAATTTACTTTGAGAATCTCGTGCTGAGCACATTTGTCGTATCATTTATTTTACGGGCAATCTAAATTAATAAGGAATTAAATCTACTACACTTGGAGTTTGATAAGTTATTGGGAAAATATAAATGTGATAAACAATTATCATAAACAGCCGAGATGGTTTTTATAAAGAACGAAGCACCCCTCCCCATATATATATAGTAAGTAATCCTAATCTAATAAACTGTGTATCAAATAATCGATATTCCAATAGAGCAATCAACTTAAGTTGTTACTTTCACAGCACTTTCCTTAATCGAAGCAATTATGCACATTTCCCGTCGAGTAAGAAAGTTACTAGCGTCATTTATATATGTTATTTAACTTCCTACACAAATATGACTTCCGCCCCCTTGTATGAGTCGCAGATAACTTTTAATTGCGTTTGTCGGTCAAAGTGTACTCAACTCTCTGGAGCATGACTACCCCTTCATATCTTATTTAGAAGTAAATACCAATTTATATAAATCCAGCTGGAATATAAATTACCATTTGTAAAGCATTCGTGTGAAGCAAAAATTTATATAAAAACTTCTTAGAATTTACAATGGCGCCTATTTTAAGTGATAATTTCATACAATGTACTTATATGGTAAGTACAAATTTAAAAACGAGGCTCAGATAAAGCCCTATTCATCATCAATTAACGAAACAAACAATCTCAGTTTTATATTATAATCCTATAATAACATATTAATACTAACAATACTTAGACGTTGATCACTTTACTTAGTGTATTAATTATTTAATTAAATATGAATATAAATATCCTGCTGTTATCCTCGGGGTCCAGTGCTCTTACACCGTCAAAATCTCATTTATTATAACAATTACTACTACGATTACCTACAATCTGAATATAAAATATTAAAAAAGAACAGTCTGAAAAAAAATTTGATCCCAACTAAATAGTTTTGGTAGCTAAATCACAGATAAACTGTTTTCCAAACGGTGCGTTCGGCTTAGAAAGTCATAGCAGAAAAATCTAGTATTAAGAAATATGTTGTTTGTGAGAAGCCCTCCCCCCTACCTAGTGTGATGTCACATATTGTTCAATTTTATATTTAGGAATTAATGAAATTAAAAAAGTAGTATCCTGAAACTATTTTATTTTCTCAATAAATTAACAAAACATAAAAAAATATACATACATCAGAAGCATTCATTACGTAAACATCTTCTTCATCTAACCATAAGGTATCTTTGTGATGACAAAGACGCTAGATACAAACAAAGAAATGTTTGGCACGACTAGCAGCAATTCTTTGAGACGATTCTTCGCGATGTGCAATACTTTTTCTTCCGTTTTATGTGATTTCTTTTGTAGGTTAGTAGCCTTGGATGATGCAAAATGTAGACCACAGATGTCACAGGATCGCTTAAATAAATATGCTTATATAATGCTAAATATATTGATTTAAATAAGATGACGCTCGGAGATCCACAGATAGCTGAAGTAACTGTGAGCGAATTTGCTTTTACAGTCATCTTTCTCTATGGTTACATAGCCGTTTGACATCTGTTTTATCAAAACAAGTCACCACCGTAAAACGTAATAATCACCAAAGGCTAAATCAATGCACATCACAACATACAGACAGTTCCAACTATTTTTATTCTTTAGAGGGCATGTAATTTAAATATAGTACTGTAATACTTAGACATAAAATATATATTATATATAAAATTGGAACCCCCCCTCCCCTCGTTACATGATGTCACACTTCGTCGACCTCCTCCCTCCCTCTTAACGTGTGACGTCATTTATGGATGGCGCCTTCTTGAACAAAGTAAGAGATCTTTATTAAAAACTAATTCCAAGATGAAGGACATTGTGTTTTAACACTAAAATAAATGTTTACATTTAAGTTTTGACCTATAAAATTTGATCTATAAAATATCTATAATTTATCATATTTAAGGGGGGCTTTTTGAATCATCAGATAACTCCTAACAGGGCAATAAATTTTCTATTTTGACAGAGATTCATAAAAAATTGGACAAGCGCGACTCAAACACACCTACCAAGGATTCCGTACAGATTTGTATGTTACAAATATTTCTGGAAAAGTAACTGTAACTTTGGATTTAGAACAAAATAGAAATCAGCCACACAGGGGTTACGAAATTGTTTTGGGAGTATTGAATTTTGTTCCAATTTTACAAGTTGAATAATTGCATACATTGAATAGTATTAGGGTAAACACTGTAGTTCATAGTTGGTTTATTACTTATGTTTTTAATATATTATTTTGTGACAGCAATCGTAAAGTCAAATAACGAGACTTATCATGTGAACTTAGCTTGGAGAAAACTCTGCAGTAACTTAGAAACATGAAAATCGATACAACATATTACCAAAAGGATTATACAGCTTTTATTAAACAAGCTAAATATTAAAAAAATGAAAGTTTTCAACAAGTAATTTATCCCTAATTAATAAGCGTTGAACTTCATTTAATTATATTCTGTGAGCGACAGTTTGTAATATTTGATAAATTATGTAAAGTTTTAATGATGAGAATAAGGTATAATGAAAAACTGTGTGTGAAACGATATATATATATATATAATATATATACTTCACTTTATTATATTGTCAATAGAAATATACCCTTCACCAAACGCATTTCAATAATAAAATACTAACAAAATAAAAAAATATATAGCAGACTTTGGAAATTTTCTTTAATTTATGTAAGTAAATTTATTCAGTTATTTCAAATAGAAAAAGTGTTGTACGACACGCATTTGAGCCCGAGTTGTAATTAATATTAAAAATAATAAATTTTTCACATAAAAGAATTTAAAATGTCACTTCAATACAGTAATAGTTGTTGATACTAAATATTTCACTTTAATTATTTTGACTTTATAATTTATTTTGTTGTTAAATATGTTTATTTATCTCAGATTTACGGAACTTAGAATATGTTTTTTTTAATGCCCAAAATATTCTAATGTTGTAAAGACCGTTTGGGCAAACTATATAAAATTCTTAATAAAATAAAAACACCCAGTGGCATAATAGAATTGTTCTAGACGTTTCTTCTTGTTATTGTTATATAAAAAAATAAGTTTAAAAAACCTTTTGTTCGTACCTTTCCCGACGAATAACACCTCTGGGTCAAATATTAGGTATTTCGTGACATTATTATCGTTATTCAAATTGACATATCAGACCAGTTTTTAGTACAAATATTATATAAACTATAAAAAAACATTTTTGTCAAGATATTTTAAATAGTTTATAAACAGTTATTTATAAAATGAAATATATAATCAATGTACAAGAGATAAACGAGAGGATAGTGCACTTCTACGATATAATATAGATATAGTTTTAGTGTGAAAAATGATCTACTCCTAAAAGTGTAGAAAAAGTAATTAATAATTACTTTTTGTAATTATTTATTACTTTTTGTAATAAGCTTAAGAAACTGTATACAAATAAAAATCGACAACGAAATTGTTTCAAACTCAAAACAAAAAACTTTTATCTATCTTAAAGTTATCCTTACTTCAAAACTGATTAGTACTTGAGTCTGCAGTTTGTATCGAATGCACCGACTTGAGCACTTCTAATATAATAAATATTCTTTAATATAACTAAAATATATATTGTTTTTAGTATAAGCATGTTTATCATCTATTAATATTAATATGTATTATCATTTGTACTCTCACACATGGACATCTCCTCTGATAACCAAAAAGGGCGTAATTAAAAATTTTGCTAATTATAAAATTTAATATTATAGTGCTCCTGCAGAACTTATAGTGAACAAGCTCTATAATTAAAAGATAGATAGAACTAAATATAATAGTTATTGGTTATAATAAGATACTATTTTGAAATGAAAAGTCTTCTTAACGAAATTTAAATAAACAGTAAGTTATGAGACGATCAATATTCTAAATACTTTTTAATGTCGCATCTGTAAATAAGAAGAGATTGATTATGTATCTGTCAATTATAATTAATATGATAATTTTAGTTTCCAGACTACTACTAACAGTCTTTACAGAGTTGGGTAGAATAGATTTGTCGATTTTAATACCAAGTGATTGTAAATAGGGTCGTGGTTAACTGCCCAAAAAAATAAGTGACTTTTTTGAAAAAGGACAAAATTATTTCTATATCGTAACGTTTACTAATAATTAATTTGTGTATTTGTGCTTCTTGTTATTTAAAATATATAAAGAATACTAAAGTGTACTTACTTTTTAATTATAATAAATATGTGTGTTCGAGTTGAATCGAACCCTCATCGTTCACAGGAATAGTGAAAAAGTTAAAGCTATTGCATGCGCCCTTCAAGTTACCCGAAGTGTTGGATGTGTTAGGAATCCTTAACACGGTTATTATTATAGTATTTAATATTTACAGATAGTTAAGAATTTTTATATGATAATTTTTATTTTTGTCACATTAGAACATTCGCTTATCATTCACCAAGGCTATGTGATTTGTTTTAGAATACAGATAATTTATAATCCATATTCAACATCATTTGTTGTGAAATGTGATATTTATTTTAAATATATTCTACATACATACAGTTAAATATAGAGACTACCTATTTACTTGTGTACGTAAACTTTAATTAATTATTGAAAACTTCAACAGACTTCTGGCTTTGATTAATTATTGAAAATGAATTAAATAAACTCAGAACCATTTGTATGGTTATAACCAAATATCAATACACCTATAGCGTTCAAGTGAACTTTCTTCATAACAAACTACAAGTTGGAAGCATATACGAATAGAACGTTGTTCCTCGCCTTATCGCCACTAGTCTGTTATTGGATTGTTTTATTATTTCATCCTTTGTTTCAATAAATCCAAAAAAATATATTTTATGACAAGTTCCATATTTTAGGATAGATTTAATGTTAATAAAGGAGATGAAATGAACTCACTGTATATGTTTCTATTGGTTTTAGTAACATCAAGTAATAGATAAAGTCTTAACGATGTTATATCATATTGTTGTTTAGGGTTCAAATTTAATCCTCCAACAATAGAAATCTAAATTGGAAAACTCCTTTCCCTCGAGTTTTTTGGAAGTCTTACAAAGGTAATAAATCATTGTCAGTCGGGATCCGTTGTATATCTGATAACTCTATTTTTTCGGCAATGCAATAATTTAATTAACTTAGTAAAAGAGAACTGTTTTTGTTGCTTTTATTTTGTAATTTACAGAAGCCTAATAACTATGTTGTTGATATATATTTTTCATTTGCTTATTTTGAATATTTATGTAAATTCGTTATCCATTTAATTGGGGACATAACATATCGTTAGAAATTTTCAAAAGTTTTTAAGACAGGCCGTCGCGTCGGCTTGAAATCAACTCTCGTATTCAATGTATGTTGGTGAGGTTTCCGCCATTTTACATATAAGTTATGAAAGATTATAAAGCCTAACTAGTTTGAAATGATGCTGAAAAACTAGTTGATAAACATGTGTGAGTTGTAATATTTACAATGACATTTTGCAAACTATTTGCGAACGTCGCGGACGACTAGTCGTACAACAAATCTAGCAACGGTGACTGTAAACTAAAGTAAGTAGTAGCGCTGGCTTGTGATATGAAATAAGATATCCGTTTTCCCGCTCGTTTGAAAAAAACTAAATTAGTTGAACTACAAATCCCAAAACAAACGTTTCTTAACAAGTAAAGTCAAACAGAAATGAAAATAAAATGATGTATTATATTTAATTGTTGTTTTTAGAGTATTACACAGTATTATTAAAAAAATCTTATAAATAAGTATCTTAAGTAAACATGTTATTATTATGGAAGATTCATTTCAAATTATAAAAATTAATATATTTTTCTGTGCTGGTACTCCTATTACTGGTTTCCAATACAATTTTTATGTATGTGTTTTGTAAATAAACCTTATATCTGTGAGTACAATGTATCAGCTCTCATTACGATATTTTTTTATTGGCTTAAGTAGTGGAAGCGTAAAAATTGTATATGTTGATTTTCCACTAGAGCTTTGTAGGTTAACACCTATTATTAGACATTCTTAGCCATATTCTTTCAAAATGGTATGCAGAGATATCCTTTACAAATTACCTACAAAAATTTACATAAGTTATATAAAGATATTTTTTTCAAGTATTATACATATATAAATAAAAGTTTCATAGTAAAAGTGATATTTTATTTATTTCATAAGATGCTTTTTGGAGGACATGCTGGCAGTATTTTTTACCATCCAATGAAGCCATGTGTTGTAGCCAAACTTACAAGTGGGTAATTAAAACATATTACAAATATTGTTTTACTTCCCTTTCTTTCAGCGCAGCGCTGCAATGGTCTAGCAACAAAAAGATGACTAATGAATAATAATTTTGATTACTTAAGTTATTAATGATTTGTGTCAAAAGCTGTTTAATAAGCTTTAGATATCTGTTGAGAGCTGTTCAAGTTATAGTCTTTAAAGATCGTAAGAATTTGAAATAAATTATATGTTGTGATTTCTCCTATTCTGTATTCTAATTGTCACATACATATGACGTAAACTTTATAATAAGGAAATTTTGAACGTTTACTTTTTACTTGACTTTTTAAAATATCATGTAGAGAAAGCACAGTAACAATAAATTGTGAAATAAATGAAATAGGTATTTGTTGGAAGATTTGATTAAAAAATATCAGAGTATATTTTAATTCCAAGAGATTCATCTGAGTTTGTTTGTTTGTTTTAATGCTTTTCTAAACTTATTATAAATCAATCAATATTATTTTAACTGCAAATTATCTGTAACATATATATGTTAAAATATCTATATTATCCAAAGACCCGCGTCGAATATTAGACAATATTTAATATAATTATTAAAACGGTTTACACGGCTTCTAAATTTATATTTATTAATACACATTGGGAAACTGATATTAAAGAATACATTGTTGAATACCTAACTTACCAAAAAAATTAGTTTTTTTTCAAACTTTTACAAATAATCTTTGACTTCAAAGCACTGTGCAAATGAAATGCCAAAAACCGTACAGAAACACAGGACGCCGCTGGCGCTAGGACAGCTATGTACGTTTGAAGCATATTTAGCAATTCAAGCGCTGTTCTCCGCGTCTTTGTAACGCAACTGGGTGTTTGTTTTCAATTAGACACTGCAATAGTCCATTGTGCGTTTATACCAGTATATGGGAGATTTTAAGCCGTCATAATAATTTCTTTTTTTTTGTCGTGCGGGTTAAATATAATAAATGAATAATATACATTGTTATTATTTAAATAATGTTAATAAGCATTACATCCAATGTATCCTTACAAATGGATCTCCTAAATGAGTCCAGAGTCCCAAGCGTGATATGTCTAGGAACTTTGTGTCCCCTTATTTGATTTGGGTTCAAAGTTATGACAGAGTCGACTAAAATAAGGTTATTTATCAGAATTTCACTTTATACGGTATGTCATGTTGTGGTTAAAATGCTATGAAAGTTCATATAATAATATACATGTAGCATTATAAACTAGGTAGAATTTGGCATATTACTACTACTTTTAAATTATGTTCACAATAACCTGCTTAGTATATGTAATATTAGAAATTGTTTATAAACATGTCAGCCATGTTAAGCTTATTTTATTTTTTAATTAAGTATTGTATAAAAATAATAAAGATAATTTTAGTAAAATTGAAACATCTCGATGTAATTAAACGATTACCCATAGATAGTAATTGTTAAATGAACATTTTAAATTGTTTTTTTTTTTCTATTTTTTGTAATTTGAGCATGTAGTAATTTAATATTTATAAAGCAAACTATTTGAGTAATAAATGTTTCTATCTCTAAATATTTCTTTATTTCTAATTTATTCTTCTTAAAATATTTTCTTGTAATTATTGTGTGATATTTACTTGCCTAATTCACAGTGGAACACTTTAGACAGTTACGTTACTGTATTAATTTTTTATTTTTTATTTTTTTTTTATACTGTCTAGGTTAGTACTTAACTACATTCCACCTGATGGAAAGTGAAAATGTAGTCATAGGTGGTAAGGCGTATTAACCCAGTAACCTATTCACTCTTCTCTTGAAGACACCCACATCGTATTGGGACGGAAATACCGACGCAGGCAAGCTATTCCAGTCCTTCGCTGTACGCATTAAAAAAGACGAAACAAAGCGCTTCGTTCGGACAGGAGGAATGTCCACAACGTAAGGATATGGATATCCGCCGTGCGTCGGAACGTCCTGTGATGGAAGGGGGACGGAGGAATTAAATCGTGTAATTCCTGCGCACACAATTCAATTTTTCATAGCATGTCATACCCAGGAGTGGGCACAAAATAAATAGGCTGTTTTTGAAACATTTTTAATAAATTATATTGCTACAATTACCTATAAATGAAAACTTATTTGCTTTGAAACTAAATGCTTTAAATTTTGATTTTCAATACATTTTTTCATATTTTTTAAATAATCTTTCCAGCTTAAGTACATTATAAGTATTATATAACAGCTCATTGTATACAAATTATTTTGTAAAACAAATGTTATTTCATTGATTTTAGCCAATTACATCACGACCGAGACACACTCACCGAAGAGCAGCAATAACAGACGTAAATTAATTATTCATTAAATTATATTCACTACCAAGAAAGCCTCATTTCGGCTTATGATTCAGAATGGCCGAATATTATTTCTGAACAAATAAATAAAAACAGTTGTTGTAAGTTATAATATTAAGGTATAGTAAACGTTGTTAATTAATATAATCCTAGTATTAATGAAACTTACATGCTGAAGATATTAGGGTAATCTGTATTAATATTTGCAGTTAAGTCAGCTTTACCTTTTAAGTAACCTTAAGCTTTTTACTTCACAGTTAAGATTGAAGAAGAAATAACTACAGTAAATAAACAATATTTTTTTGTAAGACTATGGTCAATGTGAACTGGACTTCATAAATATGGTGAGTTAGCAAGAACAAGTTCGAAAAAATACATATAATATTATGTAAACTTGACTGGAATAAAGTGTTTATCTCTCTGCAAAGGCCTTGCACGCGGATTAATTTTTTCAGTGCTTTATTCTCACCATTAATCTGTTTATGTTAATCTTTTTTTATTAATATTGTGGTATAAATTTTATTGAAATGTTTATATTGAGACCTATTATATTTACCTTAACTTGTAGTAGGTAATTTATTTTAATACTTGACAAGTAAAAAACAACATTAATGTGTATACTTTATATAACTTATATTTTATATTCAGTTAGTAAGTGTAAGTAAAATTGAAAAATATGTTACTAAAGGTAAAATAGTTCTATTACACTGTATAGAACGTATTATAATGCACTGCAACCTGTAACAATAACGGAAGAATATTCGATAAATCAAAACGGTTAAAGCATCGTAAAATGAAAGAGCAACCACTAATTTGTTCTAATTGTAGCGTAGTATATATTGGAACAGTTGTTTGATTATAGTTTATACCTCCTGTAAAAAGCTACTATAAAAATAAGGATTCTAACATATAAACAATGACTGATGTAAATAATTTTAAATAATATCTTAAGATTCATTCATACAGAAATTTGTGGATTTTTTTATTCTACCTGTTTATAACAAAGTATAATTTGTTTTTTATATATTATTTTATATATTCTATGATGGAAATTATATAGAAATTATATAGTATATTGCGGTATGCTCTTTGAATGGTTCTTAACGATTTTCAAATTCACTGTGTATCACGAAGCGCTTATGTGATACTGATGTTATGTATTTTAAGGAAAATACTGTATAAAATCTTTGTATTCATAGAGTAGATTTCAATTATATTTTTTACACTAAAACTTCAGTTATTGGATATTGCAAACGCCTTTAACTTCATCCACTATCAGCAATTAAACACTTGTCAACACAAATGACATATCAAATTAATACATTTCTAATTTTATTTTAATGATAACTAGAATTAATTTATGTCCTTTGTAATGTTATTTTTTTTTCATTGTAAAATGTAAAATTTGTAGAAAGTCAGCTAATGGCATACAAAATCAAAACGCTTTAAATAAATTTTGCTTCATAGCAAAAAACCACACAATATATTTCGTATTGTGTACCTGACAGTTAGCAAATATTATCATTTAGTATCACGCGCCATACATCATCAGTACGTACTCCACAATAAATTAGTTTAAACTGTTGTTACGCATATTATTAAAGTAGTAGTATTTTTCATACAACGAATTATATTTATGTTGCTCTATCGTAATTCTGTTAATAAATTATATAAGTACTAATATCTGTCCTCTCCGCGGAGAAACCATGACACTGTCTCATAAAATTCATTGAAATAAAAAGCTCATAAATGTTCAACCTATTTCTTCAACTTCTTAGTATAAATGGTTAATATTATACTTTACCTTTCAGTGACTTCTTTAGACTTAAAAGCATATCAGCAATGTAAAGAAACGAAAATTGTTCATGGACTTTTAAATAACATTATTTAATTGAAATTTCTTGGTTGGACATCTGAAAAGGCTTCTTCTCCAATAACGTTAACTTAAATAGAAAGAAAATATGTACCACTTAAAGCAATTAGTTTACTTTAAATTATTATTTAGCGATCAAATGTTTCAATATTATTTTATGATTATTTTTATATTTCAATATTATTTCAACAATATTTTTATAAGTACTTTAAAATTGTAAAAACTTATAATTTGATATTTAGTTGAAGCTATTTTAGGACCTTTTTTATTATATCTTATTCTCGTTCTCACTTCGATAATAATTGAAACTTTATATAATTACCAAATACGTTCCAAACTGTTATTAACAAAAAAATTACATGCAATTTTGTCATCATTAATAAGTATAATAGAAATATTTTCATTGAGTTATGTACGCTCATTTATTTAAACTGGAAATTGATTTCTAGGTAACCTCAATTGATTTTTATCTAACAGCTCAATGGCTGTACTCCAGTAACTTAAATTAACATTAAAATATGATAGTATAGCATATAAATATGATAGTCATGAAAAAGTAATTAACATGTTTTTAATTAGTAAAGACTTTTTAAAATTGCTTCAAACAAAATATATGTAATTCTACAACCGTCGCTGATAACATCAATAATATTATTCAAATGTAAGCAGTCCGCCGATATCTAAATCTACCTATAAAAGAGAATCAAAATTGAATATTCCCAAAACAAAGTCGCAACACCTGTGTGATGGCTGATTTGCATTCTGTCCTGAATCCCACATAACTTCTATTTTTGACACTGTCCACTGAATCTTTGTCCATTATTTGAACCAACACTCTCAGTTTTTATATTGATGGATAGTTGATTTATACAGAAGTATGAAACATGTCCAAACGATTTCTGATTGAAACGTTCTTAACTATGAGAGAGATATCGAATAAAATTGTTTTAAGAAAATACAACATCGGTCACGTTTTTTAAAAATTTAAACAGAAAATAAAATCCAAGTCAGAAACAAACATCAAATTCTTAAATAAACAAATAACAAAATTAAATTAAATATTCATTGAATATACATCTCTAAATCAAGAAATGAAAACAGTAAGATAAAATAGCTAATTTAGTAACAATAAAAAAAAATTAATATTTATAACAATAACAAAACCACAGAAAAGATACGGGATGTTGTAAAATTATTGAGAATATATCTCATCTCATTATAGTAAATATACGAAGTGACAATTGGGTAGACCTCGAAGAATTCGGTCTGCCCATTCATTTGTACCCGACTTTAGAATTTTGGAAAAATTTCTTCACAGGAGGTCTTCTTATAACCCCCTGAGTCTGAAATGACCATTGGTCAAAAAGTTTATATATATATATATATATATATATATATATATATATAAATATATATATGCGTGCGTGCCTCCAGATTCGACTCTTGTCAGCACGATAGCGGCCGCAGTTTCGCTCGGATCGCTTTCAAACTTTGCACAAAAATCAACCATCCAAAAATGAAGGTCACGTCCGTTAACCAGAGAAATCCGGCCACAGGGGGCGCTAAGGCCTCACTTTTTCTGATTTCAGTTTTTCGACCATAACTTTTTCCCTATACAAAGAAGATCAATCGCGTTTATATTATATGATGTCTTTGATGAGTACCTATAACTAATGTACATAAACCGAAAACCTAACTTCAATAACTTAGGGGTGGGGGTAAAAAAACCGAAAATTTTTGGAAAAAAAATTCATAACTTTTTTTTGGTAAACATACTTACATCACAAGTATTTTTAATGGAAAGGTTATTTTTCATTCTAAATTTAGGTATGAAAAGTTTTTCCGTAAAAGGTACTGTTTTCGAGAAAAAAAATAAAAACCACTTTTAGCTTGAAAATTTAAGTTAGGTAAAACCACGGCAACTTCTTTCTGGTAAACATTCCCTCCTCGAAAATAATTTTAGAAGAAAGGTTATTTTTTACTTAAATTTAAGTATCAAAAGTATTTCCAAAAAAGATACCTTTTCCGAGAAAAAAAATAAAAACCGCTTTTTGCTTGAAAATTTTTGATGTAAACAACGGCATCATGTGTTATTCTTAGGAAGTGAATTATATTTTAAACGAGCTACACACGAGGTCTACCCACGCGTATCTCCCTGCGGGCACGGATTTTTTATCAACTTCCTTTATTAGCAATAATCTTGGCAATACTTAATTAATACAGAAATAAAACTCTAAGGCAAAAACTAAGAAAATTATTTCCCAGAATATCATAATTTTCTTGTTATTTACATTCCATGTTCAATATAATTTAATATAATTAATTGTACAAGTTATAATTAGTATTAAAATTCATTATTTTTTGTTTTGTTCTACATACATATTATATACGTTTGATTACCTCTTGGTTGTTGCTTATAATTGCACCCGTAATTACATCTACCAAAACGGAAATCCGAGAAAAGCTTCTACTGGAAAGTGTAAGAGTCATTCAAAAATCTTTATAAGAATCTTTCAAATTATTTGAAGCCAAAGGATTGTTGCTGAATTTTAGTTCAATTTCGTAGCTTCGTAGGCCATCAGAGGCAGAGAGTACTGAAAAGGACAAACGATTTTGTAATCAGCACCGTAATAGATTCAATAGTATTGTCACTTAACAGCGGCATCAGCAGATTAACTTCAGCTTCTCTCGTAGCGCGCTACGTTATAACATATTCCATTCAATATTACATTTATATGTATTACATATATAAAATTTTATCTGACATCTATTATTGTAAGACCTGTGTAAATGAGGCTAGTAGAAATTTACTGTTGCACTTTGAAACAACCTGGTTTTACCCATTAAGGTCATTTAGATATTGTATAATATTTATCTCCTTACCCATCTCAATATCAAATAAACAAAAATACTTTAAGAATATGTTATAAATATAACAATAGCTTAACATATTTTAAGGTGACATATTACTAGATACATACATTATCTCGTCCATTCATTCTCTTATTTAACCTAATTATATATATAATTTTTATAACTCCATACTTATGATAAGATAGAAATGTTAAGAGGATGGCTACATCGTTAATAATGCAAAGAAAAAATAGATGTGATCTGTCTCATATCTTCTTTTCTATGATCTACTTGGTCAGCTGATGGAAAAGCATAGATTTCTTCAAAAAAACATTTCATTACAACCATACAGACGCCTGGGACAATTCTGGCTACAAAAGGACAGAAGAGGGTGGATTCCATAACCAGCTGGGATAGGGATAAAACTATAACTTTGTTATGTGCTATGAGTGCTGCGGGCGGGTATATCCCGCCGATGTTTATTTTTACTCGTAAAAGGATGACTCCTCTGCTCGAAAAAGATGGTCCAGCAGAGGCACTTTACAAATGCTCAGACAACGGTTGGTGACGGTTAATGAGGCTTTGTTTCTCGATTGGTTGGCACATTTTAAACAGCACGCTAACCCGTCTGCTGATGAACCCATCCCACCCTTTTAATACTCGACAACCATGCTAGTCATATTTCTCTTTCAATTTTCGAATATTGCAAGTCTAATCACATTCATATGTTGTCCCTTCCGTTCCACACATCTCATAGAATCCAGCCCG
Source organism: Melinaea menophilus ssp. n. AW-2005 (assembly GCA_918358695.1). NCBI lineage: Eukaryota > Metazoa > Arthropoda > Insecta > Lepidoptera > Nymphalidae > Melinaea > Melinaea menophilus. The sequence continues at coordinate 7,252,840 of OU911055.1, read as the reverse complement.
TGGATGTTTCTTTTTATGGGTCTTTCAAAACAGCCTATAAAAAATAATGTGATTTATTTATGAAAAGCCATTGTGTAGAAAAACTAACCCCTTATGACGTAGCATCTTTGGTGAAAAAAGCATTTAATAATGTTGCGTCTATTAGCAAAGGGGATTTAGATCAACTGGAATATTTCCACTCAATCCAGAAATATTCACAGATGAAGATTTTCTAGCAGCAGAAATTCAGGCAAGAAACTCCAAGGATACTCTTATTTATTTTTCCACCTTCACGCCATATCCCTTGCGGGGTAGCCAGAGACGACGGAGCGCCAAACGCTACGGTCTCTGCATACCTCTTTCGCCTCGGCCACAGACATCAACTTCTTCATACATGCCCTCCGGGGGGTCCTCATGCTTTTTACGTGACCTTCCTCCAGTATCGTAGCTACTGTATTTTCGAAGGTCACTCGAGGCCTCCCCCTGTCTCTCTTACCGCTCACTTTTCCCATATAAATCTTTTTTACCATTCTTTCATCACTCATTCGTTCAACGTGCCCAAACCACCTGAGCACGTTCTTCTTCATTCTCACCGTGACATCTTCGCTAGTACCTGCCATTCTGTGGATCTCTTCATTGCGGATTCGATCAGCTAGACTGACTCCGCATATTCTGCGAAGAGATCGCATCTCCACAGCATTCATCTTTCTTACATTCTTCTTCTGTGTTACCCACGTTTGGCTGCCGTATAACAGTGTCGGTAGCAAAACTGCATTGTGTACAGCCAAACGTGCAGCTATACTGACGTTTTGCCGTCTCAACAATGCAGTCAAAGCACCATTGACTCTGTTACCAGCAGCAATACGCCTTTCCACATCCATTTCGTATCTTCCGTCTCTGCTAAACATACTTCCCAAATATACCACTTCATTCACTTGTTCTATTATCTTATCATTCACGTTGATCTTACATTCTGTTCTTTCTTCATTTCTTTCAAATATCAGAACCTTCGTCTTATCTGCATTCAGGTGTAGACCATTAATTTCACACCCATCTTTCAGAGTGGTGACCAATGCCTGCAAATTGCATTCTGATGATGCAATGAGCACTGCATCATCTGCATATAGTAAGCAATTGACCTTAAGGTCACCTACTTTCACTCCCATGTCACTATCTTTCACTCCTTGGAGACAACTATCCAAATACAAATTGAACAACCAAGCTGACATAGCGCAACCTTGCTTAACACCCGATTGGATGTCAAACCAGGGCGACATGCCAGCTCCTACTCGCACACAGGCTGAGTGATCTCGGTAAAGAGACCTTACAGCCTGTAGCAAGGGTCCGTTCACATTGTATCGGGGCAGTATCTCCCATAACTTCTTTCTCACAACCCTGTCAAACGCCTTTTCCAAATCCACAAAAGCACAGAAAACCTTTTGGTTTAGGGCCAAAAACTTTTCCGTGATCATGCGGAGGGAAAAGATCTGATCTATACACCCTCTTCCAGGTCTAAAACCTCCTTGTGCCTCCCACAACATCCTTTCAGATCTCTCTTGCATTCTTCTCGCTAAAATTTTAGCATAAACTTTACCGCCCAAGCTAATCAAACTGATGGCCCTATAGCTTGCACAGTCTATCTGTGAACCTTTGCCTTTATACAAAGGTACGATGACTGCACTTCGTCAATCGTCTGGGACCTCCCCAGATTTCCAGCATAAATTGCATAAAAACCAGAAAAAGTCCCAGACGCGTGGCCCACCATATTTGATCATCTCGGCAGTAACTTCATCTGCTCCCGCAGCCTTACCACATTTCAGACTTCGAATCACGTTCTCTACTTCTTCTAAACTGATTTCACCATCGGCTACATCTTGACTCAGCATTACGCTGGTAGTCAAGACCGAGGCGTCCTCACGTTCATACATCTCCTTATAGAATTCCGCCCACCGCTGCAAAACGTGTGCTTGCTCAGTTAAAATTTCACCGCTTTTCGAAAGCACCCCTTTCATTCTACAGGTTACCGAACAACCCCGGGAACCACTAACTTCTCGCCAGAAAAGCTTCGTGTTTTCCCGGAAGTTGTTCGTCAACCTTTCATCCCTTTCTCTCTCAGAATTTTCACGCTTCATCTTTATAAGTGCTTTCGTTTTGTGCTTTTGCAGCTTGTATGCTCTTTTTCTTATCTCTCTCATACTTTTATCCTTACCAGAGGCTTTATAATCCAGCCATGCTTTCTTCTTTAACTCTACAGCGTCTTTCACTTCATCATCCCACCATTCATCGCGCTTTTTACTAAAACCTCTTTTCCTTTTACCACATACTTCTGTCGCTACTTTAACCATACCATTCCTAAGGTTCTGCCAGCATAGTTCAACACTTTCATTTCCAGAATCATAGCTTTCAAGCTTTTTGGAAACCCTCTCTTGATATTCCTCTCTGATCGGTGGACCCTGAAGCTTCCAGCTTCTTATGCGATAATTCGACGCCAAGCTTGGACACGTCGTGCGGCTGCGCCAACCTGCGAACAAACCTCTTATTCTAGCAACGACTAGATAGTGGTCCGTTCCCAGATCAGCACCTCTGAACAATGAACATTTGTCCTCTATTTGAATGTCTGATTTACTCTGGACTAAAGTATTAACCTTTTATACAACATTTTACTTTAAATAGCTTTAAGCTCTTCATAAGATTGAGATCTTAACTTCGGTCACGAGACAGCCTGTTATATTGTTTTTAGTAATTAACTTTATTGCAACGAAATTAAAATACATTTTTAAATTAACGATAAAATACTCCTTTTATTTACAAATCCACTAAACCATGACGCGTAAAAGTAAGGATTGAATATAAAAAAAATGTGAATCATGTGATCACTTATTAAAATATCAATTGAAATAAAGAAACAAAGAAGATAAACCACAAGTTATTAAATTATTTTTAGAACACCTACATAATATTTATATTTATTTAACAGAATTTCTTTTTTGAAATTCAGAATAATATTTATTATACTCAAGTGTTGTTCAAGCAACAATATTTTCTTTTCCGGGAGCTTGTTCTGTAATGGTAAGAGTTTCACGAACGGTTATAACTACATGGTCCCTGAGTGATGAAGTAAAATTTATTGTACATTGAAAACTAGGCTGATTTTTTTGAGGATTCCGTATCAACGTATTTGTAGTCATATTACACTAATCCACAAAGTATGTTAAAATAGAGATTGTTCAAGTAACAATTTAAATTTAGTTGTTGCTTTAATATATTTATTGAATACATGTTTCACACAAGTGAAATTTACTTTTTGTATAGTTCGTGGATGACTTTTAAATGCGTTTATCGGTCAAACTGTGTTATGTCTTACTTATATCATGTACAAAGCAAGCCTTACATCCATAGGAATATAATTTACAAAATTGCATTGCATTGTTCTCCTTAAATCAATACATCTGGCTGAAATTATACTGCAAAGTATTTAAAACATGCCTAAAATAAAGAAGAAACTTAGAAGATTGTTAATTTTATAAAATCTTTATTTACCTTGAAGTTGTATTTTAATATTAAATAAATAATCCAGTAAAATTCATGTAGCATTTGCTAACAAGTAGATTAAGTTAGTGCAGACACTAAGCGCTTATAGTGTGAGCTTATCTTTAACCCGTCTCATTATGTCTCTGTGTAACTTAATGAACAACACAAATACGTTTCGACTACCCTTCAAGAATTAATCTTTGGACTATTTCAAGACTCAGCAATTTTCTATAAACTATTGTATTTTTGGATCCTATAGTTATAGTTGGATTAAGGATCCCCCGGCGTATCTGCAATGTGTTTAATTCCAGATCGATATATTTAAGATACAAGGATTATTAATTATAAGTATGACATGTATGTAAATATACATATATTGATTAGTAATAATTAATATAAATATATTAAAGCTAAATACTTCAAATACTAATTTATTAATAGATGTTTAATATCTAAGTCTATATCTACGAGTATATAGATAATTATAAAACAAAGTGTTAGCGTTTCTGTGTCACTGAATATTGATAAGAGTATAGTGGAAAGCATTTTGAACAGACAGGCATCGTTCATCTATAATACTGTTTAATTTCAGTCAAATTCAAGTGATTCGTGATTTAGTACTAATCAGTAACTTTTATCATTATTATTTATAAACTCCATTCTCTTGAGTTTATAATGATATCACTCTCATAAATAATCGTTGGTGTGTCCAGTTTAGAATTTTTTATGCACGATCTTTCACTACACCTTATTCCAATCATTAAAACTTTACATAATTTATCAAATGTTACAAACTGTTGCTCACATAATATAATGAAACAAAATTCACCGCTTATTAATTAGGGATAAATTACTTATGAAAATACTGAGCTTATTTTAGTTAATGGATCTCCATTAATATTACCAACTATCTAGTTGGTAATATTAATGTTGATCATCTGATGTACCTTTTGAAATATTTTGAAAAGCTTCTTCTTAATTTAGGTTTCTCTTTATACAGTTTATAATATTAAAATTGCCTTACTTAATATAACCAGGATCTGTTACAATATTAAATATAAAAAATACATTCACAACCGATGAGCCTTAGCTACATTACCCTAACAGTATTGAAATGTATGAAATCCCTCTACATACTCGTATTATTCAACTTATTTATATATTTTTTTACTATTCTTGGAATATCTGTCAAAGTATAAAAGTTATGGCACAGTTAATAGTTATCTGATGTTTGAATAGTCATATAATAAAATTATGACTATTCTAAGGTTTTTTAACAACTGAAATATTACATTTTCAACTGAAAATACAATAATTTAGTATCTAAAATCTGAGAATTAGTGTTCGTGTTTGAGACTATCGTGGAGTTACTTTTCCAAACTTATTATGCACATTTACCTTAACATACGTTACTAACTAAACAAACGTTATTTCAGAAAAAAACAAATTTATTATTTAAATTGTACTCCAATGTACTAATTATTTTTTTATCGTATTTATTTATTTACCAATAAGTTTCTGTAAATTTAGGATTATGAAATTTAACGTAACAGATTTTAAGGAATGTACACTATTTTGTTCTCTCATTGTTTTTGTTGTCACAATAATCCTCGTTTAAACCAGGGAATAGAATAATGTTGTCTGCACTCACATTTAATGTATACTTGTCAGTTTATCTATTTTTCTGTTTGTTTGTTTGCGCACTACATAAAAGGTTAATACCTTTGCTAGTCAACAGTGTCACGTCAGTGTCAGTCATCTATGAAACTTTAGCACTGATTAACATTGTGGCTTTAGAACTCTGTGAATAGATATATTAAACATCTATGGATAAACTAATGTAACAAAGTAAAATTTTTAATAATAATTTAACAATTATAAAAAAGGTTATATATATAATAAGGGATTTATTAACGGTCCCTATAGCGTTCAATTTAATGATTTCAGAGAATCCATTGAAATGATGTTTAACGAAGAAGAGACAAATTGAAACATTTGTAACTGAAACAAATACATAGAACACCATAGACACTGGGACAGCGTACATTTGTATCATGTTTATCAATGCAGGCGCTGTCTTCGACGCCTTTGTTACGCTACTGGGTGCTTGTTTTCAATTAGGAACTGCGTTTGTACCCTACAGTATCTATGTTATGCTGATACATGCATGAATCGAATACCACGGAAATTTATTCTTGTTAGACTGTAGTTAATTTCAAATTGAGTCTTGTTTTTATATTCCTAACTTTCCTTTAATACTTCTTCTTATGTTAAGTAAATATGTCATATAAAATAGTTTTTATGTTAAGTAAATATAAATATTAATGGTAGTTCATTCTCGCTAAGTGTAAAAGAGTAAAAGTATTAAAATATTATTTATTTAAGAACTGTTATAAGAGACCTTTCTAGAAAGTATATTTTTTGAAAATTAAGAAAATACAACTTATCTCTTTGAGATAAGCCTTATACCAAAAAAAAAGATTTGTAAAAAAAAAATATTGATTTATCTTAGCAAAAAACACGTAAAACTAAACAATTCTTAAATATTCTATATGACATCGTGATAATACTGTTTCATACTAGCACCAATCAAGTAATTAGTGAACTATTATAAAGAAAGGTTTTTAAACTTTAATCGTTTATTAAAGAACTTTACTTTTCCTAAACGAATTCTATTATATGACTACAGTGACATGAAGGTAATAAATTAATATCAGTCCGACTCCGAGTTCGTCTGGTTAGTAACTTTTTCTCTTACACATTATTCTAATTGATTTGGTAAAAAAGAAACAATCAATTTTAATAGTTCATATCACTAGTTATTTATTTGACTCAATATTTTTTGTAAAGTTACAATATTCAGTGTAAAACTAACCGCTTATAATTATTTACCTGTCGATATGTCGATAAGATTGTTAATAATCAAAGACAACATTGAAGGAGGACAGCGCGAGATCAAACTTAGTAGAAAATAAAAGACGAGGCCTACGCCAAGAAACATCGTAGAGAATATCAGAATTTACTAAAAATTAATAATTAAAACTATTATCTACTGAATATATGTTTCATGTTTTGCTTCGCTCCCGTTATTTGGATGCAGTTGTTAGATCCCGACTCTCTTGTAAACCTCGAAACGTTGATAGATACGGTGCCTATAGAATAGAGAACCCCCTAAAATATACCCCCGAGAACATTCGCAGTAGATGGATTAATTCGAATAATAACTGCATTTTTATATCAAATACTGACTAATGAAATGCATCTCAACTGTCAGCGGAATATTGCAATGATCCATCTAAAACCTAACAAATGATTAATAACTCTTAATAGAGAATGATACTCAGTTAAGGAATATCTACATTTTATATTTATTATTTGCATGGAGAAATAATTAGATGAATACTCATATATACACATATATTTTCGAAATAAATAATTTTGACAGTGCAGTTGAGCCTGGACCAATTATATTAATATAACTATATTTAGCAGTATTTTTTTAGTAATAGCCTTTCTTTTTCATATTTTTTTTTGCTGCAAGCAACTAAAATTTATAAATATATTGGTCTGTGCTCTTAAATAAAATACGAAGCGTGAGTCATGTGCTCCGAAGAGTTGAGTACACTTTGACCGACAAACGCAATTAAAAGTTATTCCCGAACCCTACGAGGGATGAGGAAGTGGTATTTGTCTAAGAAGTAGATTCAATGATGCTATCTCTGTAATGAAAATACAAACTGGATTGGAAAAAGTTTTGACATTAGTTATTAATTTTAAAGGATGTACTTATGTCAATTATAAATAAAATAAGCACAGGTTTCTTAATAAACTATTAATTTTAATAACCACCTACCTTTCTGCTATTAAATATATATTGTTTAATAAGCGGTTTTTAATTTTATAGTGTTGTATTTTAATTTAACATTTAATAAATGTTATTAGCACCAGTAAGTTTTTTACGCAAAAGGAAATGGGAATAATGGTTTCGATTAAAGAAAGTGGTGAGAAAATAACAATTTAAATAGATTAGTCTATTGGAATATATTTTTTGATGCACGACTTCATTTCAATTAATACCAACTTGTGAGTTATGTAAGGATTAATTAGAATCATTCCAAAAGTATATTTATATTACATATTTCGTCCACTGTATAGCCGAAGTGGTTGCCTACTCTAAGTCCATGTAAGGTAAGCATCAGAAATAAATGTTGTTAGTGCCACCGGTGACGCTGTCATGGCCAGTAGGGCTAACAGCAGAGACACACAAAAAAAAAAAAAAAAAAAAAAATGTTAAACAACACAAAGATCAGAATCCAGATTAAATTGACTGTGTATATCTTTAATAAATTGAAAAACAAGTGGAACGTATTATATTTGCAAGTAAGATATACTGCGATTATGATGAAGCAGCCCTATGATATCTCCGGTTAATGTGATTCAATACATCCAATAGTATGTATGATAAGATCTCTTGGTATGAAGTATTTTATAGCTAAATTTCATACAAATGTATGTATACAATTCCAGTAATAAAATATATGTATTATATAGTTCCAATAATGAAATTATATAATTAATGTTTTAATTTTTATGAAATATATACTTGCTTTGTAATAATTGTAGGTATTATGCAAATTTTGGTTAATCTTAACATTTTAGATGTAATGATCATAAGTAAACAGATTTCTGCTTTACTCGAGATAATAACCTTAATAATATTTTTCATTTAGTTATATTTTTTTATACATACTGCTTTTTTTTTGATTTCGTTAGGTTTTTATTGTATTTTACGTTGTGTAGTCTAGTGACTCATTTCACCAGAGTGAAATAGATTACCGATGTCTATTTCAAATTTAATCCAGATATATGAAAAAACAGCAAAAAAAACTTTAAACAAACCAACAGTTTCAATATTTTGCACTGAATAAAAGCCTTTTGTGCACTTTTGTGTCAAAGGCGGATAAAAATGATATATCGAGAGATCGTCCAGCTCTAGGCAGTGTATACAATTTATTATACTATGCTTACACTTTTATTGCATTTGTATTGTAAGTTAAAATTATTGAAATAGAACAATAATATTATATAAGTTTCTCTTAATACTAAATTATTGATACTAAGCAGAAATTACGAGATATTAAAAAAGGCCTTATATTGGATATTTCAGACGAGTGTGGCCACACGTGATGAACCTCCTCTACTACCGCAGGAGCTAATTACTGGAATAGAAAATGGAAACTGAATTGTACATGGGTACGTTGTAAGAACGAGAAGCATATAATAATGAAGGCCAACTGCGGATGATTCCTAGAAATTTGTAAAATAGTTTGTTAATACTAATAATATTATCTACTCAGACCATTGTACTATGTTTAAAAATCAGGTAATTAAATATAAATAAAGTCATAAGACATACGATCAAAATATATTACGACATTGATTCATTATTTTTTATTATAAGAATGTTCTTATAATTACCACTGCCTCCTATAATTTCAATATAAAATATTTTGAGAATACAGTAACTTGTATGTACTTTGACCATAAATATCAAATGAAATGTCATCAAAAAGGTGTACTGATAAAACTAATAATGTAAATATATAAAATATAGCTGTATATCATTCTTTAAAGCTATAACAATATCTCTAAACATCTGAAGAACATTTGATCCCAACGTTATAATCCGCTTTCAAAACAGACCGTTTAGTTTAGTCATAGAGGAATGTTGTAGTATTAAGAGATATGTTTATACAAAAATATTTCATAAAGTATACTTAGAAACAACGTATAACAAAAAGAAGATTCGTATTAAAATTAAAGAGAAAGAAGAAATAATAAAAGTGTTTGATAATTTAAAATAAATGCCTTATTTTACTTAGCATCTACATAGAGCAGCTTTTATTGATTATAATATCGAGATCACTATATACATATTATTATAAATCAAATAATTTTAAAGGTTACAATCTCCCTCTACCTAAAAATAAAATAATAATATAGTAACTAATCACAAAACATGTAACCACAACTACCACAGTTTTAATCAGCTAAAATAACATGGAACTTGAAATTTAAGCAATAAAAGTTTGACTTAAAAAGCTAAAAACTATTTGAACTATTTAAAGAAACATATTCACATCGCAAAGCTTGTCAAATCACGTTCCCTCGGAAAGTGATTTAAAAAATTAAATAAAACAGCCCCGTCGAGTCACAAGCGAAAGAGAATTAGGTGTAAGTAAATATGTGACAGCAACACCGTCACGAAATTAAAGCAAATAAAAGTTTCCTGAACTATAATATTATCTTTTTGTTGCTGCTTTTTCCGGCGATAATTTTAAGCACATTTACGCATTTAATTATGTACAGAAGACAATAAAGGCTTTATATATCATATCATATCATAACAGGTAGATAAATAACCTGGCTAACCAATGCCCACTGTTGGTCTTCCCGTGAACACATTATTGCCAAGCATTTTCAATTATAAAATGTAATCATTATTTTTTAAATTCTTTCATTTAAAAGTACCGTGACGAGGTTTCATTCCTACAAATATTGAAAACAAAAATTATTGAGATGATAAAAACTGCTGGTGTTAACTTAAATAATCGTCATAGGTTCATGTAGGGTTTTAAAATTGATAGTTATGCGTGATTTAGAACAAAATGAAAATCAACTTCACGTGTATTGCGACATTGTTTGAGAAGATTGAATTTTACTACTCTTTGATAGGAATTTGATTATTGGACCGCATACATTTGTATAATGCTGATGACACCTCGCTTATGCTGATGACACCTCGCTTATTTTTAAAGTTGAGCGTGATAGGATTAATTATGACGAAGTAAACAGTACGTTGTCGCGAGTCCTGCATTGGTTCGAAATTAATAATTTAGTGTTAAATGCTAAGAAAACTAAATGGGTAGAGTTTACACTTCCTAATGTAAAAAGTAAAAATTGTAACGCTCTTTAACAATGAAGTGTTAGAATTGATTGACTCAACAAAATTCTTAGGTATAACATTAGATAAAAAGCTCCAGTGGAACCCCCATCTCTCAACACTCGCAGCCAAACTCACTCAGCTCCGCCGTCTTTGCAATTAGAAAAGTTAGACAATTAACGGACATTAATACGGCTCGACTTGTTTATTTTAGTTATTTTCACAGTATTTTATCTTACAGTATTTTATTATGGGGCAGTGCTGTCGAAATTAATTCTATATTTATTTTACAAAAAAGAGCTGTGCGGGCTATACGCATATATAATAAAGTTCCACAAGATATCTTAGACCTTCCATTTCTTAGTTTTAAATCTAAAATCAAAAGTTAAGTTTATTGTTAAATAAAGCTTATTATAACGTTCAAGAGTTTTTAGTGGATCGAAATATGTGGAACTTAAGTTATTGAATCATTTGCAGGATTTATATTATAATGTACATCACCTATTGTTATATTTCTTTTGAAAAGAGCAACTGTTGAGTTTCTGGACGGCTCTTCTCAACAAAGCAGCATTCCGAGCCGGTGGTAATTTACTTACGGACTGACTACACTGACCTTTTTTTGTATTGTAGTAATTGACGATTCAAAAGTGCGTGTAAATGCCTACTTGAATAAAGATATTTTGAATTTGAATTTGAATTTGAATGTTAGTAATGTAGCGGTCGACGTTGGTTGTGATATTAAATATAATGGAAATTTAACATATTATATTTGTCCATGTCCATAAGAAGTGGCTGTTCGGTGTTTTGATTAACATTTGATATACTCCACATATAACGTTAAATATTTACAAATACAGCTAAATATCTCAACTTCAAACTTACTTTGAGCTTAAATATATGAGAATCTTCAAAATGCATCAATACTAAACAATTAATAGCAACAGTTTTTCATGTAATGGTTATTGAAACAACAACGAAAATAAGTTATAAAAGAAAGTTTGTGAATTACCTTATATTAAATATTAATATACAGTATTTCACGGTTTTAAGATCTGTTTCATATTCGTGTTGGAACACACAAATAATCGAAGCATACCAAAAACTATTTTATAAATTTATTAATCAAATCCATAATATAAATTAAAATAGTTGGTTTAAGTGGTGCATATTATCTTTTTATTTCATTAATTACCCTAAATTAACCTCAGCAGGAAAGATGGGTTGTGAGACTTACAACTCCACCAGACGGACAATGATTTATGGCCTCTACCTATGTTTGTAAATCTCCCGAATTTTTTTTTTTATAACATAAATTATAATGATTATGATCTTTTACCAGATATACAACTCTTGACCTCTTCCTGGTTTACTAATGATTTTTAACCAAAGGACAAAAGTAGTAGTTCTTTATACAAAGAATCTCAAATACCTTGGATAGTTATGAGCTCTTTTAGTTATAATAATTTCCTTTATTATTTTCAGATAATTATTTTAAAATATTTAGTTCCGTTACGTTCCATACCTGTGAATCATCGGTCCATCCACTACGAAACAAATATATTTTTTTATTTTAATAAAAATAAACTTCACTGGTTTAACAAAATTGTTTATACTACACAGCAACGCTGCCAGGTGGGAAGGGTGGTATTGCGACTGGGGATATTTGTAATAATCTGTGTGCATTGGTTTTTTATACACCCTAATTGTTGAGCTACTCTTAGTGGGTCAGCTTATTAAACGATTTCTAGTCGGTAAGCTGTGTCAAATTTTTCTTCATTTCCTTCTTCTTCTTCATCTTGAATTTCATTTCTTTATTTGAATATATCCGGTTAAATTTATAATACAGTAATTTTGTTAATAAGAATTCTCGATCCGCTGATAGCATTATTTTCGTTCTTTTGGCTGACAATAAGCTAAAACAAACTCTGAACTAAAGTCATTAACATCCAAATGCCCATTGCAATAAGCAGCTATTATACAAGATCCAAAAGCTTTGGGTACAAGTAATCCGCTTTCCTCTAACATACCATACTATTACGTTACATGGCAGGTACTGGACTGACACTAATATTTATAAATTGCACTTTATTAGTAGTATAATTATTTGCATTATTATTAAAAATAGTTTATATAAAGATTATAAAACCAGAGACTTATTTGTAAACTAAGCTTAACTACCTATTCATTTTATTAAGTGTAAAAATGAAAATGTTTGACTATTTTTTGTAAGAGCTAAAAAGGAGATAAATGTTTAAACTTATGTATGTAGTTTTTGTTATGTTCTTAATGTTAGTATTGATTAATATAGTATAGTACTTGGATATTACTTAAAGATGGTATTGTAAAATTGTTCCACAAATTGGTTTCCTCTGCACTCTTATGGGTAACTGAAGAGATCTTTTTATAGAGTTAAATTAAACAATACGCAAAATATAAAAAACAGTTTAAACTATTTACTGAAAAATTGTTGATGCATAAATAAAGAAACAAAAGGAATAATTCGTAATAAAACGAATAAACGTATGAACCCTTGAGTAAAACAAAAGCCAAAATAATATAATGTACAACGGTTATGACAATTGATTCAAATTCAAATTCAAATTCAAATTCAAAATATCTTTATTCAAGTAGGCATTTACACGCACTTTTGAATCGTCAATTATTACAATACAAAAAAAGGTCAGTGTAGTCCGTCCGTAAGCAAGCTACCACCGGCTCGGAATGCTGCTCTGTTGAGAAGAGCCGGCCAGAAACTCAACAGTTGCTCTTTTCAAAAGAAATATAACAATAGGTGATGTATATTAATTATAATATAATATAAATCCTGCAAATGATTCAACAACTTAAGTTCCACATATTTCGATCCACTAAAAACTCTTGAACGTTATAATAAGCTTTATTTAACAATAAACTTTTGATTTTAGATTTAAAACTAAGAAATGGAAGGTCTAAGATATCTTGTGGAACTTTATTATATATGCGTATACTCAGACCCATGAAGGATTTATTAACTTTTTGAAGCCGAAACTTTGGCGTTACGAGTTTGTTTTTATTTCTCGTATTTATCACGTGTCTGTCACTGTTTTTTATATAACTATTTAAATTTTGCCGTATATATAAAATGTTATTAAATATGTATTGGGAAGCGACTGTAAGAATACCTATTTCTTTAAAAACATCTCTCAGAGAATCTCTAGCTTTTAAGTTATAAATAGCCCGCACAGCTCTTTTTTGTAAAATAAATATAGAATTAATTTCGACAGCACTGCCCCTTAATAAAATACCGTAAGATAAAATACTGTGAAAATAACTAAAATAAACAAGTCGAGCCGTATTTATGTCCGTTAATTGTCTAACTTTTCTAATTGCAAAGACGGCGGAGCTGAGTTTGGCTGCGAGTGTTGAGAGATGGGGGTTCCACTGGAGCTTTCTATCTAATGTTATACCTAAGAATTTTGTTGAGTCAATCAATTCTAACACTTCATTGTTAAGGAGCAAGTTACAATTTTTACTTTTTACATTAGGAAGTGTAAACTCTACGCATTTAGTTTTCTTAGCATTTAACACTAAATTATTAATTTCGAACCAATGCAGGACTCGTGACAAAGTACTGTTTACTTCGTCATAATTAATCCTATCACGCTCAACTTTAAAAATAATGGTGTCATCAGCAAAGAGTACAATGTCACACAGACCCTTAACAAAAAAGGGCAAGTCATTAATATAAAGTAAAAACAAAAAGGGGCCCAGAATAGATCCTTGTGGAACACCCATCTTTAGGTGAGAACCAGACGATTTACAATTATTTACGTAAACTCTCTGGATTCTTTGATTACAGACATGTGTAATAATGGTTGCTTCAGATACACTTCAAAATATCAAGTAATGTGATTAGAAATAAATAAACCCAATTGTTTATTAACCATTCAAATAAAATAACTAAAACTGTTTGGAAAATGCTTTTTATTACAGAGAGATTGATCTAATAACTAAAGACAATGCAGATAGAGCACGAAACTTTTGACCCGTGCTCTAGGGATAGTACTTCGTATAGGACTTAAAAAAGATAAAGGTTGTTCTGAAATAGCGATGACAAAACATAGCTGGATGTCAGTTGTTAATAATCATATTAATAGTAACTCGTCTCTTTTAAAATAACTATAAGTTTAATGTAGAATTAAATTTATAAGAAAAGCTTTCAAGGTGCTTTTTATAACGTATGATGAACTTACATTTTAAACCCTCTTGCGACCGGTAACCAATATCTCATAGCAATAAGGGCTGGTTATTATATTATTATATTTCTTTATTTTATTTATTAAAACTTCATTGTATAAGTAATGGTACAATTGACGGAGTCAATGCTATCTAGGCATGCACCTATGTTTATTAAAAACATCACAGTTTATAAGAACTGCAAATTAATAAATATAGTACTGAAATATAATATTTCAACATTATTGACGAAAAGTTACTGCGTGTTGAGTACATAACACAAAAGTATTAGTCATTTTGAATATTGTTTATTTACTTTGTCACGACACAAAAATTGCAATACACATTTTAATTATTTTTATAGCAATAATCTTTTACACATATGAAAGTTTTTTATACTTATCTTTATACTGCAACAAAGTGCAAAACACTGGTTCACAGTTACAATTTATGAGAAATATATTATTTTTTATGTGTTATTAATTATGTATTATAGCTTATTACTGGTGATCAGATAAACTGTTGATGTTTGTAGTAATATCTAATATTAAATAAAGAATTCATATAAAAAAATAATCATCACATAACAGCAAACACTGCTTTATAAATGAATTATAAAAAATTAATTTGAACAAACGCCAAGAACTATTCAAAGAGAATTCCGCAATCACGGTTCAACACTCTCGACTTGAATATAAACAATATACTCGTATATACAAACAAGTTACATTTTGGCTTTTAAAAATTCACAATCATTACTTATTAATTACAAAACGCTTTTGTAAATTACTTACATTAATCATCGTTAGTGTTAGAATGCTTACTTGTATTGCAGCATTAATACAGAGGTACTTTAACAAAGCATGTGGTTAAAAGTTTTAAGCAAATTATCAATTTACGATGCCTTAACCGTTTGACTTCATCGAAATGTCTCCCGTAACCGCACATTATATCGAGTATAGTTAAGTAATTAATTATTGCAAATATAGCCGAAATTTCATAAAATTAAATAGCATATTATTAGTCGTAACGATAATGTCATCAAAAAATCAAAAGTTAGAACAAACTTCTGAATTAAATGTCGATCAGAGGGAGAGTGAAAAAAAACCTTTACAAATTTTAATTTTATATACATACTTGTTAGCCTTTCACGATAGTAAAGTAGAGTAATCACTTACTGTACTCTTGCTAGTTCTTATTATTTGTTATAAGATGTGGATAGTAATAAGAAACCTTAATTTAGTCTAAAATTCATCCCTGTAAACATAATCGAATTACCTCAACCTCCTAAGTGTATACAGTAATCGTATAGGAAACTATTACTATAACAATCACAACGTATTACCAATATTACGTAATCGTAGTATAAATTACTTTAGTGTCCATGAATAATATATTTTATAGCAAAAGATTATTCGACCAGAAATAATATTCGGTCATGTTGAATAATAAGTTAAGATGAGGGTTTCTTATTAGTGTATGTTTTATGAATAATTAATTTACGTCGGTAATTCCGACTCTTCACTAACTGTATTTTGATAATAATGTAAACGGTTCAGCAACTTCTTGGAACTTTTATCGTAATATTCGTTTTATAAAATAACTATTAGCCTATATTATCAGGCTAAAAAAAAAACAAATATCAGATTAGATATGTATAAATTGTTTACAGATAGATATATTATTGATAGAGACCAGAAATCTTTTAAAATATGATCATGTTTCCAGTTATTCAAGAGTAATGAATGAGAAATTCATAATTTAAAAATTAACTTTTGAATAAGATAATATTCTTATAACAGTCATAAACATTACTTAATGTAAGTTGATCCGGTATTATATATTATAATCAATTTAGTATTCATTTCAATTTAATAAAATTAGACAGTTCGAAGATGATTTAAATACAGTATTAAAATAAAGTTATGTCCACTTGATGTGTTTATTTTTTGTAAGTCATAGACCTCGAAGGTATAAATTAAAAATAACAATAATTCTAAAAATATATTATTTTGCCAGTAAAATAAAAAATAAATATCAAATAATAACAATTAGGGTCACCAATTAGCTGTTCTGAGTTTTGTACAATTTGACGAGGTTTGACTCTAGCTAAAAAAATTTATTTAATTTTTCTTTTTCAGAACGTTAATTCTATTTCGCTGTCTTTAATGAGGTTTCATATAATATTTATGAAGTACTTTTGTTTAAAAGATTATTTCAAAAATATTATTAAATAGGTCATGATAAAATTCTTCAAGAGGATTACTCAAACCAGGTTCACTCTTGACCGTTTTTATTAAAGCAGTTGTATCATCAACCTATTTGTGTTATATAATTAGTACACACGCAATATTATAAATAACTTAATATCAAGCTAAAAAAATAATATTAAGAATATATCGAAAGTCAAACTTAATTAGAATTTCCTATAAGGAAAATTAGGTTGAATAATTTTTGTATTTTTCTAATAGCCATTCCTTTATTATTATTTTATTAATTTGTATGTATGTATGTATGAACATAATCTTTTAGTATAATCTGCCAAATTTAATCTAGTTCATAATGCAAATTATAAACTAAATTTAAACCGCTTTTAGCAACAAAATGTACTTTCTTTGTTTATGTGTTCAGTTTTAAAATCATCAACTTAAACTGAGATACAACTTCCCGTTAACCTGTTTTGCCAAGGAAAAGCGAAATTGTGAAATCAAAAATAAATATACGTTCAAATTTTATTACAAGCCTACATTGTTTTTAAAAGGACTATTTCCGCCAAAACGGATTGATTTCACAGTTAATCGAGCTTAAAACAAAAGTTAGTTTAAGAAAACAACATTTTAGCTAATTAATCACAACTCTGACGGGTTTTTATGAACTTCTATCCTGATACAAGTTCAAGATTCTATATTGCGTCTGTATTTATTAAAAGCTATATTTTTATTAATAAGCACTTGATCCAATTTTTACAGAATGCGTATGCAAATTATTTTCGGCATCTCCATATTGAGTTATTTTTTGTATCAGATTAAACTGCATAATAGAGTTAATAAAATAGATTAAGTGAATGTATTTATTTTTTAATTTGTGAAACAAAATTATGTGTTTGAAAAAGATATTTTCCAAAATTTTTCTTTTAATATAATTTATCTTATTATATAAAGTGATTTCTTTAAAATTTCCATATAAATTTATATATAAATAGGCATAAAATATAGTATTCTTAAATAAAAGTCAAATAATCTAAAAGATATTTAAGATAGATTAGGCTTATTTTATTTACTAGCTATATGAAGCATTGTGTCCTATATAAAATTATTTTTAACCCAAAAAATATTCAAGTTTATTTATCGCGTAGAATTCCCTTCAAACATGTACCAGGGTTACATAAGTATATTACTCCAATCTAGGGTCTAATTTAACCCAATTGCCGAACATGCTTCAAATTCATGCTCCTAGTGACTTCGGCGTACTATGAATTTGTATCGTTTTGGCGTTAGAGCGTTTTACATTTATACTGTCTTCCACAGTTATATTAGTGAAAACGCTAAAAACTTTAAATAGTATTTTTGCGGTGAATCAAGTATTTTATTTAAATTTCCTTAATAACGTGATAATGGGTGAATTGTAAAATTTATGTCATATAAAAATAACATTTTATTCAAATAAGAGCTATTTTCTTGTTTAAGTTTCAAATTGATTATTGTATTAAACAAATTTGGGCATATTTGTTTTAATATACTCAGGGTTTAACTTTTGGACTGGAACAGTATAACAGTTAATTTGTAATTCAACTTGTCTTAAGGTTAAATGATTTATATACAGTGAAGTAAACCAATATGTACAAAAAAATCGCCTGAAATTATAATAACATATCTTTCTAGATATAATATAAAAGTAAAAAGTAAAAGGACACAAACACTTTCCTTATACCCGCTCTTATTTATATGGAAATTATAATATGAATTTCGATTTCCGTTAAAATGTTTTTGAGGTTATTACAAATATAAGATTACCCTCTTTTTAAAATAATATAAATAAATATTTTCACTAACTTTTTTCTATTTATATACTTACGATCTTTAATGAATCAATATTATATACTTTGACTGAAATTAAATACATTTCCCTCACTCGTAGTTATTTATTATCGTATGAGCATTATATTGTACATGGAAAAATATAATAATAAAACTTAACTTATTATAAATATAAGAAATAAAGAGGTCCCAGGCGATTGGCGAGGTGCAGTCATCGTACCTTTGTATAAAGGCAAAGGTTCACAGATAGACTGTGGAAGCTACAGGGCTATCAGTTTGATTAGCTTCGGTGGTAAAGTTTATGCTAATATATTAGCGAGAAGAATGCAAGAGAGATCTGAAAGGCTGTTGTGGGAGGCCCAAGGAGGTTTTAGACCTGGAAGAGGGTATATAGATCAGATCCTTTCCCTCTGCATGATCACGGAAAAGTTTTTGGTCCTAAACCAAAAAGTTTTCTGTGCTTTTATGGATTTGGAAAAGGCGTTTGACAGGGTTGTGTGGAAGAAATTATGGAAGATACTCCCCCGATACAATGTGAGCGTACCCTTGCTACAGGCTGTAAAGTCTCTTTACAGAGATCACTCAGCCTGTGTGCGAGTAGGAGCTGACATGTCGCCCTGGTTTGACATCCAATCAGGTGTTAAGCGCTATGTCAGCTTGGTTGTTCAATTTGTATTTGGATAGTTGTCTCCAAGGCGTAAAAGACAGTGACATGGGAGTCAAAGTAGGTGACCTTAAGCTCAATTGCTTGCTTTATGCAGATGATGCAGTGCTCATTGCATCATCAGAATGCGTTTTGCAGGCATTGGTCACCACTCTGAAAGATGGGTGTGAAAATAATGGTCTACACCTGAATGCAGATAAGACGAAGGTTCTGATATTTGAAAGAAATGAAGAAAGAACAGAATGTAAGATCAACATGAATAGTAAGATAATAGAACAAGTGAATGAAGTGGTATATTTGGGAAGTATGTTTAGCAGAGATGGAAGATACGAAATGGATGTGGAAAGGCGTATTGCTGTCGGTAACAGAGTCAACGGTGCTCTGGCTGCATTGTTGAGACGGCGAAACGTCAGCATTGCTGCACGTTTGGCTGTACACAATGCAGTTCTGCTACCGACGCTGTTATACGGCAGCCAAACGTGGGTAACACAGAAGAAGAATGTAAAAAAGATGAATGCTGTGGAGATGCGATCTCTTCACAGAATATGCGGAGTCAGCCTAGCTGACCAAATCCGCAATGAAGAGATCCACAGAATGGCAGGTACTAGCGAAGATGTCGCAGTGAGAATGAAGAAGAACGTGCTCAGGTGGTTTGGGCACGTCGAACGAATGAGTGATGAATGAATGGTAAAAAAGATTTATAAAGGAAAAGTGAGCGGTAAGAGAGACAGGGGGAGGCCTCGAGTGACCTTAGAAAACACAGTAGCTACGATACTGGAGGCAGGTCACGTAAAAAGCATGAGGACCCTCCGGAGGGCATGTATGAAGAGGTTAATGTCTGTGATCGAGGCGAAAGAGGTATGCAGGGACCGTAGCGTTTAGCGCCCCGTCGTCTATGGCTACCCCGCAAGGGATATGGCGTGAAGATAAGTTAAGTTAAGTTAAGTAAAGTAAGAAATACTTTTAGTGTCTGTATATATTAATATGTTAACCGAGTTAACCGAGTCAGACAGGCGACATGCATCATTTGGATTGGACAGTTAGTAACCAATGGATCACTAAAGTCATTTATTAATTAGTCTAATTCGCGGGCATCAAATTCAATAATATAATGATTTATCCTCTGATATAATACATAAATAATTTTCCAGCATTCCTGTACTGTATCTTCCTAATTTAGTGAGAATAATAAATCATTTGCTGTCTTATTTGTTGGGTTTTTGGTCGATCATTGCAAATCTCCGCTGACAGGAGTCAGTTCACAAACTGAACTTCGTCAGTATTTGTATGTATTGTATGTATATCTGTATTATATGTGCATTAAGAAAATAAATTAATTAAAGTTAATAATCAAAGGAGATTAATCTATACACCGTTATAGGTAGTTATATATCGGTTTACTCGACTCTGGCGACACCATATCCATCAACGGCGTCATTCCGATGCTGACAAATGAGTCGTGTTCCACAAACTGGCTCTTGTATCTCTTAAAAGTGACTAATAATATATCTGTAACCTGATTTCTAATATTTAGAATTTATTAACAGTTGCAGTTGCTTATTTATTTTTAATATTATTTTCTTTTTTTTTTCTTTTTTTTATGTTTGTTTATATAAAGTTTATATTAGTTCTAAAAATTAAATATATAAATGTTTAAAAAATTAAAATATATATTAATCGTGATGAAGGCAATAAGTATCACATATATATTATTGTTTTAGCTTAAAGTCTATTTAAAAAAACTTCAAGTTAATATGTTTATAAAATAGTTCATTATAAAATAGTTCCTCTCGTCATCTAAATTATAGAATGGTAACAAAACAAACAATCTAGTGACAGTATATGTTTTGGCTATGTTTACAGATAGACATATTTCATATACTAACCCTTTTAAATAGAATTTTATCGACGGGAAGTCATCGAAAGTTTAGTTTCACGTTCTTAATGTTACCGAAGGCAGAAGGCATTCCAGTCAAAGTAGAGAAAGATATTTCGATGATAGGTCTCCTTAACTTGCATATCTCTTAATTCTAAGCCCTTTCAACCAATATTAAAATTAATTCGTGATAAAAAGCAAAAAGCTATACAAAGTATTATATGACAAAAATTACTAATACATATATACTACATACATTCATACATTCACTCAAACATACATACATTCGCTCAAAAGACGCAGCACAATGGGCTCTAAAGGCCCAAGTGTCAAAACCCATGCAGGACCGGGGTCGCCGTCAGGTCTCGAACGTACGTCGAACTCTATTTATCTATTTAATTATTTATTTATTTATTTATATATTCTTAATCATTAGTATTGAAAACAGTAAATCGTTTTTTTAAACCTTTCTTTAAACCCGGATAACTTTGGGCGACGTAAATGTATATCTGCAGCATATCCTGGTATTTTAGCTATTCCTCGAAGTAAAAAAACGATTAAAATATGGACTTTAATGAATGAATGATAACGAAGTTTAGCACTCGCATATTCAGGATTCTAAAAAATATAGAATATTTTGTAGATTTATATCTTTTTGTAGGAGTGAATTAAAGCAAAATAAATAATAGCTCTACAATAAATTATATTTTGGCGGGAGCAAAAGTTGCAAAATAAAAAAATATATATATGTAATTATTTTAATGAATTGCAATTATAAAAAAACTTAACTGATTATGATGTAATAAGGATAATAACACTAAAGTAAAGTGAATAAAACCAATAATGCCTCTAATACCAATACTTTCTAGCTCGTGTCCCACAGATGGCGTCAACGCAAGCGGTGTCGTCTGCATTTAACATGAGACGGAGTGACAGCAATATTCTGTATTTTTACCGTGGAAAAATAAGTTGATGTTTATTACCAATATAAATGTGCCCTGGCTATGCCTTCGTAACACATATCAAAACTTTCAAAATTTAGACATATTACAAAATACCAAAATCCTAATATTATATGTAAATATACACCTCTTCAATTTAAACACATATTAAAACTTTTTTCTTATTTTTTTTCACATTTTACTTTTATTCAATTCTTATTATTATTTACATTTACTACTTTATATATTCATATTTTATAATTTTAGAGATATTTATTATTGAAAAACTATAAATCGAACCGTTATAACATAAATAATAATACGTAAACAAGTTTGAATGCAGTCGTTTCTGAGAAAATTATGTTGTTTAAATAATGCTCGCAACAGAAGAAGAAGAACGTGCTCAGGTGGTTTGGGCACGTTGAACGAATGAGTGATGAAAGAATGGTAAAAAAGATTTATATGGGAAAAGTGAGCGGTAAGAGAGACAGGGGGAGGCCTCGAGTGACCTTCGAAAATACAGTAGCTACGATACTGGAGGAAGGTCACGTAAAAAGCATGAGGACCCCCCGGAGGGCATGTATGAAGAAGTTGATGTCTGTGGCCGAGGCGAAAGAGGTATGCAGAGACCGTAGCGTTTGGCGCTCCGTCGTCTCTGGCTACCCCGCAAGGGATATGGCGTGAAGGTGAAAAAAAAAAAAAAAAAAAAAAAAAACAGCCTCAAAATTAAAAAAACAATAATTTGTGTGTAGTTGAAAATAATTTCAATAGCGCCTCACACAGTCTACTTTGTAAGAAGCAAATTATTTATTATAATATAAGTTTAACTGGAATTCCTCTTTGTTGATAGATCAACAGAGAGGAATTTAAACTTGGACTATACAGACGCTTAGTGTCAGAACCGAATTAATTAAATTTTTGCATTATATTATTTCTACACTGTGATATTTTGTTATGCATTTCATTTAATTATTGTGTGCTTATCATATAAATTACAAAAATACTTTTCGAACTTTTAGACTATAAATAAATACTTTTTTGTTTAATCTATACTCAAATTTGTGGTTTAGTAAATATTTTTAGTCAACCTTTGCCATATAATTTAATACCGTTAAATTATTTTGGATTTGGAAAGAGGAAATTGCGTATTACCACTAAAAATAGAAGAATAAGCTTATTTATGTAATATCCACAATATATATGAAATAAAATAATAAATTAAAAATTATTAAAAATAGTTATAAAATTCAAATAATAATTATTAAAAATAGTTGCTACAAGGTTAAAAGTTTGTTATATATTTTTGGATCATACCATACATCGAATCCATTATCGTTTCACAATTTCACTATTGTTATTTCCATTTACTTTGGAAAAATTAAATACTAAAGAAGCAGGTCTCGACTGAGAAGAAGAGCGTGGAAGAAGCTGAAAATAATATAATATAATTGAATAATTGCAGATGGTTAATAATGTTTGTTTTTATTATTCGATTTTTTTTATTTTATTTGTATTTACAAAAGATATATCAATAGAAATCATAACTCATACTGCAGGGTAAGTTTTAACTTTACTTAAGGAAGACCTTCAGTTTCTGGGGCAATTAACATCGACCTTTTCATAAACCTCTTGATATTAAAATAAACCTTTCTAATTGACTCAAGTCTTTTATGGATTCTTAATCTCGAGAAAGTTCTATAGATAAAGTTTTGATGAATATACGTAATAGATAATATTATTATAAGATTTCTTCTAAGTATAGTAATTATTAATATTTATTTTTATTTTAAGACAAATTTTCTTAAAAATATAATATATTATATTTTTATAAATAATAAATAGGTTTTTTAATTTAGTTTAGTCTTTTATGAGTTGACTTAACAATTATTTTCTTTTTAAGATTTTAAGAAAATAATAAAGAGATTCCATCCTAATTGAAAGTACGACTTATATTAGTTGATTTTATAAAAATTCCTTTACCATAATTGTATATTTCAAAAGGAAATTAGAATAGTCATTTAAATAGTATTCTTATACCAAAGACCTAGAATTATTATTTTATTTTAAGTTTGTTTCAAAAAAGTAAGTGTTTCAAAAGTAGTCACATCTATTAGTCCTTTTATCAAACATTAAGAGATTAGAAAGCGTTAGCCACAGTTAGCCGAAGTTAACTCTATCTATTTAGTTATTTATATTTTTTCCATTTTGAAGCGTTAATAAAGATCACTCGTCTACATCAAATGGTAGTGGCAGAGGGAATACTTATCTTTCGTAAAGACACTTTCCAACTTTAAATAAGGATACAAGGGTTGTAAAGCGCCCTGGTCTGAGAAACACCACACAACAAAATCAGCCTGGACTTTTTATATTGTTGTGACTATAGTTTCACAAACATCAATATGTTTAGTGAGCAATGTACGAATAGCACAGGCAACACACATCGTTTCAAAAGTTTCCTGCCAAACAGTTCTTTTCTGAAAACAAGAAAGTGCAAATTTCATCTGCTATCAAATTTAGAGAATACTTATTTTTTGTACTTTTCAATACTCATATAAATAGACAGAGTACCATTTATATGATAGTCGCAATTTGAAAGCGTAATAACTTTAGTGAATCTCATTAAACTTAAAAAAATCCCTCATTATAATTAAGAAGCTCAAAAAGCACCCATAGAAAAATGTTAAATACATCAAAGTGCTATTCATTTTGGATATCGATCCCTGGATGATGAAAATTATGATGATGAAGCTGGAATGTTTGGATAAATAAATAAGTATGGCCTCAGGTTCTGTAGCTCGTCTCGTTTTATTGTAGAAACAGAATATTAAAACTATTCACGTAAAATACTAGAGTATGGAGTGATCAGAAGTAATCTATACAATTTTTAGAGAAAAAATATTTTATCGTTTGTTTGTAATTTATAAGCTCTGAGACTACCGAACTGATGTTATTTTTTTACAGATAATAAGAAAAACAGAAATTTACATCCGATAAAGTTTTTAGTTAAACTTCCTGATTGATAATCATGTAGAAGAAAAAGTAACTGCTTGGCTTTTTAGCTGCAAATGCTGGACAAATAAGATCAGAGATTGTCAGTAAATAGAAAGAAATAAATAAAATATTTCAATGAAGTCGAGATATTATCACTTATTATTTATTAGGGGTCGTTATCTTATAATAACCCAACTAAAGAATATCTTCCAATATAAAACGAGGATACTGAAATGATTGTGATTAATAAATTAAAATAGTAACACTTTTAATAAATAGAAACTGTTGCCCACTGTCAACAGCCAATCACTACTTGGTCTAAAGAACTATGAGGAACAGCCCTCACTGCCATCTCTAGACAAACCATAGGCGTCTTCCACAACTTATAATTTATAGAGATCCAAACCCGTTTAGTGTTATTTGTATAGTTCAATCAATATTTTCCGTTTTACCGTGAAAATTTGAGATTTTCTCGAGTTAAGAGAATTCTATATTTTGACCAAAATAAACAAACAAACAGAAACAGAAAAAGACAAAGATTTAAAAGAATTCTAAACATTGAATACGAGCTACTTTTTCATAAAAAGCTCTGAAATTCAATCTACAGTTGAAATCTAAACGACATACTTCGAAGGTTTCACAGAATAACCTCTCGACGAAAATATTCCTACATATTTAACATCAATAAAAACCGCACCAAAAATAAAAACATAAAACACTGGAATTTTTGTGAATTATTCAGATTTTAACTTTGACCGCAGCAATGTGGAAAAAACATTATTCTTTCTGATCCGCGGTACATCGGTGGAATTGTTTTGACTACAGTTATAATGAGTTGTCGTATAAATACGATTTATTCATATAAATGGGACTTTGTATTGCAAAATCCTATTCTAAAAATGTTGCAACTTATTTTATTCAGTCTCGATTGTAAATCAAACAACCCTTTTTTCTATAATGTAACTTAATTTATTTGTTGAAAATGACAATCACCTCCCACCTCTAGAACGGAATGTTTAGTCATTTTAATAATAAAAAAATATATATTGTTCATTTATAATAAAAAACCGTTTAGAAAATTTATATTTAGATATATATTCATTCAGAACACGCACCTCACACTCACACTCGTTCTCGTTTCAATAATCATTAAGACAATATAATTTATCAAGTTTCAAACTGTTTCTCGCAGAACGGAGTTCATTGAATTTCGGCTCTTATTAATTTTAAATAATTTACATATATGGAAGATTTTCAATTATTTAAATACGCTGGTTTAGATTGTTTTCAAATATATACGAAATTTAGTAAGTCATTACCTGTCAGATCATTAAAGATTTACAATTGTAAAAAGCGGTCGCTGGAATATACATGCATATTATTTACTACGAGAGTGATTCCGAACTTAATAATAAATTACTATATATAATGACTACTATACTGACACTATATATTCAAACAACCTTTTATATCAACTATTACTGGATATTTTAGACCCGACGAACAAGGCAATATTATTTGCATTATGTTAATCTGCTGATACAGCTATTTGAAGTGGTATTAGAATGCAATCTATTCCTCCTTCTATTTATTGTATGAAAAGATTCCATTTTTAATATCTGAATCATTGAAAAATGAAAATTAATTTAAAATATTAAAAAAAACTCAATAAATACGATTAAATACAAATATAAATAATATCATACTGGAACTGGAAGGGCACTGGGATTATCGAAAGAGAAACAATTAAGTCCCATGGATTGATAAACTATAAATATTTAGAAACATTTATATTGAAAATGTTACTTGAATATTATAAATGTATAAAATTGTTATTTATTGCTACATGTTGTAAATGATAAAAGAATTATATTCTAATATAGAAGATCAATTGAGAGTACAGGTATGTAAGAATACACAACATTCATATTTATTTTAATGTGCTAAAATTATAAAATCAAGGCTTTAAATATACTTATATCTCAATCAGTCATAGCTTCGCTAAAAGCATTTAGAATCTTTATATAATCATCATATTTTAATATCATATCGTATAAATAGTATCATAATAAAAGCGTTTTTATCGTTTTCATAAAACTTAGTTATAACTATTACTACAGTAAATTAGGTAAAAATTAATAAGTTACATTTTATGATGAATTTCGTTTCACCTTTTTTAAATTTACCAACGCTTCTGTCGTCGCAAATTAATGCAGTGTTTACTGGATAGTCGTAATACAGTCAAATATCACAAAAAGAAAGTTTATAAAATGATCCCAATTATTTGATATATTGATAAGATAAAAAATCAGATTTTATTTCTAATATACAAAAATAAACATAATAAATTTTCAAATTATGATATTTTATTTATGAATGTCCATTTCTATATATGTGGAAACTTCTAATTTAATATCGTACGGTTATCGACTAGTGAAGTACCATCAGGTTTTCAATATAACGTTACCTTCATATCGCATTGCTGGCCTCTTATAACTCCATATTAAACTCAATTTTTATATCGGAATGTTTTAAATATGTTTCAATTTATAAGCCAATAGTTGTAAAATTTGTTGATTTACATTAATAATTACACAGTGTATCACAGTTTTTAAGGAAATAAAATTAACAATGAATAAGGCTATTACTACCTGGTTGTATAATTATTGGACTATGATTACAGAAAACAATAGGTAGCAGAGTCTAGCTGTTAGGTACTTTGCGTATTTATCTCTCCCAGGTTTTCATATCTGTATTTTTCTTTCCCGGTTTTGTTCATCCCTCTCCATTCTTAAATCTTATCGTTAATCCAATGTCTTCATAATCTTAAGGCTTCTGTTATAGTTATTAATCTACAGCGATATGAAACTCATAAATCATTATCAGTCGGCTCAGTTGCACTTCTGACAGCCCTTTGTCCTCAATGGTTGAAAATGTTTAAGCAAATTTGGTAAAAGAAGGGTTCACACGATGAATGAAAATAAAAAAATAATATGGAATACCATATTATAACGTTGGATTCTCAGCAACAAAAATGCCACAGGTTCGAATCGGGCCGGTGTTGGATTTGCAAACGCCAATGTTTTTTCATTTTATTATTAAATGTTAGTACAATCTATGAAATATGAGACGAAGCTCCCTAACATTCCACGGATTCACCATGCGGGTGCCAGGCCCATGGCGTTGCAAGAAGAGGAGTGCAAACAATGCCTGGGACTTGCGATCCAGGTGTAGGTTTAAGGGGCCCCCTTTCTATGCGCATAGACGCTCACCTTCACTGTCTACGCTCCGCTCCTTACCTAATCAAATTTCATAAGAACATACAGCCGTCTTTGATATACGTTTTAGAAATGAACTGATGATCGTTTTAGAAAGGCCGTGATCCTTAAGTAAGTTGTAGAGAGATTTTGCTGTTATACCTCTCGCTCCTATTATAATAAAGTTACTGAAATTTTGTGCCACTTAATTAGGAATAATATCATGTAACAGTTTTTTCTTTTTTTTTGGGAGATATATCTCAGTAAAAAAAATGATCCAATGATATCAATAATTACAACCGTAGGGTAGGTTTCACGTTATTCAAATTCAACCTGTATAATACAACGAAGTAAATACCGAGTGACGAAAGCGAATCCACTGACGTAAAACTCCTGATATGAATTTTGCGACGAAAAAAACCACGAACATTTTTATTCACAAACGTAAACAAACACAAAAATGTGAATGTGCTCGAAACGTTGCACAAATTGCATTTTTGTTTTTATTTTATAAGATTGATCAAGGCTCGACGAGAATCTTCAGGAAAACCCCTTATCGAGGTGGATATAAGTGATTTTATACTGGTGCGGAGCCAAAAACTAAATTTTAGTCTCATTTTTCAAACGGCCGTAGAGGTGGAGGCGGTGGGTCTTTCTGGGTCTATGGGCCAAGGGCTTTCTAAAAATACCACACTCATACCAGAAGGTCTCCTGTATAAAAAGTTCGATATTGCGCGTATATATACCCGAGTTAGACTTTCAGCACTATGGGTGCTTTCGTCACTCGGAGCTAGCTGACGCCCGCTTTGATTGGTGTAAGTACGCCTAATCTTTCAGAGGTAAGTTAGAAGAAAAATATTTTATGGAAAACTTTTTTAATAAATAGCCTGGATTCCAGCAAAGCATGGAGCCAAATCTAATCATATTAATCTAATACGCATTATCTTCTGTAAGTATAGTAATGTACTCGTAATTAAGCGCAGACTTCTGAAGAATAGTTTTAATCGAAGAAATTATATTTAATGTACCCTTATTCCGTTATCAAATGGAAAATTAATTTTTTACACAACTAATTATATCTTTAAAGACAAAGCGCAATCAAACATTATTATTTTATATATTCTATCTATAAAAATAACAGGTGATATGACTAGATCATGGATCTTCAGACATGGATATGACTTATTGTAGGAGCTAATCATAAGACCTGAACATATACAGATATATTTAAAGTACGGGAAGAATCTGATTAATATTTATTATAAATAACGTCATATAATCGTTATTTAATATTTACATTTTATTTAGCTCTAGAATGTTAATTATAATAGCCAGTTCCGTTACTAGTACTAGTTCAATCTATTAATATATTAAGTTCAACAATGTCGCTGTCCATAAATTAGTTACAACTAGCTTTTGCCCGCGACTTCGTCCGCGTTTCCGTCGTTTTTCGAAAAAAAATTAGCAGATGTCCTCCCTCATAGTTTTGACGTAACAGGCAGATTCACTTTC
This sequence comes from Melinaea menophilus ssp. n. AW-2005, assembly GCA_918358695.1. NCBI lineage: Eukaryota > Metazoa > Arthropoda > Insecta > Lepidoptera > Nymphalidae > Melinaea > Melinaea menophilus. The sequence goes on along the minus strand of OU911055.1, from coordinate 7,222,894 downwards.
GTATTTTAGAAGGGCAATAGTAATATAATATGCCAATCCACAAAACTGTTGAAAAATATAAGTAACCGCAGAATATTATAATATACCCACGCTATACCCACGACTCGGTCAGCGTGTAACTCCTTGTTTTTTATTAAGATAATATATTGCTAATATTTTTAGATCAAATTAAAATGTTTCAGCGCAAAGCTTCTGGGTAGACTATGTTAAGAGTCGACCCGTCCGGCACGTGAACGTAAAGATTCCTAGAATTGCTAACCCGGGAAAGAGCGACGTATAATTGACCATGCGAGAAACAGCTAACACCGAGATCTACTCCAGCAACACGAAAAGTCTGCCCTTGAGCTTTATTGATAGTCATGGCATAGCACACCGATACTGGGAATTGCGTTCTTTTAAATTGGAATGAAAAATTATTTGGTATTATGGGAATTCTGGGAATAAAGACAGTTTCTCCTGCACCGCAACCTGTTAAAATTTGAGCCTCGATTACATTTTGTTGCAACTGGGTTACTTTTAGCCGAGTTCCATTGCAAAGTTGAGGTGGTCTTAAATTTCGGAGCAGAATTATCGGTATGCCAATTTTTAAACAAATTATATGAGAAGGTAGTCCACTCATACTTAAAGAATTTAAAAATTCTATCGGGTAATTAGTGGCTTCTTGTTCATCAACCATTCTATTTATTGAACTATAAACTTTGCTTTCTCCCTGTATATTAGACAGTATTTTATTATTAATTTCAGATGCCTGGTCATTGCGAGGAGTCAAAATGGACCTTTCGCAAAGCCAAGAATTGTCCCTATTTAATATAATTGTTATGTCACCGTAAACCGAAGATATAAGATGTTGTTGGGATTGCACTATACAACATAACTCAGGTGTCAGAATAAGTTTTCCTTGGTGTAGTTGTGGATAGGTACCTTCACCAATCTTCAATAATGTATCAGAAAATTCACGATTATCTGCGTTGTCTCCAGTTCTCACTCGCATATTTATAGTCAAATGCACCGATTGTATATCACGCCACAAATAAGAGCTTTTCAGGCAAGCCCTAATCTCATCAGCTCGGGTTCCCCGTGGTATTACCGGTAAGGTTTGTCGGAAATCACCACAAAATAAAACCGTAATACCGCCCATTGGTCGATCATTTTGTCTTATGTCCCTTAGAGTTCTGTCTACTGCTTCTACTCCTTTTCGATGGGCCATCGTACATTCATCCCATACGATTAAATTACACTCACGCAATACCTTAGCTTTGTCGCTATTTCTTGAAATACTACAGGTTGGACTTTCCGTGCGATCTAAATTAATTGGTATTTTAAACATAGTGTGAGCAGTCTTACCTCCTGGTAGCAATGTTGCAGCTATACCTGATGAAGCCACGGCAAGAGCGATTTCGAACATAAGCTAATATTAATTTAGTCAAAAAAGTTTTCCCAGTTCCTCCAGGTGCATCTAAAAACCATATTGTTCCTAAATTATTCTGCACACTCTCGCACACGCGATCATAGACTAAGCGTTGTTCTGCAGTCATCTTTGGGACACCGTTTTCTAATGTTACCAGCAGTTCCATTGGGTTGTAACCAATCTCTGCGGAATATTCCCTATTGGTAACCTCTCCGACTGAGGTTGGCGTTGGCAAACCATATTCACAAAGTGATTTACCGCCTACTGCTGTTAAGTCTTCCTGAAGAGCTAATAAGCACTGATTTATAGCCAGATCTCGAAAATTATCATTAGTTGCGCCTTCATTATTGTGAGATAAATTCCGAAGAAAGTCTTCTGCAAATTTTTCTTTATATTTTTCCCATAATTGGACAGGATCAGATAAATTACAAAATGTGAGTAATGTTACAAATAAATGGCGTAACCGTCGTGGATTATCACTAACACAGGATTCTGCTAAAGCGTCATCCCAATGTTGATCATTTTCAAGCAAATGACGCGCTTGGCAAGCTGCATGATAAGTTGGATAAACAACATCGTCTACTTTTCTCAAATCTATAAATGATGTTGGTCCTCGCACTGTATGTAATAATAATCTCAAATAAAAACACTCTGCGTTGTTAGGATGAACAGTATACACTCTACCAAGAACATGTTCTTTGAAAATACCTGTCTCGCCATCTACAGGCCTGCCTCGGCGTCTACGGTTAAAGACACCTCGTTGTTTATCGTAGGTATAATACGATGGAACTTCTTCATACAAAAGAGACTTTGCGAAATTATCAGTTTGGCAAAGTCGAAAGAATGCCAATAAAGTTGTTTGTCTAGGGTTCTCTAATCGTTCTGTAACATTTTCGGCGTTAAAATATATACGTTGACCGCCTTCCAGATGAACATCCAGATGGGTCACAGGTGGATTTTTCGTGAATATTAAAACTTAAGATCCGCCACACAGCTTCTGAAGAGCTGATATATCTGCCTGACTGAAATCTAGTAACTTCATCATGTTCATTTCTTAACGCAAACGTAGCTTGGTCACTGCCCTTGTTAATGTACTTACAAATATATTTAATTGACTCTACACTATTACACATTTCTACATTTATGTGAGCTTGAAATGCTCTGGACAATACAGGCGAATACGGAACGACCCACCTATTATCTAAAGTAACCTGTTGTCCAGACATTCGCTTTTCAACAGTAAAACCACCATTGTCTCTTGAACGGCGACGATATAATGGGTATCCATCATGTCCTGTTACAGTTTCATCCACTAATGCTTTTGGATACCTTTTAGTGCAACGACCGTCTTGCATGCAAGGAGCATTTGCGTTAAATGCACCACATGGACCATGTATCATATGAGTTTTAACAATGTCGTATAACAGGGGATCTGCAGTCGGATCTGGAATTTCAGCACTGATTAATCTGTCTACATCATTAGGTCGAACCTTATCTTTTAACCAAAGCAAGATATGTGCGTGAGGTAAGCCGCGTTTTTGCCACTCAACACTATACATATAACACAATACTTCTCCAAAAATGTTATCTTTGGTAAGAAGATCTATCATTGATTTTAATTTTAAATGAAACACTCTTGCAATAATATCATGGCGGTCATGCGGTGCCTGACCCTCAAGAAGCTCCCGAGTGATTTCATCCCACTTGGGATTGGTAGTTACAGTAACAAATAAGTCGGGACGTCCATATTTTCTTACGTAACAAAAAGCGTCTTGAGTACGTTCATGCATGTAGCGTGGACCACCAGTAAAAGAAGAGGGTAAAATAACTAAACGACCCATATTCACAGTATCGTTATCTTGCTGCATGGCATCGCGAAGGTGCACGTATTCTTCAGCGCGCAGCTGCCTTTGATTAGATCGTATATAAACTAATCTTTCGGTTTCAATTTTTGCGTACATGTCAACAATAAACTGATTAAATAAGCCACGAAAACGTTGAAAGTATACCAATCTATTCCGTCTCACTTGCAGGTGGTAACAATAAAATTGAAGGCATGACACCTTTTTATTATAATTAGGTGCGCCTGTGCGCGGATCGGTTTGGTATACAGCGAAATTATAACCATCTTCCCCTCGACAGTATATCATAGGATATTGCAAACTGTCGTAAGCCCTGTGGGTTTCGAAAATACGTTGCAAACGATTGTCTCTGGAACGTATAACGATATCACGCCTATCACATTCCTGGTCGACCAGTACTACAGCAACTTCATTCGTGGATGGAACGTTATGACGCCCAGGGTGTTCCTGAGTTGGACGCTTATCGGCATTTATAACAATTTTATAATTGTTATTACCATCTTGAGAAAGGGCTTCTAATGCCGATTTAAAACTGCATACGTACGAATTAACCTGATGTAACATGTTCTGAAGTTGTGAAATGAGTTCAGTATTTAAATTCGGAAAATATTGATTTCTTATATTCGACTGTTCGTTGTAATCGGATACAAAATATATTTGAAGAAATTTAGGTTGTTCTTCAGGCAAAAGGGACCCTATCAAATGGTAAACCTGACCTTGTACCTTAAAAGTAGGCATGAAAGGGCCTTCTGAGATTTGTTTAGCACCAAAGGATGTCATTTGGAATGCACTATTATAAGTGCGAATATTATCTAAAAACTGTTTGGATTGCAAAATGTTCCCCTAAAAGTAGTGATTTTAAAGGTTCCGGTGGGTCTTCGAACGAAGGCAAATTTATTTTACCTCCAGAACAACAGAAACCAGCAGACTCCTTCCTCCACTTCGAAGCATTACAAAAGGAACATACTACGTTCATATCGCCTATTTCAGAAGATGATCTGTAATCAATTGTGAGGTTATAAGCAAACCCACTTTTATATTTATCGGACCACGCCACCGAATTTGTAGATTGATCTACCACGTGTATATCTAAGTCATTAAGACCATGTCGAAATCTATCTGCAGTGAGACGGGCCTCTCGCTGTTCTTCTGTTTCAAGCGACCGAATATTTTCAATTCTTAATCTTTCATTAGATAAAGTAATCAATTGTTCTTGTCTCAAAGAATTGTAATAATCGCGTCCCGACTCTAGTCGTTGTTCATGCTCATGTTCATCTTCAAGAGATCGAATCATGTTATGGTGCGCCCTATCATTTGTCAAACGGTCTTGATATTGAGTAAAAGTTTCAGATTCTCGAGACAAAATATGACGTTCGCGATCAGCTGTAAGCCGTAATTCCCTCTCAGTGAAGGTTTCGGACTCGCGAGATAAAATATGACGTTCGTGGTCAGCTGTAAGCCGTAATTCCCTCTCAGTGAAGGTTTCGGACTCGCGAGATAAAATATGACGTTCGCGGTCAGCTGTAAGCCGTAATTCCCTCTCAGTGAAGGTTTCAGACTCGCGAGATAATGTATGCCGTTCGCGGTCAGCTGTGAGTCGCAATTCTCGTTGTAAAGCAGTTTCAGCTTCTCGGGATAACGCATGTTGTTCCCGGTCAATGGAACGCCTTAGCTCTCGTTGAGAAGAGCTTTGAGAAGCCCGTGTTGTAGCTAAAAGGCGTCTACTTCTACCTACAAGGCCGGCAACACTCTTGTAAATCCTCGGATGTTGCAAGAGTTCATGGGCGGCGGTGATCACAAGTCATCTGTGACCCGCCAGCTCGTTTGCCCTCCTCTTCCATAAAAAAAAAAAAAAAAAAAAAATAGCTCGTCTCGCTCTTTCAGCTGCTAATCGCATCTCTCTTTCTGGAGAGCTTTCATTAGCTCGAGATGTTGAGGCACTAACTCTCATAGAGTTTAACCGATGTGCTCTTTCCTCTTCCGATTCTTGAGAACGCGTCATTCTCATTCTCCTAGCTTGACTCGAAGTTCGAGATAAAGATGGTCGTTTTTTAGGTGGCATCGTTTATTTTATTTTTAATCGACGGTAACTTAAATTCTATTTAGTTACCCAACAAAAAACTTACGTCAGAGGTCCTAACTATAGCTAAGTATATAATAAATAGAATATAAATCTAAGTGCCTATTAAAACTAAAATAATATTCTAATCGAATTATAAATATGTACGTAGGTACCTACAAATTACAAAAGAATAAAAAATGAAAATAAAGCTATACTTAATGCGTGTGCAATACTATCTACACTTACCTACTTCACTTAAAAATGAATAATAAGAAATACCTACAACTACTGTAATTAATCAAAGTACCTATGCTAATACAAAAAAAACCTTAGATGTTCTAAGTACAGCTGCTATATAATAAAAAAATATAAATCTAAGTGCCTATTTAAACTTAAATACCTAATATTCTAATAGAATTAAACTAAGAAATATGTACCTACCTACCTACAACTTAGGTACAAAAAAAAAAGAAATGAAAATAAAGCTAAAACACGTGTGCAGTATAGGTAGATAGTAGGCAATATCTACCTATACCTACTTCACTTAAAAATAAATAAAAAATACCTATGAATACTATAATTAATAAAAGTACCTACCTACGCTTTTATCTACTCAATACAAAAAAAACTAAACATAAAATGCCCAAAACTAACCTATCAGTAACTAAAAATCTAACAATAATCTAATCTATCTATCTATTATCTAATCTAAAAATCGAATCTAAATCTACTTAAAAAGAAATAAAATAGGAACTATTAATAGTTAAGAATTTAAACAAAACTAAAACTAATTTAGAAAATAACAACAAAAGAAATTAAAATAAACTATTTAAAGACAAAAAGTCGCGCTGATAAGCACGGTTTATAAAATAACAATTATTGTCTGTCAATAAAGTTCAACACTCTGAACGCATCAACAGCCAAATATTGAATGACGCTTGCGCTCGCCTCCCGCCCCTTTTATACTCTGCCGCCGCGAGCCCCGTCGAGCGCGGCAACCGTTACGCAAAAATAATCCTTATAGCTTGATTCACTATTCACGCGCGATGTCTTGTTGGCGTATTTCATGTAAGTAAGTATAAGTTTGGTGTTTCTATACCGATTTCAATGATTCTTTTTTTATTGAATTGGTGCTAATGTTTATTTTTTTTTTTAATTAGGAATGATGGTGAGCATTATTGGTTTTATAAACGTAAAAGTAAACAAATATAATAAGAAATCTCCGAACTGCTAAGCTATCGAGAGTTATGCGTGTTATTGTGAGTTAACTATAAAAGGTAGATATATGCTGTCTTGGAATATTTTTCGTGTATTTTTATGTAGAATATTTCCGTTATACATAGTTTCTATGTAGCTCTAACCATTAAGGCTGCACACGCGACGGAAGCTTAAAAAATCAAGCAACTTCTCCCATTTTCTCAACATTTCCTTTCACTGCTCTGCTCCTATTCATTGTAGTGTGATGAAAAGTATACTATTACCTGCCCAGGAGTATAAAGAATAATTGTACTAAGTTTCGTTAAAATCCGTCGAGTAGTTTTTTTTTCTATAAATAACATACAAACAGACAGACAGACAGACAGACAGACAAAAATTTTTTTAACTGCATTTTTGGCATCAGTATCGAACACTAATCACCCCCTGCTACTTATTTTGTAAATATATTTCATGTACAGAATTGACCTCTCTACAGATTTATTATAAGTATAGATAAATGAAAATGAACCAATACTGCTTAAATATTTCATCATCATTCTGTTTATTTCTAACGTAGACTTGATGTTAATCTGTGGTCAAAATGTATACTAAATTGTTTTAGATTTATGAAGTTTTGATTAATTTAATATGGAACGCTTTAATAAACGACATATATTTTATTTAAAACAGATCACAATTATTAGTTATTCTTAGACAATTTCTATTTCAAATAAACCAATCGCTTACTTTCAGTATAACTTTACTATATTTCAACTTCAAAAAAACAACAACTGAGAGTTTAACTAAAATTTGATTTTCATGAATGAGATAATATCATTTAATTCATTTGAAGAATTCCAGATCCTTATTTCACTGTTATTAGCAAAAATTATGTGATAATAATTATATTTTCATTTTATTATAATAACAAGTCATATAAAATTTGTATTAGTCGTTAAGCAACTTATAATTTAATCCTCTTGTGTTTCGAATCTAGACACGTTACAGATCAAACCAGATTAATGGATAGTTCACATCTAAGACATGTGACAGGTCCTTACAGCATCGACAGATCTCAACGATACCGGCTTTACTTGATTATATGTAGGTAAAGTCGAGTGTAAAATATATGTATATTTATTTAAACTGGTATTTTTAATTATATTATATTCAATAGTAATTAGATGCTAATTTGCGTTTTTATTACATTGATTTAACAATGAGGTTATTAAAATCATATGTTATATCAAATTTTGTTTAATGTTTTTAACACCCCAAAACAATTTTTCATTTAAGTTCAAAAATTTGCTCAAGATTATTCTTCAGCAAATTATATAGCAAAACCTATATTAAACAGCACAGAATTATAAGCAAATTATACAGTTGTAAAGATCTATATAAATAAGTTTTAAGGCTTAACTCGTTTATATTCTAAGTTAAGAATTTAAAGAGGATTGTAGTAATGTTTGTTACTTGTGTCAACTTTTATGTTATCTTTATAAATGAAAATGATATTTTGATATATTATATTTAAATCAATCTAAATTTTTTTCTGCACTTGTTATTTAAAGAGAATGAGATAAATACAATAGAATCTTTATGTTAATGGTCGGGCGGATTTCTTTCACACTGTAAGTACGTCTCGTCTCTTCATCAATAAAGAATTCCAAAAGCATCACAATTTAACTTATTAACAACTTAACGAGTAAAACCACAGTTAATCTAGTAATATGTATATAAAACCAAATAAAGATAAATTACTTTCATTACTTTGAAAAACAGGGCCACAACAGTAACAGTTTAAATCAGGTTAAATAATATGAAGCAAGGGTTTTTAACAATAAGTTATTTTCTATTAACTTTATGATATTCAGAGAAATATTCCCATTTTCGTAATTAATCTTGTCGAGCTTTGTCTCTGTATTAATGAATGTTGTCGAGATTAAATTAGAAAGGAAGAATTTTTGATATTTATATAAACTATAATAAAATTAAATACAGTGTTAATAATTTTACAACATCCAGGATTTATTCCTGTGGTTTTGTTATGGTTTTTAATATTTTATGTTCGCTTTTTGTTTCGTTTTATTGTTTCTAGATTTTACTGTTTTATCTGAATGAACTTTTGACTTCGATTTGTATTTGTATTATTGATTGTTAAGTTCGATCCTGATTTGCATATTGGATATCTGTTACTTTTCTATTTTTATGCATATAGGTATGCTAAAATGAAGATGTTAGTTCAAATAATGGACTAAGTTTAATTATAGGGCGTCAATATTGAAAATTATGCGGAAATCAAGACACAATCAGCTTCACAGGTGTTGCGACATTATTTTGGGAATATTACATTCTGCTTGTCTTCTATAGATGGCATTAGATATCGACCGACTGCATACATTTGAATAACCACAATGATGTAGCGGTCGATATCGGTTATGATATTAAATATTATGGAACTTAGTATATTACATTTGTGTGACTTCAAATAAACATAATTCTTTGGTTTTTACTATTTTAAATTACTTCTAATATTGATTTTAGAAAACATAAATGTTTAAAAGATAAGAATTGCGATGGTTCTAGTTATTACATTATTTACAAAATACATTGACGTTTGTAAAACAGTGATCACAATAAATAAAATAAGAAAACCTGGCTGACTTTGTATGATTCTTTTCAAACCAGGGCGCGTTCGGAACCCTCGTAGCCTTATTTTAAGTTGGAGAGTAATTTCACAAAACAGCTTATTTCTATAAATATGGTATGAAAATATGCACTTCTGACACTCTCATTTAAAGTAAACAAATGATCACTAGTGTTGATTCAAAGTGGAAAAGATATAAATTAAAGAAGAAAAAATACAACATCTTTTTGTCAAATTAATAATATAAGTGAAACAATTACCTTAAGTGTTACATATACTTACTATTCTATTAATTCAGTTAACCTGAAAAAGAAAAGCTGTATGACATGCAACTGAGTGTGACTGATAACGATTTATTATCTTCGCATCACCCCATAACTCCTATTCAACCATTTCATTATTTAATCCATTAAGCTAGGTCATCTAGCCTACTAAGATCAGATACAAATACGCTGGTTCTTCTACTATTCTGTCTAGTGAGGCTGATCGTATCGTTAAAAGGGCCTTATAATTGACATAAGGTCGGAGGATTGAGCTTAGATGCCGGATAAGTAATTTTAATTCCAAAAGATGTTTATACAATACACTTTGTCCAATATGATACGACAAAAACTTGACGATTTTCTAATTTACTAATGTTTTTTATGCAACTACAAGAATTATGATGAAACAGTATTATGATCCATAGGTCAATAAACGATTCTTCTATAATTAAATATCTAATACACTTTTACGTCTAAAGTATTAAGTGAAGGTCTACATTATTAAACTGCTTCACAAAGAAAATCATATACCTTCAATATTTCTGAGCTCCTTGATTAAACTATATTAAACTTAAGACCGAGGATCGTGACGCTGTCTGCGGACACTACAGATTTGTATTTACAATATTATAATATAAATAAACGATACTTTTCATTAAAATTTTTAAACAGCACTAATTTAATAATATATATGTGTATGCTACACAGCAGTTTGAGATAATTTATTGTTATGTATAGTACTGGTGCTTTAAATACTTTTGAATATTAAGTGGTTAGAACGCGACAAAGAAGACAAACAATTAATTACCAATCCATTTTTGTATCTGAAATATATATCCATATTATTAACAATAAAAAATATCAATTTTCGATGTATTAGATAAATATTATTTATTAAAAATATTATCTGTTTGTTTGGTCTTGACGAAAAAAATAATGAATGCATTTCGATGAAATATATGGTAATATATAATTTTTAAAATATATAATATGAATTTAGAAAAAAAAATTCAAAGGGTGCAAAATTCTTGTATCAGATTTTGTTACAACGTGCCCCCTCGCTCCAATATAACACCCTTTTTAAATTCATATAATATTTTAAACATGAAAAACCGCCGAAAGTACAAATTCAGTTCTCTAATTTACAAGTTACACAAAAATATCGGCCCTCGTTACTTAATTTCCAAGCTCGACTGGCAGAAGAACAGAAATGAAAATGTTACATATCGTACATCGCGGATTATTAATCTTATCGTACCTAGACCAAAGCTCTCTCACTTCAGGGGTAGTTTTCGTTTCGCAGCTTCAAAATGTTGGAATGACATTCCTCCTCCTATAAGAATGTCAAAGTTTACAAGATTTAGATTGTTATGTAAAGACTGGTTACTGAATCTTCAAAAACAAAAACATAATTGGACTGCACTACCTTAAAGTTTGTTTAATATTGTCGCTTTCTGTGCTTACATTTTATTTATTTTTTATTTTTTTTTTTACTATTATTATTTTTTTCGTTTTCAATTTTATATTATAAATTTTCGACTCATTTGTACTATTTCTTTTTAAAAAAAAATTAACTCAATGATAGGAATTTTTATACCTTATTCTGTACAACGACAGCTTATATGTTCACCCTAATTAACTAACACTAACAACTCGATAACTTTACACCATAATCAGATTGATAACAATCCATTGTATTTTTTTTTTTTGTGAATCCCTTTATTTATTTTGTCTAGTTGCAATTTTTGTCTGCATGCTGTGGCAGCATTGGCACAAGGCTTGAACTGAAAAGCAGCTCTAAGCTGAGTTCATTTCCTTTTCAGTTGCATACATTTACCTAATTATTTAAGTTATTTATTGTTAATCTTAATTAATTTGTGTGTGCTTCTTGAATAAAGTTCTTATTATTATTATTATTATTAATAGATTATGTTTGATATTCATAATAATATCAATTATTACAAAAATATTCCCTTTTCACAACAAAGCACAAAAAATGTTTCAAGTTTATTACAAAAAAATTTGAAATGTACATACACATAACTACAGTACCACGCGTAAGCGCTTCGTGATACCGAATGAATTTGAACGTACGCCAGGAATAATTCAACAAGAATACCGCAATCACATTTTCACACTCTCGCATAGAATATAAATAAAACAAATATGTTATATTTTTGTGTTTTCATGTAAAGTTGTTGATTAAGTTAAAGTTAGATTAACTTCTGCATCAATGGATTGTAAGATAATATAGTAAATTACTTACATTCATTATTGTTAGTGATTTGAAATCCTTTTTATTGGAGCGTTTATCCAATGGGATCAACTACAATCTAGCAATTGGCTAAATATATACTACGGTAAAATTAGAACAAATCAGTGGTTTCTTATTCTGTTCACGATGCTTTACCGTTTCGCTTCATCGAAATGTTTCCCGTAATTGTTATTGCTTACAGTATATTATATTATATGCAATAAAGTATGTTATTTTACTCCAACATTTTGAAACCTTTACCTATAATTAATATAAATATTTTCATTGTGACCTGTACAAATCATAAACAATTATTTATATTGTAACTTGTTTATTACGTATATGAATTTACTACAATGTGATTTGTAATACAAAAACTTAAATGAAATGAAACGGCACGTAATACGGTAATGGTATAAAAAATGAGAACAACCCTAAATAAAATATCTTGCATAATATTGTATGAATTTTTACGAACCATTTTTTAATCATATACATTTACATAGTAATTTGTTAATTAGGTACTCGTATATAATTTTACTACAAAATGATTTGTAATACAAATACTTATATGAAATGAAACAGCACGCAATACGAGAATGATATAAAAAATGAGAACAACCCTAAATAAAATATCTTGCATAATATTGTATGAATTTTTACGAACCATTTTTTAATCATATACATTTACATAGTAATTTGTTAATTAGGTACTCGTATATAATTTTACTACAAAATGATTTGTAATACAAATACTTATATGAAATGAAACAGCACGCAATACGAGAATGATATAAAAAATGAGAACAACCCTAAATAAAATATCTTGCATAGTATTGTATGAATTTTTACGAACCATTTTTTAATCATATACATTTACATAGTAATTTGTTAATTAGGTACTCGTATATAATTTTACTACAAAATGATTTGTAATACAAATACTTATATGAAATGAAACAGCACGCAATACGAGAATGATATAAAAAATGAGAACAACCCTAAATAAAATATCTTGCATAATATTGTATGTACTTTTACGAACTATTTTGAACCACGATTATAGAAACGAGTATACCTTGTAATTATTTACTTAGTTACTTGTACTGGTTTCTGGATAGGGCTGGATTGATATCTATTTCCGAGATTAACCAACGATTCAGGCTTCAATGGCTCTTGGGTCACACAATAGTTACTTGTTGTATTTATACTGGACTTGTAATTGTTTATTTATTATTTAAAATTATTTGATTTTTGATAACAAACAGCTGAATATATATTAAAACCCTTCATTTGATACATTTCGTCTCCTCTATAACACATAAAAGTTACCCTACGTAGAACATGTCATAAAATATCTTTTTCATCGAAACAAAGATGGAATAATAAAACAATCCAATAACAGGCTAGTGGCGATAAAGCGAGGATTAAGGTTCTAGATGCTTCCAACTTGTAGGTTGTTATGAAGGAAGTTGAACGGATATGTTTGTATGATACAATGATAGATTTAGATATGTTTTAGATTTGGTTATGAGTTAATTTAATTCGTTTTCAATAAATTATTAAAATCAGTTTGCTCCAATTGCTAGAATCAGAGTGTTGTACCAATAGTTAGAAAGGTTTAAGTTTGAAATAAATTTTAATCGTAACATTCAATTTGGCAAACAGATCCCTTGTAACGGCAACTTTATTTTGAAATAATTTCGGACTAGACTTCGGTTACTTACATTTATAATGAAATATTATTAATTAATTTAAAATATAACTTATAGTATCTTATTTAAACGTGTTCAAAATTTATTATTTAAAAAAACTTCTGTAAATGGATTACGTACGTCACGGCACAGGATCAGTTTGTGCCTAGTAAAAAAACTCTTCAGATTTAAGAGTAATAAGAAAAAAGTTTATTTTTTTACCAAAATCCCTTAAAAACTTAGTTTTTATGTATTATATTTATGTATTCCTAGTTATTAAACCAAGACCTGTTATGTAAAGAAAAGAAAAATCAATAAATCTGACTAGTCTTTAAAATAGCTCGCTAATGGCTGAGCTATTTGACAAACATCTAGCTCAACGGTCTATAGACCTAAAGTATGTTTGAACTAATTAGTTTTGGGATTTTATTTTTATTATGACTCACAACTCCGTCCGTGTAAACTACAGAAGGGCTTCACATATTCTACGCATAGTTCAAAGCATCATATATATATATATATAGAAAATACTATATTATATTTAATTGTCATTTTGCAACCCAATTGGCGATAAGTTGAATGAGAGAGAAAATAATAAAATCGAGAAAAAATAAAAAAATGCAGGTTAACGATGCAAAGGTGAAAAATTTTGGGATATATGTATTCCTTTAATCAATATGCCTGCAATTTCGAGTTAATAAAATTGAATGCTAATTAATTAGAATTATTTTAAAAATAATATATAACACAATCTTTCTGGTCATTTCCATTGACTTTGTTTCAGCTTCATTTTGATGATACTTTAGTATTTAAATTGTTTAACTTAATATTTTATATCCTTTTCCTGCGATATATATTACCTCCAATAACAAAAATAACCGAAATAATATTCACCATTTCAACCGAAGGGTAGGTTTTACATTATTCAAATTATTATCAGTCCGTCGATATATAATTTAACCTGTGAAAGTGGAACAAAATATAAAATCCCAAAACAACGTCACCTGTGAGACTTATTGCCATTATATTCTAAATCCCGTTTACATTTAAAGTTAGCACACTACATTAGACCCCTGTCTATTATTTTGACTATCTTACCGATGATGGACGTTGATGGATTGCTGTTAATGATATTAATACGGTTTGTTATTGCAACTGTGTCACAGAAAACAATCAAATAATAAGACTAAATTTTAGTAACATTTACATAAAGATTTTATTTACTAATAAAATAAGACAACAACAAAAAATACTTCTTACTTTAGTCAAACAATATTCTTTATTACTTATAAACGGATTTATAATTAAATATATAATAATGGTCTCAGTACTACAGTAGATAAAATATTTCTATGTAGATGCTACGAAAGTTTGGGAAATTTCTGTTTATATTAATTTCGAAATATAGTTATGAGAAATAAAGAAATATTTTTTTTTATGGAATTCAATCGTGTGAAACAAATACCGTGAAGTCGAGCAAACCAGAGAGAAAAAGCTAGTCATAAAAAACTTAACTGGTAAACGCGTAAAACTTGGTACGGTTCTGTTAAATACTTTTCTGATAAAGTTTTTCTATCTGGGAATATGTAATCAAAATATAATGTCCGGTCAAAAGGTCGGCCACGGCTGTGAAGTTGTAGATAATTTATGGAAGTGATACCCGCTATATACAATACCGGCGGTATGCTTTCTAAAAACTTTCCAGTTTTTTTTTCCAATTAATGACCAATAAATTTTTAGAACATAAATATAAAAAGACTATTAACAATTTGATTTGATTATTTTTAACATCTATAATATTATAAAATACTAAAAAAATTACTTCTTTTCTCAACAAAGCACAAAAACTGTTTCAAGCTACTATTAGAATAATTTTAATTGGTTTTTTTTGAGATTTTATTAGTAATAAAATATTTATGGAGGGGGGGGATCAGTTTATTTTAAATATAACAAAGGCTTTAAACAGTATATTTTTACATACATAACTACAGTATTACACGTAAGCGCTTCGTGATACCGAATGAATTTGAATGAACGCCAGGAATAATTCATAGAGAATACAGCAATCAATAGTATTTAAACAAATAAGTTATACTTGAATTTTTTTATGTAAAATGATTTCTGCTCTTTGATAAATCTATTTTGATTATATTGTAATGAGTTATTTAATTTATTAAGACTATTTCCTTCTCCTTCTTATTTACTTCCTCCAATATCATAGATACTGTGTTTTCGAAGGTCACTCGAGGCATCCCCCTGTCTCTTTTACTGCTTACTTTTCCTATATAAATCTTTTTTACCATTCTTTCATCACGTTCATTCGTTCGACGTGCCCAAACCACCTGAGCACGTTCTTCTTCATTCTCACCATGACATATTCGCTAGTACCTGCCATTCTGTGGATCTCTTCATTGCGGACTGCATCTCCACAGCATTTATCTTTCTTACATTCTTCTTCTGTGTTATCCACGTTTGACTGCCGTATAACAGCCTCGGTAGCAAAACCGCATTGTGTACAGCCAAACGTACAACTATGCTGACGTTTCGCCGTCTCAACAATGCAGCCAAAGCACCGTTGACTCTGTCACCGGCAGCAATACGCCTTTCTACATCCATTTCGTATCTTCCGTCTCTGCTAAACATACTTCCCAAATATACCACTTCTTTCACTTGTTCTATTATCTTACCATTCACGTTGATCTTACATTCTGTTCTTTCTTCATTTCTTTCAAATATCAGAACCTTCGTCTTATCTGCATTCAGGTTTAGACCATTAATTTCACACCCATCTTTCAGAGTGGTGACTAATGCCTGCAAATTGCATTCTGATGATGCAATGAGCACTGCATCATCTCCATATAGCAAGCAATCTTAAGGTCACCTACTTTCACTTCCATGTCACTGTCTTTCTCGCCTTGGAGACAATTATCTAAATACAAATTTAACAACCAAGCTGACATGACCTTAAGGTCACCTACTTTCACTTCCATGTCACTGTCTTTCTCGCCTTGGAGACAATTATCCAAATACAAATTGAACAACCAAGCTGACATAGCGCAACCTTGCTTAACACCTGATTGGATGTCAAACCAGGGCGACATGCCAGCTCATACTCGCACACAGGCTGAGTGATCTCTGTTAAGAGATTTTACATTTTACAGCCTGTAGCAAGGGTCTGGGCTCACATTGTATCGGGGTAGTATCTCCCATATTTTTTTTCTCACAACCCTGTCAAACGCTTATTCCAAATCCACAAAAGCACAGAAAACCTTTTGGTTTAGGGCCAAAAACTTTTCCGTGATCATGCGGAGGGGACAAATCTGATCTATACACCCTCTTCCAGGTATGAAACCTCCTTGGGCCTCCCACAACAGCCTTTCAGATCTCACTTACATTCTTCTCGATAATATTTTAGCATAAACTTTACCGCCCAAGCTGATCAAACTGATAGCCCTATAGCTTGCACAGTCTATCTGTGAACCTTCGCCTTTATACAAAGGTACGATGACTGCACCTCGCCAATCGCCTGGGACCTCCCCTGATTTCCAGCATAAATTGCACAAAAACCAGAACAAGACCCAGACGCGTGGCCCACTATATTTGATCATCTCGGCAGTAACTTCATCTGCTCCCGCAGCCTTACTACATTTCAGACTTCGAATCGCGTTCTCTACTTCTTCCAAACTGATTTCACCATCGGAAACACGACGAGCGACGCTATTCGAATATATATATATATATATATATATGACTTACCTAATATTCCTTGAAAACGGATAAATACAAATATTTAAAAACAATATCTACCTACATTTTGTAAAAGATTTGTAAGAAGTGTCTTACGAGTTACATTTCACCGAACTAATTATCAGGATCTGTAACTTCATTATTTTTACTTTGGTTAGAAAACTTCATATTTCATTTTCCCGTGACAGAAAAAAACTGTTATAAGATAAGAGGATGTACTTCAGTACATCTTCAGGAATTTTTTATTTATACGATGTTCTGGTTCACCAGAACATCGTATTTTGATATTATATAATAATAAAAAAGATTTGTTTGTTTGGATGTAAAGTTCACTAATAATGCCTATTTACAGTTAGTTAACACACTGTTAACTAGAATTAAACGCGATAGTAAGACGACATTTGTAACTTGCCCAGTTCCTATCAGACCTCTAAGGCCTTCTCATGGTTAGTCTAATTGTTAGTTAGTTAGTCTAATGATTAAACTTTTGACTTAACACAATAATAACTTAAACATTCTTGAACTTAGTATTTTTTTATGCACTATGAAAATCATTATTCATCATTAGTTATTGGATTTTTGATCGTTCATTTCATTTCGACAGATGCGTCGCATTGTATAGTAGTCACTTTGTCACAATATGTATCTGTCTGTAAGTGTAATGATTTAATCAATAGACCAGCTCTTGTATATCGGTTCGCTGCAATCTAGAACCACCGTATCTATGAATGCAAAGAGTCCGATCCTAGCAAATGATTCAGGCTTCACAAGCTTGGCTCTTGTGTCTCATAATAGTGATTTTTGTATTGCTTATAACATATAATTAGTTGTATTTAATTACACCAAGTTTTTTTAAAGTATGTTTTTTTAAAAATTTAATAGATCTACTATTAAATTAGAAAAAAAATCTAAATACTAATTAATTTTAGGTAACAATACGATTTAACGATACAATATTTAGAATCAGTAAATGGTACTATGTGCTGTTTTATTTCACCGTCTTTAACTTATAAAAATTATACACATATACCAACGACGCTGTGAGCAGTTTTATTCATAATATGAAACTGTAATAAAACACAAGTATTATTTATACAAAAAATATTAAGTTTTATTTTATTTTAGAGTATTTTAGACATAAAATATCGACAGATCAATAACCGTTCTGAAAATAGCTATTATAGAGTGATCATCTCTTAAGTTTCTTTAATTACCTTCTTTATAATAAGATCTTTGTCTATAACAATAATTTTAAGTGTTTTAAAATTGTCTAACATTTAATAATGATATTGAAAATAATATAAGTGTTAAAAAAACTTAGCTTATCACACGTCGAGTAGGGATATTATTATAAAATGGGAGCTCGTAGCCGTATTTATACTAATTTAACAGTTACACAAGTGCCAGCGGCCGTTTACATTACATAGTTTTACTAGAATTTAATAGTTATATAGACAATGATAGTATTCAATTAAGCTTAATATGAAGTACATATAATATAAAATATACATCTGTCAAACATAGGCAAATTAGGAGACAAACGTAGTGCATAATTGAAAACAAACACCCGGCAGCTCAGTGTCTGTTTCACAACTTTTAAGGAATCATCAAATTAAACACTATTATTACCGGTACTGACTTTTAACTTTTTGGATTTTAATAAGCATTATTAATAATTATACTATGTTATGTAAGTGTGCTTATAGATATATAACATTGTTATATTTGCTCGGCTCCAGAGCCGCCAAATTGATCAGTTCTAACATTCCGTAGCTGTCAAATGAGGCGAGATGCGCAAATGTACTGTTGTGTCATGTAATCCTTACTGACGATGTATTTGTTGGATCAACAGTCTTAGACTTAATAGATACTATAGAATACAAAATAAAATAAACGGAAACCTTCACTTTAAGTATAAATTTATTATAACACGATGACAAACTGAAAGCTTTAATATAATTTGCTTTTGATAAATAATTTTCAAATCCTTATTAGATTATACTATTATTCTTCTAGCAAATCTTTAAATTAAATATTGTACATTAAATTAATAACATTTTAATTTTGTTATATCATAAGTCTAAATACGAATCCATCGTTCAATGACGTATACTGTAAGATGTCTCTTGTGTTTCCGATCTAGAGATATACAGATTATAGATCAAGCCAGATAAATGGGTTGTTCGCATCCAAGACGTGGCATACTTACAACATGCGACAGATCCCATCGATAGTGGCTTTGGTTATAGTAATATAATATATGTAAGCTAAGAAAAGCGTAGAATTGATGTATCTTTATTTGAACGGGTATATGAAAACAAATAAATATATTTTATTTTCATAATTTGAATAAACACGGCTAAAAATAACAGTAATTATTATGGAGAAGCATGGATTTTAAACAAAAAAACATTTTCTATTAGCTTTATGATATTCAGAGAAATATTCCCATATTCGTAGTTATTCTCGTCGACCTTTGTCTCCTTATTAATGAATTTTACCGAAATTAAAATAATAAAGAAAAAAAAATCCTATAAACTATAATAAGACGAAATAAAGTGTTAACAGTTAAGTTTTTCAATATTCCTTTTTTTTCCTTGTGGTTTTGTTTGGATCTTAATATTTGATGTTCGATTTTTTTTTATATATTGTTTTTAGAGTTTGCTGTTTCTGCTTAATTCATTTTTACTACTGCCTTGGTATATCAAGTATCTCTTTTGCACTACACTGAGTCAAATGCAATATACATCTGTACCTCATTAACTTATTAGATAGTAAATATCTACTATACAAATAATAGTACTACTAGTAAGGAAGTTAGTGTTAACTATATCCGAATGTCATAAACCTACGTTTTGCAATTACTTATATGAAAATATGAAATATAATCCAATGAAGCTAATTTAGATGTTTAATTTCTTCTTAGGATATAAGCTGCTAATATAGTTTAGAATTTTAATAAAATTGTGTACTTTTTTATTAATAATGTGTATATTAAATATTATTTACCACAAAATAACATTGAACGCAATTTTAAACATTATATATATATATATATACTAAGCATATAATTATGGACATAATTATTGTCATCTCATATAGTACACCATAAATATATTACTTATGTTATATAAGTCGCTGTATAACTTTTTATCACATATACTGAATAAAAAACTCATATTAATAATTGTTTTCAAAGTAGAACGGGGTAATGTAAATGTCAAGGAAAATTCTGATAGATAACCCTATTTTAGTCTACTCTGTAGTAACTTTGAACTCAAATCGAATGAGTGGACACAAAGTTGCTTGACGCATCGCGCTTAGGACCCTGGAGTCAATTAAGGGAGCGCCAGCAAAGTTATTTTTAAGTTGTTTTACTAGCAAAAGGTTATCCTTTTAAAAATTAGGAATTATATATTCTTAGGAATTTAGTTTTCAAATTATTAGCTTGTAAAATACAAATCTATTTAAATAAAAAAAAGCAAAATTATGGAAGAGATAAATTTCTTTATTCATTTGAATTATAATTGGTGTGAGAAGACAATCCGTTCTTGTTGTACGTAATTTTTATTTTTGAACTGGAATAATAGACCAACATCTTTATCCATCTTGTTACAATAAATAATATATGGCGTGAAGGTAAATAAATAAATAATATAACAAACACACTTACATGTTTTTGAAATCCAATATGCCGTAGAATAAATATTTCAATAACCTTAACATTTAATTTTAATATTTACATAATTCATGTTAATAGAAAAAGAACATAAGGTATACCATTCGGACTCGTTCATATTTATATTGCATTTGAAAGTAGATTCCGGCTTCTATTATGAAACCATCAATATAATTTGAATAAAAACCTACTGGATAAGCCTAGACAAGCCTGTTCCGCAAAAAAATCTTAAATTACAGATAAAAGGATTTCATTTCACAGTTTATATTAAATTCTTAGGATCCTTAACTTCTTTATTTTTTATTTAGTTACAAAGTTTCATATTTCATTTTCCTGTGATATAAGTATCTTAACAAGATAGACTGAACCAGAATAATTATTTAATTGCAAATGTAAGTAAGTAAGTAACGTCTGTGTTTATTAACATGATAACCGCAGTTAACTGGGATCAACCAAATAAGACAGGCGACATACATCACTTGGACAGTTCCCAACAGACTTTTAAAGCCGTCTGATAAGTAATCCAATTCACCGACATCGACACCGAAAGCGTCTAATCATCTTATGATTCAACTTTTTACATAAAACATTAATATCTTAAGCATTCCTAAACTAAGCTTTTCTAAAATATTGTGAAAATATTATTAAAGATTAGCCTAATTTGTGGAATATTCGATCGATCATAGCAAAGCTCCCTGACAGATTGCATAGAAGTAACTTTGTCACAATATGGGTTAGAAGTTATAAAAATAATAAAGTTAATGATTTATATGATTTAAGCGTACGTCAATACACCATCTATTGTTTATTTGTTGATTCTAATTTAGTGACATCTATTAATGACTATTTTCCGAGATTAACAAATGATTAACGCTTCTTAAACTGGCTTTTGTGTCTCATAATATCGACTTGTAGTACAAATACAAATACAAGTAGTACAAGTCAAAACTTGTATTCATTTGAATTTTATTAGTAGTCGCAATTATTTGTTTATTATTTAATAATATTTTAACCGATTTTTTTTTCTATAATATCAATTGGTCAGCTAAATATATAAATATCCTTGATCTATTTGATACATTTTATCTTTTCTATTAATACGTAAAATCTGCCCTACACGGAACGTATCATATTTTTTTTTCAGATTCATTGAAACAAAGGATGAAATAATAAAACTATCCAATAACAGCGTAAATAGCGTAACAGGTAAAGCGAGGTAGGTTCTAGATGCTTCCAACTGCTACGTTGTTATTCATACATCAACGGTTTAAGTGAACTATCTTCAGATAGTTCACTTAAACTGTTTTGTATGTATGTTGCAGTGATAAATTTAGATATAAGTTTCAGTTTTTGTTCAAATTTTTTTTTAATTTGTTTCCAATAATTAATTAAAATCATATTTTTTGTGTTCCAATAGTTGGAATGGTATAAGTTTGAAATAAATTTTAACCGTAACTTTGATATAAATTTTAGTAAAAAGATAAGAAAGATAAAAGATAAGATAAGAGAAAAAAAATTCAATAAATTGATTACTTACGTTACAGCACAGAAACAGTTTTATGGGCCATTAATCTCTCTTTATTCACAAATCACTTGATATATAAATAAACCTAACTTTATACCCAAATATTTTAAAGGCTTGATTTTATATTCTTACTACTTAATCCTAAAACTATTGTTTAAGAAAAAGAAAAAGACTATTGTTTATAAAAAAATCGTTGCTTTCACAGACTCCCTCCGCCGAAGTCGTAGTTCTCGGGGACTTCAATGCGCACCATGCCGATTGGCTAGGGTCACGTGCCACCGACTACACGGGGAGATCTGTGTATCACTTTGCTCTGGCAAATGGTCTGTCTCAATTGGTCAAGACGCACACTCGTCTACCGGACGTGGACAGCCATATGCCCTCTTTGTTGGATCTTCTGCTGACTACACATCCCGGAAAGTACCAAGTCGCTGTCGAGGCTCCCTTAGGGTCCTCTGATCATTGCTTGGTATGGAGTATAGTGCCCATTGAACGCCCAGCTCGCACAAGACCTGCGACTCGACGCGTTTGGCACTACAAGTAAGCAGATTGGGATGGAATGCGATCCTTTTTTGCATCCTACCTATGGGGGCCGATTTGTTTCCCTTCCAATGATCCTAGTGACTGCGCTGCGGCTGTAGCTGATGTGATACTTCAGGGCATGGTACTATTTGTACCAAGCTCTGTGGTACCACTTGGTGGCAGATCGCGACCTTAGTCTGATGCGTCTGTCAGGGCTGCAGCAGCTGGCAAACGGCAGGCTTATCAAGCTTGGGTTAATGCGTTAGTCACTAAGGATCCGAATTCTAGAGTTCTGAAGAGGAAATATAATCGTGCCTCCAGATACTTCAAACGGCAAATCACTAGAGCAAAGTTCAAGCATGTCGTCAAAATTGGGGATCAGCTGACAAAGTACCCTCCTGGCACGCGTAAATTCTGGGCACTTTCATTGGTCACTCTGGGCAACTTTAGCCAGCTGTCCGTACCGCCGTTGCACATGGGGAATGACTCTCTGGCCCACACGGCAAAAGAGAAAGCCGATCTCGATCGATCTTTTCGCCTTAAACTCGACTTTGGACGATCAGGGTAAGGCACCGCCTATCATCCCGCGGTGTCCGAGCTTAATGCCGGAAATAGTTTTTCAGCAAAAACTCATCCGAAAAGCCCTCCTTTCCTTGGAAGTTCATAAGTCGAGTGGGCCAGATGGAATCTCTCCAGTTTGTGCTACGAACATGTAGCCCTGAGTTGACACCAATGCAAACGCGTCTATTTCGATACTCCTACCTGAAAGGCGTAGTCCCGGTCTCATGGAAGCGTGCCTTTGTCCATCCGATTCCTAAAAAAGGTGATAGCTCGGACCCAGCTAACTACAGACCTATCGCCATTACCTCTCTGCTCTCCAAAGTAATGGAGAGCATTATCAATAAACAGCTCCTGATCCTGAGGTAGGCCTCGAGGATCACCAGTTGGTCAATGACCGGCAATATGGCTTTCGCCATGGTCGATCGGCTGGTGATCTTCGTTTATATATTACACACCGTTGGGCAGCTGTTATTGAAAGCAAGGGAGAGGGTCTGGCAGTTAGTCTGGATATGGTAAAAGCCTTTGATCGTGTATGGCAAAAGAGGCTTCTTTTGAAGCTACCTTCCTATGGGCTTCCCGAGAGTTTATGCAAGTGGATCACCGGCTTCCTCATTGGGCGGAGCATATAGGTCGTTCTCGACGGGTTTTTGCTCGGACCCCAAGCGCGTGAACGCTCGTGAACGCCAGTGAACGCCCGTGTACGCCGGTGTACCCCAAGGCTGCGTGCTATCCCCAACTCTGTTCCTCCTGCACATCAATGATATGTTGGATATCTCCAACATACATTGTTATGCGGATGACAGCACTGGGGTTGCGGTATATTCCGGCCGTGCAGGTCTCTCTCGGGAAAACGTCGACGAGTGCCGAAAGAAACTTGTGTCTTCTATAGAGACTTCCTTGGGGATGGTCTCTGAGTGGGGTGAACTGAACCACGTTCAGTTCAATCCCCTTAAGACGCAAGTTTGCGCGTTTACCACTAAGAAAACCCCATTTGTCGTATCACCGCTCTCCGAGAGCACTCCCCTCATTGCCTCGCCAAGTATCAGAATACTGGGTCTCGACATTTCAAGCGACTGTCAGTTTTGTGGTGATCTGGAGAGTAAGGCCAAGTTGGCCTCAATGAAATTGGGCGTGATCAATAGAGCGAGGCAGTCAATTCAGGCTTCAATCCTCGCCAAAGACACACACATGGAGTACTGTTCTCATCTCTGGTCCGGATCACCCCAATATCAGCTTCTATCATTTGACCGCGTACAACGAGGAGCCGTTCGTATTGTCGGGGACCCGGAGCTCTGCAAACGGCTGGACTCTTTGGCATTGCGTAAAGACGTGGCTTCTTTGTGCGTCTTGCGTGCCATCGACTTCTTTACCATCCCTACCACCTGAATGCGTGGCGATCCCCCACTGTGCGGTTCTCAAGAACCTTTTTTCCACGTTCCACTCGCTTGTGGAACGAACTCCCTTCGGCGGTATTTCCAGATCGGTACGACATGGGTACCTTAAAAAAAGGCGTCTACTTCTACTTACAAGGCCGGCAACACTCTTGTAACTCCTCGGATGTTGCGAGAGTTCATGGGCGGCGGTGATCACAAGTCATCTGTGATCCGCCAGCTCGTTTGCCTTCCTCTTCCATAAAAAAAAACCACCACACGTATTTCGAGAACACTAGTTCTTTTGTTTTTATAGTAAGAATAATAAAATCCTGAAACCAATTAATTCAAACATGCTATACGTCAAGAGACCGTTGAATTAGATGTTTGTGAATTAGTTCGGCTAATCGTGAGCCGTCGTACGTGTTAGAGATTCGTTAAAAAGAACAACATTATACTTTTATTAATTTAATTTAACTACATAATAATAAATAAATAAACCAAATATAATCGTCAATCTTCGCCTGAACATGGCTTAAGAGTTGATCCGTTTCCGCATTACCACTATGGGACCTGTAGAAGCAGGCGTAGACTCTGACATGGTCGTCCATGTCCACGCGCAGCCAGATAACAGACAGGTCCCGACCTTCAAATACCTGAAGGCGACGGTAGCAGATATCCTCCCTTACGAACACAGATTCCCCGGTGTGTGGTATAAAATGGCGTTCTAGTTTATACCCGGGGTATGATAGGTACGCTATTTCGCTAAGTTGAGATATTTGCGTCTCCGTCAGAAACAACAAGGCCGGCTGTGCCGTCTCTAGATGATAATGGACGGCGTTTAAGTTGGAATGAAGTCCCCGGATGTTGCAAAAGTCCACATCTAGAGAGGGACGGGGTGCCGCTACGTCGACTCGTTTGCCCTCAGTTAACACAAAAGGCGATACTTTGCCCGTCCCACATACGACGGGCAGCCCGAGCAAAATCCGAGAATCATTTCCCCGATTTGCTCGGGGAGGGGGTCCCCGGCTTCATCAAAGCCGCTACCCTCCTGGGGTATTTTGTCTTTTAGGCATCGCTTTCATGTTTGGCGCAGGGAGGGGGGGGGGGGGGATTGGACTTCCGGATTCTCTTACTCACCGATGGAACATAACCAAATGAATTTGGTTACTACACGTCAGTCTTCTGCAAGAGGGTGGTCCTTCCCCGGTCGAGCCAGCCCAATACGAGCTGCAGTCAGATAACTGCAGCTAGGCTCTACCACCTAAAAAACCATAACCATAAACTACGAACCGTGGTTGAAGACTTTGTTCTGTTTCAGTGTCCTATGATTACCCGATAGTGAAAACACACCATCTATTCATAAGTACAATTCTTGTACCAAGGCGATAGTCAAACGTTTCTCTTTAACTTCTTGGAAGCTAGTTCCCGTAGGGCAAAATATTTCCGTTCTAATTGAATTTAGCATACTTCTTATTAATTGTTGTGTAAGCTCGGGGTACCCTTATCAGTATTCAAATACCCGGCTAGATTATTCTGTTTGCGCCCCACAGGGTAGATCACATTGAAGGCATTGTTCTCGACCTTCGAACTAGGTCTTTAGGCAGTTTCGTGCTCTCGCTGATACAATAATATTAGAAAAAGAAAAATTCCACCAACTGCATATTGGAATGAAACGATGCCTGCAAAAGTAGTGCCTAAATAAGCCAATTTTAAAGTTTTTAAGTTGCATTACAGTGTTTTTAAAGATTATTAAACTTAATAACCGTTTCAGACAAAATTGGTATAAAGGGCAAGAAAAAATTTATTTGCAAAAAAATTTGTGGATAGGATATAGCTGAACAATTAACACTACTCAACATTTACCACATCAAGCTGGTTTAGTTTTTGTAGTAGAAAGTCTCAAGAACTTTTCATTTTCTAAAGAATTCATCGTAGATATGGAAAGACTGAAACGAGCATTAACTTGGTTAATTTCTAATAATAACAGGGTTGACGAACTACAAGATACAACCCTTTAGAGGAGCTGTAATCGATATTGTTAAAATCTCTTACAAAAGAGTAAATATTTGTTGCACTTAATCGTGTTAAGAATTTGAAAGGCATAGCTTTGGAGGCAAAAAAATATATTAAATATACGGCAAAACGATAGATCGTGGATGGATATAACGAGACTACAAAATCTGTCTTCCGACAACGAAGGTCCATCATATTACACCTTAAGTAAAGCAATTAAAATTCGAAAAAATCAGAATACATTGACAACATCATTTTAAGACTTTTAGGTAGATTCCATAGATGAATCTACCTATTGCAATCGATGCGATGACGGGACCCAGACCCCAGAGTAGGGGCGCTACGCCGCTTATGAACTAGAGATTGAAGGTTAAGTTCTTGAACGGGGGAAATCGGTCGGGGGGTTAGAGGGCTGGGGGGGTTGAAAGTTAAAAACCGAAAAAAGTCACAGAAGAAGGCAAAATTTTGCCGTCGGAAAAATCTTAGAAAATTAACAAATTAAAAGAGAAAACTTTTTTGTCCGAAAAGTTTTTTGATGCGACCCCCCGTTTAGGAAATAGGGGTGGGGGGTGGTTCCCCACTCACCCAATATATGCAGAATGACCCGTCATAAGACTCGTAATGACCAGTATAATACTGCTGGCTAGTTTTTCTTTGTCGATCCGACCGACGGGAATCTACCTAACACGATCGACCCTGTCGAACGAGGTATTTTAATCTATTTCCGAAGTCAAAGGTCTGTCAACAATGAAGTTTATGTGGGACCACAACAAGGAAGTACCAGCTATTAAATAAAAAAACATAAAAACCCGTACAGTCAGTCAAAAGTTCTGATATAACAAACAAAAAAGGATATAGTCATATTGAGAACCTCTCCCTTTTTTGTAGCCGGTTAAAATCCAAATGCATTCATTAAACAAAATGAAAAATTACCTTTTTAAAATTCGTAATCACATTATTAGTCTTCACTGTGTTATTTGATATTATTTATCTAACAAACCCCTAGTTTGAACGAGACTGCCATCAACACGATATTGATCAAATTCAAAAAATATGAATATTCATCATGCATTCGCATTTGAGAATGTTCAAAAAATGACATTCATTACATCACTAGACCCTACGGCGTTCTGAATTTGTTTCACTTAATGTAAAATTATAAGGAATCATCAAAATCAACACTATAATTGCCGATATCTGACATATTACATAACTATTAATGTCTATTGTATTTTAAACACTATTATTAATAATTATACTCTGTTACGTGTAGATATATAACAAACATATACTTACTCGGTTCTCGAGCCACCGTATCGATCAGTGTTAACATTGCGTTGCTAACAAATGAGACGAGATGCACAGATGTACTGATGTATCAAAACTGACACAATGTATATGTTGGATTATCTGTCTTTGATCTAAGACATCCGTCTAAGGATGTATATATTAAATCTTTGTCGACGTCTTTTCTTGATCACATCACGCTATAAAATTTTTCTGCTTAACATTCATAGTTTATTTAATATTAGTGAGAAACAAGATATATGATAAAAATAGATATACATACATAATTTATTTGTTTATTTATTTATTTACTTATTTACTTATTGGGTAATCCAATAATTCATATAAATATACAAGAAATATAATGTACTTAAGGTAGTACCAAAATAGAACTACACTATTTAACAATATTTATATAGGAACTATATATATATATATATATATAACTAATGTATATATAAACTATATGTTATAAATAGAGCTACTATCTTTGTATTCACTTGCGTGTCGGACTCAATAAAAGTGGTCAATTTTGACACTTTACCAAATGTCTGGATATTAGACGTAACTCGAGGTTACATTTGTGAAAATAGACATGAAAAGGGCGTATCCACAGGTGATGTAGCTCATCTAACTAGCTAACTTCTGCTATAAAAGCCAATTAGTAGAACTGAACATGTACAAACATGTTCTAAGAACAAGAAATCTTGTTAGAACCCATCTACCACCCCTCAATCCCAGCTTATTTACTCTTTAAATTTTTTTATTACTGAATGGTGCTAAGGTAATTTTATAATTATTAATGAGTATTTTTACATGTACTAATGTGTTTTAACCAAAAAATATATGTTATAGTATTTCTCACTATACAAGTAATATTTGGTATATATATATATATATATATTATTATGTTTTGATTAAAATTGAACTAAGTTGAAGTTATATAATAAATATATTAAGAATTGACTGTTGCACTCCTCAGCATGTCATCTATACTTTTGTTAATAATATAATTGAGCCAAATTTGTACCTGAGATATTTTTAAAAACAATGCTATGAATACATTACTTTACACAAAACTCATATCAATAGTTTTAAAAATCGTTATCCGTATGTTTATCTGTTACTGAAACACACAAAGCTACTATTTTGCAAATGTCACTGGGCAAAGGCAGCGCTTATCTTTATTCTGTTCCTGTAAGTTGTATCTACATTACCCTAAAACATTCAAATGTATGCAGTCCCTCGATATATTATTCAACTTGTAAAATTGGAAGAAAATTCAATATTCCCAAAACAATATCGCAACACCTGTGTGGCTGATTTCTATTCTGTCCTAAATCCAAACTTACAATAAATACACCCTACTATAGATTCTTATCCCTGACCTAATCAATTTTAATTTTTTGGCATTTTTTGAAATTCCGAAAGAAAGAAAAGGGAACTTTAAAGAATCACTTTTTGTCCGTCTGACCCTCTTTCCGTTTGTCAATATCCTTAATATTGGAAAAAACGCGTGGAGATATCGACTTGAAATTAAACCCATGTACTGGAAACTTCGGTGGGCGAAATTGATTCGCACTTGTCCGGTTTTTTTAATCCTCATAACAAAATTAGTCAGAGAATACATTTTGTGTTTTGACAGCCATTTCATGATTATCCGTCAAAGTATAAAACTTATTACGCCGTTAGGAGTTATATGATGATTGATAAAGCGTCGCTAAATTTGATAAATGATAGATATATTAAAAAGTTATTATTTTTTTCAAGTTCGTATGACTATTTATATATTATAGTTCGAAAAGTGTTTAAACCTAAATTAAGCTCATATTTAAATCCAAAATCATTTCAAGCACAGAACTTAAAAAGTTAGATCCATGTGAAAAAAACGTCCTTTATTTTAAAATTTTATTTACATTTTTTATCGACACAAGAATGTTTTAAGTTATATAAACATTAAAAGTAAGAAAAATGTATCGTTTTAGCAAAAGAAAATAAAGACCATTGTTTTGTATTGTTTATTAGCTTATGATAAGTACTTCATCAAAAACATTTCAGAACAAAAGTATTCAGAAAGAAAACTTTTCCTTCCGCATTGGTGCCGTCAACTTACAAATACCAAATATTTTATATATTTTAAATATTTACCTAATGTTGGAATCGAATGTTTTTCATAAATTTCAAAAGTAATGATGAATTTATAGAATCTCTTTTAAGAAAATTGTATAACAAGGATATCGACAAGACCTTTCACTATTATTGATATTTAATTAACTGATATATAAACAAAGTGCAATGATCTAATAAAATTACTCGTTACTTGGCATGAATCTCATATTTTATTATATAATACTAAAACCATTTCTCAGGTTTCAGTCTTTACTGAAATAATTCACAATATATTTATTACAGAGACATATATATCTGAAATGTTATTTCTATTTCATGTTAGTTTTTTAAAGCAACAAAAACTTACAGATATAGAGATAGATATGCAGTGAACTATGATGAATTTTGTGCACTGCCCAGAGCTGATACACTCGAAATATCATTTTTTATCCGCCTTTGATATAAAAGTGTATAAAAAATCTTTCATTCGTAAAAAAAAGACACTGTTGGTTTGCATAAAGTATTTTAGACTTTACATATTATATATGGATTCAATCTGGAATAGATATCGGTACTCTATTTAATTCGAATGACTCACAGGAGTTAAATTGAGAAGCTTAGCAAAGGATATATATATATATATTTTTTTTTATTTCCTCTGGGTTAGTGCTTAACTACTTTCCAACTGATGGAAAGTGGAAATGTAGTCATAGATGGTAAGGCGCATTAACCCAGTAACCTATTCACTTTTTTCTTGGAGACACCCACATCGTATTGGGACGGAAATACCGACGCAGGCAAGCTGTTCCAGTCCTTCGCTGTACGAACTAAAAAAGACGAAGCAAAGCGGTTTGTTCGGACAGGGGGAATGTCCACAACGTAAGGATAGATATCTGCCGTGCGTCGGAACGTCCTGTGATGGAAGGGGGATGGAGGAATTAAATCATGTAATTCCTGCGCACACTCACCAAAATGTATCCTATAGAATACTGAGAGGCTAGCAATTCTACGCTTGTGTTCAAGGCTGTGGAGGTTGGCTTCAACTAATTCTGGGTCGCCTATAAGCCTCTTTGCTCGCCTCTCAATTGAGTCCAGAACTGCAAGATGAGATTTAGCGGCACCAGCGAATATATGCCCACAGTACTCCACACACGACCGGATCTGTGCTTTGTATAATACAAGTAGCTGTCCCGGTGTAAACGGTGTAAACTGTACTGACGGACCTTCGCAAGAACGGCAAGCTTTCCCGCAGCTGCTCTTGCTCTGGACTCAATACACCGACCAAAGTTCGTTAAGTGAGGTTCGAGGAAATCTCTAAGCCTAACAACTGAAGCAGAGCACTGTATTCCAAAAATACACTCTGGAAAGTAGGAGCCAAGGTGAAAGGGCTCCTTTTGGCGGTGAACAGACACGTCTGCATTTTGGTGGCGTTGAATTTGACAAGATTGGCTTTGCCCCATGCGGAGACTGCCTGAAGTTTGTCATTCAAACGTTGCACCATGACTTCTCTTTCAGACTGTATATTTGAAATTAGCTGTACACAATTCAAGTCATGTAAGTCTACGTATGATTTCTGGGAAACCGTCCCATGGAAACTACTTAATATATTTTTACAAAGATTATAGAAAATTTCATAACACTCAATCTTAAGCTACATATTATTGGGTATATTGAATCACTACAATCTAGATAATCAAGGTTTGGATCACATTAAACCTATATTACGTGTGTAACACTTTCTACTCCGTTTTCAACATCATTTTAAATAAGGCAAGATCTTTGCAATGTCGTAAACAAAAGACTTACGTGTTAGATAGGTTATTTTATACTTCAAATGATTTGTGATATATTTTCTTAATAATAATATAATATTAATAATTAAATTGCACTCAGTGATTGAAGGGCTTATTAGTTACATATCGAAGCAATTATGCACATTTACCATCGAGTTAGAAAGTTACTAGCGTCATTTATATATGTTATTTAACTTCCTCCACAAATATGACTTCCGCACCCTTATATGAGTCGCAGATAACTTTTAATTGCGTTTGTCGGTCAAAGTGTACTCAACTCTCCGGAGCATAACTTGTTCTTCATATCTTATTTAAAAGTAAATACCAATTTATATAAATCCAGCTGGAATATAAATTATCATTTGTAAAGCATTCATGTGAAGAAAAATGGATATAAAAACTTCTTAGAATTTACAATGGCGCGTATTTTAAGTGGTGATTTCAAACGATGTACTTATAAGTACAAATTTAAATGCGAAGCTCAGAGAAAGCCCTATTCATCACTATTCATCATTCATTCATTCATTAACATCACTTATTATCAATTAACGAATCAAACAAACTCAGTTTTGTATTATAATCCTATAATAACATAGTAATACTAACAATACTTAGACGTATTGTATTGTATGTATTAATTATTCAATTAAATATGAATATAAATATCCTGCTGTTATCCTCGGGGTCCAGTACTCTTATACCATCCAAATCTTATTTATTATAACAACTACTACTGATCTGTGATCTAAATATAAAATATAATAAGAACAAAACATAATGTTGCTCTGATAATATATAACAAATAAATTATGATGTCAAAAAGGTACTCTGACAAATCTAAAAATGTCTGAATCATTCCTGTGAATTAAGTTCTTACTATTACTGACATTCTTAAAAGAAAACATTTCATTACAAATTTTATTAAAAAGAACATCTGAAAAACAGTTGATCCCAACATTGTCAGCTAGTCACAGATATACCTTTTTCTAAACGGTGTGTTCGGTTTAGAAAGTCAAAAAAGAATAATGTTATACACTCACCGGCAAATTTAACCGCCCACCTCTATCATTCGTCGCCCTGTTTGTTTACGTTTATTATGGTTTATCAACTGTTTTGTTTTTTATCAAGTGGCTACTCTAGCAATAAATTAAACACTTATACTCATAATTCGTTTCCTAATTTTGTGCCACCGACAGGTTTTTGGAATTTAGTCGTTGTTTGACATTGTTGCCGTTGTGTTCCCGTGTTAACATTTCCAGTTATTTTCTACCATAGTGTGTTAATATTGTTTAATTTAAGTTTCTAGTGTTCGCTTATTCTGTGTAACTGTAAAAATTACCACTCGATGCAAGTGGTGCAGGTAGTGCAGTGGCTTTGTCTATCGCCAGGTAGAGCCAACGTCACATCGTCCGTACACTCAGTGTACCTCGAACTACGGCACGGGATGCCATCAGACGATTTCAGAAGACAGGCTCATAAATGCGCAGGCCAGGTCAAGGCCGATATTGATGCACTTCAGCCCGAGATGATCGCTTCGTTATCAGCAACGTGTTGAGAAATTGCTTTTGTACGGCTACTGAAGTTCATACGCGTCTTTTTGAGGTGAGAAATGTCAGTGTGAGTGAACGGACAATTAGGAGAAGACTGGCGGCAGAAAGGAATCTGAGGGCTTTTCGTTCAGCTCTTGCCCCACAACTGCTCCCACAACACTGTAGAGCTAGACTTGCTTTTGCTCAAGAATATGCTAACTGGTCTGTTTGGGAATGGAAGAACGTACTGTTCTCAAATGAGAGCAGAATAGCCTTAAGAGGTCCAGATGAACGTCAGCTTATCTACAAGCGCCAAAATGAAAGGTTTGGTCCATGTGCTATAATCGAAACAGTGGGTTACCAGGGAGGATACGTAATGGTTTGAGGAGGTATCTCTTATGAGGCTCGTACTAACCTTGTTGTGTTCGATATAGGCAGTGCAAATGCTCAAAGATACGTGAAAACTGTCCTACAAGACCATGTCATACCTTTTGCACCATTTATTGGTAACAACTTTTGATTAATGCATAATAATGCACGTTGCCATACCGCAAGTTCCGTCATAGAGTACCTTAATAAGGTCGGTATTCAAGTTTTACAATGGCCGGCACGCAGTCCCGATCTTAACCCAATTGAGTACATTTGGGACAACCTCAAAAGACTTATTCGAGCAAGAGTATCAGCACCTACGACACTAGGAGAGCTCAAAACGGCTGTGGTAGTGGAGTAGCACAATATCCCCCAATCAGATATCAGATTTCATGGATGGGATGGCAAACCAGCTCCAAGAAGTCATTGGAGCCCAGAGCAGCAACACCCATTATTAATTTTCAATTTTCTTTTTAATCAGACCACTTTTATCAAAATTAAAATTGTTAAATTTTTATCGAAAATTTTCCTAAAATCGATTTTTGGAATTTACTATTAAGAAATATGTTGTTTGTGGGAACTCCTCCCCTGTGCAATTTTATATTTAGGAATTAATTAAATTAAAACAGCAGTATTCTAAAATTATTTATACATTTCAATAAAAATATTTTGTGAATGAAATTTTTATAATTTATAACTGGCATAGCAGTCACTTCCTAAGTTTTTTGGACAGTTCATATCAGAAACATTCATTATACCAACATCTTCTTTATCTAACCATAAAATATCTTTATCGTCGTACAAACAAAGAAATGGCTGCCACGACTAGCAGCAATTCTTTGAGACCAATCTTCGCGATGTACAACTTAAACACTTAAACAAATATACTTATATAATGCTAAGTATACTGCTTTAAGTATGATGAAGCTCGGAGATCCACAGATAGCTGAAGTAACTGTGGAGGGGAATTTCCTTCAAAATCATCATTTTCTATGGTTACATAGACCTTAGACATCTGTTTTATCAAATCAGGTCACCACCATAACACGTAATATTCACCAAAGGCTAAATCAATGCACATCACAACATACAGACAGTTCCAACTATTAACAAAGCAAGAGGTCTTTATTAAAGAACAATTTCAAGATGAAGAACGTTGTGCTTTTTGACTTTTAAAATATCATTTATAGTAATATAAATATTTACATTTAAGTTTTGACTTTGAAATAAAATGAAATTATTTAATCAGTAATAGAAAAAGATAAAAATAAAAACGTTTTAAAATATCTATCATTTATCATATTTAAGGGGGGCTTTTTCGATCATCAGATAACTCCTCTATATAACTAACTAACTCCTAACAGGGTAATAAATTTTCTATTTTAACAGACACTTATAAAAAATCAAACAAGCGTGACTCAGACACCCGTACCGAGGATTCCGTACAGATTTGTATGTTACAAATATTTCTAAATTAGACTCCTAAAATTCAGTAAGAAAACTTATATCTTACTAAGACCTATCTTATAAAGTGGGTATTTTTAATGCGTCCGATAAATGACTATATTTAACATGTTTATTCTGTGATATCTGTGGATTAAAAGAATTAAACAAAAAACATAAGATTAAGTCAGGATTAAGATTCTATAGTAGGAGGTGTTTATTGTATTTTTGGATCTAGAACTGAATAGAAATCAGTCACACAGGCGTTACGAGATTGTTTTGGGAATATTGAATTTTGTTCCAATTTTACAAGTTGAATAATATATCGAGGGACTGCATACATTTGAATAGTATTAAGGTAATAACTGTAGTTCATAGGTAGTTTATTACTTGTGTTTTTAAAATTTTATTTCGTGACAACAACCGTAAAATCAAATAAAGAGGCTTATCATGTAAACTTAGCTTGGAGAAAACTCTGCAGTAACTTAGAAACTTGAAAATCGATACAACATATTACATCCATTACGAGCAGATTATCAAAAGGATTATACAGCTTTTATTAAACAAGCTAAATATTAAAATAAGTGAGTATTTTCAACAAGTAATTTATCCCTAATTAATAAGCGCTGAACTTCATTTAATTATATTCTGTGAGCAACAGTTTGTAACATTTGATAAATTATGTAAAGTTTTAATGATGAGAAAAAAGTACAACGAAAGACTGTGTGAAACAATATACATATATATAAATATATAAAGTAAATTATAATAATGACTATAATATTATTAAATTAAAATATTGTAATAAGAAACATACCCTTCACCAAGCGCCTTCCCCTTCCCCGACGAATAACGCCTCTGGGTCAAAATTTATTTATTTCGTGACATTATTATCGTGATTCAAATTGACATATCAGACCAGTTTTTAATGCAAATATTATATAAACTATAAAAAAATATTTTTGTCAAGATATTTTAAATAGTTTATAAACAGCTATTTCCAAAATGACACATATATATCGGATCAGGATGCCGATATGATAGCAAATCTTGGCTCTTGTCCACGATTAAGAACTGAAACGTAGAACAGTTTCTAGGCAGATGTTTAGGTATCGGATGTAATTGAGCCTGTACTTTATCGGAATTAGATTTTGAAACTTTACATGTTACGCAATTATCGACAAATTTATTGACATACCGTGCCATACCTTCGAACCAATAAAAATCAAAGTTGTTCTAGAGTTTTGTCATATCCAAGATGTATCAAAGACTCATGAACGTTACTATGTACGTTACGTTAGTATGGGTTAAGATTTTGTTTTGCCGTTGCGCTGAATTTTACGATCTAAAACGCCTGAACGAACTTCATAAGTTTTAGCAATATCACTACTCATCTGTCCATTACTTAAATCTGTAATAAGCCTAGAAATTTCACTATCACGTTTCTGTTCAGCGAGAAGCCAGTTAGTTACCCGTCAATTCTGTCAAATCAATACGCTTTTGATCTAATTTTACACTATTAACACATTCAATTGATAAATGATTACGGGATAAAAAGTCAGTGTGTGCCATTTCTTTTCCCTTATTATAAGAAAAATCAAAACATTGTAAATTGGCCCACCATCTATGAACACGTGGAGTTAACTCAATTTTATTACTAAACTGATAATGCCGCCTTTATACGACTAGATTTTGATCAATTAATTCAATTTCGAGTTCACCTGTCGTTACACGAGTATTTGGCATTATTGTTATAAAATAATCCGAATATCGACTCAATAATTTTACAAGTTCAGCTCTATTGTGTATAGGAATATCAATATCGATAGTACTAAACTCTGACTTAGACGATAAGTCACTACTATTGGTCACTACTATTGAACTAAATGTGGGTACTTCAATATTGTTCACATTTTTTTTAGAAATCGTGAATTGAGTCGCCGTCATATTTATGCTAAAGCCAAGTTGTAAAATCACGCGTCCTATTAAAACCTGTGTACGTAAATACTTATCGGGCAAAACGTAATAATAACTCAATACTGTGATCACTAATTTCGACAATACATAAAATCTGAATAGTGCTAACTATACTTGTGTTACTAATGCCTCTCAGTGTTATAATGTTGTGTATGCGATTACCTAACAGTTTCGCCGATACACTTTCCTTTACAATTGAGCACTCAGCACCGGAATCAAAATGGTAAGTAAAACACTGACCTTGTTGTTTTAATATTCCTGCCGGAGGATCAACGATACAAACGTCCACACGTCGCTCGTTTTGCTTGGTTCCTTGGGCATCGCTCGCGGTGGTACAACGCGTAGAGATGTGTCCAGTCTTGCCACACTTGAAGCAGACGATTGAGCTTGACACCGTCTGTCGTTGCGGGCTGGATTGCGCCATCGGGGTGTTCTGGGGCTTCATATGTTTCGATTTTCCTTCCCTTGCACGATGATAACAGTCAAACACCTTGTGACCGGGTTTCCCACACAGGAAGCATGTTACTGAAGAAGGCATCTTTATTCGTTTGCTATCAGAAGCCTTGTGGACTGTCCGCCAAGCACAGATCTGACGTCGCGCACCAGGACTGCGCCTCTGTTTTGGCTTTGTCAGGGTCAAACCCGGGGAGGGTCACGTGATACTTTATAACGTTGTGGATTGTTCAAAGCTTCAACCAACGCCTTTATTGTTGCATTTTGCATCTTGAAGAGTAGGTGCGCCAGTTTGAATTATCGCCGTTAACTTCGTTCCGCTGCTGTTCAGATCTCACTTCTGATATCGGATCAGGATGCCGATATGATAGCAAATCTTGGCTCTTGTCCATGATTAAGAACTGAAACGTAGAACAGTTTCTAGGCAGATGTTGTTCGCACGGTGTCTTCAGATCGAATGTGGCTTCGTTCGGTGTTGTCTCCACCACCAAACCTACGCCACCTTGCTTGTACGAACTTCAGTATAGACTCTGTCAAAGCGCACTAACGTCACGCTTCCGTTTCGTAGTCAATTGCACTCCCGTACTAATGACCGTTCCGACATATAAATAATGTACAAGAGATAAACGAAAGGATAGTACACTTCTACGATATAATGTTGATATAGTTTAAGTGTGAAAAATGATCTTATCATAAAAGTGTACAAAAAGTAATTATTAAATAAGCTTAAGAAACTGTATACAAATAAAAATCGACAACGCAATTGTTTCAAACTCAAAACAAAAAACTTTAATCTATCTTAAAGTTATTCTTACTTCAAAACTAATTAGTACTTGAGTCTGCAGTTTGTATCGATTGCACCGACTTGAGCACTTAATATAATAAATATTCTTTAATATAACTAAAATATATATTGTTTTTAGAATAAGTATGTTTATCATGTATTAATATTAATATGTATTTATACTCTCACACATGCATATCTCTTCTGATAACCGAAAAGAAGGTCGTAATTAAAAATTTTGATAGTAATAAAATTTAATATTATAGTGGAGCACTATAGTATATAATGCAGAACTTACAGTGAAATATAAAGTATTAATAATGGTACTGAAATATGTTTTACCTTCACTAGTTACTTCTCTGCTGGAAATAATTTTAGCAAATTACATGCCACAGGAATATAACAACTGCTCTAAAAATAAATTATATATTTTAAATAAGTTACAAGTAACTAAGTTTATTAATAATCATTAAATATTTATTTAAAAATGGAAGTGTGGGTATTGATGGTATAATACCCAAATTAAACAAATACTTTAAGTACATAATAAGAGAGAATTTAATTGTTTGCTTTAACAAATGCATAAAAGATCTTGATAACCTTAAAATATCAAAAGTCTGTATCTACAAATCTGGCACTAAGTCCGATCCTTGGAAATATCGCCCTGTATAGGTCTTGCCCATAATTTTGGCAGGACATACAAAACATACTACTTATCTTCGATGAAACTTGAATATTATATCCGCTTTTTAACTGCAAAGAAAAAACAAATAAAAAATTCTAATTTCGATCCTATATTTATACGGATAATATAACAAACGGATGAAGAAAAATATCGTGGCCTAATGTTATAATTGTAAATTCAAATTTAAATCTTGAAATGTGATATTTATTTTGAATATATTCTACATACAGACAGTTACATATAGACACTATCTATTTACGTACACAAGACTTCTGGCTTTAATTAATTATTGAAAACGAATTAAATAAACTCAGAACCATTTGTATGGTTATATACAAATACCAATACACCTACAGCGTTCAAGTGAACTTTCTTCATAACAAACTACAAGTTGGAAGTACCTTGTTCCTTGCTTTATCGCCACTAGCCTGTTATTGTATTGTTTTATTATTCCACCCTTTGTTTCGATAAATCTGAAAAAATATATTTTATGACACGTTCCATATTTTAGGACAGATTTAATAGAGGAGAGGAAATGTACTCACTGTGTATGTTACTATTGGTTTTAGTAACATCGAGATAGATAAACTCTTAATGATGTTATATCATACTGTTATTGTTTAGGATTCAATTTGAATCCTCCAGCAATAGAAATCTGAATTGGAAAACTCCTTTCCCTCGAGTTTTTGGCAGTCGTACAAAGGTAATAAATCATTGTCAGTCGGGATCCGTTGTATATCTGATAACTCTTTTTTTTCGGCAATGCAATAACTTAATTAACTTGGTAAAAGAGAACTGTTTTTGTTGCTTTTTTTATAGTTTACAAAATTAATAACTATGTTGTTGTTGTTGATATTTTATATTCTTCATTTGGTTGCTTTTGAATATTTATGTAAAATCGTTATCTACTGATTATCTTTATCCACTTCCATTTAATTGAAGACATAACATATCGTTAGAAATTTTCAAAAGTTTTTAAGACTTGAGAGACTTTTAAGACAACTCTCGTATTCAATGTATGTTTGTAAGGTTTCCATCATTTTACATATAAGTTATGAAAGATTATAAAACTTATCTAGTTTGAAATGATGCTGAAGTATTAGTTGATAAACATGTGTGAGTGGTAATATTTATACGAGTAATGACATTTTGCAAACGAACGTCGCGGTCGACTAGTCGTACAACAAATCTAGCAACGCTGCCTGTGAGGAGGAGGAATAGCGCTGGATTGTGATATGATATAAGATATCCGTTTTCCCGCTCGTTTGGAGAAAACTAAATTAGTTGAACTACAAATCGCAAAACAAACGTTTCTTAACAAGTAAAGTCAGACAGAAATGAAAATAAAATTATCTATTCTTCTTTCTTTGTTCTGTCTTTTTGTGTATAACACACTATTATTAAAACGTGCTTATATGAGTAAATAAGTATCTTAAGTAAACATGATATAATTATAGATGATTCATTTCAAATTATAAAAATTAATTTAAAAAATAAATTTTATTTATAGCTTTGGATATTTTTTCTGTACTGGTACTCCTATTATTGGTTTCCAATACATTATATTTGTGTTTTGTAAATGTAACTTATATCTGTGAATAAAATGTATCGGCTCTCATAACGATATTTTTTAATTGACTTAAGTAGTGGAAGAGTAACAATTGTATGTGTTGATTTTCCACTAATGCTATTTGGGTTAACACCTATTTTTAGACATTCTTAGCCATATTCTTTCAAAATGGTACGCAGAGATATCCTTCAAAATTTACCTATTAAAATTTACATAAGTTATTTAAAAATATTTTTTTCAAGTATTATACACATACATAATTAAAAATATAAAAGTAAAAGTGATATTTTATTTATTTCATAAGATGCTTTTTGGAGGACATGCTGGCAGTATTTTTTGCCATCCAATGAAGCCATGCATTGTAGCCAAACATACAAGTGGGTAATTAAAACATATTACAAATATTGTTTTACTTCCCTTTCTTTCAGCGCAGCGCTGCAAGGGTCTAGCAACAAAATGATAACTAATGAATAATAATTTTGATTACTTAAGTTATGAATGTTTTGTGTCAAAAGCTGTTTAATAAGCTTTAGATATCTGTTGAGAGCTGTCCAAGTTATAGTCTTTAAAGATCGTAAGAATTAAAAATAAATTATATGTTGTGATTTCTCCTATTCTGTATTCTAATTGTCACATACATATGACGTAAACTTTATAATAAGGAAATTGTGAACGTTTACTTTTTACTTGAATTTTTAAAATATCGTGTAGAGAAGGCACAGTAACAAAAAATTGTGAAATAAATGAAATAGGTATTCGTTGGAGGATTTAACGTACAGCTATACTATACGACAGCTATATACGTTTGAACCATATTTAGCAATTCAAGCGCTGTTCTCCGCTTCTTTGTAATGCAACTGGGTGTTTGTTTTCAATTAGACACTGCAATAGTCCATTGTGCGTTTATACCAGTATATGGGAGATTTTAAACCGTCATAATAATTTCTTTTTTTTGTCGTGCGGGTTAAATATAATTAATAAATAATATACATTGTTATTATTTAAGCAATGTTAATTAGTATTACATCCAATATATCCTTACAAATGGCTCTCTTAAGTGAGTCCAGAATACCAAACGTGATATGTGTAGGAACTTTGTGTCCTCTTGTTTGATTTGGGTTCAAAGTTATGACAGAGTCGACTAAAATAGGGTTATTTATCAGAATTTCACTTTATACGGCATTTCATGTTGTGTTTAAAATACTATGAAAGTCCATATAATAATATACATGTAGCATTATAAACTAGGTAGAATTTGGAATACTACTACTACTTTTAAATTATGTTCACAATAACCTGATCAGTATATGTAATATTAGAAATTGTTTATAAACATGTCAGCCATGTTAAGCTTATTTTACTTTTAATAAGTAAGATACCGTATTGTATAAAAATAATAAAGATAATTTTAGTAAAATTGAAACATCTCGATGTAATTAAACGATTACCCATAGATAGAAATTGTTAAATGAACATTTTAAATTGATTTTATTTTCTATTTCTTGTAATTTGGGCATGTACTAATTTAATATTTATAAAGCAAAACTATTTGAGTAATAAATGTTTCTATCTCTAAATATTTTTTTAATTTCTAATTTATTCTTCTTAAAATATTTTCTTATAAATATTGTGTGATATTTACTTACCTAATTCGCAGTGGAGCACTTTAGACAGTTACGTTACTTTATTAATTTTTCATAGCATGTCATACCCAGGAGTGGGCACAAAATAAATAGGCTGTTTTTGAAACATTTTTAATAAATTATATTGCTACAATTACCTATAAATGAAAACTTATTTGCTTTGAAACTAAATGCTTTAAATTTTGATTTTCAATACATTTTTTAATATTTTTTAAATAATCTTTCCAGCTTAAGTACATTATAAGTATTATATAAAAGGTCATTGTATACAAATTATTTTATAAAACAAATGTTATTTAATTGATTTTAACCAATTACATCACGACCGAAACAGACTCACAGAAGAGCAGCAATAACAGACGTAAATTAATTATTCATTAAATTACATTCACTACCAAGAAAGCCTCATTTCGGCTTATCATTCAGAATGGCCGATTATTATTTCTGAATAAGTAAATAAAAACAGTTGTTGTAAGTTATAATATTAAGGTATAGTAAACGTTGTTAATTAATATAATCCTAGTATTAAGGAAACTTACATGCTGAAGATATTGAGGTAATCTGTATTAATATTTGCAGTTAAGTCAGCTTTACATTTTAAGTGACCTTAAGCTTTTTACTTCACAGTTAAGATTGAAGAAGAAATAACTACAGTAAATAAACAATATTTTTTTGTAAGACTATGGTCAATGTGAACTGGACTTCAGAAATATGGTGAGTTAGCAAGAACAAGTTCGAAAAAATACATATAATATTATGTAAACATGACTGTAACAAAGTGTTTATCTCTCTGCAAAGGCTTTGGACGCGGATTAATTTTTTCAGTGCTTTATTTTCACCATTAATCTGTTTATGTTTATCTTTTTTTATTAATATTGTGGTATAAATTTTATTCAAATGTTTATATTGAGACCTATTATATTTATCTTAACTTGTAGTAGGTAATTTATTTAAATACTTGACAAGTAAAAAACAACATTAATGTGTATACTTTATATAACTTATATTTTATATTCAGTTAGTAAGTGTAAGTAAAATTGAAAAATATTTTACTAAAGGTAAAATAGTTCTATTACACTGTATAGAACGCATTATAATGCACTACAACCTGTAACAATAACGGAAGATTATTTGATAAATCAAAACAGTTAGCAAATATTATCATTTATTATATTAAATAGTTTTTAAATTATATTTTTAAGTTTGGTTTTCATAAACACGATACATTATATTATTATTAAAAAAAATATAAACCTTTGAAATTCTTCGCATAAAGATCCAAAAAACCTTTCTAAATATGTATTAAAATATTTATATACGTTTTAAACATAAACTAACAGATTTTTTGATTTAGTATTCTCCTTAGGAGTCATATTAAAACCACTTATGTTAATATTCATAAGTATCACGCGCCATACATTATCAGTACGTACACCACAATAAATTAGTTTAAACTGTTGTTACGCATATTATTAAAGTAGTCTAGTGTTTTTCATACAACGAATTATATTTATATTTTAATATCATAATTCTGATAATAAATTATATAAGTACTAATATCTGTCCTCTCCGCGGAGAAACCGTGACACTGACTCATGAAATTCATCAAATAAAAAGCTCATAAATGTTCAACCTGTTTGAATTTCTTTGTATAAATCGTTAATATAATACTTTACTCTTTCAGTGACTTCTTTAGACTTAAAAGCGTATCAGCAATGTAAAGAAACGAAAATTGGTCATTGACTTTTAAATAACATTATTAAATTGCAATTTCTCGGTTGGACATCTGAGAAGGCTTCTTCTCCAATAACGTTAACTTAAATAGAAAGAAAATATGCACCACTTAAAGCAATTAGTTTACTTTATATTATTTTTTAGAGATCAAATATTTCAATATTATTTTA
This sequence comes from Melinaea menophilus ssp. n. AW-2005, assembly GCA_918358695.1. NCBI lineage: Eukaryota > Metazoa > Arthropoda > Insecta > Lepidoptera > Nymphalidae > Melinaea > Melinaea menophilus. The sequence goes on along the minus strand of OU911055.1, from coordinate 7,178,541 downwards.
TCATTATTTTTATATTTCAATATTATTTCAAAACTATTTTACAAAAGTAGTTATATACTTTAGAATTGTAAAAACTTATAATTTGATATTTAGTTGAAGCTAGTTTAAGACTTTTTTTATTATAATTTATTCTCGTTCTCACTTTGATGATAATGGAAACTTTATATTATAACCAAATACGTTCCAAACTGTTATTTACAAAAAAATTACATGAAATTTTGCCATCATTAATAAGTACAATAAAAATATTTTCATTGAGTTAAGGACGCTCGCTCATTTATTTAAACTGGGAATTGATTTCCAGGTAACCTCAGTAGCTTTTTATCTAACAGCTCAATAGCTGTACTCCAGTAACTTAAATTAACATTAAAATATGATAGTATAGCATAAAAATATGATAGTAATGAAAAAGTAATTAACGTGTTTTTAATATAAAGACTTTTTAAAATTGCGACTAATCAAATATATTTCATCTACAACCATCTGATAACATCAATAATACTATTCAAATGTATGCAGTCCATCGATATCTAAAATTCCACCTATAAAAGAGAAGCAAAATTGAATATTCCCAAAACAAAGTCGCAACACCTGTGAGGCTGATTTGCATTCTGTCCTGAATCCCACATAACTTCTATTTTTGACACCCTCCACTGAATCATTGTCCATTATTTGAACTAACACTCTCAGTTTTTACATTGATAGATAGTTGACTTATACAGAAGTATGAAATATGTCCAAACGATTTCTGATTAAAACGTTCTTAACTATGAGAGAGCTATCGAAAAGAATTGTTTTACGAAATTAAAATGCGTATATTGCTTCCGTTTTTTTTTTAAATTAAAACAGAGAACAAAATCCAAAACAAAAACAAACATTAAAATCTCAAATAAACAAGTAACAAAATTAAATTAAATATTCATTGAATACAAATCAGTAAATCGAGAAATTGAAACAGTAAGATGAAATAACTAATTTAGAAACAATTAAAAAAACTAAATATTTAAAACAATAACAAAACCACAGAAAAGATACGGGACGTTGTAAAATTATTGAGAATATATTTCATCTCATTATAGTGTATACAAATATAAGAAGTGATAATTATCAACTTCCTTTATTAGCAATAATCTTGGCAATACTTAATTAATACAGAAATAAAACTCTGAGGCAAAAACTAAGAAAATTATTTCCCAGAATATCATAATTTTCTTGTTATTTACATTCCATGTTCAATATAATTTAATATAATTAATTGTACAAGTTATTATTAGTATTAAAATTCATTATTTTTTGTTTTGTTCTACATACATATTATATACGTTTGATTACCTCTTGGTTGTTGCTTATAATTGCACCCGTAATTACATCTACCAAAACGGAAATCCGAGAAGAGCTTCTACTGGAAAGTGTAAGAGTCATTCAAAAATCTTTATAAGAATCATTCAAATTATTTGAAGCCTGAGGATTGTTGCTGAATTTCAGTTCAATTTTGTAGCTTCGTTAGCCATCAGAGGCAGAGAGTACTGAAAAGGACAAACGATTTTGTAATTAGCACCGAAGTAGGTTCAATAGTATTGTCACTTAACAGCGGTATCAGCAGATTAACTTCAGCTTCTCTCGTAGCACACTACGTTATAACAAGAAATGAATGCAAATTAAGACGCTTTTAGGAAGGGAAAGGTTGCTAGAAAAGTTTTTCTAATTATTAACCTTATAGTCAAACCCTAATGGTAGTAATATAACCTTTGAAGATAATGAAGTTACTTTTAAAGTGAAATTTATACTTTATTCTATACTAATTTAAATTTCTTAAACATAATTAGTTTCTTAAATTGATAGAGCACTGTTTAAAATAATTATTAATGTTTTATCATTTAATGTCATAATTATTTATGATTAAAATTATAATAAAAATCCTAAATTATTAAAAAAATAAGTGTGCAGAAAAAAAATATACGTGTATAATAATTTTAAATCCAAAAATAAACTCGTAATTTTATTAAATATATGCTCGGATATCCAGTCACACCTAGTAGTTTATAGATATAAAAAAAAAAGTTTCGAAAATCTTGTTACTTACATAAGGGACATTTAACACCACATAGGACTGGATACATTTATATTTTAGATTTAATTCAATTTAGATTATTTCTGTCCATTCAATATTTCATTTATATGTATTACATATATAAAATTTTATCTGACCTTTGTTGTAAGTTGTAAGACCTGTGTAAATGAGGCTAGTAGAAATTTACTGTTGTACTTTGAAACAACCCGGTTCTACCCATTAATGTCATTTAGATATTGTACAGTATTTATCTCCTTACCCATCTCAATATCAAACAAACAAAAATGCTTTAAATTTATGTTATAAATATAAGAATAGCTTAACATATTTTAAGTTGTCAAATTACTAGATACATACATTAATATTCATATTTTATTTTTAAAACTGAATCATCTCTTCCATTCATTCTCTTATTTAACCTAATTATATATATAAAAACTAACCCTTTATGACCTAGCATCTTTGGTGAAAAAAGCATTTAATAATGTTGCGTCTATTAGCAAAGGGGATTTAGATCAACTGGAATATTTCCACTCAATCCAGAATTATTCACAGATGAAGATTGCAACGAAATGAAAATACATTTTTAAATTAACGATAAAATACTTCTTTTATTTACAAATCCACTAAACCATGACGCGTATAAGTAAGGATTGAATATAAAAAAAATGTGAATCATGTGATCACTTATTAAAATATCAATTGAAATAAAGAAACAAAGAAGATAAACCACAAGTTATTAAATTATTTTTAAACAGCTGCATAATATTTATATTTATTTAACAGAATTTCTTTTTTGACATTCAGAATAATACCTATTATACTCAATTGTTATTCAAGCAACAATATTTTCTTTTCCGGGAGCTTGTTCTCTAATGGTAAGAGTTTCACGAACGGTTATAACTACATGTTCCCTGAGTGATGGAATTAAATTCGGTTGGCTGTGATTAATGTGTCAATGTGTAATTATTTAAATTAAAACAGATGTGTTTATTGATCTTAGCATCAATATCATCACTTTTAAATCAAGCTATAAAATGAAACTGCCCTAAGGACCTTTCAAGTAAAATTTATTGTACATTGAAAACTAGGCTGATTTGTTTTGAGAATTCCGTATCAACGTATTTGTAGTCATATTATTACTGACATAGTTATAAAAGACAAGAACACTAATCCACAAAGTATGTTAAAATAGAGATTGCTCAAGTAACAATTTAAATTTAGTTGTTGCTTTAATATATTTATTGAATACATTTTTGAAACAAGTGAAATTTACTTTTTGTATAGTTCGTGGATGACTTTTAAATACGTTTATCGGTCAAACTGTGTTACGTCTTACTTATATTATGTACAAAGCAAGCCTTACATCCATAGGAATATAATTTACAAAATTGCATTGCAGTATTCTTCTTAAATCAATACATCTGGCTGAAATTATATTGCAAAGTATTTAAAACATGCCTAAAATAAAGAAGAAATTTAGATGATTGTTAATTTTAAAATCTTTATTTACCTTGATGTTGTTTTTTAATATTAAATAAATAATCCAGTACAATTAATGTAGCATTTGCTAACAAGTAGATTAAGTTAGTGCAGACACTAAGCGCTTATAGTGTGAGCTTATCTTTAACCCGTCTCATTATGTCTCTGTGTAACTTAATTAACAACACAAATACGTTTCGACTACCCCTCAAGAATTAATCTTTGGACTATTTCAAGACTCAGCAATTTTCTATAAACTATTGTATTTTTGGATTCTATAATTATAGCTCGATCAAAGACTTCCCGGCGTATCTGCGCTGTATTTAGTTCCAGGTCGATATATATAAGATACAAGGACCATTAATTATAAGTATGATAGGTATGTAAATATACACATATTGATTTGTATAATTAATATAAATATATAAAATATAACACTTCAAATAATAATTTATTAATAGATGTTTATTTTAGGACACTTTATTGATTTCTAAGTCTATATCTACGAGTATGTAGATAATTATAAAACAAAGTGTTAGCGTTTCTGTCTCACTGAATATTGATAAGAGTATAGTGGAAATCATTTTGAACAGACAGGCATCGTTCATTTACAATACTGTTTAATTTCAGTCAAATACAAGTGATTCGTGATCTAGTACTAATCAGTAACTTTTATCATTATTATTTATAAACTCCATTCTCTTGAGTTTATAATGATATCAAGCTCATAAATATCGTCGGTGACTCCGTGTTAGAGTTGTTCTATACACGCTCTTTCACTACACCTTATTCTCATCATTAAAACTTTACATAATTTATCAAATATTACAAAACTGTTGCTCACAGTATATAATTAAATGACACTCAGCGCTTATTAATAAGGCATAAACTATTTGTAGAAAATACTCATTTATTTTAATGCCGAGTTTTTAGTTAATGAAGATAGTTGTTAATGTTAATGTAGATCATCTCAGAAGTTTCTTTTTAATTTATATTTCTTTTTATACAGTATATAATATTAAAATTTCCATACTTAACATGACTAGGATCTATTACAATAATATATATAAGAAACACATTCACAACTAGCGATGAACTTTAGCCACATTACCCTAATAATACTCAAATGTATCGAAATCCTATATATTACTCAACTTACTTATATATATTTTTTTACTGTTATAGGAATATCTGTCAAAGTATAAAAGTTATGGCACAGTTAATAGTTATCTGATGTTTGAATAGTCATATAATAAAATTATGACTATTTTAAGGTTTTTTAACAACTGAAATATTAAAATTTTAACTGAAAATACAATAATTTAATATCTGAAATCTGATAATTTGTGTTCGTGTTTGTGACTATCGTGAAATTACTTTTCCAAAACTGTTATGCACATTTCTCTTCATAATAAAATTACTGTCGTCGTTGAAGTAACAGCTATAAAATTAAAAAGAATATAATTTAAATAATACTTACAACTAGGGGCGCGAATCGGACCTCGATTTTGACACGTTGCGCTCGCAAAATCTCGTTAGAGTTCGGTGAATTGAGCGAATCGCGTAACCCATCTTCAGCGTGAGCGTTCAAAGCTATAACCGATAAGCAAAAAATATAGAATAATCAATCACATAGTAATTTTTTTTTATATTGAAGTCTTTAGGACTGTAATTTTTTGGTGATTACTCTTCAACGACAAGAGTTTTCTTTTCACTTTTTATTAAAAACCATCGCTATAAATATGCAAAATGTCATAAAGATCGGTAATGCCGCTTTCATGTTAGCCCCAGACATGGGATGCAAAAAGTCTCACATAGAGCGCTCCGCTCGCTTCGCTCAATTATATAATATTTGATATATTTCTTCAATATTTAATTTTCATTTTTGTTATCTAACTGTTACTGATGAACCATATTATTGAACCTATTTCTTAGAAAAAAAAAATTTCTTTAGAAAGGTTGTTATTGTTATTTATACAACGATTAAGTGCCTACAAGCATGTCTCCTCAATTTGTACAACTGTTCTTTCGTTGGTGTGTTGTATTTTGCTCCTACGACAGAAGTAGATGATAAAGGTCACATCATCGGTGGCCACTCGAATTTAGTGTTGAAAAACAAGTAGATATAGATATTACATATTAGGATGAGACTGATCTGCTGACTGTACGTAATTCCTCGTCTTTAACGTAAAAACTACGTGACACAACAGTGTCACGTCGGTGTCAGTCATCTATGAAACTTTAGCACTGATCAATACTGTGGCTTTAAAACTGGGTGAATATAGATATATTATATATCTATGGATAAACTAATGTAACAAAGTATCATTTCTTATAATTTATTAACAATTGTTTTAATATAGATTAAAAAATATGTAATATATGGAATTTATTAGCGATCCCGATAGTGTTCAATTTAATGATTTCAAAGAATCCATTGAAATTATGTATAACGAAGAAGAGATTAGTTTAAACATTTGTAACTGAAACAAATACATAGAACGCCATAGGCACTAGGACAGCGTACATTTGTATCGTGTTTATCAATGCAGGCGCTGTCTTCGGCGCCTTTGTTACGCTACTGGGTGCTTGTTTTCAATTAGGAACTGCGTTTGTACCCTACAGTATCTATGTTACGCTGATATATGCATGAATCGAATACCATGCGATACCTCACGGAAATTTATCTTTGTTAGATTGATTATAATTATTTTCAATTTAGTCTTGCTTTAACACTTTCACTGCCAGCTCCGTAGCGTGTACGGAAACGCAAGTTTCACCCCGTGTGCTGGCTCCGTAGATGCTACGGACCTGGTATTATTAGGCTAGTTAGGCTAGCCTGCATAACATTGTTCTTAATAGCTATGTGCCAGGGCCGTAGCATGTACGGAGCAATTAAAAGTCAATTTTTTATAGTATTTAATTGGCTCAACATTTTTTTTTCTATTTTTCCGTTTATTTAAATGCCTTTATGCAAACGTTTATATGTAAAATTGAAACAGCACACAGGGCTCAATTTCTGAAAATCTGGTCTCAGCGAAAGTGTTAATATTCCTAACTTTCCTTTAATACGTTATTTTAAGTAAATATGTCATATGGTTTTATGTTAAATAGCTTTAAGAATAATAATTAACAAAAACAAAATAGAACTCAGCTCTTCAGATAAGTCTGAATCCAAAAAAAAATAAAAAGGTTTGTAAAAAATAAAAAATATTGATTTATGTTAGCAAAAAATAGGTAAAACTCGACAATATTCCTATAATTGGGAAAATAAATATTCCTACAATAGCATGATATACTTACTTCCGTTCCAAATTTTAATTCTAGGCATTACAATATTTTACTACAATATTTGGCTTGGAATTATTTATATGACTACAAAGTGGGTTTAGTACAAACAGACTAATCTGCTTAGTATATTGAAATATCCTAACATCTGTATACTGCAGATTATACATCCCTCTCATTAGAGCTGCTCTGTAATATGATAACACTTGATTAAATAGTTAAGATACAACATAATATTTATTAAACTATTGTATTTATTTTTATTATTTTGTTATACGACATTGATCTCCAAGTCAGACTTTTCAGACAAAAGAGTGTAGTGGTATTTTTATGTAAAGCAGTGAAATAATTATAATAAAAAAACAAAAACGTACACACGAAGATTTAATTAATGAAATAAACTTGAAACTGAACATGAATTTAGATCTAAATAAATAAGCACATTGTACTCGTTCAAATAAGAATATAATATCAGACACTGTTAAATTTTACGGTTTAATTATAAACCTCTAGGAAAATATCATAGCATAATGAAGAATGTATGCATATCGCCCTGATAGCAACATCTCAGCATTTACTATGGGAATGACAGCGACGCGATATGCGTTGAAATGCTTGAGGAAAAGCTAATTATTTATATAATTCGTATTTTGTTTTGTCTTATGTTTGTAAAAATTAAAACTTGTTATGTGGGACATATTGGTTTTTTCTTCTAATTAATTCATACCCATAATACAAGTATTATGGGTATGAATTAATTAGAAATATTATTTTGATAAAGTTATAAAATATTTTTATCATGTTACGCATATTTAAAAATTAACATTACGTTCTGACGCAGTATGTTTTTGCAAATATATAACTTAGCCGAATCCGTATTCTGGGAATCCTATATATTGTTGATCCTACTATTATTTTCGGGTCAAGAGTTTCGTGCTCTATCAGGACTGATTGCAGTTTCAGACTTATCTGAAAGAGCCAATATTGTCTGGTAGCTTGTATTTAAGCTTTTATATTATCTTTTTATTTAAGTAAATTGAGGGTTACCTATAAGTTTGTCACATCAATGCAGTTTTATTGCAGTATTATCTAACAAATTTAAAAAACTGTCTTGGGGCTAGTTTTATATAACATAAGCTTTTCTATCCAAATTTCAATATAGATCAGTTAAGATCAGAAAGACAGTTAAGGTAAATAGCAAGCAACATAGTTAGTCGACCTCGCGATAATACTGTTTCATACTAGCATCAATCAAGTAATTAGTGAACTATTATAAAGAAAGGTTTTGAAACTTTAATCGTTTAGCAAATAACTCTATATCCTCAAGAAATGCTATAATAATGACTACAGTGATATGAAGGTAATAAATTAATATCAGTCGGACTCCGGGTTCGTCGGTCTAGTAACTCTTTTTCTCCTACACATTAACCTAATTGATTTGGTAAAAAAGAAACAATCAATTTTAATAGTACATATCACTAGTTATTTATGTGACTCAATATTTTTTGTAAAGTTACAATATTCAGTGTAAAACTAACCGCTTATAATTATTTACCTGTCAATATGTCGTTAAAATTGTTAATAATCAAAGACAACATTGAAGGAGAACAGCCCAAGATCAAACTGAGTAGAAAATAAAAGAGGCCTACGCCAAGAAACATCGTAGAGATTATCAGAATTTACTAAAAATTAATAATTAAAACTTAATAGTTTTAATTATTAATTCTACTGAACATATGTTTTACGTTTTGCTTCGCTCCTGTTATTTTGACGCAGTTGCTAGATCCCGACTCTCTTGTAAACGTCGAAATGTTGATAGATACGGTGCCTCTAGAATAGAGAACCAATATACCCCCGAGAACATTCGCTACAGATGGATTAATTCGAATAATAACTGCATTTTTATCTCAAATACTGACTAATGAAATGCATCTCAACTGTCAGCGGAATGTTGCAGTGATCCATCTAAAACCCAACAAATGATTAACAACTCTTACTATAAAATGATACTCAGTTAAGGAATACCTACATTTTATATTTATTGTTTGCATGGAGAAATAATTAGATGAAGACTCCTATATATATATATATATATGGAATAGCTCAAAGGGAGAGTCGTAATCCACACAGCCTTTCAGTGAATCGACACTAAATTAATCTTCTTAAAGGATATACTGCATAATAAGAAGATATTAAATAGCTATTAAGAATATATATATACATATATTTTCGAAATAAATATTAAATGTTTCCGACGAGTGTGGCCGCACGTGATGAACCTCATCTACTTCCGCAGGAGCTAATAACTGTAATTGAAAATGTAAACTGAATTGTACATGGGTACGTTGTAAGAACGAGAAGCATCTCCTTAATGGTTCCTCTCTTATAATGAAGGACAACTGCGGGTGATTTGTAGAAATCCGTAAAACAGTATGTTAATACTAATAATTTAACCTACGCAGATTACGTAGTATGTTTATGAAACCGGTAATTAAATATAAATAAGATAATAAGATATAGTCTCATAAAACGGTCAAAATCTATTACGATATTTTTTCATTATCTTTATTATAAATATATAATTACTACTGCCTACTATAATTTTAATACATAATTTTTTAAGAACAAAGTAACTTGTATGTACTTTGAACATAAATATCAAATGAACAGTCATCAAAAAGGTGTGCTAGCAAAATTGATAATGTAAATATATATAATATAGCTGTATATCAGTATTTTACTACTGACTAAGTTTTTTTAAAGCTATACCAACATCACTAAACATCTGAAGAATATTTGATCCCAACGTTATAATCCGCTTTCAAAACAGACCATTTAGTTTAGTCATAGAAGAATGTTGTAGTATTAAGAGATATGTTTATACAAAATTATTTCATACAATATAGTAATGGAATATTAAAATGAAACGGTGTTTTTAGCAATCTGTGTTCCCGTAGAATAAGTTTGAATAAAATAAATATATTTTTTAATAAAGACTTTTTAAATTTTCACATAATCTTACCTCCACAGCCATAATGTACTCTTGGACTAAAAAAACTTGTAAGTCAAAGGACTTTAATATTGTTATTAAAATAAAATACTACCATAATATTTAACATTTAAGATTTTATGTAATTTTTTCTTCAATATTATACTAGATTAAGATTTTATATATGTAACTGCGGATCCGTATCGGTTAACCGAAATAATATCTTAACTATTTAAATCCTTACCGGCTAAAAGTTGTAAAATATTTGAATTTTGGTGAAATATTTGGGAAATCAGAAGTCCACCAGAACGGAAGGACAATGTTCTGTCTGGATTTGTATATATAAGAAATTCTGAAAATGTTGCTCTGAAATGTGACGAACATTAAAAAATAAAAATGTAAACCAGCGGTATTATATAGACTTAAATATTTTATTATTTATATTATTGTCGAATATTAATGGTATTTTCATATTTTAAAGTCAAGTTTAATTATATTATAATAGGAAGGCGAAACTGAAACAAACCTACAAAATAAATAAAAAGTATGTTTTTCTGAAATGTTATATTTAGTTAAAACGAAGAAGAAGAAAAAGATTCGTATAAAAAAAATGAGAAGGACAAAATAATATAAGTGTGATAAAAATTCCTTATTTTACTTTCTTCGTTGTCATTGTTGTAACATTATCGTAACATTATCAACAAAATTGCGCAATTTATAGCATTGCAATAAAGCTACACTTACCAAAAGGAAAAAACACAGACATAAAATATTTTTTCCAAAATTATATATTCCAGTACGAAGGCCTCATCGCTGCTTATTAATAAACAATGCCAAATATTATTTCTGGATAATATTAGTTATTAGTTATGGACTGTGACTCAATAATCAATAATACTATGGAAGAATAATCATATATATGTTATATTATTATTCTAATTAACTTATAACATATAAATATATATATATATATATGTATATGTACTAGATTAAAAGAGTATCTATGGATTTTTTTGCTGGCTATCCTGTTTTAATTTTGCCATTCCTACAACTAGAATCTTACGTTTTCATTCAAATTGAATGTTAAAGTTTTTTTAAGTACATGTATATGAAACTAGTTACACGAATTCAAACGTAAATGGCGAAGTTGGGTGGTAAGTCTTCTGGCTTACTATTAAGTATAATTAATGAATAAATTAATATATACTTATGAAAATTATACACTTTATACAACTGTATTGTTTTATAGACAAATATAACTTTCATGTTTATATTATAATAAGTAAGCGGTAAGAATGTTATAAATCGTTGCCATCCTGCTTCAATTTCTTATCTAACAACCTACTTTCTCGATAAAGTAACTTAATGAATTTGGTTAAAAGAAAATATTAAACGTAATTAATAATCCGTGACAGATTAAGTTTAATTTCATCCTCAGTCCACACACGTCATCTCTTCTCAATTATCATTACAATGAAATATAATTTATAAAGTTTTAAACTATTTGCTCATTCCATTTCTGTTATATTTGATGCCATTATTCACTAAGTCGTATCAAGTGAGTTCATAATAGTTTTTTTATAAATAAATCGGACTCGTTATCTGTTATAATTACATGTTTTACTAAAAGTTGTTAATATTTCTATTTATATGGTTAAAACATAGCCTTATAGGTATAGAGTAAAATAATACTACTTATTATAAGAGTTCCCGCTATATCAAATGATAAATATCAAACTATTTCCATTTCCATTCTACGTGGCATTGGCAAAATATTTTCGCAACTTAAAGAAGAAGAAGACCATATAACAATCCAAATCAAAAAATGACGAATTCTAAACTTCGATAACTTATTGCAGTTATTTTTCTTTTATTTCAAACGCTATATATACTAAAAAATAATAAAATTAAAGCTACCATTTTAAATAAAAAATATATTTATACAAGATCACCAAGTAAGTATCAATGGGTTCTGTCACTTATTAAAAAAAATATCAGAAGTCTTGGATGCGAACTAATGTAACTAACATTTTTCTGGCTCGATCTATGACCGATATAATATATGGCCCTCGATTGGAAACACAAGAAGTATGATACGAGAATAGAAGAAAGAAAGATGAATTCATATTTAGACTCATAATATTATGAAATGAATGAAAACATAAATGAGAAATATTTACATCGAATATACGGAAACATTGAACAGATTATCCCCGTTGTTTTGACATATCGGTACATATTCAGCTCTACTAATTGATTTCTACAGTACTAGGAGTTTACGAGCCTTGCAAATGTACCTGCGGCTTCGTCCTAATATCCGAATGTGAGTTATTCAAAGTTTAATTATTTTTATTATTTAGCAGCGATTTTATTAAATAACAACATGTTTCTTAATCATTTAATCATCATATTATATATATACAGTATATATTGTAAGTGTTTTATATACCACCTATGACAAGTAAATGCTAATAGAAATTTGCAACAATTATAATTATTTCTTCGTGGCACTGTACTATATTACTGTATGCACTAATAATGTCACTAATTCCACTTTTTACCAGATTGTTCTATGTATTCACCAGATTGTTCTATGACTAGGTAGAAAATGCGAAGTTTAAAATACTCTATGCAACATACGAAACTATTTCAATAATTAACATTATAAAAACACACAATAATGCAATATTTGCTTTTAGTGTAATTTCACTTTCTCTCGGTAACTGATTTAAAAAATAAACTGAAACGGTACCGTGGAGTAATAAGTGAATTAAAATTAGGCGTAAATAAAGATGTTCTCATAACAACATCGTGAAATTAATGTAAACAGAAATTCCCTGAACTTTCGTAGCATCTACATGGAGCAGCTTTTATTGATTATAATATCGAGATCACTATATACATATTATTATAAATCAAATAATTTCAAAGGTTACAATTTCCGTTTATCTGAAAATAAAATAATAATATAGTAACTAATCACAAAACATGTAACCACATGGAACATGGAATTTAAGTAATAAGAGTTTGGCTTAAAAAGCTAAAAACTATCTAAACTATTTAAAGAAACATATTCACTTCGCAAAGATTGTCAAATCACGTTCTCTTGGAAAGTGATTTAAAAAATTAAATAAAACAGCACAGTAATGTTATCTTTTTGTTGCTGCCTTTTCCGGCGCTAATTTTAACCACATTTACGCATTTAATTATGTAGAGAAGGCAATAAAGGCTTTGTATATCATATCATTTCATCATCATATCATAAAAGGTGGATAAATTTACTGACTAACGCCAACCGTTGGTCCTTCCGTGAACACAATATTTTAATTCAATTATAAAATGTAATCAATATTCGTTAAATATTTTCATTAAAAAGTACCATAACGTGGTTTAATTCCTAAAAATATTAAAAACAAAAAATCATTGAGATGATTTATATAGAATCAACTATATTCTTCATAAAAACTGGTGGTGTTAATTCAAGTAATGATAGTTATGCGTGATTTAGAACAAAATGAAAATCAGCTTCACGGGTATTGAGACATTGTTTGGGAATATTAAATTTAATTCCTCTTTTATATGAATTTGATTATTGAACCGCATTAGCATATATTTGAATAATGTTAGTAATGTAGCGGTCGGCGTTGGTTGTGATATTAAATATTATGGAAATTTAATATATTATATTTATCCATGTACATAAATAGTGGCTGTTCGGTGCTTTGATTAACATTCGATATACTCCACATATAATGTTAAATATTTACAAATACAGCTCAATATTTACAAATCAGCTTCAGACTAACTTTAGCTTCAATATATGTGAATCTTCAAAATGCATCAATACTAAACAATTAATAGCAACAGTTTTTAACGTATTTAATAAATAAAATAAAGTTTTGATGTTTATTGAAACAACAACAAAAATAAGTTAAGAAAGTCCCTAAACTACTTTATATTAAATATTCATTTACAGTATTTCACGGTTTTAAGATCTGTTTAATATTTGTATTGGAATACATAAAAAATCAAAGCATATCAAAAATGTTTAATCTGATAATCAAATGAATAATGTAAATTGAAATATTGGCTTTAAATTTTACATATTACCTTTTTATTTCATTAATTAACTTATATTAACCTCAGTAGGAAAGATGGGTTATCAGACTTAAAACTCCACCAGACTGACAATGATTTATGACCTCTACCTGTGTTCCTAAATCTCCCGAATATTATTTTTTATAACATAAATTATAATGATTGTGACACCTTTTACCAGATATACAACTCTTGACCTCTTCCTAGTTTACTAATCATATTTATCCAAAGGACAAAAGTATTAGTCCTTTTTACAAAGGATCTCAAATACCTTGGATAGTTACGAGCTCTTTTAGTTATATTGATTTCCTTTATTATTTCAAGGTAATTATTTCATTAGTCCCGTTTCTAAATTCTAAACTAATGAAATAATTACCAGTGAGTCATCGGTCCATCCACTACGAAACAAATATATTTTTTTATTTTAATAAAAATAACCTTCACTGGTTTAACAAAGTTGTTTATTATACTACACGGCAACGCTGCCAGATGGGAAGGTTGGTATTGCGACTGGAGATATATGTAATAATCTGTGTGCATTGGTTTTTTATACACCCTAATTGTTAAGCTACTCTTTGTGGGTGGGTTTTATTAAACGATTTTTAGTCGGTTAGCGGTATCATATTCTTTCTTTTTGAATTTCATCTCTTTATTTCAATATATCTGGTTAAATTTATAGTACAGTAATTTTATTCATAAGAATTCTCGATCTGCTGATAGCATGATTTTCGTTCTTTTGGCTGACAATAAGCTAAAATAAACTCTAAACTAAAGTCATTAACATCCAAATGCCCATTGCAATAAGCAGCTATTATACAAGATCCAAAAGCTTTGAGTACAAGTACTTAACATGGCAGGTACTGACACTAATATTTATAAATTGCACTTTATTAGTAATATAATTATTTGCATTATTATTAAAAATAGTTTATATAAAGATTATAAAACCAGAGACTTATTTGTAAACTATAGCTTAACTACCTATTCATTTTATATTGCTGTAAAAGTGAAAATCTTTGGCAAAATTTTGTAAGAGCTAAAAAAGAGATTAATGTTTGTACTTATAAATATATCGTTTTTGTTATGTTCTTAATATTAGTAATGTACCTTGTCTTTTAATGGACATGTCAATATCTGTCTTTTAATGTCTTTTAATGACAATGTCTGTCCTTTAATGTCTTTTAATATTATTTAACAATGATTTTGTAAAACTGTTCCATAAATTGGTTTCCTCTGCACTCTTATGGGTAATTGAAGTGATCTTTTTATAGAGTTAAATTAAACAATACGCGAAATATAAAAAAATAGTTTAAAGTATTTACTGTAAAATCGTTGATGCGTAAATAAAGAAACTAAAGGAATAATTCGTAATGAAACGAATAAACGTATGAACCCTTGAGTAAAACAAAAGCCAAAGTAATATAATGTACAACTGTTATGACAATTGATTACAGACATGTGTAATAATGGTTGCTTCAGATACACTTCAAAATATCAAGTAATGTGACAAGCAAACACTGCTTTATAAATGAATTATAAAAAATGAATTTGAACAAACGCCAAGAACTATTCAAAGAGAATTCCGCAATCACGGTTCAACACTCTCGACTTGAATATAAACAATATACTCGTATATACAAACAAGTTACATTTTGGCTTTTAAAAATTCACAATCATTATTTATCAATTACAAAACGCTTTTGTAAATTACTTACATTAATTATCGTTAGTGTTAGAATGCTTACTTGTATTGCAGCATTAATAAAGAGGTACTTTAACAAAGCATGTGGTTAAAAGTTTTAAGCAAATTATCAATTTACGATGCCTTAACCGTTTGACTTCATCGAAATGTCTCCCGTAACCGCACATTATATCGAGTATAGTTAAGTAATTAATTATTGCAAATATAGTCGAAATTTCATAAAATTAAATAGCATATTATTAGTCGTAACGATAATGTCATCAAAAAATCAAAAGTTAGAACAAACTTCTGAATAAAATGTCGATCAGAGGGAGAGTGAAAAAAACCTTTACAAATTTTAATTTTATATACATACTTGTTAGCCTTTCACGATAGTAAAGTAGAGTAATTACTTACTGTACTCTTGATAGTTCTTATTATTTATTATAAGATGTGGATAGTAATAAGAAACCTTAATTTAGTCTAAAATTCATCCCTGTAAACATAATCGAATTACCTCAACCTCCTAAGTGTATACAGTAATCGTATAGGAAACTATTACTATAACAATCACAACGTATTACCAATATTACGTAATCGTAGTATAAATTACTTTAGTGTCCATGAATAATATATTTTATAGCAAAAGATTATTCGACCAGAAATAATATTCGGTCATGTTGAATAATAAGTTAAGATGAGGGTTTCTTATTAGTGTATGTTTTATGAATAATTAACTTACGTCGGTAATTCCGACTCTTCACTAACTGTATTTTGATAATAATGTAAACGGTTCAGCAACTTCTTGGAACTGTAATCGTAATATTCGTTTTATAAAATAACTATTAGCCTATATTATCAGGCTAAAAAAAAAACAAATATCAGATTAGATATGTACAGATTGTTTACAGATAGATATATTATTGATAGAGACCAGAAATCTTTTAAAATATGATCATGTTTCTATTTATTCAAGAGTTATGAACAAGAAATTCATAATTTAATAATTAACTTCTGAATAAGATAATAATCTTATAACAGTCATAAACATTATTTAATACAAGTTAATCCGGTATTATATATAATCAATTTAGTATTCATTTCAATTTAATAAAATTAGACAGTTTGAAGATGATTTAAATACAGTGTTAAAATAAAGTTATGTCCACTTGATGTGTTTATTTTTTGTAAGTCATAGACCTCGAAGGTATAAATTAAAAAATAACAATAATTCTAAAAATATATTATTTTGCCAGTAAAATAAAAAATAAATATTAAATAATAACAATTAGGGTCACTAATTAGCTGTTCTGAGATTTGTACAATTTGACGAGGTTTGACTGTAGCTAAAAAAATTTATTTAATTTTTCTTTTTCAGAACGTTAATTCTATTTCGCTGTCCTTAATGAGGTTTCATATAATATTTATGAAGTACTTTTGTTTGAAAGATTATTTCAAAAATATTATTAAATAGGTCATGATAAAATTCTTCAAGAGGATTACTCAAACCAGGTTCACTCTTGACCGTCTTTATTAAAGCAGTTGTATCATCAACCTATTTATGTTATAAAATTAGTACACACGCAATATTATAAATAACGTAATATCAATCTAAAAAAAATAATATTAAGAATATATCGAAACTCAAACTAAATTAGAATTACCTATAAAGTAAAATAATTGCAATATTTTTTCTTTAAAACCTTAGGTTACTAGGTTGAATAATTTTTGTATTTTTCTAATAGATATTCCTTTATTATTATTTTAATAATTTGTATGTATGTATGTACATAATCTTTTAGTATAATCTGCTAAATTTAATCTAGTTTCTAATGCAAATTATAAACTAAATTTAAACCGCTTTTAGCAACAAAATGCACTTTCTGTGTTTATGTGTTCAGTTTTAAAATCATCAACTTAAACTGAGATACAACTTCCCGTTAACCTGTTTTGCCAGGGCAAAGCGAAATTGTGAAGTCATAAATAAATGTCAGTTCCAATTTTATGACAAGCATACATTGTTTTTAAAAGGACTATTTTCGCCAAAACGGATTGATTTCACAGTTATTCGAGCTTAAAACAAAAGTTAGTTTAAGAAAACAACATTTTAGCTAATTAATAACAATTCTGACGCGTTTTTATAAACTTCTATCCTGATACAAGTTCAAGATTCAATATGGCTTCTGTATTTATTAAAAGCTGTTTTTGTATTAATAAGCACTTGATCCAATTTGCACAGAATACGTATGCAAATTATTTTCAGCATCTCCATATTGAGTTATCTTTTGTATCAGATTAAACTGCATAATAGAGTTAATAAAATAGATTAAGTGAATTTATTTATTTTTTAGTTTGTGAAACAAAATTATGTATTTGAAAAAAATATTTTCAAAAATTTTTCTTTTCATATAATTTATCTTATTTTATAAAGTGATTTCTTAAAAAATTTCCAAATAAATTTATATATAAATAGGCATAAAATATAGTATTCGTAAATAAGTCAAATAATCTAAAAGATATTTAAGATAGATTAGGCTTATTTTATTTACTAGCTATATGAAGCATTGTGTCCTATATAAAATTATTTTTAACCCAAAAAATATTCAAGTTTATTTATCGCGTAGAATTCCCTTCAAACATGTACCAGGGTTACATAAGTATATTACTCCAGTCTAGGGTCTAATTTAACCCAATTGCCGAACATGCTTCAAATTCATGCTCCTAGTGACTTCGGCGTACTATGAATTTGTATCGTTTTGGCATTAGAGCGTTTTACATGTATACTGTCTTCCACAGTTATATTAGTGAAAACGCTAAAAACTTTAAATAGTTTTTTTGCGGTAAATCAAGTACTTTATTTAAATTTCCTTAATAACATGATAATGTGTGAATAGTAGAATGTATGTAATATCAAATTACATTTTATTCAAATAAGAGCTATATTCTTGTTTAAGTTTCAAGTAGATTATTGTAATAAACAAATTTGAGCATATTTGTTTTAACATACTCAGGGTTTAACTTCTGGACTGCAACAGTTTATTAGTTAATTTGTAATTTAACTTTTCTAAAACTTAAATGATTTATAATAAGTCAAGTACACCAACATGTAAAAAAGAATCACCTGAAATTGTAATAATTAAATATTTGATTTATTTCACAACTAGTTTTAATTAGCCTTTTTGTAGATAGAGTATAAAAGTAAAAATTAAAAGTACATAAACATTACCTTTGTACCCGCTCTTATTTATATGGAACTTAGACTATGAGTTTTCCATAAAATGTTTCTGAGGTTATTACAAATATAAGATTTCCCTCTTTTAAAATAATATAAATATATATTTTTACTAATTTATTTTCTTTTTATATACTTACTTTAATGAATCAATATAACATAATTTGTCTAAAAAAGATTACATTTTCTTGTAATAGTTATATATTATCGTCTGAGCATATTTTACATGGAAAATAAAATAATAAAACTTAACTAATTATTAGGGTAAAAAATACTTATAGTATTTATATATATTAATATGTTAACCAAAGTTAATCGAGTTAACCGAGTCAGACATGCATCATTTGGATTGGAGAGTTCCCAATGGATCACTAAAATCAATTATCGATTAGTCTTATTCCCGGACATCAAATTCAATAATCTAATGATTTATTCTATATATAATACATTCTGATATAATACATAAATAATTTTCCAACCTTCCTGAACTGTATCTTCCTAATTTAGTGAGAATAATAAATCATTTGCTGTCTTATTTGTTGGGTTTTTGGTCGATCATTGCAAAGCTCCGCTGACAGGAGTCAGTTCACAAACTGAACTTCGTCAGTATTTGTATGTATTGTATATCTGTATTATATGTGCATTAAGCAAATTAATTAATTAAAGCTAATAATCAAAGGAGATTAATCTATACAGCGTGAATGTTTATGGTAGTTATATATTCGTTCACTCGACTCTGGCGACACCATATCTATCAAAGCCGTCATTCCGATGCTGACAAATGAGTGGTGTTCCACAAACTGGCTCTTGTATCTCATAAAAGTGACTAATAATATATCTATAACCTGATTTCTAATATTTAGAATTTAATAACAGTTGCAATTGCTTATTTATTTTTAATATTATTTCTTTTTTTTTTCTTTTGTTATATTTGTTTATATAAAGTTTATATAATTTCTAAAAATTTAATATATAAATGTTTAAAAAATAAAATATATATTAATCGTGATGAAGGCAATAAGTATCACATATATATTATTGTTTTAGCTTAAAGTCTATTGAACAAAACTTCAAGTTAATATGTTTATTATCACTATAAAATAATTCCTCTCATCATCTAAATTATAGAATGGTAACAAAATAATCAATCTAGTGACAGCTATGCTTACACATAGGTTAGATATCACAACTCTTTGATGTAAAAATGCTTAACAAAGCATAAGCACTAATCAGGACAAAAAATATAAAAAAATATCGTTGTAATGCTTACCGTACATAAATACAGAACTACAAAAATGACATACCTATCGCGGTGGCGCTGTGGTGAGTTCATTAATCTATACATGATACAAAGTTCAACGAGACCAATATAAAATGTCTTGTTTTTTTTGTATAATAATCTTTTTAAATATAAATGTTGTCATCGTAAGCAATATTTATGTAAATCTATATTATAAAAAGCTTTTACAATGTTTTTATTTATGGATACATCATTTTTGTTATTCTTTTGTAATCTTTGAAGTGCGATACAATATTGTTTTTGTTGTTGTTTATACTCGTAGATAGACCTACTTCATATTCTAACCCTTTTAAATAGAAGAAATTATAATTCTTATTGAGGAATAGGTTTTTAGTTCAGTTCAGGAAGACCTTAAGTTTCTGGGGCAATTAACCTCGGCCTTTTCATAAACCTCTTGATATTAAAATAAACCTTTCTATTTAACTCAAGTCTTTTATGGATTCTTGGTCTCGAGAAAGTTCTATAGATAAAGTTTTTATGAATATACGTAATAGATAATATTATTATAAGATTTCTTCTAAGAATAGTAATTATTAATATTTATTTTTATTTTGAAACAAATCAAATGTTTCTTAAAAGTACATTAATAGGTTTTTTTTAATTTAGTCTAGTCTTTTATGAGTTGACTTGACAATTTATTTTCGTTTTAAGATTTTAAGAAAATAATAAAGAGATTCCATCCTAATGGAAAGTACGACTTAGTATTAGTTTATTTTAAAAAATTCCTTTACCATAATTGTATATTTCAAAAGGAAATTAGAATAGTCATTTAAATAGTATTCTTATACCAAAGACCTAGAATTATTATTTTATTTTAAGTTTGTTTCAAAAAAGTAAGTGTTTCAAAAGTAGTCACATCTATTAGTCCTTTTATCAAACATTAAGAGATTAGAACGTGTTAGCCACAGTTAGCCGAAGTTAACTCTATCTATTTATTTATTTATATTTTTTCAATTTTGAAGCGATAATAAAGATCACTCGTCTACATCAAATGGTAGTGGCAGAGGGCATACTTATCTTTCGTAAAGACACTTTCCAACTTTAAATAAGGATACAAGGGTTGTAAAGCGCCCTGGTCTGAGAAACACCACACAACAAAATCAGCCTGGACTTTTTTATTGTTGTGATTATAGTTTCACAAACGTTAATATGTTCAGTGAGCAATGTACAAATAGCACAGGCAACACACATCGTTTCAAAAGTTTCGTGCCAAACAGGTCATCAATGATCAGAAAAAATCAGAAAATGATCAGAAAAAATCTATATCAGAAAATGATCAGAAAAAATCTGTACAATTTTTAGAGAAAAAATATTTTATCGTTTGTTTGTAATTTATAAGCTCTGAAACTACTGAACTGATGTTATTTTTTTACAGATAATAAGAAAAACAAAAATTTACATCCGGTAAAGTTTTAATCCGGTAAACTTCATGATTGAGAATCATGTAGAAGTAAAAGTAACTGCTTGGCTTTTTAGCTGCAAATGCTGGACAAATAAGATCAGAGATTGTCAGTAAATAGAAAGAAATAAATAAAATATTTCAATGAAGTCGAGATATTATCATTTATTAATTATCAGGGGTCGTTATCTTATAATAACCCAACTAAAGAATATCTTCCAATATAAAACGAGGATACTGAAATGACTGTGACAAATAAATTAAAATAGTAACACTTTTATTAAATAGAAACTGTTGCCCACTGTCAACAGCCAATCACTACTTGGTCTAAAGAACTATGAGGAACAGCCCTCACTGCCATCTCTAAACAATATAGCCATAGCCGTCTTTCATCACTTATAATTTATAGAGATCCAAACACCCGTTTAGTGTTATTTGTATAGTCCAATCAAATTTTTCCGTTCACCCGTGAAAATTTGAGATTTTCTCGAGTTAAGAGAATTTTATATTTTGACCAAAATAAACAAACAAACAGAAACAGAAAAAGACAAAGATTTAAAAGAATTCTAAACATTGAATACGAGGTACTTTTTCATAAAAAGCTCTGAAATTCAATCTACAGTTGAAATCTAAACGATATACTTCGAAGGTTTCATAGAATAACCTCCCGACGAAAATATTCCTACATATTTAACATCAATAAAAACCGCAACAAAAATAAAAGCATAAAACACAGAAAATTTTTGTGAATTATTCAGATTTTAACTTTGACCGCAGCAATGTGGAAAAAACATTATTCTTTCTGATCCACGGTACATCGGTGGAATTGTTTTGACTACAGATATAATGAGTTGTCGTATAAATACGATTTATTCATATAAATGGGACTTTGTATTGCAAAATCCTATTCCAAAAATGTGGCAACTTATTTTAGTCAGTCTCGATTGAAAATCAAACAACCTTTTTTTCTATAATGTAACTTAATTTATTTGCTGAAAATGACAATCACCTCCCACCCCTAGAATGGAATGTTTAGTCATTTTAATAATAAAAAAAATATATTGTTCATTTATAATAAAAAAATCGTTTAGAAAATTTATATTTAGATATATATTCATTCAGAACACGCACCTCACACTCGTTCTCGTTTCAATCATCATTAAGACAATATAATTTATCAAGTTTCAAATTGATTCTCGCAGATTGGAGTTCATTGAATTTCGGCTCTTATTAATTTTGAATAATTCACATATATGGAAGATTTTCATTTATTCAAATACGCAGGTTTAGATTGTTTTCAAAAATATACAAAATTTATTCTTGTGAAATTTAGTAAGTCATTACCTGTCAGATGATTAAAGATTTACAATTGTAAAAAGCGGTCGCTGGAATATACATACATATTATTTACTACGAAAGTGATTCCGAACTTAATAATAAATTACTATGTATAATGACTACTATACTAATACTATATATTGAAACAACCTTTTATATCAACTATTACTTGGTATTTTAGAACCGACGAACAAGGCAATATTCTTTGCATTATTTTGATCTGCTGATACAGCTATATTAAGTGATATTAGAATGTAATCTATTCCTCTTTCCACTTATGTATGAAAAGACTCCGTTTTTAATATCTGAGTCATTGAAAAATGTAAATAAATTCTTATATTTTTCTTAAACCTGTATTATACGAGTATATTTATTATTTATCATTTTATTTTCTGGTTACCTTAGGAGTAAAACAACACAATAAATCAGCATCATCAGCATCAGCTTCAACAAATATAAAATCAGACAACTGGAAGGGCACTGGGATTATCGAAAGAGAAACAATTAAGTCCCGAGGATTGATAAACTATAAATCTTTACAAGCATTTATATTGAAAATGTTACTTGGTTAATATAAATTTATAAAATTGTTGTTTAAATTTAATAAAACATGTTTTAAATGATAATATAATTATATTCGAATACAGATAGTCAATTGAGTCTACCTATATTTAAGAATACAAAACATTCATATTTATTTTATTGTCCTAAAATTATAAAATTAAGGCCATAATTCCATATAAGTAAACTTATCTCTCAATCAGTCATGACCTCGCTAAAAGCATTTAGAATCTTTATACAATCATCATATTTAATATCATATCGTATAAATAGTATCATTATAAAAGCCTGTTTTTATCGTGTTCATAGAACGAAGTTACAACTATGACTACATTCATTTAGGTTAAAATTAATGAGTTAAATTTTATGATGTATTTCGTTTCACCTTTTTTAAATTTACCAACTCTCAAGAATATCTTCTGTCGTTAATACTGGATAGTCGTAATACAGTCAAATAACACAAAAAGATCTATAATAGATCTAGAAAAGATCTATAAAAGATCTAGAATATAAAATGATCCCAAGTATTTGATATATTGATAAGAAAAAAAATCCTCTCTCTTACAACTCCATATTAAAACTCAATTTTTATGTCGGAATGGATTAGATATGTTAGATATGTTTATATAAAAAACTAGAGAACTTTGAATAATGTGATAACTACCTGTTGATAACGTGGTCCTTTTCATTATATATATATATATATATATATGGCCATGGTTTATATTTTTAAATCTTATCGTTAATCCGATGTCTTCATAGTCTTAACCCTTCTCTTATACTCGTAGTTATTAAACTACAGCGATATGAAAGTCATAAATCATTGTCAGTCGACTCAGTTGCACTTCTAACAACCTTTGTTCTCAATGGTTGAAAATATTTAAGCAAATTTGCTAAAAAAAGGCTTCTCCATTTTGCACGATTTATAATAATTTTAAATTAATATAGAATATTGTAATATTGGAATCTCGGCAACACAAATGCCACAGGTTCCAATCGTGCCCGTGTTGGACATGCCAAAACCAATGTTTTTTTTTTGTTTTATTAATAAAAGTTAGTACAATCAATGAAATATGAGACGAAACTCCTTAGCATTCCATGGATTCACCGTGCGGGTGCCGGACCCATCACGATACAAGAAGAGAAGTGCAAACAATGCCTGGGACTTGCGATCCAGGTGTAGGTTTTAGGGGCTCCTTTACTATGCGCATACACGCTCACCTTCACTCTCTACACTCTCCCTATCTAACTAAATTTCATAAGAACCTAATAAAGCCGCCTTTGAAATACGTTCAAGAAATGAACCGATGATAGTCCTCGAAATTCTGAGATCCTTAAGTAAGTTGTAGACAGATTTTATACCTATCGCTCCTACTTCTTCATTATATTCCAGTTACTGAAATTTTGTGCAACTTAATTAGGAATAATTTTATGTAACAAATTCAATATTTATGAGTATCTTTCTAGTCATCCCTATTATAATTTTTTCAGCTAAGCACTAGTTATATTTTGGTATTTTAATTTTTAATCTATTATTATTTTTCTTTTTTTTTTGGGAGGTATATCTTCGCCAGTAAAAAAAGAATCTCCAATGATATCCATCGTTTAAGCCGACGTATTTCACATTATTCAAATTAAGTCTGTCGATATATAATTTAACCTGTGAAAGTGGAACAAAATTAAATATCCCCAAAACAATGTCACCTGTAAGAGTAATATTCTGTTCTGAATCAAGTTTACATTTAAACTATACCCCTGTCCATTGTGTTGGCTATCCTGATAAGTTTTGCTGTTAATGGATTGCTATTAATTATATTAATACAGTTTGTAACTGAACCTTTGTCACAGAAAACAATGAAATTACGAAACTAAATTTGAGTAATTTATACACAACAAAAAAATATAATAATAAACATGAAATATAAATAAGGAATGCTCATCATACTACTGCACATTTAAATGTTATTCCTTTATGTATTCTATATATAAAAATAATAGGTGATACTCGTATATCCTGTCTTTAGATATATTCTGATTCGAAGATCAACACGACATGGATGTCACTGTAGAAGCCAATCACAAGAACTGAACATATACAGATATATCCAAAGTACGGGTAGAATCTGATTGATGAAATGATTGCCTAACACGAATATGAGCGTAGAGAATATATAATTTTGGAAAAAATAATTCTCTCTGAATTTTGCTGTGTTTTAGTTCAACATTTTTACAATAGGTTGTTCTAGTTCTTTATTATTATTTATTATAATTAACGTCATATAATGGTTATTTAATATTTACATTTTATTTAGCTCTAGAATATTAATTATAATAGCTAGTTCCGTTACTAGTACTAGTTCAATCTATTAATATATTAAGTTCAACAATGTCGCCGTCCATAAATTAGTTACAATTAAATGAAAATGAACAAATACTGCTTGAATATTTCATTATCCTTCTGTTTATTTCTAACGTAGACTTGATGTTATTCTGTGGTCATATTGTATACTAAATGATATGAATAATAATTATAGATCTACAAAGTTTTGATTATTTTAATATGAACGCCTTATCAGACGACATAAATATTATTAAAAACAGATCACAATTATTAGTTATTCCTAGACAATTTCCATTTCAAATAAACCAAACGCTTACTTTCAGTATAATTTTAGTATAATTCAACTTTTAAAAAAAGCATAATGTGAAAATAAACTGAGTTTCAATAAAATTTTAATTTGGATGAATGAAATTATATCATTTGAAGAATTCCAGATCCTTTTTTCATTGTTTTAGCAAAAAATATATTATAATAATTATATTTAAATTTTATTACAATAACAAGTCATATAAAATGTGAATTAGTCGATAAACAATTTATAATTTAAATCTCTTGTGTTTCGGATCTAGAGTTATACACGTTACAGATCAAACCAGATGAATGGTTAGTTGACTTCTAAGACGTGTGACAGGTCCTTACAGCATCGACAGATCTCTTTAACTGGCTTGACAAGTTTAAATTACATTATATTCAATTGCAATTATGTTAGATGGAAATTTTCGTTTTTATAACATTTATTTTACAATGAGGTTATCAAAATCATATGTTTTATAAAATTTTGTTTTTTTTTACCATCCTAAAACCATCCATCAAACAAGTTTTAAAAGAAAAAAAAATGCATTGAAGATAAAAAAAATATTTAAGATTATTTTCGAGCAAATCATATATCTAACCATATATACAGCATTAGCAAATTATAAGCAATTTATATAGTTATAAAGATAAGTTCTAAGGCACTTAACTGGTTTATATTCTAAATTAAGAATCTTAAGAGGATTGCAGTGATGTCTGTTCCCTGTGCTGTGATTTGTATGCCAGTTTTATGTTATCTTTATATATTATAACAAGAGAGACAGTGGGAGGCCTCGAGTGACCTTCGAAAACACAGTATCTATGATACTGGAGGAAGGTCACGTAAAAAGCATGACAACCCCCGGAGGGCATGGCTACGTCTGTGGCCGAGGTGCAAGAGGTATGCAGAAACAGTAGCGCTTGGCGCTCCGTCGTCTTTGGCTACCCCGCAAGGGATATAGCGTGAAGATAAATAAATAAATAAAATAATGAATAATGATGATATAGATATAACGATATTTTACTATATTTAAAACAATCTAAATAATTTTGTTTACTTGTTATTTAAAGAGGGTGATGAAAATACAATAGAACCTCTATGTTGATTGTCGGGCGGGTTTTTTTCACACTGCAAGTACAAAAAACTACGTCTCTCATCAATAAATAATTCCAAAAGCATCACAATTTATATTTACTGCACTACGAGAAAAACCACAGTTAATCTTTACTTGATTAACTGTAGTTGGTTTTGATTTTAGAGGTATATAAAACCAAATAAAAATAATTTACTTTCATTACTTGGAAAAACGGGGCCACAACAGTAACAGTTTTATTCAGGTTAAATAATATGAAGCTTGGAGTTTAAATAACAAGTCATTTTCTATTAGCTTTGTGGTATTCAGATTAATATTCACATTTTCATAATTATTCTTGTCGAGCTTTGTCTCTGTATTAATGAATATTGCCGAGATTAAATTAATAAAGTTTTTGATATTTATATAAACTATAATAAAATTAAATACAGTGTTAACAGTTTTACAACATCCAGGATTTGTTCGTTTGGTTTTGTTATGTTTTTTAATATTTTGTGTTCACTTTTTATTTTGTTATATTGTTTCTAGATTTTACTGTTTTGTCTGAATGAAGTTTTGATTTTGATTTGTATTTTTATTATTGATTGTTATGTTCGATCCTGATTTGGATATTGGTTATATTGAATATCTGTTACTTTTTTTATTTTTATGCATATGGGTATGCTAAAATTAAGATGTTCAATTAATGGACTAAGTTTCATTGTAAGGTTATATTGAAAGTAATGCGGAAATCAAGACACAATGGAAATCAGCTTCACAGGTGTTGCGACATTATTTTGGAAATATTTCATTTTGCTTTTTTTTTATAGGTGGCATTAGATATCGACTGGCATTAGATATCGACGGACTGCATACATTTGAATAACATCAGTGATGTAGCAGTGGAAGTCGGTTGTGATATTAAATATTATGGAATTTAGTATATTACATTTGTGTGACTTCAAATAGACATAATTCTTTAGTTTCTTATTATTATTAATTTAATACTCATTTTAGAAAATATAAATGTTTAAAGGATAAGGATATTGATGGTTCTAGTTATTTGAACATCACTCACAAAATATATTGACGTTTGTGAAACAGTGATCACACAAAAATAAAATAAGAAAACCCGGCTGACTTTGTATGGTTCTTTTCAAACCAGGGCGCGTTCGGAACCTTCGTAGATTGTTATGCAGGAAGTTGAATAATAGAATAGATATGTTTCAGTTTTGGTTATGAGTTAATTTAATTCAATTTCAATAATTTGTTAAAATCAGATTGCTTCAACTGTTACAATCAGAGTGTTCTAACAGTTAGAAAGGTTTAAGTTTGAAATAAATTTTAATCGTAATTTTGGATTTGGCAAACCGATCCCTTGAAACAGATAACGTTAACTTTATTTTGAAATAATTTCGGACTAGACTTCGGTTACTTACATTTATAATTAAATATAGTTAATTAATTTAAAAAAGAGTTTATAGTATCTTATTTAAAAGTGTTCATAATTTATTATTTAAAAAAACTTCTGCAAATGGATTACCAACGCTACGGCACAGGATCAGTTTTTGCCTAGTAAAAAAAACTCTTCAGATTTAAGAGCAATAAGAAAAAAGTTTATTTTTGTACCCAAATCCTTTAAAAACTTAATATTTATGTATTATATTTATGTATTTTTAGTTATTAAACCCAGACCTGTTATGTAAAGAAAAGAAAAATCAATAAATCTGACTAGTCTTTAAAAATAGCTCGCTAATGGCTGAGCTAATTCACTAACATCTACCTCAGCGGTCTATACACCCAAAGCATGTTTGAACTTATTAGTTTTAGGATTTTATTTTTATTATTACTTACAACTCTGTTCGTGTGAACTACATAGGGCTTTATATATTCTACGCATAGTTCAAAAGCTATATATATAGCAAATACTATATTATATTTAATTGTCATCCTGCAACCCAAATGTCGATAAGTTGAATGAGAGAACAAATAATACAATCGTGATAAAAGAATGCAGGTTAATGATACAAAGGTCAAAAATTTAAAGATATATGTATTCCTTTAATCAATATGCCCGCAATTTCGAGTTAATAAAATTTAATGCTAATAAAACAACAAAAAATACTTCTTACTTCAATCAAACAATATTTTTTATTACTTATAAACAAATTTATAATTAAATGTATAATAATGCTCTCAGTACTACTGTAAATAAAATATTTCTATGTAGATGCTACGAAATTTTAAGCAATTTTTGTGAAGGGTAATTTCGAGATATAAAAAAATATTTATTTATAATCTTTGTTTAAAATAAAAAGATTTTATGGAATTCAATCGTTTGAAATAAATAGCTTGAAATCAAGCAAACCAGAGAGCAAAAGCTAGTCATAGAAAACGAGTAAAACTTAACTGGTAAACTCGTAAACCGTAGTACTGTTCTGGTAAACACTTTTCCGACAAAGTTTTTCTATCTGGGAATATGTAATCAGAATATAATGTCCGGAATTAGTCGTCCATGGCTGTAAAGTTGTAGAGAGTTTATGAAACTGAGCTATATACAATACCGGCGGTATGCTTTCTAAAAACTTGCACCTGCCACTGAAGACTTTAGTTAAAGAGCCACAGTGTATAATCGAAACTTAGTATTCTAAGTTCTCATTATCTTCTATAAATGTAGTTAATAATAGATTCGTACTTTCACGAAGACATCTGAAGAATAGTTTCGATCAGAAAAATTATAATGTACCCTTATTCCGTAATCAAATAAAAAATATTTTTATGCACAAATAATAAAATTTTTGAAGTCGTTTGACGTTATTACTTTATATATTCTAAATATTTTTATGTTAAATATGTTTATTTAAACAGAATAGGTAATATAGACTTTAGATATATCCTGATTCGAAGATCAACACGACATGGATGTCACTTACTGTAGGAGCCAATTACAAGACCTGTACATATACAGATATGTCAAAAGTACAGGGACAACGTGATTGATTGAATGATTGCCCAACGCGGATGTGAGCGAATTAAATCACTCAGATATTTGTTGTGTTTTAGTTCATAAACTCTGGAATGTCAATAATTATAAAAGCTATTTCCGTAAATAGTACAAGTCCACGATCTATTAATATATTAAGTACAACAATGTCGCCGTCCGCAAATTAGTTACTATTAAATAAATAGGAAGTAAGTATTCAATGAAGCAAACCAATACTGCTTCAATATTTAATTATCCTTCTGTTTATTTCTAACATAAATTCGATGTTAATTTGTTTTCGTAATAGATACTAAAAGATTTTAATTAAAATCTTTTTTATTTCAACATAAAGTACATTATTATTGAAGATAAATATAGTGGGTAATATTTTGAATTAATAATATCTTTGCATTAATTAATTTTACAAATAAACGAAGCCGTGAGAGTTTTAATAGTTTTTTGCTTTTGATAAATAAAATGTAATAAATTATAGATTATTTTTTCACTATTATTAGCAAATTATTCTTTTTCTTCTCAGCCTATAAACGCCCACTGCAAGACATAGGCCTCTCCCAAAGATCCTTGAGGTGATATGCCACAATGGTTATTAAAGTTAATTTCAATATAAGATATATTCTGAAGTTGTGACATTTTTTTTTATATTTATGTTGTATTATCGAGCTTTGTTTTTGTATTAGTAAATGTTGCACACACAAACACAAACACATTTAGGCGCCCACACCAGTGCACAAAATACACACACAAATACGAGGATGTAATTGAGTCATGCCGTTGAGGAATACTATTCGACCGACATACGCTCTACAACTAGTACGGAGGGTAGTGTTAACTTATTTTGCAATTATATCCGAATGTCATAAAGCTACGTTTTGCAATTACTTATATGAAATTGTCAAATGTAATCTAGTGAAGTTAATTTAGATGTTTAATTTGTTCTTAGGATATAAGCTGCTCCTATAATTTTAAATTTTAATAAAATAGTGTACTATTTTGTTAATAATATGGATTAAATATAATTTACCTCAAAATAACATTGAACGCAATTTTAAACATTATATATATACTAAGCATATATTTGTGGGCATAATTATTGTCATCTCATATAGTACACCATAAATATACTACTTTTATACTGTTATATAAGTCGCTGTATAACTTTTTATCACATATACTGAATAAAAAACTCATATTAATAATTGTTTTCAAAGTAAACCGGGTTAATGTAAATGTCAAGGAAAATTCTGATAAATAACCCTATTTTAGTCAACTCTGTAGTAACTTTGAACTCAAATCGAATGAGTGGACACAAAGTTGTTTGACGTATCGCGCTTGCGACCCTGGAGTCAATTAAGGGAGCGCCAGCAAAATTATTTTAAAGTTGTTTTACTAAAGGTTAACCTTTTAAAAAGTAGGAATTATGTGCTCTTAGGAATTTCGTTTCAAAATTATTAGCTTTTATAATACTTCTTTTCTAAATCTGTTTAATTAAGAAAAAGCCAAATTATGGAAGGGAGAAATCTCTTGATTCATCTGAATTATAATGGCTTGATCATTGCTGTATCATCAATTGTATTACTGTATATTAGTTGTTTATTTTACTCAGCCCACACGGCAAAATAGTTTTTAATTTATTATGACGGCTTAAAATCTTTCATGTACCAGGGTTACATAGGTATATTGGAGCAGCAGTCTCATCGAAAATAAAGACCCAGTAGCGTTACAAAAGCGCGAAGGATAACGCTTTTATTGCTAAACGTGCTTCCAACGTAGGCATTAGTCCTTGCGTCTACGGCAAACTGTGTTTATGTTCCGTTTTTCATATACTTGCTTAAAGTAACAGATTATTAGTGAATGATTGAATAAAGTTTTCTATATCAGTGCGACAATGTATCCCTGTAATTACAAATTGAAGACAATGTAGCTTCTCCGTTCTTGTTGTACGTTATTTTTATTTTAGCACTGGAATTATATGACAGACATCTTTATCCATCTTGTCAAAGATTATAAAAACATACATATTTTTGTAATCCAATAATACGATGAATATTTCATTAACTTAACATTTAATTTTATATTTACAATTTAAATGTAAATAGCAAAATAACACAAGGTATTCCATTCGGACTCGTTCTTATTTATATTGCACTTGAATGAAGATCCCGGCTTCTATTATGAAACCATCAATATAATGTAGATAAAAGCCTACTGGATAAGTCTAGACAAGCCTGTTCCACAAAAAAATCTTAAATTACAGATAAAAGGATTACATTTCACTGTTTACTTTAATTCTTAGGATCCTTGATTTCTTTATTTTAACTTTAGTTAAAATCAATCTAATCATCTAATGAATCAACTTTTTACATAACACATTAATAACTTAAGCATTCCTAATCTAAGCTGTTCTAATTTATAGTGAAAATATTATTCAAGATTGGCCTAATTTGTGGGATATTTGATCGATCATAGCAAAGCTTCCTGACAGATTGCATAGAAGTCATTTGGCACAATATATGTGCGTTAGAAGTAAAAAAAAAAAATTATGTTAAAAGTTTAATGATTTAAGCATACGTCAATAGACCATCTATTGTTTATTTGTTGATTCTAATTTAGTGACACCATATCTATTAATGACTATTTTCCGAGATTAACAAATGATTAAGGCTTCTTAAACTGGCTCTTGTGTCTCATAATATCGACTTGTGGTATTTGACTTGTATTCATTAGAATTCTATTAGTAGTCGCAATTATTTATTTATTCTTTAATCATATTTTTACCGATTTTTATTTAGGTAATATCAATTGATCAGCTAAATATATAAAAATCCTTGATCTTTTTGATACATTTTATATTTTCTATTAATACGTAAAATCTGCCCTACACGGAACGTATCATATTTTTTTTTTAGATTCATTGAAACAAAAGATGAAATAATAAAACAATCCAATAACAGCGTAGCGGCGATAAAGCGAGGTACGAGTAGGTTCTAGATGCTTCCAACTGGTACGTTGTTATGAAGAAAGTTCACTTTAACGGTTTTATGGTGCAGTGATAGATTCAGATATAATTTTCTGTTTTTGTTCTAATTTTTTTTTATTTGTTTTTAATAATTTATTAAAATCAGATTTCTTGTGTTCCAATAGTTAGAATGGTATAAGTTTGAAATAAATTTTAACCGTAACTTTGATATAAATTTTAGTAAATAGTTCCCTTGTAATTTATTACTAAAAAAAACCTCTATAAATTGATTACTTACGTTACAGCACAGGAACAGTTTTGTGGGCCATTAATCTCTCTTTATTTATAAATCACTTGATATAAAAATAAACCTGTCTTCATACCCAAATCCTTAAAAAGCTTTATTGTATATTCTTACTACTTAATCCTAATCCTATTGTTTATGGAAAAGAAAAATAAGTAAATGTAACTATTGTTTTAAAAAAAATCATTGGTTTCACTTAATTATATTTGGTTTATTTATTTATTATTATGTAGTTAAATTAAATTAATAAAAGTATAATATGAATATGTTGTTCTATTTAGCGAATCTCTAACACGTACGACGGCTCACGATTAGCCGAACTAATTGACAAACATCTAATTCAACGGTCTCTTGACGTGTAGCATGTTTGAAGTAATTGGTTTTAGGATTTTATTATTCTTACTATAAAAAACAAAAGAACTAGTCTTTTCCAAATACGTGTGGTGATAACCATAAACTACTCGTACGAACCGTGATTGAACACTTGGTTCTGTTTCAGTGTCCTATGATTACCCGATAGTGAAAACCACACCATCTATTCCTAAGTACAATTCTTGTACCAAGGCGATAGCCAAACGTTTCTCTTTAACTTCTTGGAAGCTAGTTCCCGTAGGGCAAAATTTTTCCGCTCTAATTTAATTTAGCATTCTTCTTATTAATTGTTGTGTGAGCTCGGGGCACCCTTAGCAGTATTCAAATACCTGGCTAGATTATTCCATTTGCGCTCCACAGGGTAAATCTCATTGAATGCATTGTTCTCGAAATTTTAAGGCTCCGACCTTCGAACTAGGTCTTTAGGCAGTTTTGTGCTCTCGCTGATACAATAATATTAGGAAAAGAAAAATTCCACTAACTGCATATTGGAATGAAACGATGCCTGCAAAAGTTGCGCCTGAATAAGCCAATTTGATAAGCGTTGAACAAAGTTTTTAAGAGGCATTACAGTGTTTTTAAAGAATATTAAACTTAATAACCGTTTCAGACAAAATTGGTGTAAAGGGCAAGTCAATATTTATTTGCAAAAAATTTTGTGGATAGGAAAGCTGAACAATTACCACTACTCAACATTTACCACATCAAGCTGGTTTAGTTTTTGTAGTAGAAAGTCTTAAGAACTTTTCATTTTCTAAAGAATTCATCGTAGATATGGAAAGACTGAAACGAGCATTAACTTGGTTAATTGCTAATAATAACAGGGTTGACGAACTACAGGATACAATCCTTTAGAGGAGCTGTAATCGACATGGTTAAAAAAACTTACAAAAGGATAAATATTTGTTGCACTTAATCGTGTTAAGAGTTTGAAAGGCATAGCTTTTGAGAAAAAAAAAATTAT
This sequence comes from Melinaea menophilus ssp. n. AW-2005, assembly GCA_918358695.1. Classification (NCBI taxonomy): domain Eukaryota; kingdom Metazoa; phylum Arthropoda; class Insecta; order Lepidoptera; family Nymphalidae; genus Melinaea; species Melinaea menophilus. Next base: position 7,143,797 of record OU911055.1, on the reverse strand, counting down.
AAAATATACCGCAAAACGATAGATCTTGGACGGATATAACGAGACTACAAAATCTGTCTTCCGACAATGAAGGTCCATCATATTACACCTTAAGTAAAGCAATTAAAATTCGAAAAAATTAGCATACATTGACAACATCATTTTAAGATTTTTTTAATCTATCTCCGAAGTCGAAGGTCCGACAACAATGAAGATTATGTGGGACCACGACAAGGGAAGTACCAGTTATTAAATAAAAAAACGTAAAAATCGGTACAGTGAGTCAAAAGTTCTAATATAACAAACAGAAAAGGATATAGTCATATTGAGAACCTCTCCCTTTTTTGTAGCCGGTTAAAAACCAAATGCATTCAAAAAAAAAAAAAAGAAAAATTACCTTTTTTAAACTCGTAATCACATTATTAGTCTTCATTGTGTTATTTGATATTATTTATCTAACACACCCCTAGTTTGAACGAGACTGTCATCGACCCGATATTGAACAAATTTGAAAAAATATGAATATTCATCATGCATTCGCATTTGAGAATGTTCAAAAAATTACATTCATTACATCACTAGACCCTACTGCGTTCTAAATTTGTTTCACTTAACGTAAATTATAAGGAGTCATCAAAATCAACACTAGAATTGCCGATATCTGACATATTACAAAACTATAAATTTCTATTGTATTTTAAACACTATTATTAATAATTATACTCCGTTACGTGTAGATATATAACAAACATATACTTACTCTGTTCTCGAGCCACCGTATTGATCAGTGTTAACATTGCGTAGCTAACAAATGATACGGGTTGCACAGATGTACTGATGTATCAAAACTGACACAATGTATATGTTGGATTATCCGTCTTTGGTCTAAGACATCCGTCTAATGACGTATATATTATATCTTTGTCGACGTCTTTTCTTGATCTCATCACGCTATAAAATTTTTCTGCTTAACATTCATAGTTTATTTAATATTAGTAAGAAACAAGATACATGATAAAAATAGAGATACATTATTAATTTATTTGTTTATTTATTTATTTACTTATTTACTTATTGGGTAATCCAATAATTCATACAAATATACAAGAAATATAATGTACTTAAAGTAGTACTGAAATAGAACTACACTATTTAACAATATTTATATAAGAACTATATATATATACTAATATATATATAAACTATATGTTATAAATAGAGCTACTATCTTTGTACTCACTTGCGTCTCGGACACAATAAAAGTGGTCAATTTTGACACTTTACCTGATGTCTGGATATTAGACGTAACTCGAGGTTACATTTGTGAAAATAGACATGAAAAGGGCGTATCCACAGGTGATGTAGCTCATCTAACTAGCTAACTTCTGCTGTAAAAGCCAATTAGTAGAACTGAACATGTACGAACATGTTCTAAGAACAAGAAATCTTGTTAAAACCCATCTACCGCCCCTCAATCCTATCATGGTTATTAAAACTTTATTTTTTTTTATACTGAATGGTGCTAAGGTAATTATTTTTATAATTACTAATGACTATTTTTCTATGTACTAATATATATATATTATGTTTTGATTCAAATTGAAGTGATATAATAAGTATATTAAGAATTGACTGATGCACTCCTCAGCATGTCATCTATACTTTTGTTAATAATATAATTGAGCCAGATTTGTACCTGAGATATTTTTAAAAACAATGCTATGAATACATTACTTTACACAAAACTCAAATCAATAGTTTTAAAAATCGTTATCCGTATGTTTATCTGTTACCGAAACACATAAAGCTACTATTTTGCAAATGTCATTGGGCAAAGGCAGCGCTTATCTTTATTCTGTTCCTGTAAGTTGTAGCTACATTACCTTAAAACATTCAAATGTATGCAGTCCCTCGATATATTATTCAACTTGAAAAATTGGAAGAAAATTCAATATTCCCAAAACAATATCGCAACACCTGTGTGGCTGATTTCTATTCTGTCCTAAATCCAAACTTACAATCAAGACATCCTACTATAGATTCTTATCCTTGACCTAATCAATTTTAATTTTTTGTCAATTTTTAAAAATTCCGAAAAAAGAAAAGGGAACTTTAAAGAATCACTATTTTGTCCGTCTGACCCTCTTTCCGTTAGTCAATATCCAACGCGTGGACGATATCTCCACTTGAAATTAAACCGGTGTACTGGAAACTTCGGTGGAAAAAATTGATTCGCACTTGTCCGGTTTTTTTAATCCTCATAACAAAATTAACCAGAGAATACATTTTGGGTTTTGACAGCCATTCCATGATTATGCGTCAAAGTATAAAACTTATTACGCCGTTAGGAGTTATCTGATGATTGAAAAAGCGTCGCTAAAATTGATAAATGATAGACATATTAAAAAGTTTTTACTTTTTTCAAGTTTGTATGACTATTTATATTTTACAGTTCGAAAAGTGTTTAAACCTAAATTATGCTTATATTTAAATCCAAAATCATTTCAAGCACAGAACTTAAAAGGTTAGATCCATGTGAAAAAAACGTCCTTTATTTTATAATTTTATTTACATTTTTTATCGACACAAGAATGTTTTAAGTTATATAAACATTAAAAGTAAGAAAAATGTATCGTTTTAGCAATAGAAAATAAAGATCATTGTTTTGTATTGATTATTAGCTTATGATAAGTACTTCCATCAAAAACATTTCAGAACAAAAGTATTCAGAAAGAAAACTTTTCCTTCCGCATTAGTGCCGTCAACTTACAAATACCAAATATTTTATATATTTTTAATATTTACCTAATGTTGGAATCGAATGTTTTTCATAAATTTCAAAAGTAATGATGAATTTATAGAATCTCTTTTAAGAAAATTGTATAACAAGGATATCGATAAGACCTTTTACTATTATTGATATTTAATTAACTGATATATAAACAGAGTGCAATGATCTAATAAAATTACTCGTTATTTTGCATGAATCTCATATTTTATTATATAATACTAAAACCATTTCTCAGGTTTCAGTCTTGACTGAAATAATTCACAATATATTTATTACAGAGACATATATCTGAAATGTTATTTCTATTTCATGTTAGTTTTTTAAAGCAACAAAAACTTACAGATATAGAGATAGATATGCAGTGAACTATGATGAATTTTGTGCACTGCCCAGAGCTGATATCTCGAAATATTATTTTTTATCCGCCTTTGATATAAAAGTGTATAAAAAATCTTTCATTCGTACAAAAAATGTACACTGTTTCGACTTGTTCGCATTAACTTTCTACTCGGTTTTGAACATCCTTTTAAACAAGGCAAGATTTTTGAGCAGCCATAAACAAAAGACTAACGTGTTAGATAGATAATTTTATATTTCAAATGATTTGTGATTTAGTTCTATGGAAAATTAAATTGCACTCAGTGATTTAAGGGCTCAGTCACGCATCGGACTATTCATGTTGTAACATAAGCTTGGAGGGACTAGTAAATTGTAGTATTTAATTATACTAGTTTTCTTGAATATACTATTAATATATATTCATACTATTTCAGTCTAGATTTCGATTCTTGTAATGTTTAAAAAATATATAAACCTTCTTCAAACTCAACCAAGGCTCATTGCACGTTTTCTAAGTTAATAGAAGCATCGCCCCTTTACAAACAGGACAGTGAGACACCCTGTTGTCGCAGTGTTGAGAAATTTACTTTGAGAATGTCGTGCTGAGCACATTTGTCGTATCATTTATGTTACGGGCAATCTAAATTAATAAGGAATTAAATCTACTTCACTTGGAGTTTGATAAGTTATTGTGAAAATAAAAATGTGATAAACAATTATCATAAACGGCTGAGATGGTTTTTATAAAGAACGAAGCACCCCTCCCCATATATATATAGTAATCCTAATATAACTCACAAGATGTTTCTTAGTGAAATTAAACTGTGTATCAAATAATCGATATTCCAATAGAGCAATCAACTTAAGTTGTTACTTTCACAGCACTTTCCTTAATCGAAGCAATTATGCACATTTCCCGTCGAGTAAGAAAGTTACTAGCGTCATTTATATATGTTATTTAACTTCCTACACAAATATGACTTCCGCACCCTTGTATGAGTCGCAGATAACTTTTAATTGCGTTTGTCGGTCAAAGTGTACTCAACTCTCTGGAGCATGACTTCCCCTTCATATATTATTTAGAAGTCAATACCAATTTATATAAATCCAGCTGGAATATAAATTACCATTTGTAAAGCATTCGTGTGAAGCAAAAATTTATATAAAAACTTCTTAAAATTTACAATGGCGAGTATTTTAAGTGATAATTTTATACAATGTACTTATATGGTAAGTACAAATTTAAAAACGAGGCTCAGATAAAGCCCTGTTCATCATCAATTAACGAAACAAACAAACTCAGTTTTATATTATAATCCTATAATAACATATTAATACTAACAATACTTAGACGTTGATCACTTTACTTAGCGTATTAATTATTTAATTAAATATGAATATAAATATCCTGCTGTTATCCTCGGGGTCCAGTGCTCTTACACCGTCAAAATCTTATTTATTATAACAATTACTACTACGATTACCTACAATCTGAATATAAAAAATTGAAAAAGAACAGTCTGAAAAAAAAATTGATCCCAACTAAATAGTTTTGATAGCTAAATCACAGATAAACTGTTTTCCAAACGGTTCGGTTTAGAAAGTCATAGCAGAAAAATCTAGTATTAAGAAATATGTTGTTTGTGAGAAGCCCTCCCCCCTACCTAGTGTGATGTCACATATTGTTCAATTTTATACTTAGGAATTAATGAAATTAAAAAAGCAGTATCCTGAAATTATTTTATTTTCTCAATAAATTAACAAAACATAAAAAAATATATATACGTATAAAAATATAACAAATATTTTGTGAATAAAAGATAAAATGAACTATTTAGAGCCTTCGACCCATTCATTTATATAATTTAAAACTAGAATAGTAATCACATCCTTCTCATTTGGACAGTTCACATCAGAAGCATTCATTACGTAAACATCTTCTTCATCTAACCATAAGGCATCTTTGTGATGACAAAGACGCTAGATACAAACAAAGAAATGTTTGGCACGACTAGCAGCAATTCTTTGAGACGATTCTTCGCGATGTGCAATACTTTTTCTTCCGTTTTATGTGATTTCTTTTGTAGGTTAGTAGCCTTGGATGATGCAAAATGTAGACCACAGATGTCACAGGATCGCTTAAATAAATATGCTTATATAATGCTAAGTATATTGATTTAAATAAGATGAAGCTCGGAAATCCACAAATAGCTGAAGTAACTTTGAGTGAACTTTCCTTCTCAGTCATCTTTCTCTATGGTTACATAGCCGTTTGACATCTGTTTTATCAAAACAGGTCACCACCGTAAAACGTTATAATCACCAACGGCTAAATCAATGCACAACACAACATAAAGACAGTTCCAACTTTTTTTTATTCTATAGTGGGCATGTAGTTTAAATATAGTAGTATAATACTTAGATATAAAAGATATATTATATATGAAATTGGAACCCCCCCTTCCCTTGTTACATGATGTCACACTTCGTTGACCCCCTCCCTCCCCCTTAACGTGTGACGTCATTTATGGATGGCGCCTTTTTGAACAAAGCAAGAGATTTTTATTAAAAACCAATTTCAAGATGCAGGACATTATGTTTTTTAACAGGAAAATAAATCTTTACATTTAAGTTTTGACTTTGAAATAAAAATGAATTCATTTAATCAGTAATAGGAAAAGAAAAAAAAAAAACTTTTTAAAATATCTATAATTTATCATATTTAAGGGGGGCTTTTTCAATCATCAGATAACTCCTAACAGGGTAATACATTTTCTATTTTGACAGACATTCATAAAAAATTGGACAAGCGCGGCTCAGACACACCTACCGAGGATTCCGTACAGATTCGTATGTTAGAAATATTTCTGGAAAAGACTCCTAAAATTCAGTTTAGAAAAACTAAGGGGACCTACATTATAAAGTGGGTATTTTTATGCGTCCAATAAATAACTATATTTAATATGTTTATTCCGGTATATCTGAGGATTAAAAGAATCAAATAAACATGACATTGGATTAAGTCAGGATTGAGATTCAATAGTAGGAGGTGTTTATTGTATCTTTGGATTTAGAACAGAATAGAAATCAGCCACACAGGCGTTACGAGATTGTTTTGGGAATATTGAATTTTGTTCCAATTTTACAAGTTGAATAATATATCGAGGGACTGCATATATTTGAATAGTATTAAGGTAATAACTGTCCTGTCCTGTACTGTCCTGTCCTGTCTTTGGTTGTCAAACAGTAAACATCACCTACAGTTCGTCCGTCGAAAATAATTGTAAAATAATAGTTTATCAACGTGATTTTAACAGCTACCGTAGTGAACATAGACATCTAGTGCTATAGAACACTCTCATATACAAAAACAGTGAAATAAGTCAAGAAACAGTGTAAAATCATAATTTATATTCTAATCATTGAGGTTAAATGAGACATTAGCAATAGTGATAGTGACAGTGATAGTGAAAGTGTCACCCAACTACCCAACCAACCACCCAACGTCAACCACACGCGTCAAATACGTTTCAGTGTTGCCACTGCACAAAAAAAAAAAAATAATAATAAAAATAAAATAAAATAAAATAAAAAATAATAAATAAAAGGAACCATAATGGAGGGACAATTTAAAATGCTTTTCGACCAAATGAAAAAAGAAATGGAAAAACAAACAAATATCATATTTGAAAAAATGAACGAAAAATTAGTACCATTGATTGAAGACAACAAAATTATGAATAATAAAATAGAAATATTGGAAAAGAAGATGGAGCATTTAGAAAAGGAAAAGAGAAAAAATAACATTCTAATTTTCGGTTTGGAGGAGAACGAGAGATCTTCATCGGAGTTGCTCGGAAGAGTACAGGGAATTTTTAAATCGGATCTGAAAATTACCCTGGAAGCATACGATGTGTCAAAAATTTATCGTATTGGGCCTAACAAAGAAAATAAAATAAGACCTGTTCTTATTGGGTTTGCAAACAGCTGGAAGAAAAGAGAGGTTCTAAAACAGAAGAAAAACCTAAAAGACGTATACTTTACCGAAGATTTTCCCAAAGAAGTGTTAGAAAAAAGAAGAGAACTGAAACCAAAACTGATAGAAGAACGAGCGAAAGGAAATATTGCATACATAAAAAACGATCAATTAGTAGTGAAAGAGGGAAATCCAAACAATGAAAAAAGGAAAAGAGACCTATTAACTTCGCCGGAAAATCAGAATCAGGCCAAGAAGTCAGTGACCAACGCTTCATCAATAAAAGATAACAGGAGGAATGCATTCGATTTGATGAGACCTAAATCAAACTCATTTTCTAATATTTCAGAACAATCTAAGTAGCCACTAAATATCAGCAACCAGAGGCAGGATAACCCCAATCCGGCTGGTCCCCGTGGGGTTATAAGACCACCACCCCCCCTTAAAAATATACCCTTACACCAAAAAAGAAATAATAAATTATATATTGCAACGCTAAATGTCAGAACACTAATGTCAGATGATAGATTGGAAGAACTGCAAGAAGCCATAAAACTTATAAAATGGGATGTCATTGGTCTTTGTGAAGTGAGAAGAATAGGAGAGGAAATAAGAGAATATAACGAACATATTTTTTATTTCTATGGAGAAAAACAAGGTATTTATGGAATGGGATTTCTAATAAAAAAATATCTAAAACACAAAATAATTAGTTTCCAAGGAATATCAGATAGAATTGCAGTACTTAATATACAATTACCAGAACTCAAACGACCATCGTTAATTATCCAAGTACATGCACCCACGGAACAACATTCAAAATTAACGAAAGATACATTTTACAAAGACCTGACACAGCTGATGCAAAAGAAGAACAAAAGCGTAATCCTGATGGGAGATTTTAATGCCAAGCTGGGCATTAAATCAAACAAAGATGAATTTGTCTTAGGCGATTACAGTAATGGTGTTAGAAACGACAACGGACATAGACTTATAGAATTTTCTTTCGCAAATAATCTTAAAATAATGAATAGTTTTTTCAAAAAAGGAAAATCTAGAAAATGGACATGGATTTCACCAAACGACAGGGATAGAAATGAAATCGACTTCATACTCACAAGAGAAAAACACATATTCAGTGACGTCGACGTTGTGAACACGCTAAATTTTAACACAGACCACAGAATGGTAAGAGGAGTTATACAAAAAACGAATAGTAAATCGAGAAAGTATATTACAAACTCAACTAAAAACATGAAGATAATATCGCCTATACCACAAAAGGTAGTAATGGATGTAAAGGACCAACTAGATAAAAGTGAAAAACATAAAACATTGCAGGAAAAATACGATTTTTTGGAGAAACAACTGATAATCCTAAATAAATTATATACTAAAATAGAGAAGAAAAATAAGCTAGGAGAAGAGACGTTAATGCTGATGGAAGAGAGGAACAAAATGCTAGAGAAACGAAAAGATAACCAGCAAAATATCAGAAATATTAGCAAAAGAATTCAAACATCAATAAGGAACCATAGAAAAGCAGAGAGACTAAAAATATTAAGAGAACAAATAGATAAAACAGGTGGAATTAAAAAAGGTCTAAAACAATTAAGAGAATACACGCTATGGATACCTAACATGAAAACTAAAAATAAGAAGAAAATCGAGAAATCGACAACAAAAAGGATATCAATAGCTAAAGTCGCGACAGAATTCTACAAAACATTATACATGGACCCAGATACAACAATATCAGTAGAGACAGGAAAAGATACATACGAGGAAGAAATACCTAGCATATTAGAAAGCGAAGTCATAAAAGCTATAAAATCACAAAAAACTGGCAAAGCACCAGGAGATGACAAAATCACAAACGAACTACTAAAAGAATTCCTAACCGCAATATCTAAATATGTGACACATATTTTCAATGAAACAGTGGCTACCGAACAAATACCAACCCAATGGACGAAGTCCACTATAGTTTTGATACACAAAAAAGGAGATAAAAACGAAATAAATAACTACAGACCTATATGCTTAATGTCCAACCTATACAAAGTTTTTTCTAAAATAATACTTGGGCGAATAACGAGACACCTTGAAGAAAATCAACCTAGAGAACAAGCGGGATTTCGCGCTGACTATTCTACCATTGATCACATTCATGTTGTGAAACAAATCATCGAAAAACTTAATGAGTATGGGCAACAATATTACATAGCATTCGTCGATTACAATAAGGCTTTTGATTCCTTGAGTCATAACTATATCTGGAACACGTTGGAAAACCAAGCAAATACATAAAAATCATTAAAAAAATCTACAAAAATACCGTAGCAACAGTCCAACTCGAACAACAAGAAGAGGAATTTAGGGTTCAAAGAGGCGTCAGGCAAGGTGATCCACTCTCGCCAAAACTGTTCACAGCCGTTTTAGAAAATATATTCAGAAATATAGACTGGGAAGAGTTCGGAATTAATATCAACGGATCAAATCTAACTCACTTAAGATTCGCTGACGACATTGTGATATTCTCTGAGAGACCGGACACACTACAAATTATGTTACAACAATTAGATTATGAAAGCAGGAAAGCAGGTTTAACAATGAATCCAACGAAGACGAAAGTAATGACAAATGCGCTAAGGGAACATATAGTAATTGGACAAGAGGTTATAGAATTTGTAACTGAATATATATATTTAGGACAACTAATATCAGTTAAAGATCAATATTCTAAAGAAATCGATAGAAGAATAAGTAACACTCGGAAACGGTACTGGTCACTAAAAGAATTAGTTAAGAACGAAGCTATAACAATGTCAGTGAAAAGGAAACTTTACAACACATGCATTCTTCCATGTCTTACTTATAGGTGTCAAACATGGCCTGCTACGAACAAAAACAACCAAAAACTCATAGTTTGTCAACGCAGCATGGAACGAAGCATGCTAAACATAAAACTAAGGGATCGTTGGACAACTTCTAAAATAAGGGAAAAGACAAAAGTGAGCGATGTACTAGAAAAAGTAAGAAAACTCAAGTGGAACTGGACCGGTCACATAATGAGGACAGAAAGAGAAAAATGGACTAAAGATGTAGTGGAATGGTATCCCAGAAATGGGAAAAGACATAAAGGACGTCAAATCAAAAGATGGGAGGATGATTTTCCAAAAGGATGGAGAAAGATAGCACGAGACAGAGATGAGTGGAAAAAACTGGGGGAGGCCTATGTCGAAAGACAACCTGATCAAGAAACTGGTTGATGAACAGTATTATATAATGTTTAAGAATTTTATAAAAACTAGTTATTTAAATGTAAAATGTAGTTAGATAAGTAAGATCAGCGAATAAAGGCTTTTATTATTATTATTATTATTATTATATAAGGTAATAACTGTAGTTAATAGGTAGTTTATTACTTGTGTTTTTAATATTTTATTTCGTGACAGCAACCGTAAAATCAAATAAAGAGGCTTATCATGTAAACTTAGCTTGGAGAAAACTCTGCAGTAACTTAGAAACTTGAAAATCGATACAACATATTACATCCATTACGAGCTGATTATCAAAAGGATTATACAGCTTTTATTAAACAAGCTAAATATTAAAATAAATGAGTATTTTCAACAAGTAATTTATCCCTAATTAATGAGCGCTGAACTTCATTTAATTATATTCTGTGAGCAACAGTTTGTAACATTTGATAAATTATGTAAAGTTTTAATGATGAGAACAAAGTACAACGAAAGACTGTGTGTGAAACAATATACATATATATAAATATATAAAGTAAATTATAATAATGACTATAATATTATTAAATTAAAATATTGTAATAAGAAACATACCCTTCACCAAGCGCCTTCCCTTTCCCCGACGAATAACACCTCTGGGTCAAAATTTATTTATTTCCTGACATTATTATCGTGATTCAAATTGACATATCAGACCAGTTTTTAATGCAAATATTATAAAAACTATAAAAAAATATTTTTGTCAAGATATTTTAAATAGTTTTTAAACAGCTATTTACAAAATGACACATATAAACAATGTACAAGAGATAAACGGGAGGATAGTACACTTCTACGATATAATGTTGATATAGTTTAAGTGTGAAAAATGATCTTATCATAAAAGTGTACAAAAAGTAATTATTCAATAAGCTTAAGAAACTGTATACAAATAAAAATCGACAACGCAATTGTTTCGAACTCAAAACAAAAAACTTTAATCTATCTTAAAGTAATCCTTACTTCAAAACTAATTAGTACTTGAGTCTGCAGTTTGTATCAAATGCACCGACTTGAGCACTTGTAATATAATAAATATACTTTAATATAACTAAAATATATATTGTTTTTAGTATAAGTATGTTTATCATGTATTAATATTAATATGTATTAATATGTATTTATACCCTCACACATGCATATCTCTTCTGATAACCGAAAAGAAGGACGTAATTAAAAATTTTGATAGTAATAAAATTTAATATTATAGTGGAGCACTATAGTATATAATGCAGAACTTACAGTGAAATATAAAGTATTAATAATGGTACTGAAATATGTTTTACCTTCACTAGTTACTTCTCTGCTGGAAATAATTTTAGCAAATTACATGCCACAGGAATATAACAACTGCTCTAAAAATAAATTATATATTTTAAATAAGTTACAAGTAACTAAGTTTATTAATAATCATTAAATATTTATTTAAAAATGGAAGTGTGGGTATTGATGGTATAATACCTAAATTAAACAAATACTTTAAGTACATAATAAGAGAGAATTTAATTGTTTGCTTTAACAAATGCATAAAAGATCTTGTTAACCTTAAAATATCAAAAGTCTGTATCTACAAATCTGGCACTAAGTCCGATCCTTGGAAATATCGCCCTCTATAGGTCTTGCCCATAATTTTGGCAGGACATACAAAACATACTACTTATCTTCGATGAAACTTGAATATTATATCCGCTTTTTAACTGCAAAGAAAAAACAAATAAAAAATTCTAATTTCGATCCTATATTTATACGGATAATATAACAAACGGATGAAGAAAAATATCGTGGCCTAATGTTATAATTGTAAATTCAAATTTAAATCTTGAAATGTGATATTTATTTTGAATATATTCTACATACAGACAGTTACATATAGACACTATCTATTTACGTACACAAGACTTCTGGCTTTAATTAATTATTGAAAACGAATTAAATAAACTCAGAACCATTTGTATGGTTATATACAAATACCAATACACCTACAGCGTTCAAGTGAACTTTCTTCATAACAAACTACAAGTTGGAAGTACCTTGTTCCTTGCTTTATCGCCACTAGCCTGTTATTGTATTGTTTTATTATTCCACCCTTTGTTTCGATAAATCTGAAAAAATATATTTTATGACACGTTCCATATTTTAGGACAGATTTAATAGAGGAGAGGAAATGTACTCACTGTGTATGTTACTATTGGTTTTAGTAACATCGAGATAGATAAACTCTTAATGATGTTATATCATACTGTTATTGTTTAGGATTCAATTTGAATCCTCCAGCAATAGAAATCTGAATTGGAAAACTCCTTTCCCTCGAGTTTTTGGAAGTCGTACAAAGGTAATAAATCATTGTCAGTCGGGATCCGTTGTATATCTGATAACTCTTTTTTTTCGGCAATGCTATAACTTAATTAACTTGGTAAAAGAGAACTGTTTTTGTTGCTTTTATTTTATAATTTACAAAAGCCTAATAACTATGTTGTTGATATATATTTTTCATTTGGACTTTTGAATATTTATGTAAAAACGTTATCTACTGATTATCTTTATCCACTTCCATTTAATTGAAGACATAACATATCGTTAGAAATTTTCAAAAGTTTTTAAGACTTGAGAGACTTTTAAGACAACTCTCGTATTCAATGTATGTTTGTAAGGTTTCCATCATTTTACATATAAGTTATGAAAGATTATAAAACTTATCTAGTTTGAAATGATGCTGAAGTATTAGTTGATAAACATGTGTGAGTGGTAATATTTATACGAGTAATGACATTTTGCAAACGAACGTCGCGGTCGACTAGTCGTACAACAAATCTAGCAACGCTGCCTGTGAGGAGGAGGAATAGCGCTGGATTGTGATATGATATAAGATATCCGTTTTCCCGCTCGTTTGGAGAAAACTAAATTAGTTGAACTACAAATCGCAAAACAAACGTTTCTTAACAAGTAAAGTCAGACAGAAATGAAAATAAAATTATCTATTCTTCTTTCTTTGTTCTGTCTTTTTGTGTATTACACACTATTATTAAAACGTGCTTATATGAGTAAATAAGTATCTCAAGTAAACATGATATAATTATAGATGATTCATTTCAAATTATAAAAATTAATTTAAAAAATAAATTTTATTTATAGCTTTGGATATTTTTTCTGTACTGGTACTCCTATTATTGGTTTCCAATACATTATATTTGTGTTTTGTAAATGTAACTTATATCTGTGAATAAAATGTATCGGCTCTCATAACGATATTTTTTAATTGACTTAAGTAGTGGAAGAGTAACAATTGTATGTGTTGATTTTCCACTAACGCTATTTGGGTTAACACCTATTTTTAGACATTCTTAGCCATATTCTTTCAAAATGGTACGCAGAGATATCCTTCAAAATTTACCTATTAAAATTTACATAAGTTATTTAAAAATATTTTTTTCAAGTATTATACATATACATAAATAAAAATATAAAAGTAAAAGTGATATTTTATTCATTTCATAAGATGCTTTTTGGTGGACATGCTGGCAGTATTTTTTGCCATCCAATGAAGCATGCGCTGTAGCCAAACTTACAAGTGGGTAATTAAAACATATTACAAATATTGTTTTACTTCCCTTTCTTTCAGCGCTGCAATGGTCTAGCAACAAAAAGAGAACTAATGAATAATAATTTTGATTACTTAAGTTATTTATATTTTGTGTCAAAAGCTGTTTAATAAGCTTTAGATATCTGATGAAAGCTGTCCAAGATATAATCTTTAAAGATCGTAAGAATTAAAAATAAATTATATGTTGTGATAACTCCTGTTCTGTATTTTAATTGTCACATACATATGACTTAAACTTTATAATAAGGAAATTGTGAACGTTTACTTTTTACTTGACTTTTTAAAATATCATGTAAAGAAGGCACAGTAACAATAAATTGTGAAATAAATGAAATAGGTATTCGTTGGAAGATTTGATTAAAAAATATCAGAGTATATTTTAATTCCAAGAGATTCATCTGAGTTTGTAGATAATGCTTTTCTAAACTTATTATAAATCAATCAATATTATTTTAACTCCAAATTATCTGTAACACATATATATGTTAAAATATCTTTTAATATCCAAAGACCCTAGTCGAATATTACACAATATTTAATATAATTATTAAAACGGTTTACACGGCTTCTAAATTTATATTTATTAATACACATTTGGAAACTGATATTAAAGAATACATTGTTGAATACCTAACTCACCAAAAAAATGAGTTTTTTTTTTCTATCTTTAACATATAATCTTTGACTTCAAAGCACAGTTACACTGTGCAAATGAAATGCCAAAAACAGTACAGAAACACAGGACGCCGTGGGCGCTAGGACAGCTATATACGTTTGAAGCATATTTAGCAATTCAAGCGCTGTTCTCCGCTTCTTTGTAACGCAACTGGGTGTTTGTTTTCAATTAGACACTGCAATAGTCCATTGTGCGTTTATACCAGTATATGGGAGATTTTAAGCCGTCATAATAATTTCTTTTTTTTGTCGTGCGGGTTAAATATAATAAATAAATAATATACATTGTTATTATTTAAATAATGTTAATAAGTATTACATCCATTATATCCTTACAAATGGCTCTCTTAAATGAGTCCAGAATACCAAACGTGATATGTGTAAGAACTTTGTGTCCTCTTGTTTGATTTGGGTTCAAAGTTATGACAGAGTCGACTAAAATAGGGTTATTTATCAGAAATTCACTTTATACGGCATTTCATGTTGTGTTTAAAATACTATGAAAGTCCATATAATAATATACATGTAGCATTATAAACTAGGTAGAATTTGGAATACTACTACTACTTTTAAATTATGTTCACAATAACCTAATCAGTATATGTAATATTAGAAATTGTTTATAAACATGTCAGCCAAGATACCGTATTGTATAAAAATAATAAAGATAATTTTAGTAAAATTGAAACATCTCGATGTAATTAAACGATTACCCATAGATAGAAATTGTTAAATAAACATTTTAAATTGATTTTATTTTCTATTTCTTGTAATTTGGGCATGTACTAATTTAATATTTATAAAGCAAAACTATTTGAGTAATAAATGTTTCTATCTCTAAATATTTTTTTAATTTCTAATTTATTCTTCTTAAAATATTTTCTTATAAATATTGTGTGATATTTACTTACCTAATTCGCAGTGGAGCACTTTAGACAGTTACGTTACTTTATTAATTTTTCATAGCATGTCATACCCAGGAGTGGGCACAAAATAAATAGGCTGTTTTTGAAACATTTTTAATAAATTATATTGCTACAATTACCTATAAATGAAAACTTATTTGCTTTGAAACTAAATGCTTTAAATTTTGATTTTCAATACATTTTTTAATATTTTTTTAATAATCTTTCCAGCTTAAGTACATTATAAGTATTATATAAAAGGTCATTGTATACAAATTATTTTGTAAAACAAATGTTATTTAATTGATTTTAGCCAATTACATCACGACCGAAACACACTCACCGAAGAGCAGCAATAACAGACGTAAATTAATTATTCATAAAATTACATTCACTACCAAGAAAGCCTCATTTCGGCTTACCATTCTGAATGGCCGAATATTATTTCTGAACAAGTAAATAAAAACAGTTGTTGTAAGTTATAATATTAAGCTATAGTAAAAGTTGTTAATTAATATAATCCTAGTATTAAGGAAACTTCCATGCTGAAGATATTAAGGTAATCTGTATTAATATTTACAGTTAAGTCAGCTTTACATTTTAAGTGACCTTAAGCTTTTTACTTCACAGTTAAGATTGAAGAAGAAATAACTACAGTAAATAAACAATAATCTTTTGCAAGACTATGGTCAATGTGAACTCGACTTCATAAATATAGTGAGTTAGCAAGAACATGTTAACTGGAATAGAGTGTTTATCTCTCTGCAAAGGCTTTGCACGCGGAGTAATTTTTTCAGTCCTTTATTCTCACCTTTAATTTGTTTATGTTATTCTTTTTTTATTATTATTGTGGTATAAATTTTATTCTAATGTTTATATTGAGACCTATTATATTTACTTTAACTTGTAGCAGGTAATTTATTTAAATACTTGACATGTAAAAAACAACATTAATGTGTATGCTTTATATAAGTTATATTTCATATTCAGTTAGTAAGTGTAAGTAAAATTGAAAAATATGTTACTAAAGGTAAAATAGTTCTATTACACTGTACAGAACGTATTATAATGCATTGCAACCTGGAACAATAACGGAAGATTATTCGATAAATCAAAACAGTTAGCAAATATTATCATTTACTATATTAAATAGTTTTTAAATTATATTTTTAAGTTTGGTTTTCATAAACACGATACGTTATATTATTATTATAAAAAATATAAACCTGTGAAATTCTACGCATAAAGATCCAAAAAACCTTTCTAAATATGTATTAAAATTTTTATATACTTTACGTTTTAAACATAAACTAACAGATTTTTTGATTTAGTATTCTCCTTAGGAGTCATATTAAAACCACTTATGTTAATATTCATAAGTATCACGCGCATAAGTATCACAATAAATTAGTTTAAACTGTTGTTACGCATATTATTAAAGTAGTCTAGTATTTTTCATACAACGGATTATATTTATATTGTTCTATCATAATTCTGTTAATAAATTATATAAGTACTAATATCTGTCCTCTCCGCGGAGAAACCGTGGCACTGTCTCATGAAATTCATTGAAATAAAAAGTTCATAAAAGTTCAACCTATTTGAACTTCTTAGTGTAAATGGTTAATATAATACTTTACCTTTCAGTGACATCTTTAGACTTAAAAGCGTATCAGCAATGTAAAGAAATGAAAATTGTTCATGGACTTTTAAATAACATTATTTAATTGCAATTTCTCGGTTGGACATCTGAGAAGGCTTCTTCTCCAATAACATTAACTTAAATAGAAAGAAAATATGTACCACTTAAAGCAATTAGTTTACTTTATATTATTATTTAGCGATCAAATATTTCAATATTATTTTATGTTTTTTTTTATATTTCAATATTATTTCAACAATATTTTTATAAGTACTTTAAAATTGTAAAAACTTATAATTTGATATTTAGTTGAAGCTATTTTAAGACCTTTTTTATTGTATCTTATTCTCGTTCTCACTTCTATAATAATTGAAACTGTATATAATTACCAAATACGTTCCAAACTATTATTTAGAAAACAAAATATATGAAATTTTATCATCATTAATAAGTATAATAAAAATATTTTCATTGAGTTAAGGACGCTCGCTCATTTATTTAAACTTGGAATTGATTTCCAGGTTACCTCAATTGATTTTTATCTAACAGCTCAATGGCTGTACTCCAGTAACTTAAATTAACATTAAAATATGATAGTATAGCATATAAATATGATAGTCATGAAAAAGTAATTAACATGTTTTTAATTAGTAAAGACTTTTTAAAATTGTTTCAAACAAAATATATGTAATTCTACAACCGTCGCGAACATCAATAATATTATTCAAATGTAAGCAGTCCGTCGATATCTAAATCTATCTATAAAAAAAAAGCAAAATTGAATATCCCCAAAACAAAGTCGCGACACCTGTGAGGCTGATTTGCATTCTGTCCTGAATCCCACATAACTTCTATTTTTGACACCCTCCACTGAATCATTGTCCATTATTTGAACTAACACTCTCAGTTTTTACATTGATAGATAGTTGACTTATACAGAAGTATGAAATATGTCCAAACGATTTCTGATTGAAACGTTCTTAACTATGAGAGAGAGCTATCGAATAGAATTGTTTTACGAAATGAAAATGCGTATATTGCTTACGTTTTTTTTTTAATCTAAATCAAAAACAAACACTAAAATCTTAAATAAACAAGTAACAAAATAAAATTAAATATTCATTGAATACAAATCTGTAAATCGAGAAATTAAAACAGTAAGATAAAATAGCTAGTTACCTTTAAAGTGAAATCTATACTTTATTCTTTACTAATTTAAATTTCTTAAATTTAATAAGTTTCTTAAATTGACAGAGCACTGTTTAAAATAATAATTAAAGTTTTATCATTTAATATCATTCTTATTTATGATTAAAATTATACTAAAAAATCCTAAATTAATAAAAAAATAATTCTGCAGAATAAAAATTATACGTGTATAATAATTTTAAATCCAGTAACAAACTTGTAATTTTATTAAACAGATGCTCACATATCCAGTCTCATCTAGTAGTTTATATCTGTTTCGAAAATCTTGTTACTTACATAAGGGACATCCAATACCACATAGGACTGGATACATTTAAATTTTAAATTTAATTCAATTTAGATTATTTCTTTCCATTCAATATTACATTTATATGTATTACATATATAAAAATTTATCTGACATCTATTGTTGTAAGACCTGTGTAAATGAGGCTAGTAGAAATTTACTGTTGCACTTTGAAACAACCTGGTTCTACCCATTAAGGTCATTTAGATATTGTATAACATTTATCTTACCCATCTCAAAATCAAATAAACAAAAATGCTTTAAGATTATGTTATAAATATAACAATAGCTTAACATATTTTAAGGTGACATATTACTAGATACATACATTAATATTCATATTTCATTTTTAAAACTGAATTATCTCTTCCATTCATTCTCTTATTTAACCTAATTATATATATAATTTTTATAACTCCATATTTATGATAAGGTAGAAATGTTAAGAGGATGGCTACACCGTTAATCATGCAAAGCAAAAATAGATGTGATCTGTCTCATATCTTCTTTTCTATGATCTACTTGGTCAGCTGATGAAAAAGCATAGATTTCTTCAAAAAAACATTTCATATCAACCATACAGACGCCTGGAACAATTCTGACTGCAAAAGGACAGAAGAGGGTGGATTCCATAACCAGCTGGGATAGGGATAAAACTATAACTTTGTTGTGTGCTATGAGTGCTGCAGGCGGGTATATCCCGCCGATGTTTATTTTTACTTGTAAAAAGATGACTCCTCTGCTCGAAAAAGATAGTCCAGCAGAGGCACTTTACAAATGCTCCGACAACGTTTGGGTTAATGAGGCTTTGTTTCTCGATTGGTTGGCACATTTTAAACAGCACGCTAACCTGTCTGCTGATGAACCCATCCCACCCTTTTAATACTAGACAACCATGCTAGTCATATCTCTCTTTCAATTTTCGAATATTGCAAGTCTAATCACATTCATATGTTGTCCCTTCCGTCACACACATCTCATAGAATGCAGCCCCCTGGATGTTTCTTTTTATGGGCCTTTCAAAACAGCCTATAAAAAATAATGTGATTTCTTTATGAAAAGCCATCGTGTAGAAAAACTAACCCCTTATGACGTAGCATCTTTGGTGAAAAAAGCATTTAATAATGTTGCGTCTATTAGCAAAGGGGATTTAGATCAACTGGAATATTTCCACTCAATCCAGAATTATTCACAGATGAAGATTTTCTAGCAGCAGAAATTCAGGCAAGAAACTCCAAGGATACTCTTATTTATTTAAATCGAATTACATATACATGTTATAATTAATTAATACATACATATAACAGTTGCTAATAGTACTGACTATTGAGTCACAGCCATGACTGATATCTGAAAATAGATTAGAATCGAAACAGTAACTAAACAGCAATATTCAGAGATCAATGAACATTTGTCCTCTATTTGAATGTCTGATTCACTCTGGACTAAAGTATTAACCTTTTATACAACATTTTACTTTAAATAGCTTTAAGCTCTTTATAAGATTGAGATCTTAACTTCGGTCCTGTTATATTGTTTTTAGTAATTAACTTTATTGCAACGAAATTAAAAAACATTTTTAAATTAACGATAAAACACTCCTTTTATTTACAAATCCACTAAACCATGACGCGTAAAAGTAAGGATTGAATATAAAAAAAAATTGAATCATGTGATCACTTATTAAAATATCAATTGAAATAAAGAAATAAAAGAAGATAAACCACAAGTTATTAAATTATTTTTAGAACACCTACATAATATTTATATTTATTTAACAGAATTTCTTTTTTGAAATTCAGAATAATACTTATTATACTCAAGTGTTGTTCAAGCAACAATATTTTCTTTTCCGGGAGCTTGTTCTCTAATGGTAAGAGTTTCACGAACGGTTATAACTATGTGTTCCCTGAGTGATGGAATTAAATCCGGTTGGCTATGATAAATGTGTTAATGTGTAATTATTTAAATTAAAACAGATGTGTTTATTGATCTTAGCATCAATATCATCACTTTTAAATCAAACTATAAAATGAAACTAAGGACTAAGGACCTAAGGACCTAAGGACCTTTCAAGTAAAATTTATTGTACATTGAAAACTAGACTGATTTGTTTTGAGGATTCCGTATCAACGTATTTGTAGTCATATTACACTAATCCACAAAGTATGTTAAAATAGAGATTGCTCAAGTAACAATTTAAATTTAGTTGTTGCTTTAATATATTTATTGAATACATGTTTGACACAAGTGAAATTTACTTTTTGTATAGTTCGTGGATGACTTTTAAATGCGTTTATCGGTCAAACTGTGTTACGTCTTACTTATATTATGTACAAATCAAGCCTTACATCCATAGGAATATAATTTACAAAATTGCATTGCAGTATTCTCCTTAAATCAATACATCTGGCTGAAATTATATTGCAAAGTATTTAAAACATGCCTAAAATAAAGAAGAAATTTAGATGATTGTTAATTTTATAAAATCTTTATTTACCTTGATGTTGTATTTTTATATTAAATAAATAATCCAGTACAATTCATGTAGCATTTGCTAACAAGTAGATTAAGTTAGTGCAGACACTAAGCGCTTATAGTGTGAGCTTATCTGTAACCCGTCTCATTATGTCTCTGTGTAACTTAATTAACTACACAAATACGTTTCGACTACCCTTCAAGAATTAATCTTTGGACTATTTCAAGACTGAGCAATTTTCTATAAACTATTGTATTTTTGGATCTTATAGTTATAGTTGGATTAAGGATCCCCCGGCGTATCTGCACTGTGTTTAGTTCCAGATATATTTAAGATACAAGGATTATTAATTATAAGTATGACTTGTACATAAATATACATATATTGATTAGTAATAATTAATATAAATATATTAAAGCTAAATACTTCAAATATTAATTTATTAATAGATGTTTAATATCTAAGTCTATATCTACGAGTATGTAGATAATTATAAAACAAAGAATTAGCGTTTCTGTGTCTGAATACTGATAACAGTATAGTGGAAAGCATTTTGAACAGACAGGCATCGTTCATTTATAATACTGTTTCATTTCAGTCAAATACAAGTGATTCGTGATCTAGTACTAATCAGTAACTTTTATCATTATTATTTATAAACTCCATTCTCTTGAGTTTATAATGATATCAAGCTCATAAATATCGTCGGTGACTCCGTGTTAGAGTTGTTCTATACACACTCTTTCACTACACCTTATTCTCATCATTAAAACTTTACATAATTTATCAAATGTTACAAACTGTTGCTCACAGAATATAATTAAATGAAACTTAGCGCTTATTAATTAGGGATAAATTACTTGTTGAAAATACTCATTTATTTTAATCGGTATTAAAGCTTTTAGTAAATGGTATCTCCATTAACTAAAAAGTTTTTAATTTTAATATTGATCATCTCATTGTGATATTGGTACCGATATTGAAGTTTCTTTTTAATTTATATTTATTTTTATATAGTATATAATATTAATATTTCCTTACTTAACATAACTAGGACCTGTTACAATATTAAATAAAAAAAAACACATTCACAACCGATGAGCCTTAGCTACATTACCCTAACAGTATTCTAATGTATTCAATCCCTCTACATACTCGTATTATTCAACTTATTTGTATATTTTTTTTCTGTTCTAGGAATATCTGTCAAAGTATAAAAGTATAACAGTTAATAGTTATCTGATGTTTGAATAGTCATATAATAAAATTATGACTATTTTAAGGTTTTTTAACCACTGAAAGATTACATTTTTACTGAAAATACAATAATTTAATATCTGAAATCTGAGAATTAGTGTTCGTGCTTGTAACTATCGTGGAATTACTTTTCCAAAATTATTATGCACCTTAACATAATAAAATTACTATCATCGTTGAAGTAAAAGTTATAAAATTAAAAAGCGAGTTATAATTTTTTATAGCTGGAATGTAAATATTTATGAAAAAACATACACTATGTATACATTTATTTTTGTTTTTTCATTTGATATCAACTAGAACTGGTACTTCTAATTGAAATTATAAAGTATTAGTGAAGTATTAATCGTAATGTAAATTTATTGTATTTTAATTTTTAAATACACTACAAAACAAACGTTATTTCAGAAAAAAACAAATTTATTATTTAAATGTACTCCAATGTACTAATTATTTTTTATCGTATTTATTTATTTACCAATAAGTTTCTGTAAATTTAGGATTATAAAATTTAACGTACCAGATTTTAAGGAATGTACACTATTTTGTTCTGTCATTGTTTTTGTTCTCATAAAAATCCTGGTTTAAACAAGGGAGTAGAATAATGTTGTCTGCACTCTGCAGCGGCCAAGTGACAATTTTGATATGTTTCACTCAAATTCGAGTATTCATAGTCCAAATTTCGTAAATTTTTATGCGAAATAGTTTCTTATTCAATTTTTAGAATAGAACACAGAACTCCATACCTTTACAAATTTAATATATGTTTTTCTGTTATTCTATTTACAATAAAATTAAAAATGTATGGATTTGTTAAAATTTAATCTGATCGACACTGTGGCTTTAAAACTGGGTGAATATAGATATATTATAAATCTATGGATAAACCAATATAGCAAAGTATCATTTTTAATAATTTATTAACAATTGTACTAATATAAATAAAAAAATATGTAATGTACCGGACTTATTTACGGTCCTCATTGCGTTCAGTTTAATGATTTCAAAGAATCCATTGAAATGATGGTTAACGAAGACAAGATTAATTTAAACATTTTAAACTGAAACAAATAACAGAACGCCGTAGGCACTAGGACAGCGTACATTTGTACCATGTTTATCAATGCAGGCGCTGTCTTCGACGCCTTTGTTATGCTACTGGGTGCTTGTTTTCAATTAGGAACTGCGTTTGAACCCTACAGTATCTATGTTACGCTGATACAAGCATGAATCGAATACCACGCGATACCTCACGGAAATATATCTTTGTTAGACTGTAGTAAATTTGGTCTTGTTGTAATAATGAGCATTAATTTTACGATTAAGGCAGGATTTTACGATTAAGGCACTCGCCTTTGAGATTATTCGATATTTGACTGTGTGTTTTCCCACTTAGTTATGAATTATTTGTTATTCTGGTCACAAAATGTTGTAAATTATGAGAGATGTAAGATAATGTCACCTTTTGAAAGTACCTTTCTTAAACTGAACTGATTTGAATACATTATCAGTGATTAATTACCTGTTGATATGTATCTGTAACAAAAAATATAAATAAGCTTCTTACAAACTACCGTTTTAAAAAACATCTATTTTGTAAATATAAGATATAATCAAGATTAATAGTAGAAAATTGTATAATATGGAATAAATGAGAAGATGATTTAAATCTCATGGCTAGACAATATTGAAGGAGAATAGCGCGAGTCAAACTCTGTGGAAAATATAAGACAAGGCCTTCGCCAAGAAACATCGTAGCGATTAACAGAATAAATATATAAAACTTTTATCTATTGAATATATACCACGTTTGACGTTATGCTCTGCTCCCTTTATTTGGACGCAGTTAGATGCCGACTCTTGTAAGCCTCGAAACGTTGATAGATACGGTGGCTCTAGAGTAGAGAATAAATATATCGCCGAGAATATTCGCGGCAGATGAATTAATTGGAATATTAACTGCATTTTTATCCCAAATACAGATTCTGACTAATGAAATACATCTCAACTGTCAGCGGAATGTTGCAATGATCCATCTAGAACCTAACAAATTATTAATAACTCTCACTATAGAAAGATATTCAGTTAAGGAATAACTACATTTTATATTTATTATGTGCATGGAGAAATCATCAGAAAAAAACTCATATATATATATATATATATATGGAATAGCTCAAAAGGAGAGTCGTGATACATAACACACACACACATACACATAGCCTTCCAGTGAATGAACACTAAATTAATCTTCTTAAGGGGTATATTGCATAATAACTTAAAATAGTCTTGTTTTAGAAGATATAAAATAGCTATTAAGAATATATATACATATATTTTCGAAATAAGTAATTTTGACAGGGCAGTTGAGTCTGGACTAATTATATTAATATAACTATATTTAGCAGTAATTTTTTTAAGTAATAGCTTTTCTTTTTCTTATTTTTTTTGCTGCAAGCAACTAACATTTATAAATATGGTCTGTACTCTTAAATAAGATACGAAGTGTGAGTCATGTGCTCCGGAGAGTTGAGTACACTTTGACCGACAAACGCAATTAAAAGTTATTCCCGAACCCTACGAGGGATGAGGAAGTGGTATTTGTGTAAGAAGTAGATTCAATGATGTTATCTCTGTATTGAAAATACAAACTGGATCGGAAATAATTTTAAAATTATTTATTTATTTTCAAGGATGTACTTATGTCAATTATAAACAAGATAAGCATAAGTTTCTAAATAAACCATTATTAATAACCACTCACCTTTCTGTTTTTAAATATATATTATTTAAAAAGCGGTTTTTAATTTTATGGTATTGTATTTTAATTTAACATTCAATAAATGTTATTAGCGCCAGTAAGTTTTTTAAGCAAAAACATATAGGCATAGTTATTTCGATTAAATAAAGTGGTGAGAAAATATAATTTAAATAGATTAGTCTATTGGAATATTGATTTTTTGATGCACGGCTTAATTTATTCTATTAATACCATCTTGTGAGTTTTGTTAGGATTATTTAGAATAATTTTAAAAGTATATTTATGTTATATATGTAAACTGCATAGCCGAAGTGGTTGCCTATAAGGTTGGTTGCAGTATAAGGTAGCCCGATGGCTACCTTATACAGTATGAATTTATTTTTATTTGTATTTCTGTGAAAAAAAGAACACAAAGAACAGAATCCAGATTGAAATTGACTCAATATATCTTTAAAAAATTATAGATAATTTAGCTGTCTCTTTCAACTTTGTAATGAAACGTGAATAGTTCAATGCATAAATAAGTCGTTAAATCATAGAGCGTTTGATAACGAAAACTTCCTTTATAAATTACTTGAAATATAAAACAACTAGTTATTTTTTTCACAAATTGCACAAAACATCTCTTCTTACTAAGAAGGGATGTTGAATGATGATGATTTCTTATTTAACTACCCCTTTTATAGATAAGTACTCTAATGAAGTTACTGAAAAGAAAACATTAAACGAAATTAAAAATCTATGACAGATTAAGTTTAGTTTCATCCGCAGTCCACACACGTTATACTCATTCTCTTCTCAATCATCATTAAAACGAAATATCATTTATAAAGTTTTAAAATATTTTCTCATTCTATTTCTGTGATATTTTAATCTGTAACATTTTAATAAAGATTTAATTAATCTGATGCCATTATTCATTAGCTCGTTTCAAGTGAGTTCTTAATAGTTTATTATAAAAATTTGGACATTTAAAAAAGTATTCAATTTTTGAATATAGTATATAAGAAGACTATACAACCAAACAAAACCAAAAAATGTGGACTTCTTAACTTATAAACGAAAATTAATTGCCGTTTTGTGTCTTTATTTCAAATGAGCTATATCTACTTATTAGAATATAATAAAATCATTATAAATAATAAAAAAATATATACACAGATAATTAAGTAATACAAGTATCAATGGGTGCTGTCGCATATTGTAGAAAAATGTCACATATCTTGAATGCGAATTAACCATTTTTCTGGCGTGATCTATAACCTATATAATATATGTCCCTTGGTTGGAAACATACGAGAATAGAAGAAACAACGATGAATTCATATTTAGACTAGTAATATATAAAATGAAAATGTTTTTAATTTAAATATACAAGATTTCGATTAATAAATTTGTAATAATAATGAAATATGTATTTGCAAATGTATCCATGGACGTTATTGTTATGACTTCATTCGATCTTTAAAATTTTTTTTCTTCTTTGTATTGTAAATTGGGTGTTTGAAAAGAAAGTCATTAGATTTTTCTAATGAAAATAAACACCCATAATATCCTTTTTTATAAAAACTTATATTGTTTGATAGAGCAGGTTATGTTAAAATAATCAAAGCATCGTAATTCTAAAGTCATTTTGAATATATTATGAGACATATTAACATAGAGCATACGGAAACATTGAACAGATTATCCCCGGTGTTTTGACATATCTGTACATATTCAGCTCTACTAATTGGTTTTTACAGTACTAGGAGTTTACGGGCCTTGCGAATGTACCTGCGGCTTTGTCCTAATATCCGAATCTATGTAATCCAAAGTCTAATTATTTTTATTATTTAGCAGCGATTTCGTTCATCAAATAACAACTTGTATCTTAATCATTCATTCTTAATCATTCAATCATCATATTATATATATATATATATGTTTGTAAGTGTTTTATATATCACCTAAGACAAGTAAATGCTAATAGAAATGTGCAACAATTATAATTATTTCCTCGTGAAACTATGTACTTGTATTAATGATATCACTAATTCCACTTTTTTACCAGATTGTTCTATGTATTCACCAAATTGTTCTATGGCTAGGTAGAAAGTGCTAAGTTTAAAATACACTATGCAACATACGAAACAATTTCAATAATTACCATTATAAAAACACGCAATAATACAATATTTGCTTTTAGTGTAATTTCACTTTCTTTAGGTAATTGATTTAAAAAATAAACTGAAACGGTACCGTGGAGTCATACGCGAATTAAAATTAGGTGTAAATAAAGATGTTCTCATAACAATCTCGTGATATTAATGTAAACAGAAATTCCCTGAACTTTCGTAGCATCTACATAGAGCAGCTTTTATTGATTATAGTATCGAGATCACTATATAAATATTATTATAAATCAAATTATTGCAAAGATAACAATCTCCCTTTACCTGAAAATAAAATAATAATATAGTAACTAATCACAAAACATGTAACCACAACTACCACAGATTTAATAAGCTAAAATAACATGAAATATGGAATTTAAGTAATAAAAGTTTGGCTTAAAAAACTAAAAACTATTTAAACTGTTTAAAGAAACTTATTCACATCGCAAAGCTTGTCAAATCACGTTCTCTCGGAAAGCGATTTTAAAAATTAAATAAAACAGCACCGTCGAGTCACAAGCACAAGAGAATTAGGTGTAAGTAAATATGTAACAGCAACACGGTCGCGAAATTAAAGCAAATAAAAGTTTCCTGAACTGTAATATTTTCTTTTTGTTGCTGCCTTTTCCGGCGCTAATTCCAACCACATTTACACATTTAATTATGTACAAAAGGCAATAAAGGCTTTGTATATCATATAATTTTATAACAAATGCCATAATTTCATAACCAATGCCCTCCGTTGGTCTTTCCGTGAACACATTATTGCCAAGCATTTTCAATGATAAAATGTAATCAATATTTTTTAAATTCTTTCATTTAAAAGTACCGTGATGTGGTTTCATTCCTAAAAATATTGAAAACAAAAATTATTGAGATGATAAAAACTGCTGGTGTTAACTTAAATAATCGTCATAGGTTCATTGTAGGGTTTTGAAATTGATAGTTATGCGTGATTTAGAACAAAATGAAAATCAGCTTCACGTGTATTAAGACATTGTTTGAGAAGATTGAATTTTACTACTCTTTGATAGGAATTTGATTATTGGACCGCATATATTTGAATAATGTTAGTAGTGTAGCGGTCGGCGTTGGTTGTGATATTAAATATAATGGAAAATTAACATATTATATTTGTCCATGTCCATAAGTAGTGGCTGTTCGGTGTTTTAATTAACATTTGATATACTCCACATATAATGTTAAATATTTACAAATACAGCTCAATATCTCAACTTCAAACTTACTTTGAGCTTAAATATATGAGAATCTTCAATATATGTCAATACTAACTAATTAATAGCAACAGTTTTTCATGTAATGTTTTTTGAAACAACAACGAAAATGAGTTATAAAAGAAAGTTTGTGAATTACCTTGTATTAAATATTAATATACAGTATTTCACGGTTTTAAGAACTGTTTCATATTTGTGTTGGAACACATAAATAATCGAAGCATACCAAAAATTATTTTATAAATTTATTAATCAAATCAATAATATAAATTAAAATAGTTGCTTTAAATGGTGTCCACCAGACGGACAATGATTTATGGCCTCTACCTATGTTTCTAAATCTCCCGGAAATTATTTTTTATAACATAAATTATAATGATTATGACCTTTTACCAGATATACAACTCTTGACCTCTTCCTGGTTTACTAATGATTTTTAACCAAAGGTTAAAAGTAGTAGTTCTTTATACAAAGAATCTCAAATACGTTGGATAGTTATGAGCTCTTTTAGTTATAATAATTTCCTTTATTACTTTCAGATAATTATTTTAAAATATTTAGTTCCGTTACGTTCCATACCTGTGAATCATCGGTCCATCCACTTTGAAACAAAGATATTTTTTTATTTTAATAAGTTAAACTTCACTGGTTTAACAAAATTGTTTATTATACTACACAGCAACTCTGCGAGGTGGGAAGGGTGGTATTGCGACTGGGGATATTTGTAATAATCTATGTGCATTGGTTTTTTATACACCCTAATTGTTAAGCTACTCTTAGTGGGTGAGTTTATTAAACAATTTTTAATCGGTAAGCTGTGTAATATTCTTTCTCTATCTTGAATTTCATCTCTTTATTTGAATATATCTGGTTAAATTTATAATACAGTAATTTTATTAATAAGAATTTGGCTGACAATAAGCTAAAATAAACTCTAAACTAAAGTCATTAACATCCAAATGCCCATTGCAATAAGGAGCTATTATACAAGATCCAAAAGCTTTGAGTACAAGTACTTAACATGGCAGGTACTGACACTAATATTTCTAAATTGCACTTTATTAGTAGTATAATTATTTGCATTATTGTTAAAAATAGTTTATATAAAGATTATAAAACCAGAGACTTATTTGTAAACTAAAGCTTAACTACCTATTCATTTTATATTACTGTAAAAGTGAAAATGTTTGGCAAAATTTTCTAAGAGCTAAAAAAGAGATAAATGTTTATACTTATAAATATATAGTTTTTGTTGTGTTCTAAATATTAGTAATGTTACAATGTCTCTTGATATTATTTAACAATGATTTTGTAAAACTGTTTCATAAATTGGTTTCCTCTGCACTCTTATGGGTAATTGAAGGGATCTTCTTATAGAGTTAAGTTAAACAATACGCGAAATATAAAAAAAATGTTTAAAGTATTTACTGCAAAACCGTTGATGCATAAATAAAGAAACAAAAAGAATAATTCGTAATTAAACGAATAAACGTATAAACCTTTGAGTAAAACAAAAGCCAAAATAATATAATGTACATCTGTTATGACAATTGATTACAGACATATGTAATAATGGTTGCTGCAGATACACTTCAAAATATCAAGTAATGTGATTAGAAATAAATAAACCCAATTTTTTATTAACTATTCAAATAAAATAACTAAAACTGGAAAATACTTTTTATTACAGAGAGATTGATCTAACAACTAAAGACAATGCAGATAGAGCACGAAACTCTTGACCCGTGCTCTAGGGATAGTACTTCGTATAGGACTTAAAAGGACTTAAAAAAGACAAAGGTTGTTCTGAAATAGCGATGACAAAACATAACTGGATGTCAGTTGTTAATAATCATATTAATAGTAATTCGTCTCTTTTAAAATAACTATAAGTTTAATGTAGAATTAAATTTATAAGAACAGTATTCAAGGTGCTTTTTATAACGTATGATGAACTTATATTTTAAACCCTCTTGCGACCGGTAACCAATATCTCATAGCAATAATGGCTGGTTATTATACTATTATATTTCTTTATTTTATTTATTAAAACTTCATTGTATAAGTAATGGTACAATTGACGGACTCAATGCTATCTAGGCATGCATCTATGTTTATTAAAAGCATCATAGTTTATAAGAACTGCAAATTAATAAATATAATACTGAAATATAATATTTCAACATTACTGACGAAAAGTTACTGCGTGTTGAATACATAACACAAAAGTATTAGTCATTTTGAATATTGTTTATTTACTTTGTCACGACACAAAAATTGCAATACACATTACTACTTACTTATCTTTATACTGCAACAAAGTGCAAAGCACTAGTTCACAGTTACAATTTATGAGAAATATATAATTTTTTATGTGTTATTAATGATGTATTATAGCTTATTACTGGTGATCAGATAAACTGTTGAAGTTTGTAGTAATATCTAATATTAAATAAAGAATTCATTTAAAAAAATAATCATCACATAACAGCAAACACTGCTTTATAAATGAATTATAAAAAATGAATTTGAACAAACGCCAAGAACTATTCAAAGAGAATTCCGCAATCACGGTTCAACACTCTCGACTTGAATATAAACAATATACTCGTATATACAAACAAGTTACATTTTGGCTTTTAAAAATTCACAATCATTATTTATTAATTACAAAACGCTTTTGTAAATTACTTACATTAATTATCGTTAGTGTTAGAATGCTTACTTGTATTGCAGCATTAATACAGAGGTACTTTAACAAAGCATGTGGTTAAAAGTTTTAAGCAAATTATCAATTTACGATGCCTTAAACGTTTAACTTCATCGAAATGTCTCCCATAACCGCACATTATATCGAGTATAGTTAAGTAATTAATTATTGCAAATATAGCCGAAATTTCATAAAATTAAATAGCATATTATTAGTCGTAACGATAATGTCATCAAAAAATCAAAAGTTAGAACAAACTTCTGAATAAAATGTCGATCAGAGGGAGAGTGAAGAAAAACCTTTACAAATTTTAATTTTATATACATACTTGTTAGCCTTTCACGATAGTAAAGTAGAGTAATCACTTACTGTACTCTTGCTAGTTCTTATTATTTATTACAAGATGTGGATAGTAATGAGAAACCTTAATTTAGTCTAAAATTCATCCCCGTAAACATAATCGAATTACCTCAACCTCCTAAGTGTATACAGTAATCGTATAGGAAACTATTACTATAACAATCACAACGTATTACCTATATTACGTAATCGTAGTATAAATTACTTTAGTGTCCATGAATAATATATTCTATAGCAAAAGATTATTCGATCAGAAATAATATTCGGTCATGTTGAATAATAAGTTAAGATGAGGGTTTCTTATTAGTGTATGTTTTATGAATAATTAATTTACGTCGGTAATTCCGACTCTTCACTAACTGTATTTTGATAATAATGTAAACGGTTGAGCAACTTCTTGGAACTTTTATCGTAATATTCGTTTTATAAAATAACTATTAGCCTATATTATCAGGCTAAAAAAAAACCAAATATCAGATTAGATATGTACAGATTGTTTACAGATATATTATTTATAGAGACCAGAAATCTTTTAAAATATGATCATGTTTCTAGTTATTCAAGAGTTATGAATGAGAAATTCATAATTTAATAATCAACTTTTGAATAAGATAATATTCTTATACCAGTCATAAACATTATTTAATGCAAGTTGATCCGGTATTATATATAATCAAGTTAGTATTCATTTCAATTTAATAAAATTAGACAGTTTGAAGATGATTTAAATACAGTGTTAAAATAAAGTTATGTCCACTTGATGTGTTTATTTTTTGTAAGTCATAGACCTCGAAGGTATAAATTAAAAAATAACAATAATTCTAAAAATATATTATTTTGCCAGTAAAATAAAAAATAAATATCAAATAATAACAATAAGGGTCACCAATTAGCTGTTCTGAGTGTTGTATAACTTGATGAGGTTTGACGCTAGCTACAGAAATTTATTTATTTTTTCTTTTACAGAACGTTAATTCTATTTCGCTGTCCTTAATGAGATTTCATATAATATTTATGAAGTACTTTTGTTTGAAAGATTATTTCAAAAATATTATTAAATAGGTTATGATAAAATTCTTCAAGAGGATTACTCAAACCAGGTTCACTCTTGACCGTCTTTATTAAAGCAGTTGTATCGTGAACTTATTTATGTTATAAAATTATTACACATGCAATATTATAAATAACGTAATATCAAGCTAAAAAAATAATATTAAGAATATATCGAAACTCAAACTAAATTAGAATTTCCTATAAAGTAAAATAATTGCAATATTTTTTCTTTAAAACCTTAGGTTACTAGTTTGAATAATTTTTGTATTTTTCTAATAGCCATTCCTTTATTATTATTTTAACAAGGGAACTTCCCGGCCCTTCGGGCCAGAGGGTCAAAGGTCACGTATGAGGTTGGCACCTACCCTATTTTGTAGCCTGATTCAATAGCTTTTTTTTGATGTATTACACATTATTGTGTGATTTGTGGGTGATAAGTGATGCGCGTGCATACAGAGT
This sequence comes from Melinaea menophilus ssp. n. AW-2005, assembly GCA_918358695.1. NCBI lineage: Eukaryota > Metazoa > Arthropoda > Insecta > Lepidoptera > Nymphalidae > Melinaea > Melinaea menophilus. The sequence goes on along the minus strand of OU911055.1, from coordinate 7,110,622 downwards.
CAATTAGCTCATTATTATATAGTAAGGATAATTTGTATGTATGTATACAAATTATTAAAATAATATTTATTAAAATAATACATAATCTTTTAGTATAATCTGCCAAATTTAATCTAGTTCATAATGCAAATTATAAACGGCTTTTAGCAACAAAATGCACTTTCTGTGTTTATGTGTTCAGTTTTAAAATCATCAACTTAAACTGAGATACAACTTCCCGTTAACCTGTTTTGCCAGGGCAAAGCGAAATTGTGAAGTCATAAATAAATGTCAGTTCCAATTTTATTACAAGCATACATTGTTTTTAAAAGAACTATTTTCACCAAAACGGATTGATTTCATAGTTAATCGAGCCTAAAACAAAAGTTAGTTTAAAAAAACAATATTTTAGCTAATTAATCACAACTCTGACGCGTTTTTATAAACTTCTATCCTGATACAAGTTCAAGATTCAATATGGCTTCTGTATTTATTAAAAGCTGTTTTTGTATTAATAAGCACTTGATCCAATTTGCACAGAATACGTATGCAAATTATTTTCAACATCTCCATAATGAGTTATTTTTTGTATCAGATTAAACTGCATATTAGAGTTAATAAAATAGATTAAGTGAATGTATTTATTTTTTAGTTTGTGAAACAAAATTATGTGTTTGAAATAGATATTTCCTTAAATTTTGCTTTTAATTTAATTTATCTTATTATATAAAGTGATTTCTTTAAAATTTCCATATAAATTTATATATAAATAGGCATAAAATATAGTATTCTTAAATAAGTCAAATAATCTAAAAGATATTTAAGATAGATCAGGCTTATTTTATTTACTAGCTATATGAAGCATTGTGTGTCCTATATAACATTATTTTTAACCCATAAAATATTCAAGTTTATTTAGTATTTCGTGTAGAATTCCCTTCAAACATGTACTAGGGTTACATAAGTACATTACTCCAGTCTAGGGTCTAATTTAACCCAATTGCCGAACATGCTTCAAATTCATGCTCCTAGTGACTTCGGCGTACCATGTTTTTGTATCGTTTTGGCATTAGAGCGTTTTACATTTATACTGTCTTCTACAGTTATCTCTATATTAATACGTGATGCCAAAACTTTGGACCCCTTTTTACGAAAATTGCGCGGACGCCAGAGCATAAAACTTGGCACACTTATAGTTTATGTACAGCAGAAGTGCAGAACGCTAATATTTTTCAATAATAATGCTTATAAAATACATTAAATCAATAAATAAAACATTACCCACACTACCATACATTTCACACACACATTTATTTATTTATTTATTTCATCCACATACAATTATAACATCTTAACAGTTACTACTAATGCGATGTTACAAGTAAATAACAATGTTTTTACCATTCCTTAAGCAGAATCTTCCATTAACTTTTGGACCACTTCCGTGATTTTCGACATACTCTCCGAAAATATATCTATGTGCATTGATATTTCATTCATCAGCCGCAAAGCTTGTGACATAGGGGAATTCTTGAGCAAATTAGACCTGGCTGATGGTAAACAGAATACGTCAGTTCGACGCCGCGCGCTTAGTTTAGGTATGTTAAACTGTACCAGGTCTAATATATCTGGGTGATGTATCTCGCCGCGTAATACACTAACTATATACTTAACAAGTGCAACGTTTCTCCGCACCTCCAATCTGTTGTACCCGACCATACCCATTACAAACAAACTCGGATACATCAGCGGAAAATACGGAAATACACCAAACTCTTTCAAATATAAATATCTCGTAAATTTGTTTTGAATTTTTTCTAACATTTGTATATATTTACACTCCTGCGGACTCCAGATAATGGCATTCGTTTCTAGATGGCTTCTTACAAGGGCGTTATATAAAATTTTTATTAAATATGTGTTTTGGAAATCGTTACATTGCCTTAAAATGAAACCTAGTTTTCTAAAAGAATGCTTACAGATCCCAACAATGTGCTTACGAAACAATAACTCTGGCATCATCTCGACTCCTAAATCACGTATTTTATCCACTCGCGGTATGATTTTGTCATCCATCGTATACGTACATTCACATGTTTCTTTTGTTTTTCATTTTGCCTATAGACATAGAAATATTACACACTCTACCATGCAAATTCACACACACATACTTACTACAGACTTAGAGTACTGACATTGACATATCCAAAATATATATGTTTGCCTATACATACTCTGTGGTCAAATGGTTTCTTTTGTTTTTCATTTTGTGCATAGACAGAGTACTCAAAAAAAAAGTTTAATTTGTCTCATTTAATTAAATATAAAAAAAGATTTTAATAATAATGCATAAAAAAGAAATTAAATCAGTTAATAAAACATTATACTAACCAGCATGCATTTGACACACGCATACATACTCTGTGGTCAAATTGTTTCGTTTCTCTATTATAGACGTAGTTGAAAAGTTTGTTTGTTGTGGTTTTATTGAATGTTTAAAGTTAATTAAAGTTTTATTTGACGAATACTACGTGAAATACTGAGCGTTTATACAAATTTATGTGAGTTGTGTAGCAGTAAGATACATTTAAACGTATCGTCGTCTTTCAAGGACTATCATTATATGCATAAAGAAAGCTCTGTAGCAGCAATCTGCAATAACAACATTCAGGTACAAAAATTTTTGATATTGCTGGTTCAAAGCAATTATTGTAGTTTACGATTTCAGTAATTGCATATACTTTAGGATAAATAAGTGATTTTGTGTATTTTTTTTTGTCTTCTTGATTTCATTAATATATGAAAGAACTTTAATTATGCCTCGATATAGAACATTAACGAGTCGGAGTGAGAGACAAAAAAGAAGGAATATTTCTCTAAGAGGAAGGAATAATTCCTCATCAGTAGTATTAGATAGTAATATGATTTTGAGAGATGCATTTAAGTGTGCTCTAAATGTCATTCCAAATGTGTTTTTAAGTTATGACATTAACATTTTGAACCTGAAGTGACTTTAGGCGACCAAACTGCATTCACTTCATGTTGTCACAAGGGTAAAGCAATATTACCACCCTTAAGTCAAAATGAATATTTGATTTAAAATATTATATGATGGACTTACTTCAAATGAACCTTCAATAAAAAGTAAATCAAAAAATTTTTTTGAAAATATTAGGAAATATAATTCATGTTTTGCTATGGTTAGCTCAGAAGCCAAAGTTGCTGAGGCAGTTACAAGTGGAGTGTATTCTTGAGTGTATTTTTAGCACAGATCAGGCCCAATAACTGCCGCATATGGTCGCTCACCATGTTATGCGCAATTATATTTTTATGATGTTGACACTGCCATTAATTATAGATTACAAGAACATGTTAATCAAACATGTAACAACAACATAATGCATGAAATTTCACTGGAATTGGAAGGCAGTAATCCTTTTGTGCGGTCATTCATTGCAATGAAAGATTGTCTGTCAGATTGTCAGAGAGTCAAAAATCAAAACAAAGAAATTTGTATGCTCATTAAAGTAAATCATCATTTAGATCTACGCCGATTTAATGATGCAGTTCAAACTGATGTAGCAGTAATATTTAATACAGTTGATGGTAAGCCACCTTTTGAATGAAATATGATTTGTTTTTCAAAAGTTAATGGTATAATTAAGAATATCTCAGTTTTGGACTCATCATTAGACCCTTTAGCGTACCCACTGCTTTTTCCCAACGGTGATACTGAGTGGCATGTCAATATTGCTCATAATACACCAACTACATTTAATTCAAGAGCACCCAGAAATAAATTAACCATGCTTCAGTATACAGCCTATCGACTAGCAATTAGAGATGATTTCAGATGTTACACCATTCACAAAAACTATTTCTGCAGTGGATTGTTGATATGTATGTGAGAATAGAGGGCTCACGATTACATTTCATTCGACAAAATCAAACAAGTCTTAGGTCTGAAGTTTACAACAATTTAACAGACTACTTAGAATTGAACATGAATTGAACATTTCTTTTAATTTCATATAATTTCATAATTATTCAAAAAAGAAATTGGCAAATAACAGTCTCGGTAAAATCTGTGGTTATAGTAGTTAGTTTTCGATAGTAGAACCTTAATAATGTTTGAATATTATATTTTAATAATGTATATTAATTATTTTAATAATGTATATTAAGTCACTTACAATTTAAATTTATTATATGGTCGAATTTCGACCACTGGGCGACCACTAGTATTAGTGAAAACGCTAAAAACTTTAAATAGTATTTTTGCGGTCAATCAAGTATTTTATTTAAATTTCCTTAATAACGTGATAATGTGTGAATTGTAAAATGTATGTAATATAAAAATAACATTTTATTCAAATAGGAGCTATTTTCTTGTTTAAGTTTCAAGTTAATTATTGTATTAATCAAATTTCGGCATATTTGTTTTAATATACTCGAGGTTTAACTTTTTGGAATGGAACAGTATAACAGTTAATTTGTAATTCAACTTGTCTTAAGGTTAAATGATTTATATAAAGTCAAGTAAACCAATATGTACAGAAAAATTACACAAACATTTTCCTTGTACTCGCTCTTATTTATATGGAAATTATACTATGAATTTCGATTTCCGTTAAAATGTTTTTGAGGTTATTACAAATATAAGATTATCATCTTTTTAAAATAATATAAATATATATTTTCACTAACTTTTTTTTATTTATATACTTAAGATCTTCAATGAATCAATATAATATACTTTGACTGAAATTAAATACATTTCCTTGTGATTCTCGTAGTTATTTATTATCGTATGAGCATTATATTGTACATGGAAAAATATAATAATAAAACTTAACTAATTATAAATGTAAGAAATACTTACAGTGTCTGTATATATTAATATGTTAACCACAGTTAACCGAGTTAACCGAGTCAGACAGGCATTTGGATTCGACAGTTGTCAATGGATCACTTAAGTCATCTATCGCTTAGCGATAATGTTAAGATAACACCTTACAGAGTTCGTCACCTGTCTTGGCTGCTGGTGCGGGAACGCTCGGTTAGCGTTTGACATTTGCTAAAAAAAATAATTATTATTATTAGAAATATAACCACAGTTTTATTAGTTATTTACTCACACTCGAGAAAGCGGCGTCGTTGTCGAGATAAAATTAGTGTTCTATTGAATGAACTCCTTCAATACTATTGAATAATATATTGTAAATAATATAAACTTAAATCTGCGACATGTGTAATGTTGACAAAGTAGTTAGTTCCCTCTCTTCCAAGTGTATCACTAAGTCATGGAAGTGACATGTGACATGAGCTCTAGTTCCAAACCTGTTGTTGCTGGTTCATGTAGTGCTGGTAGTCGGGCTGCGACGGCGCGTACCCCAGGGGGGCGGAGCCGCTCTGGTTACCCTGCAGACATTTTAATACATTAAATAAAAGCTCTCATTGTTTTTGGGCTCCTTGAATTGAATGATTACGTTTAGTGTAAGTATAACGAGGCCTTCGCTTAGTATCAGATAGTCTTTTAAGAAAACTTCTTATAACACTAAAGAGTTTATTTAAACTATTAAATGCATGTATCAGGTAACACTAATGTGAAAACTGGTACGGAAACTTAACAACTTTTAAACTCTCGTCCAAAATGTAGACGAGCACAATGCGGTATACCTTGACGATGGGTCGTCCGTGCGGCTTCCCGTGCGGCGCGGCGTGCCACGCGCCCTTGGGACTGCCGCCCTCCTCCTTGTCGGCCGCCGCTGACATCTTACGGAGTACCTGCAAAGCACCGATTATTCGCGGGCATTAAATTCAATAATATAATGGGTTCTCCTCTGATATAATACATAAATAATTTTCCAACATTCCCGAATTGTATCTTCGTAATTTAGTGAGAAAAATAAATCATTTGCTGTCTTATTTGTTGGGTTTTTGGTCGATCATTGCAAAGCTCCGCTGACAGGAGTCAGTTCACAAACTGAACTTCGTCAGTATTTGTATGTATTGTATATCTGTATTATATGTGCATTAAGCAAAAATATATTAAAGCTAATAATCAAAGGAGATTAATTTATACACCGTGAATGTTTATAGGTAGGTATATATTCGTTCACTTGACTCTGGCGACACCATATCTATCAATGTTGTCATTCCGATGCTGACAAATGAGTCGTGTTCCACAAACTGGCTCTTGTATCTCATAAAAGTGACTAATATATCTGTAACCTGATTTCTAATACTTAGAATTTATTGACAGTTGCAGTTGCTTATTTATTTTTAATATTATTTTCTTTTTTTAAATATATAAGTTGTCATCGTAAGCGACATTTATGTAAATCTATATTATAAAAAACTTTTACGATGTTTTTATTTATGTATACATCATTTTTGTTATTCTTTTGTAATCTTTGAAGTGCGATACAATATTGTTTTTGTTGTTGTTTATAGATAAACCTACTTCATATTCTAACCCTTTTAAATAGAAGAAATTATAATTCTTATTGAAGGATAGGTTTTTGTTCAGTTCAGGAAGACCTTTAGTTTCTGGGGCAATTAACCTTGGTCTTTTCATAAACCTCTTGATATTAAAATAAACCTTTCTATTTGACTCAAGTCTTTTATGGATTCTTGATCTCGAGAAAGTTCTATAGATAAAGTTTTTATTAATATCCGTAATAGATAACATTATTATAAGATTTCTTCTAAGAATAGTAATTATTAATATTTATTTTTACATACATATTTTGAAACACATCAAATGTTTCTTAAAAATATATTAATAGGTTTTTTTAATTTAGTCTAGTCTTTTATGAGTTGACTTGACAATTTATTTACGTTTTAAGATTTTAAGAAAATAATAAAGAGATTCCATCCTAATGGAAAGTACGACTTAGTATTAGTTTATTTTATAAAAATACCTTTACCATAATCGTATATTTTAAAAGGAAATTGGAATATTTATTTAAATAATATTCTTATACCAGAAACCTAGAATTATTATTGTATTTTAAGTTTTGAAAAAGTAAGTGTTTGAAAAGTAGTCACATCTATTAGTCCTTTTATCAAACAACAAAGAGATTAGAACGCGTTAGCCACAGTTAGCCGAAGTTAACTCTATCTATTTATTTATTCATATTTTTTCTATTTTGAAGCGATAATAAAGATCACTCATGTACGTCAAATAAGAGTAACAGGGGGCATACTTATCTTTCGTAAAGACACTCTCCAACTTTAAATAAGGATACAAGGGTTGTAAAGCGCCCTGGTCTGAGAAACACCACACAACAAAATAAGCCTGGACTTTTTATTGTTGTGATTATAGTTTAACAAACCTTAATAAGTTTAGTGAGCAATGTACAAATAGCACAGGCAACACACATCGTTTCAAAAGTTTCCTGCCAGACGCTTCTTTTCTGAAAACAAGAAAGTGCAAATTCTGCAACCAAATTTAGAGGATACTTATTTTTCGTACTTTTCAATACTCATTTAAATAGACAGAGTACCATTAATATGATAGTCGCAATTTGAAAGCGTAATAACTTTAGTAAATCTCATTAAACTTTAAAAACTAAAAAACCCCTCATTATTATTAAGAAGCTAAAGAAGAACCCATCAAAAATGTTAAATACATCTAAGTGCTATTCATTGTGGATATCGATCCCTGGATAATGAAAATTATGATGATGAAGCTGGAATGTTTGGATAAATAAATAAGTATGGCCTCAGGTTCTGTAGCTCGTCTCGTTCTTCTGTAGAAACAGAATATTAAAACTTTTCACGTAAAATACTAGAGTATGGAGTGATCAGAAAAAATCTATACAATTTTTAGAGAAAAAATATTTTATCGTTTGTTTGTAATTTATAAGCTCTGAGACTACTGAACTGATGTTATTTTTGTTACAGATAATAAGAAAAATAGAAATTTACATCCGGTAAAGTTTTTAGTTAAACTTCATGATTGAGAATCATGTAGAAGAAAAAGTAACTGCTTGGCTTTTTAGCTGCAAATGCTGGACAAATAAGATCAGAGATTGTCAGTAAATAGAAAGAAATAAATAAAATATTTCAATGAAGTCGAGATATTATCACTTATTATTTATCAGGGGTCGTTATCTTATAATAACCCAACTAAAGAATATCTTCTAATATAAAACGAGGATACTGAAATGACTGTGACAAATAAATTAAAATAGTAACACTTTTAATAAATAGAAACTGTTGCCCACTGTCAACAGCCAATCATTACTTGGTCTAAAGAACTATGAGGAACAGCCCTCACTGCCATCTCTAGACAAACCATAGCCGTCTTTCATCACTTATAATTTATAGAGATCCAAACCCGTTTAGTGTTATTTGTATAGTCCAATCAAATTTTTCCGTTTTCCCGAGAATATTTGAGATTTTCTCGAGTTAAGAGAATTCTATATTTTGACCAAAATAAACAAACAAACAGAAACAGAAAAAGACAAAGAATTAAAAAAAATTCTAAACATTGAATACGAGGTACTTTTTCATAAAAAGCTCTGAAATTCAATCTACAGTTGAAATCTAAACGATCTACTTCGAAGGCTTCACAGAATAACCTCCCGACGAAAATATTCCTACATATTTAACATCAATAAAAACCGCAACAAAAATAAAAGCATAAAACACTGGAATTTTTGTGAATTATTCAGATTTTAACTTTGACCGCAGCAATGGGGAAAAAACATTATTCTTTCTGATCCGCGGTACATCGGTGGAATTGTTTTGACTACAGATATAATGAGTTGTCGTATAAATACAATTCATTCATATAAATAGGACTTTGTATTGCGAAATCCTATTCCAAAAATGTTGCAACTTATTTAAGTCAGTCTCGATTGAAAATCAAACAACCCTTTTTTCTATAATGTAACTTCATTTATTTGCTGAAAATGACAATCACCTCCAACCCCTAGAACGGAATGTTTAGTCATTTTAATAATAAAAAAATATATATTGTTCATTTATAATAAAAAACCGTTAAGAAAATTTATATTTAGATATATATTCAATCAGAACACGCACCTCACACTCACACTCATTCTCGTTTCAATCATCATTAAGACAATATAATTTATCAAGTTTCAAACTGTTTCTCGCAGAACGGAGTTCATTGAATTTCGGCTCTTATTAATTTTAAATAATTTACATATATGGAAGATTTTCATTTATTTAAATACGCTGGTTTAGATTGTTTTCAAAAATATACAAAATTTATTCTTGTGAAATTTAGTAAGTTTACCTTACCTTACCTTACATTACCTGTCAGATCATTAAAGATTTACAATTGTAAAAAGCGGTCGCTGGAATATACGTACATATTATTTACTACGAGAGTGATTCCGAACTTAATAATAAATTACTATATATAATGACTACTATACTAATACTGTATATTGAAACAACCTTTTATATCAACTATTATGGTATTTTAGAACCGACGAACAAGGCAATATTCTTTGTATTATTTTGATCTGCTGATACAGCTATATTAAGTGATATTAGAATGTAATCTATTCCTCTTTCTACTTATATATGAAAAGACTCCGATTTTAATATCTGAGTCATTGAAAAATGTAAATAAATTTTTATATTTTTCTTTAACCTGTATTATATATTTATTATTTACCATTTTATTTTCTGGTTACCTTAGGAGTAAAACAACACAATAAATCAGCATCATCAGCATCAGCTTCAACAAATATAAAATCAGACAACTGGAAGGGCGGGCACTGGGATTATCGAAAGAGAAACAAGTAAGTCCCGTGGATTTATAGTTATCTTTACAAGCAGTTATATTGAAAATGTTACTTGGTTACTACAAATTTATAAAATTGTTGTTTAAATTTAATAAAACATGTTTTAAATGATAATATAATTATATTCGAATACAGATAATCAATTGAGTCTACCTATATTTAAGAATACAAAACATTCATTTTTATTTTATTGTCCTAAAATTATAAAATGCCAAGGCCATAATTTCATATAATTAACTTATATCTCAGTCATGACTTCGCTAGATCATTCGCTTCATTTAGAATCTTTATATAATCATATCGTATAAATAGTATCATTATAAAAGTCTGTTTTTATGGTGTTTATAAAACGAAGTTATAACTTTTACTGCAGTCAGATAGGTAAAAATTAATGAGTTACATTTTATGATGTATTTCGTTTCACCTTTTTTAAATTTACCAACTCTCTAGGACATCTGTAGTCGTTAACACTGGATAGTCGTAGTACAGTCAAATAACACAAAAAGAAAGTTTATTAAATGATCCCAATTATTTGATATATTGATAAGATAAGAAGATAAATCAGACTTTATTTCTAATATACAACAATAAACGTAATAAAATTTAAAATTATGATATTTTATTAATGTCCATTTCTATATATATGTAAACTTCTATTTTAATATCGTACGGTTATCGACTAGTGAAGTACCGTCAGGTTTTCAATATAGCGTTAACTCCATATCGAATTGGTGGCCTCTTACAACTCCATATTAAAACTCAATTTTTATGTCGGAATGGATTAGATATGTTAGATATGTTTATATAAAAAACTAGAGAACTTCGAAAAATGTGATAACTACTTATTGATAATGTGGTCCTTTTCATTATATATATGCCATCGTTTATTAAATCTTATCGTTAATCCGATGCCTTCGTTATCTTAACCCTTCTGTTATAGTTATTAAACTACAGCGATATGAAAGTCATAAATCATTGTCAGTCGACTCAGTTGCATTTCTAACAACCTTTGTTCTCAATGGTTGAAAATATTTAAGCAAATTTGGTAAAAGAAGGCTTCTCCATTTCGCACGATTTATAATAATTTTAAATTAATATGGAATATTGAAATATTGGAATCTCGGCAACACAAATGCCACAAGTTTCAATCGTGCCCGTGTTGGACATGCCAAAACCAATGTTTTTTTTTGTTTTATTATTAAATGTTAGTACAATCTATGAAATATAAGATGAAACTTCTTAGCATTCCATGGATTCACCGTGCGGGTGCCGGACCCATAACGCTACAAGGAGAGAAGTGCAAATGCCTGGGACTTGCGATCCAGGTGTAGGCTTAAGGGGCCCCTTTACTTTGCGCATTCACGCTCATCTTCACTATCTACGCTCCTCTCCCTATCTAACTAAATTTCATAAGAACCTAATAAAGCCGCCTTTGAAATACGTTCAAGAAATGAACTGATGATAGTCCTAGAAATTCCGAGATCGTTAAGTAAGTTGTAGAGAGATTTTGCTGCTATACCTCTCGCTCCTACTTCTTCATTATATTCCAGTTGCTGAATTTCTGTTTTTTGGGAAGGTATATCTTCGCCAGTAAAAAAAAATCTCCAATGATATCCATCGTTTAAACCGACATATTTCACATTATTCAAATTCAGTCCGTCGATATATAATTTAACCTGTGAAAGTGGAACAAAATTAAATATCCCCAAAACAATGTCACCTGTAAGAGTAATATTCTGTTCTGAATCAAGTTTACATTTAAACTATACCCCTGTCCATTGTGTTGGCTATCCTGATAAGTTTTGCTGTTAATGGATTGCTATTAATTATATTAATACAGTTTGTAACTGAACCTTTGTCACAGAAAACAATGAAATTACGAAACTAAATTTGAGTAACTTATACACAACAAAAAAATATAATAATAAACATGAAATATAAATAAGGAATGCTCATCATACTACTGCACATTTAAATGTTATTCCTTTATGTATTCTATATATAAAAATAATAGGTGATACTCGTATATCCTGTCTTTAGATATATTCTGATTCGAAGATCAACACGACATGGATGTCACTGTAGAAGCCAATCACAAGAACTGAACATATACAGATATATCCAAAGTACGGGTAGAATCTGATTGATGAAATGATTGCCTAACACGAATATGAGCGTAGAGAATATATAATTTTGGAAAAAATAATTCTCTCTGAATTTTGCTGTGTTTTAGTTCAACATTTTTACAATAGGTTGTTCTAGTTCTTTATTATTATTTATTATAATTAACGTCATATAATGGTTATTTAATATTTACATTTTATTTAGCTCTAGAATATTAATTATAATAGCTAGTTCCGTTACTAGTACTAGTTCAATCTATTAATATATTAAGTTCAACAATGTCGCCGTCAATTAAATGAAAATGAACAAATACTGCTTGAATATTTCATTATCCTTCTGTTTATTTCTAACGTAGACTTGATGTTATTCTGTGGTCATATTGTATACTAAATGATATGAATAATAATTATAGATCTACAAAGTTTTGATTATTTTAATATGAACGCCTTATCAGACGACATAAATATTATTAAAAACAGATCACAATTATTAGTTATTCCTAGACAATTTCCATTTCAAATAAACCAAACGCTTACTTTCAGTATAATTTTAGTATAATTCAACTTTTAAAAAAAGCATAATGTGAAAATAAACTGAGTTTCAATAAAATTTTAATTTTGATGAATGAAATTATATCATTTGAAGAATTCCAGATTCTTTTTTCATTGTAATTAGCAAAAAATATATTATAGTAATTATATTTAAATTTTATTACAATAACAAGTCATATAAAATGTGAATTAGTCGATAAACAATTTATAATTTAAATCTCTTGTGTTTCGGATCTAGAGTTATACATGTTACAGATCAAACCAGATGAATGGTTAGTTGACTTCTAAGACGCATGACAGGTCCTTACAGCATCGACAGATCTCTTTGACTGGCTTTACAAGTTTTAAATACATTATATTCAATTGCAATTATGTTAGATGGAAATTTGCGTTTTTATAACATTTATTTTACAATGTGGTTATCAAAATCATATGTTTTATAAAATTTTGTTTTTTTTTACCATCCTAAAACCATCCATAAAACAAGTTTTAAAAGAAAAAAAATTGCATCGAAGATAAAAAAAATATTTAAGATTATTTTCGAGCAAATCATATATCTAACCATATATACAGCATTAGCAAATTATAAGCAATTTATATAGTTATAAAGATAAGTTCTAAGGCACTTAACTGGTTTATATTCTAAATTAAGAATCTTACGCGTAGTAACCAAATTCATTTGGTTATGTTCCGTCGGTGAGTGAGAGAATCCGGAAGACCAACCCCCCCCCCCCCGCGCCAAACATGAAAGCGATGTCTAAATGATTCTCGGATTTTGCTCGGGCTGCCCGTCGTATCTGGGGCGGGCAAAGTATCGCCTTTTGTGTTTCTTGAGGGCAAACGACGAGTCAACGCAGCGGCACCCCGACCCACTCTAAATGTGGAATTTTGCAACATCCGGGGACTTCATTCCAACTTGCACGCCGTCCACTATCATCTAGAGACGGCGCAGCCGGCCTTGTTGTTTCTGACGGAGACACAGATATCTCAACCTAGCGACGCAGCATACCTATCATACCCCGGGTATAAACTAGAACACCATTTTATACCACACGGCGGGGTATCTGTGTTCGTAAGGGAAGATATCTGCTACCGTCGCCTTCAGGTTTTTGAAGGTCGGGACCTGTCTGTACTCTGGCTGCGCGTGGACATGGACGACCATGTCAGATTCTACGCGTGCATCTACAGGTCCCATAGTGGTAATGCAGAAACTTATCAACTCTTGAGCCATGTTCAGGGGAAGATTGACGATCTGCTTTCAAAGACTCCCTCCGCCGAAGTCGTCGTCCTCGGAGACTTCAATGCGCACAATGCCGATTGGCTAGTGTCACGTGCCACCGACTACGTGGGGAGATCGGGGAGTGTTTGACTTTGCTCTGGCAAATGGTCTGTCCCAATTGGTCAAGACGCACACTCGTCTACCGGACGTGGACAGCCATATGCCCTCTTTGTTGGATCTTCTGCTGACTACACATCCCGGAAAGTACCAGGTCACTTTCGAGGCTCCGTTAGGGTCCTCTGGTCATTGTCTGGTACGGAGTGTAGTGCCCATTCAACGTTCGGCTCGCACAACACCTGCGACTCGACGCGTTTGGCACTACAAGTCAGCGGATTGGGATGGAATGCGGTCCTTTTTTGCATCCTACCCATGGGGTCCGATTACTTTCCCTTCCGATGATCCTAGTGACTGCGCTGCGGCTGTAGCTGATGTGATACTACAGGGCATGGAACTATTTGTACCAAGTTCTGTGGTACCACTTGGTGGCAGATCGCGGCCTTGGTTTCATGCGTCTGTCAGGGCTGCAGCAACTGGCAAACGGCAGGCTTATCAAGCTTGGGCCAATGCGTTAGTCACTAAGGATCCTAACTCTAGAGTTCTGAAGAGGAAATATAATCGTGCCTCCAGATTCTTCAAACGGCAAATCGCTAGAGCAAAGTTCAAGCATGTCGTCAAAATTAGGGATCAGCTGGCAAAGTACCCGCCTGGCACGCGCAAATTCTGGGCGCTTTCAAAGGCCACTCTGGGCAACTTTAGCCAGCCGTCCCTACCGCCGTTGCACATGGGGAATGACTCTCTGGCCCACACGGCAAAAGAGAAAGCCGATCTCTTGGGCACTCTTTTCGCCTCCAACTCGACTTTGGACGACCAGAGGAAGACATCGCCTATCAACCCGCGGTGTCAGAGCTCAATGCCGGAAATAGTTTTTCGGCAGAAAACTATTACGCAGTCTCTATTTTCCTTGGACGTTCATAAGTCGAGTGGGCCGGATGGCATTTCTCCATTAGTGCTACGAACGTGTGCCCCTGAGTTGACTCCAGTGCTAACGCGTCTATTTCGGTAGTCCTATCTTAAAGGCGTAGTCCCGGTCTCATAGAAGCGTGCCCTTGTCCATCCGATACCTAAAAAAGGTGATAGCTCGGATCCAGCTAACTACAGACCTATCGCTATTACCTCTCTGCTCTCCAAAGTAATGGAGAGCATTATCAATAAACAGCTCCTGACCTACCTCGAGGATCACCAGTTGGTCAATGACCGGCAATATGGCTTTCGCCATGGTCGATCGACTGGTGATCTTCTGTTATATCTTACGCACCGTTGGGCAGCTGTTATTGAAAGCAAGGGAGAGGGTCTGGCAGTTAGTCTGGATATGGCGAAAGCCTTCGATCGTGTATGGCACAAGGGGTTTCTTTCGAAGCTACCTTCCTATGGGCTTCCCGAGAGTTTATGCAAGTGAATCACCAGCTTCCTCACTGGGCGGAGCATACAGGTCGTTCTTGACGGTTTTTGCTCGGAACCCAAGTCCGTGAACGCTGGTGTACCCCAAGGCTGCGTGCTATCCCCAACTCTGTTCCTCCTGCACATCAATGATATGTTGGATATCTCCAACATACATTGCTATGCGGATGACAGCACTGGGGATGCGGTATATTCCGGCCGTGCAGGACTCTCTCGGGAAAACGTCGACGAGTGCCGAAAGAAACTTGTGTCTTCTATAGAGACGTCCTTGGGGATGGTCTCTGAGTGGGGTGAACTGAACCACATTCAGTTCAATCCCCTAAAGACACAAGTTTGCGCGTTTACCACTAAGAAAACCCCATTTGTCGTATCACCGCTCTTCGAGAGCACTCCTCTTAATGCCTCGCCAAGTATCAGAATACTGGGTCTCGACATTTCGAGCAATTGTCAGTTTCGTGGTCATCTGGAGAGCAAGGCCAAGTTGGCCTCGAAGAAATTGGGAGTGATTAATAGAGCGAGGCAGTATTTCAAACCTGGCCAAAGACTTGCGCTCTATAAGGCGCAGGTCCGGCCACACATGGAGTACTGTTCTCATCTCTGGTCCGGATCACCCCAATATCAGCTCCTACCATTTGACCGCGTACAACGGAGAGCCGTTCGGATTGTCGGGGACCCGGTGCTCTGTGAACGGCTGGACTCTTTTGCATTGCGTAGAGACGTTGCATCTCTGTGCGTCTTCTACCGCATTTACCACGGGGAGTCTTCCGAAGAGCTATTCGATCTGATGCCTACCGCCGAATTCCATCACCGCACAGCGCGCCATCGCCTCCAATACCATCCCTACCACCTGGATGCGTGGCGATCCTCCACTGTACGGTTCTCAAGGACCTTTTTTCCACGTTCCACTCGCTTGTGGAACGAACTCCCTTCGGCGGTATTTCCAGATCGGTACGACATGGGTACCTTGAAAAAAGGCGTTTACTCCTACCTACAAGGCCGGCAACACTCTTGTAAATCCTCGGATGTTGTAAGAGTTCATGGGCGGTGGTGATCACGTCCATCCGTGACCCGCCAGCTCGTTTGCCCTCCTCTTACATAAAAAAAATAATAATAATAAACTAGTAATTTTGAAATTAACAATATCTTAGTATTAGAAATTATTCCCAGATAATATTTTTTTTAAATATCGAAGCGTCGAGAGTTTCAGTAGATTTGATAAATAAAATAAAATAAAATAAATAATACCTTCTTATTAGCCTATAGACGCTGACTGTAAGGCATAGGCCTTCCCCAAAGATCACCAAAAATCTATGAGGGGATATGCTATAATCGCCACGCTTGACAGGCTGGTTATTCAAGTTAACTCAAATATAAGATAGATCCTGAAGCTGTAATGTCGAGCTTTGTTGTTGTATTAATGAATGTTACATATATTACATTAAGAAAGGAATAATGTTTAATATTTGTATATACTATAATAAACTAAAATACAGTGTTAATAACAGTTTCACAAAATACAGTTTTTTTGGGTAGACCTCGAAGAATTCGGTTTACCCATTCATTTGTACCCGACTTTCGAATTTTGAAAAAATTTCTTCACAGGAGGTCTTCTTATGATCCCCTGAGTCCGAAATGACCATTGGTCAAAATGTTTATATATATATATATTTTTAGGAATCAGAAGTGGTTTAAGTTAATTTAAAAAAAGAAATACTGCTATTACCTACAGCTATTTATTTTAACAAATATTTACAATCAAATATTTAATCTAATGATTAACACATTGTCTAACAATTAACAAAAATACTTTATAACGAATTCCCTTAATACTTTATAACGAATTCCCTTCTGGAATACACGAGGGGAGCTACGTTCTCTATTAACGGTAGCATCCTGCTGTAGCCGATTTCTCGATAACCGTTCGGCCGTCCTTTGTCTCAAGATTTCCCACCTGGACTCACGATTTGGAGACTCTGAAGTAGTGGAAATGTCGCGTACCAACGTTCGGATCGCAGGAGTGGCGCTCTCATGACCAATCAGGAGATTTAAGGCAGAGGTCTGTGTTGTCTTCTGTTTTGTCAAGTTCAGAATGAGTTGCAACTGCCACAACTCATCAGCCCACTCAGTCTTCCGATGATTAGCTACAATGCGAAGCATGTTGAGTACCGTGCGAATGTAACGTTCAACTTATCCATTGGCATGATGCATTTCTGGTGTAACATGATGAAATTGTACACCCAGCACCTGCATCCATGAAGTAAATCTTTGTCCTAGGTGGAAGTGAGGGAGTACGACCTGAAGACGGCCCGCGGGAACGATTCGCTGATCTTTCTCGATACAACCTTCGATCTCCACAACATTTGGATCGAGAGGGTCGATCCATGTTAAAATCTAGATGTAAAACAATCACAACGCCAAAGATGCCCTTTGGGACCTTGAGTTTCACTAAGATAACTAGTATTTTTCACTTTAAAACAATAATATTCACACTCGGAACGAAAAAGGTACAAAAACGAAGTAATTTAAAAAAAGTAAATTATCAAAACACGAAGGTGTCAATAGTATGAAAAGTATATAAAGCGATCTAGGCCTCAAAAGAAACACTTATCAATAAAATGGGCTTATTAAAGACGTAACGTTAAAAAAAAATTAAGCAATCATAACAAAATAAGATCAACTTTCATTTGTCACGCAACACGAAGATACTTTTTTTTTATAAAACAAATTTCAAATCGTCTCACAGTATGAAATAACGGTATTTAAAATTGACAATAGGACAAACGTTATTCAAAATAGACAATAGGACGTTACGATGTAAACGTAGCTCGTCTTTGTTTCAAAAGAATAATGAACACTTACCAAAGTGAAGGTGAAATTTGAACCTTACGAAAAGGGCTTACGATACACCATTATGGATATGAAAAAAAATTAACACAAAATGCAAACCGTGAGCAGTGTTCGAATCCCACTTCTGATTTTAGGAATCAGAAGTGGTTTAAGTTAATTTATATATATATATATATATATATATATATATATATATATATATATATATATATATATAAATAATATTAATAATTTGGAAAAAAATTCATTATTTTTTTCTGGTAAACATTCTTACATCACAAGTAATTTTAATAAAAAGGTTATTTTTTACTCTAAATTAAGGTATCAAAAGTTTTTCCGTAAAAAGTACCGTTTCCGAGAAAAAAAATAAAAACCACTTTTAGCTTGAAAATTTAAGGTAGGTAAAACCACGGCAACTTTTTTCTGATAAACATTTCTTCCTCGCAAATATTTTTAATAGAAAGGTTATTTTTTACTCTAAATTAAAGTATCAAAAGTATTTCCAAAAAAGATACCTATTCCGAGAAAAAAATAAAAACCGCTTTTTGCTTGAAAATTTTTGATGTAAACAACGGCATCATGTGTTATTCTTAGGTAGTGAGTTATATTTTAAACGAGTTACACGCGAGGTCTACCCACGCGTGTCCCCCTGCGGGCACGGATTTTTTTTTCATTTTAATTACCAGTAAATTTTTAGAACATAAATACATAATACAAATACTATTAACAATTTGATTTGATTATTTTTAACATCTATAATATTATAAATTACTAAAAAAAATAACTTCTTTTCTCAACAAAGCATAAAAACAGTTTCAAGCTACTATTACAATAATTTTAATAAGTTTTGGGTAGACCTCGAAGAATTCGGTCTGCCCATTCATTTGTACCCGACTTTCGAATTTTGGAAAATTTCTACACAGGAGGTCTTCTTATGACCACCTGAGTCCGAAATGATCATTGATCAAAAAGTTTATATATGCGTCTGTGCGTCCAGATGCGACTTTTGTCAGTACTATAGCGGCCGCAGTTTCGCTCGGATCGCGTTCAAACTTTGCACACAAATCAACCATCCAAAAATGAAGGTCAAGTTCGTTAACCAGAGAAATCCGGCCACAGGGGGCGCTAGGGCCTCACTTTTTCTGATTTCAGTTTTTCGACCACAACTTTTTCCCTATACAAAGAAGATCAATCGCGTTTATATCATATGATGTCTTTGATAAATACCTATAACTAATGTAGATAAACCGAAAACCTAACTTCAATAACTTAGGGGTGGCGGTAAAAAAAACGAAAATTTTTGGAAAAAAAATCATAACTTTTTTCTGGTAAACATTCTTACATCACAAGTATTTTTAATAGAAAGGTTATTTTTTACTCTTAATTTAGATACTAAAAGTTTTTTCAAAAAAGATACCTTTTCCGAGAAAAAAAATAAAAACCGCTTTTTGAGGTTTTATTTGTAATAAAAGATTCATAGAGGGGGAGAATCAGTTTATTTTAAATATAACAAAGGCTTTAAACAGTATATTTTTACATACACATAACTACAGTATTACACGTAAGCCCTTCGTGATACCGAATGAATTTGAATGAACGCCAAGAATAATTCATAGAGAATACAGCAATCACATTTTCACACTCTCGCGTAGAATATAAATATTATTTAAACAAATAAGTTATACTTGAATTTTTTTATGTAGAAGGATTTCTGCCTTTTGATAAAGCTATTTTAATTATTTTGTTATAAGTTATTTAATTTTCTAAAACTATTTCCTTCTCCTTCTTATTTACGTCCTCCAGTATCATAGATACTGTGTTTTCGAAGGTCACTTAAATTGCACAAAAATCAGAACAAGTCCAAGACGTGTGGCCCACCATATGTATTTGATAATCTCGACAGTAACTTCATCTGCTCCCGCAGCCTTACCACATTTCAGACTTCGAATCACGCTCTCTACTTCTTCCAAACTGATTTCACCATCGGCTACATCTGGACTCAGCATTTCGCTGGTAGTCAAGACCGAGGCGTCCTCACGTTCATACATCTCCTTGTAGAAATCCGACCATCGCTGCAAAACGTATGCTTGCTCGGTTAAAATTTCACCGCTCTTCGAAAGCACGCCTTTCATTCTAAAGATTTCATAATTATACAACATGTTGTATTATAATTATGAAACACGACGATCGACGCTATTCGAAAATATATATGACTTACCTAATATTCCTTGAAAACGGATAAATACAAATATTTAAAAACAATATCTTCCTACATTTTGTAAAAGATTTGTAAGAAGTGTCTTATGAGTTATATTTCATCGAACTAATTATCAGGATTTGTAACTTCATTATTTTTACTTTAGTTATAAAACTTCATATTTCATTTTCCCGTGACAGAAAAAACTGTTATAAGATAAGAGGATGTACTGAACCAGAACATCGTATTTTGATATTATATAATAATAAAAAATATTTGTTTGTTTGGATGTAAAGTTCACTAATAATGCCTATTTAGATTTAGTTAACATTGTTTACTAGAATTAAACGCGACAGTAAGACGACATTTGTAACTTGCCTAGTTCCTATCAGACCTCTACGGCCTTCTGATGGTTAGTCTAATTGTTAGTTAGTTAGTCTAATGATTAAACTTTTAACTTAACACAATAATAACTTAAACATTCCTGAACTTAGTATTTTTTAATGCACTATGAGAACCATTATTCATCATTAGTTATTGGATATCGATCATTTCATTTCGACAGATGCGTCGCATTGTATAGTAGTCTCTTTGTCACAATATGTATCTGTCTGTAAGTGTAATGATTTAATCAATAGACCAGCTCTTGTATATCTGTTCTACCAGCTCTTGTGTATCTATGAATGCAATAAGTCCGATCTTAGCAAATGATTCAGGCTTCACAAGCTTGGCTCTTGTGTCTCATAATAGTGATTGTTGTATTGCTTATAACATATAATCAGTTGTATTTAAATTATTGTAACATTTAATTACACCAAGTTTTTTAAAGTATGTTTTTTTTTAATTTAATAGATCTACTATTAAATAAGAAAAAAAATCTAAATACTAATTAATTTTAGGTAACAACGATTTAAGGATACAATATTTAGAATCAGTAAATGGTGCAGTGTGCAGTTTTATTTCACCGTTTAACTTATAAAAATAATACACATATAACAACGACGCTGTGGTTAGTTTTATTCATAATAGCAAACTGTAGTAAAACACAAGTATTATTTATATACAAAAAAATTAAGTTTTATTATATTTTAGAGTGCTTTAGACATAGAATGTATAAAGATCAATAACCGTTCTGAAAATAGCTATTATACAGTGATCATCTCTTGAGTTGCTTTAATGACCTTCTTTATAATAAGATCTCTGTCTATAATAATAATTTTAAGTGTTTTAAAATTATCTAACATTTATTAAATATTATCTAACATTTACTAATTTAACACAGTTACACAAGAGCCAGCGGCCGTTTACATTACATAGTTTCACTAGAGTTGAATAGTTATATAGACAATGACAGTATTCAATTAAGCTTAATATGTAGTACACATAATATAATATATACATCAGTCAAACATAGGCAAATTAGGAGACAAACGTAGTGCATAATTGAAAACAAACACCCGGTAGCTCAGTATCTGTTTCACAAATTTTAAGAAATCATCAAATTAAACACTATTATTACCGGTACTGACTTTTAACTTCTTGGATTTTAATAACCATTATTAATAATCATACTATGTTATGTAAGTGTGCTTATAGATATATAACATTGTTATATTTGCTCGGCTCCAGAGCCGCCGTATTGATCAGTTCTAACATTCCGTAGCTGTCAAATGAGGCGAGATGCACAAATGTACTGTTGTGACACGTAATCCTTAATGAAGTTGTTCTTGTTGGATGAACAGTATTAGACTTAATAGATACTATAGAACACAAAATAAAACAAATGGAAACGTTCACTTTAAGTATAAATTTAGTATAACACAAATTAAAAGAATAGAATAGAAAAGAATAACGAGATGACAAACTGAAAGCTTTAATATAATTTGCTTTTGGTAAATAAAATAAAATAACTTTCAAATCCTTATCAGATTATACTACTATACTTCTAGCAAACCATTAAATTAAATATTGTACGTTGAATTAATAACATTTTCATTTCATTATTTCACAAGTCTAAATACGAATCCATCGTTCAGTCACATATACTGTAAGATATCTCTTGTGTTTCCGATCTAGAGATATACAGATTATAGATCAAGCCAGATAAATGGGTTGTTCGCATCCAAGACGTGGCATTTCCTTACAACATACGACAGATCCCATCGATACTGGCTTTGGTTATAGGAATAGAATATGTATATATGTAGGCCAAGAAAAGCGTATTATTGATGTATCTTTATTTAAACGGGTACATAAGAAACAAATAAATATATATTATTTTTATAACTTGGAAAAACACGGCTTCAAATAACAGTAATATAAAAAAGGCATATATTCCTTTCTCCAAGGCCGGCAACGCTCTTGTGAATCCTCGGATGTTGCAAGAGTTCATGGGCGGCGGTGATCACATACTAACGGTGACCCGCAAGCTCGTTTGCCCTCCTCTAACATAAAAAAAAAAAAAAAAAAAAAAACAGTTACAGTTTTTAATCAACTTAAATATTATGAAGCATGAATTTTTAACAAAAATAATCCTTTTAGTGGAGACCCAATTACGCTTGGTCATCTACTACTCTGTCTAGTGCGGCAGATCGCTTCGTTGAAAGGACCTTATAACTGACATAAGGTTGGAGAAGGTGGAGATTTCATTCAAGATAAGCACTCCATAACTCTCTATATTAGCGGTCAAACAGTGCTTTTGAAATGGTATAATGATATACTATTTTTAAACTTTATATTATGATGATATAATAGAATTATTGGTGACACTTTACATTATGCTTTGTCTGATATCATATGCAAAAACCTTGACATCTTTCTTATTAACAAATATTATGAAACTAATTAAATAATATTATTATTCATAGGTCAATGAACGATTACCCTCTTTTAAAATATCCGATACGCTTTAAGTCTTAACCGAAAGATTGAATTATTAAACTGCTTTACAAAGTAATTAAATACCTTAATATTTCTGAGCTCCTTGTAATCAATGAATTTTCTTAACATCTAAACTAACTACTGTAGCTCGTGCCTCCGTTCACGAACACTCAGATAATAGTATTTTTCCTATTTATTGATAAAAAATATCATAGATAAAATAATAGAGACTAATTTAATAATATGTGTATGATACACAAGAGCATTTTATAATATAGTAATACTAATGCTTCAAATTGTTTTAAATACTAAACTACTTAATAGTTACAACGCAACAAAGAAGACGAACAATAACACAGGCACACAAAAAAAAAAAAACGTCATGAACCAGAGGGGAGACCCCATTATTCCTAGGTTTTTGGGATCGCTGAAACCGAATATGACAATAAAAACTAATTTTAAATGCCAGTTTTCCCGCTAGCACCCCCTTACTACCTCTAAAGGGGTGAAAATTGAAATTTTTGTAAAAAATCAAGATATATGTGTCTTTCTACGTTTTTTGGGATGCTGAAACCGAAAATGATAACTAAAAATAAATTCATGACCACTATCACCCCCTACCATCCCTTGCAGGGGGTGAAAATTTCATTTTTTTCTATAAAATCAAGACAGATGTGTATTTCTACGTTTCTTGGGATGCTGAAACCGAAAATGATAACTAAAAATAAATTTGTGACCATTATCACCCCCTAATACCCCTTACAGGGGGTGAAAATTTCAATTTTTCTATAAAATCAAGATAGATGTATATTTCTACTTTTTTTGGGATGCTGGAACCGAAAATGATAACTAAAAATAAATTCATGACCTCTATCACCCCCTTACTACCCCTTAAAGGAAGTGAAAATTTCAATTTTTCTATAAAATCAAGATAGATGTGTATTTCTACGTTTTTTAGGATGCTGGAACCGAAAATATGTGAATTTCTATGTTTTTCAAGATGCTGAGAGAAAAAATGATTATAAAGTATATGGTAACCTTATTGTATGCATATATTTGTTATTATGATACTAAGACTGAATCATGATTTTTGTCCTATTCTTAACAAGTTGTTTCATTTTTTGTTTTTTTTTGCTTTCTATTTAATTCTGTTTATACTGTTATCCATCCGGCAGTCTTGTAAAACGCTTAAAAGATGCTGAACCTAATTCTACGCCTCCGAAATAGAAAGGTTACTATTTTTCGGCCAATTTAGGAGACTATAGTGAGGAGCAAGGTGAAAGGTTCCATCAGACAGGATCTTAAGACAATGGAACAGCGCTATCAGGGTAAATGGGATGTCAATATGTTAGCAGACTACTGTTGGAATTTAAAAAGAGATTTGCCAGAACAGAAAAGAACCAATAAAAGGCAACCACTTAGAAGAACTTTTGACAACAAGAGAGTTCGTTATCGTAGAAACAGGTAGACGCTGAATAGTGAGAGGCAAGGGGACTCACTTTAATTCAGCACCCCGGATAGTGAGAGGCAAGGGGACTCACTTTAATCCAGCACTCCAAAAGGGAACAGAAATCTACTACGTCCACGCCGTTGTTCCTGGGTTACGCTAAGAATAGAATTAAATCATGAATATATATCAGATACTTCTGATCGATAAAGCATTTGAATTTCTAATATAAGAGCTAAGAGTAACTTCAAACTAGTTTGATAAACATGTCATTTACTGTAAATCGTCAAAATTTCTTCATACATCTTGATTTTATACAAAATTGAAACTACCCCCTCCCCCTCCCCCCCGTTAGGGGTAGTTAGGGGGTGGTATTGAGTAAAAGAGGTATCAAATTCACTTTTGGTTGTCATTTTCGGTTTCAATATACCAAAAAACGTAGAAATACACATCTGTCTTGATTTTATAGAAAAAAATGAAATTTTCACCCTCTGTAAGGGATGGTAGGGGGTGATAGTGGTCATGAATTTATTTTTAGTTATCATTTTCGGTTTCAGCATCCCAAAAAACGTAGAAAGACACATCTATCTTGATTTTTTACAAAAATTTCAATTTTCACCCTTTTAGAGGTAGTAAGGGGGTGCTAGCGGCAAAACGGCCATTTAAAATTAGTTTTTATTGTCATATTCGGTTTTAGCGATCCCAAAAACCTAGGAATAATGGGGTCTCCCCTCTGGTTCATGACGTTTTTTTTTTTTTGTGTGCCTGTGTAATTAATTGACAATTTATTTTTAGGACAATAATATATATTCATATATTACTAACAATTGGACACAAACAGTAATCTTTGATCCCACAGAAGGATGTCGGTTTTATCGAGAGTCCTTTCAGATTGTCATTCAGAACAATAGTCTCGGAAAATATTTGATACGTTGTCAATTATATTCAATTCTTGAATATCAAATATTTATTTTTAGATCAGTTTTAGTTCTCAATAGTTTTGATTTAAGTATACATTGATTTCTAGAAATAGTAAAAACAAACAATGTTTTGTATTTAATTATCCAAGTAAAATAACTAAAACGATGCAAAAACTAGGATCTGCCAACCTTGCACGGCGGGTGATGAGCTGAGCCCCTCTCCTTTCATCTGAATAGCTACAGGAAAAATCGATTTATTAGGACTAATTGTCACCTTCTAGGTCAGCACATTGCTCGTACGCGCAGGGCAGCTCTAATGTATTGTCTATGACAGGACTGATTTTTTTTTGTAACTTTTGAATGGCTGAACATTTTTTCAATCTGCTTTCGGCTCCAACATACATGAGAAAATTTTTAGCTAAGTATCGCGTCGTAGGTATTCTGGAGACAACTAAACACAAAAAAAGGTCTCTCAAATGGTTTAGAGCTTTGCTTACGCTCAGCATAATTAACTTTTTAACCAAATTTTAATTCAAATGTCTCTCTAAAATTTGGTGCTTGAAAAGTCCGCTCCATGCTCCATATTTTACCTCCAGTCCCAGGGCCCGAATAAGTTCTATTACAAATGAAAATGTATTACTTTCGACCTTAATTTTTCATCAGTAAAGAGAATCTTTCTCTGCCTTTCAACCGTATATCCTTTGATGAGCACAGAGGTTCAATTCTTGTTTTATTGTACTCGAGTTGCGACAGAATCCTTGATCTTTATTTCTCACATTAAATCAGTTTTCATATTTCTGATAGAGGAAGCGCTGCTGTTGTATCTGGTGGTTGAACTTACGACTAATGACAAGCTTTGAAAAATGTTAAAAGGAGAGGTGTTGTTGATGTATCTGGGTGAATCTTACGGCTTTTGAAGTCTTGAAAATGTTCGATGTCTAATTTGTGCAGAGCAATCCTGCCCTTTTTTCAAATTGTAAAAATTTATGGAATATAAAGAAATGTGAAACGTCGAGAAATCGATCGAGATTTTTTACATAAGTAAATAAAATTCTTCCACTATAATTATTTTTATAATTAAGTTCATAATTTTAACAATATTTATGCCCAATAAAATGAACTGAGAAAATTCTAATATAAATATATAAACAAATATATTTAGATATTTATTAATATGTTATGTATATTAAATGTAGGCTTCTTTGCATATAATATTTTCTATTCTATCAAATTCAAAGTTCTAGTAATGACGTAGAAGGTCTGTCCCGTATCTTATATAATAATCTGAAAGTACTATTGTAACTGGACAGGAAACTAATTAAAATCTTTTATTATATAATTTATACATAAATGGTATAATTAATACATTAATGTATTAATCCTTTAAAACACCTTTTGTTTTATTGCAAGCCTTAATTTGTATAATTTTATAGTACATCAAATTTAACTACTGCGGAACTCAACAGTTGCGAAACCGCACTGACTCATTTATGAATGTTAAAATGGAAAGATAACTTTACTGAAAGATAATAGTAATGACGTACAGGTTTTCCTTAATTTGTTGATTAAACACACAATTGGGGGAATTCTGAATCAGATTATCTGTTATAAGTGAAAGTGGAACTTGTATAATAATTAAAAATAACCGTTGAAGTTATTAGAATTACGAGCGGCAGTCAAACACGTCACTAAAACGGACAAAAGAATGCCCTTGGGAGTGGTCCTGTGCAACATCTATTAATTATATTTAGACGCCTGTCACAATTATTGTAGCAAAGTTATGTTATAATGAATTGCTAAGTCAAAAAATATATATTGATCTATGGGAAACTTTTTGACCATTTAATCAAAATCTACAATCACGAATGTCACCAAAGAACTGCTAAACGAGTGAGACACTTTCTTGAATGCAT
The DNA here is from genome assembly GCA_918358695.1 of Melinaea menophilus ssp. n. AW-2005. NCBI lineage: Eukaryota > Metazoa > Arthropoda > Insecta > Lepidoptera > Nymphalidae > Melinaea > Melinaea menophilus. The sequence continues at coordinate 7,083,236 of OU911055.1, read as the reverse complement.
ATGCAAAATTTTAAAGCTCTAGCTCAAATGGCTTAGGAGGAGTAGGCGAACATCGAAACACACTTTTGACCAGTAAGAGCTTCGCTTCGCCCAGCTCAACAATATAATATTTAGATTCGTCGAATAATTAAAGATAGTGCAGATCGAGTACGAAACGAAAACAATACAGTAAGTAATATAATTAATTACTTAAATAATATTGATTGTAAGTTGTACATGTGCTACACACTTACTTTCATTGTTACTTTTTAATTACTTAAATAAATTTACTACAAATTAATTTGTAATACAAGCACTTGAATGAAATGGAATAGTTCGTAATACGATAAACCCACAAACACAAAAATGAAAACAAACCTCTGAATAAAATATCTTACATAATATTGCATGTTTTTTACAAACCATTTTTACCATGACTATAGAAAGCAGTGTATATTGATCATACCCTTGTATTTTTTTCTTAGTTTCTGATGCTTTGTACTTATACCTGTACTTCTGTCTTCTGTCTTTGGGCTGGTTTCCGTCAAATTGACGTCTTCAGTGCGCCTGTTTTGCGTGCGGTGAGTGGCTGGATTCAGTAATGCCAGCCCAGTCCCTACAACAAGACCACCTTATTTCCTTCTTTACCATAGTCTAAAATGCTTCCCTGTAATGTAATCTAAAATTTTATGAATAATTTATGAATAAAATTTAAATCTGTGATTTTTGCTATTTGGTAATAGTGATATTTATTTAGTATCAACCCTGTGTACTTAATAAGTACATACTTTTATAAAAATCAAGGTCAAGGTCGAAAAAGAAAAATGTTTTTCGAATACTATTTTTACTAAAAGGTAAAATTACCGTAACATTATCTTTCAAAAGTTTATTATATTGTTTACAATTGTTCTAAAAGTTTATTTCATCATAATTTATTCGGCAGTTCGTTAAAAACTAAATAAAAATGTATAATAATACTACTGTGTTAGTATATCGAGTAACTCTTTTGCACTACACTGAGTCAGACGTACCTCATTAACTTATCACATAGTAAATATCTACTATGCTAATAATAGTTGTATTAATATTGTAATTTTAAATTATTGTTTATTTAACACATTTTAATAATACGATATATGTTACACTTTTAAATCCAAAAATACATTTACGCGTCCACACAAGTGCACAACATACACACCACACAAATATGAGGATGTAATTGAGTCATGCCGTTGAGGAATACTATTCGGCCATCATACACTCTTGACTAGTACGGAGGGTAGTGTTAATTTATTTTGTTATCATATCCGAATGTCATAAACATACGTTTTGCAATTACTTATATGAAAATGTCAAATGTAATCCAGTGAAGTTAAGTTAGTTAATAAAATAATGTACTATTTTATTAATAATATGTATAGTATATTATTTACCACAAAATAAAATTGAACGCGACTGACACGTTTAAGGGCAATTTTAAACATTATATGTATATGATATATAATTATGGACATCATTATTATGACATCTCATATAGTATACCATATACACACACACATAAACATATATATATATATATATATATATATATATATATATATATATATATATATGTGTGTGTGTGTGAGTGTGTGTATATACTACTTATGTTATATAAGTCGCAGTATAATTTTTTATTTTTATTTTATTTATTTATTTAACACTTTATTGCACTGTATAATATAAAAATAAAAAAAATAACAAGAATAGACAAGACAAAAAATATAAACCGTGCAAAGGCGGTCTTATCGCTTAAAGCGATCTCTTACAGACAACCTTTGAAGATAAGTAACAATAAGAGATCAGACGGGATAGTGCCATTGATAATACATATTAATATTCATAGATGATAAACATACTTATACTAGAAATAATATATACTTATATACCTACATATTAAATTATATTTGTATATATGCTTAAATTTATACTTTACATATATAGATAATGTTGCTTTAAACGATTTTTAAAAACTGATAAAGTAGATTTTCTAATAACTAAGGGAAGAGCATTCCAGAGTCTTACAGATTTTACAGAAAAAGAGTTAGAATAAGTGTGTGTGTTATATATTGGTAATTTCAATTTTATTTCATTAAGAGAACGGGACTGAGAGCCAAAGTATGTAAAACGTTCTTTAAGATAGGAAGGAGTTAAAGGATGAAAGAGAATGGTATATAAAACGGATAGAAGATGCATGTTTCGTCGTTCCCTTATGGGTAGCCATCCCAGCTGAGCACGGTGTTGCGATATATGGTCGAATTTTTTTAAATTAAAGATGAAACGAATGCAGATGTTTTGTAATCGTTCGAGTTTGTTGAGCAATACCTCTGAAAGGTCTGGATAAGCTGTATCTGCGTAGTCGATGATCGGAAGAAGAAGGGTATTAGCTAGGACAATTTTAGTTTTTATAGGTAACAGATGTTTCCAACGTCGTAGTGAACCAATAGTAGCATAGACTTTTCGGTTAATACTTTCAATCTGTGGTACCCAAGAAAGCTTACTGTCAACGAATAATCCAAGATTCTTTATAGTGCTAGAAAAAGTTAAGCTGGTTTTATCCCAGATAACTGGGGTTAAAAGGTTACAGTTAATTTTAGAAATTTGTTTGGTATATCCTACAATAGCAACCTGCGATTTATTGGTGTTAACGGTAAGCCCAAAAGCGTTGCTCCATTGAAAGACTTTATTAAGCTCTTGATTTAAGGAATTTATTGTATTATTTATATTATCTGTATTACCTGTGACATATATTTGTAAGTCATCAGCATAAATATGGTAAGAAGAAGAAATAAGAACTGATATGGTATTAATAAATATAGAAAAGAGAAGGGGAGAGAGCACACCACCTTGAGGGACGCCGGTAGTAAGTGGCAAATATTGGGAAAACTTTTCATTCAATTTAAGGCACTGCTGCCGATCACACAAATATGACCGTAGCCATTGTACAGCATTGGGAGAGATATTAATATGCATCAATATATTCAATAGCACATCATGGTTAATGTTATTAAATGCATTGCTAAAATCAAGTAAGGCTATGACAGTAACATTTTTATTATCAGCAGCCATACGGATGTCATCGCAGACCTTTATAAGTGCAGAGGTAGTGCTATGCCTAGTTCGGATTGATTGAAAAGGGCTAAGTATACTGTTTAGGCGAAGAAAAATAGACAATTGACTATGTACAATGCGCTCGAGAACCTTAGAAAGAAAAGGAAGAATTGAAATGGGTCGATAGTGAGAAAACAATGTGGGATGAGAGACTTTGGGAATGGGAATAACATATGCTTTTTGCCAGATACTAGAGAAACTAAGAGAGCTAAGAGAGGAATTAAAAATATCACATAAAACGTGTACTACGACATCAAGCATGAGTAAGATCATGCGTCTATTAATTCCATCGCTGCCAGTGGCATCAGATTTTATGGCTTTGATGTGTTGCTTAACCTCGTTAGGAGAATCACATATCACTATCACAAATACTGAATAAAAAAATCATATTAATAAATATTTTAAAGTAGGACGGGGTAACGTAAGTGTCATGGAGGGGGGCCATCGCTGGGAACCTCTTCGTGTGCCTGTCCTCTACCAATTTGCTCGAATTCGTCCGGCGGGATTGGAAGCGGTACGGGCCGGTGCACCCTGGGGGATGGTTAATCTGGTCTTTCGGCGCCGGGTTAGTCTATGGGCTATGAGGGCTATGAGGTTTGTGCCCGGTACATAGCCGACAGTAGGGGTGGTGTTTGTTTCTTCGTTTTGTTTGGTTTTGCCATTTCTTCGTTTTCTCCTTTGTTTAGTGTTGTTTAGTTCCTTGTTTATCTACGTTCTGTTCCCTTATCTATCCTTCTTTTGTTTCTTTTTCTTTTTACAACTCTGAAGTCTGGCGCCTGCCGAGGGGTTGTGTAAGAATGAGGGCGCCCCCCAAATTATCATGAAAGCGTCTCTACAAAAAAACCTACCCCGGGAAGATGGTACCGGTGGCTGCTCAGCAGACTGGGAATCCTTCACGAAAACTTCAGCTTCCGTCTTCCCCACGTATTCCGGGAGGGGGGAAAAGACCGCTTGACTGTAACGATGACTTCGACTGTTCCTCAGGATATTTATTCTCTGGACGATTTGGACACTTTTAATTCTAGCGTGGTGCTGCGGCCGTAAATGCAACACCGCTCGTCGTGGACGCGTCACCTCAAACAACCGCGGTAGTGGGCTTGCACGGGCGAAAGATCTGCTAGCCCTGACCTACGAGCCCGAGGAGGCCGCATTCGAGGAGGGGTTAATTGCCAGGGCTTTTAGCAAAGACAGAACCCCACCTCTTGTCATGTTGCAGGACGAACTCCCTTGTGAGAAGCCGTCCAAGCCCAATCTGGAGGCATTAGGAGCTGAAGAGCTGAGAGCGGTGACGGGTAGGTCAGCTGCCTCCATTATTGAGGTGAACCGCAAATCGGGCCATCTCCAAGGAGGTATGGTCAAAATAGTCAAGGAGACATCGCGGGACCTCCTTGAGGTCGTAGAGACCTTAGTGGGCCGAACGAGTTCGAAAGAAACCCGGCGTTTAAGGGCCGATAACTTGCGCCTTCACCGTGAGATTGATAATTTCCGGGCGGAGCTTAAAGCTCACAGGCGCGAGTTCTCTGAAATGAGGGCTGCTGCGGCGAAACCTGCTGCTCCAGCTGTCAGCCCCTCAATTAATGAGCAGTTTTTGGAGGAGTTGAAGAGCTCCGTTATTTCCTCGGTGGACGTTATGATTAACGCTCGCTTTGAGGGTATCGAAGAGCGCCTCCTTCCCGAGAGGATTATTCGTCCGCCTCTCGCCACCGATCGAAGGAAGGAGTTGACGGCGGCCGCTGCCGCAAATCGAGAGGTTAACCCTATCTCGCATTCGATTGCCTCCGTCTCGCCGCGGTCCGCGTCCCACCACTAGCTGTCGCTGCCCCAGTTGCCGTATCGTGGTCGACGGTAGTGCATCGGGTGACGAAAAAGAAGCCACAGCAACCGTCGACTTTTGTACCTCAGGCAGTTCGTGCAGCCCCCTCGGCAAAGCCCAGCAATCCGCGACGCAAGAGGGTTAAGAAGGGTAAAAAGGCACGTGTTATTGAGGGTAAGTAAGAAGGCCCCGCCCAAGCTCACTGGGCATGGGTGCTTCGGGGAGTATCTGCACAAGATCGCACGAAGGGAGGCGACCCCATCCTGCCACAACTGTGATGGGGCCGTAGACGTTGACGTCAGACGTCACAAGTTGGCGGAGTGCGCAGCCTGGGACCACCAGCGTGTTGAGCTGGTGGTCGTGGTGGGCGGAGACCTCTCGCTGCCGCGCCTTATAGGCGCAATGATCGGCAACGAGAGGTGTTGGGTCGCAATGGCCTCCTTCTGCGAGCAAGTTATCGCCGCGAAGGTGGCCGCGGAGCGGGTCAGGGAGCAGGCCTTCAACGCTGACCCACTCTGTACGGGAAGGCTGGGAAGAGGGAGGCGGGAGTACGCCGCCGCCCAACTGTAGTGCCTTGGTGCACTGCACGAGGGGTTACCGCCGGGGCGTCACGGTGAGTGCGCAAGCGATCCCGTGGCCTCCCATTAAGGCGTTGAGGGCAACAGTTGGTTTTTTAGTGGGTAGCCTTAGAAATGGCAGCGTCCTCTGTGCTGCCGGGTAGTCACACATAACCCTCCGGACATTACCTTCTTGGTCGGCGGGTATCCGTAACGGATTTTTCGAACGATAAAAAAAAAGTGTCAAGGAAAATTCTGATAAATAATAGGGTTATTTATCAGAATTTTCCTTGACACTTTTTAGTCAACTCTATAGTAACTTTGAACTCAAATCAAATGAGTGGACACAAAGTTGCTTGACGTACCGCGCTTGGGACCCTGGAGTCAATTAAGGGAGCGCCAAAAAAATTATTTTAAAGTTGTTTTACTAGCAAAAGGTTATTCTTTTAAAATTGGGAGTTACGTACTCTTACAAATTTAGTTTTAAAATTATTAGTGTGTAAAATACAATTTTCCTACATCTGTTTAAAAAAGAAAGAGCTAAATTATAGAAGAGATAATTTTTTTGATTCATCTGAATTATAATGGCTTATTCATTGCAACAACATTATTTCAAATTGTATTACTGTAACTAATAACTAATATTATTTATTTTACACAGTCCATACGGCAAAATAGTTTTTAATTTATTATGACGGCTTAAAATCCTACATGTTGGTACAAGATTTGTAACTCTAATATACCTATGTAACCCTGGTGGGTTACATAGGTATATTAGAGCAGTGGTCTCATTGAAAGCAAAGACCCAGTAGCGTTACAAAAGCGCGGAGGACAACGCTTTTATTGCTAAACGTGCTTCAAACGTAAGCATCTGTCCTAGCGCCTACTGCAAACTGTATCTCTTTACCGTTTTTCGTATTTCACATAACGATTGAAGTCACAGATTATTTGTGAAAGACAGAAAAATATATGTATATATATTTAATATAATCTTCTATATCAGTGCGCCAATATGTCCCAGTAATTATAAATTAAAGACAATGTAGCTTCTCCGTTCTTGTTGTACGTAATTTATATTTTAGCACTGGAATAATATGACAGACATCTTTATGCATTTTGGTTAGAATAAATAAGATAGATTACAAAAACATACTTACATGTTTTTGTAATCCAATATGCCGAAGAATATTTCATTAAATTAACACTTTATTTTATATTTACAAAATTCATGTAAAACAACACAAGGTTCTTATTCTTATTCACAACGCGTTCTTATTCATATGGCACTTAGGAGATGGATTCCAATATCTTTTATGAAACCATAAATAAATTTTGAATAAAAGCCTGTTGTGTAAGTTTAAATAAGCTTGTTCCATAAAAAAAATCATTAAAGTGCAGTTAAAAGGATTATATTTAACAGTTTACTTCTAATTCTCAAGATTTTTAATTTAGTTAAAAAGTTTCATATTTCATTTTCCTGTGATATAAAAGTATTTTAACAATTGATAATTTTGGTTCAGTTTATAACTGAACCAAAATTATCAATTGATTATGAATGTAAAGATCACTAGTAATGTCTGTATAGATTAACATGTTAATCGCAGTTAACTTAACAAATATATGCATACAATAAGGTTACCATATACTTTATAATCATTTTTTCTCTCAGCATCTTGAAAAACATAGAAATTCACATATTTTCGGTTCCAGCATCCTAAAAAACGTAGAAATACACATCTATCTCGATTTTATAAAAAAATTGAAATTTTCACCCCCTTTAAGGGGTAGTAAGGGGGTGATAGAGGTCATGAATTTATTTTTAGTTATCATTTTCGGTTCCAGCATCCCAAAAAACGTAGAAATACACATCTGTCTTGATTTTATAGAAAAAAATGAAATTTTCACCCCCTGTAAGGGATGGTAGGGGGTGATAGTGGTCATGAATTTATTTTTAGTTATCATTTTCGGTTTCAGCATCCCAAAAAACGTAGAAAGACACATCTATCTTGATTTTTTACAAAAATTTCAATTTTCACCCCTTAAGAGGTAGTAAGGGGGTGCTAGCGGCAAAACGGGCATTTAAAATTAGTTTTTATTGTCATATTCGGTTTTAGCGATCCCAAAAACCTAGGAATAATGGGGTCTCCCCTCTGGTACATGACGTTTTTTTTTTTTTTGTGTGCCTGTGTTATTAATAAGACTGGTTAAAATACAATAGAATTTAAGTTATTTAATCTGTCAGCAATTATAGTGTTGATGTTGATGAATTCTTATAATTAACATTAAGTGAAACAAACACAGAACGCCGTAAGGGCTCGTGATGTTATGAATGTAATTTTTTGAACATTCTCAAAAGCGAATGCGAATATTCATATTTTTCAAATTTGATCTACATTGGCTTGATGGCAGTCCCGTTCAAAGGAGGTGTGTTAGATAAATAATATCACATGACACAATCAGGGCTGATAATGTGATTACGACGTTAATCGAGTTATTTTTTCTTGAAATGAATGAATTTATTTGGTTTTTACCGACTACAAAAAAGGAGGTGGTTCTTAATTTGACTGTACTCTTTTTTTATTTGTTATCTCAGAACTTTTGACTTGGTGAACCGTTTTTTATGTTTTTTTATTGTTTAAAAGCTGGTGCTTACCTTGGTGTGTTTCCATATAAACTTAATTGTTGTTGGATGCTTGACTTCGGAGATACATTAGAAAAGTATTAAAATTATGTCGTCAACGTATGCTTTTTTCGAATTTTAATTGTTTTACTTGAGATGTATTATGGTGGACCTTCATTGTCGGAAGATAAATTTCGTAGTCTTGTTATATCCGTCCACGATTTATTGTTTTGCATTATATTTATTTTTTTTTCCTCCAAAGCTATGCTTTTCTTACTTTTAGCACGATTAAACATGCTTCCTAATCTAAGCATGCATCCAATGCTTAAGTTATTAATGTATTCACAAATCTCGAATTTCAAAAGTTGAATCATTAGATGATTAGACGCTTTCGGTGTCGATGTCGGAAAATTGGATTACTTATTTAGGGCTTTAGAGGTCTGTTGGGAACTGTCCAAGTGATGTTATGTGGTCCGAGTATTAGGGGGTGATAGTGGTCATAAATTTATTTTTAGTCATCATTTTCGGTTTCAGCATCCCAAGAAACGTAGAAATACACATCTGTCTTGATTTTATAGAAAAAAATGAAATTTTCACCCCCTGTAAGGGATGGTAGGGAGTGATAGTGGTCATGAATTTATTTTTAGTTATCATTTTCGGTTTCAGCACCCCAAAAAACGTAGAAAGACACATCTATCTAGATTTTTTACAAAAATTTCAATTTTCACCCCTTAAGAGGTAGTAAGGGGGTGCTAGCGGGAAAACTGGCATTTAAAATTAGTTTTTATTGTCATATTCGGTTTCAGCGATCCCAAAAACCTGATTCAACGCCAAGAACTATTCCAAGAGAATTTCGCAATCACAGTTCAACTCTCGACCTGAATATAAACAATATATATACAAACAAGTTACATTTTGACTTTTAAAAATTTAAAAACTCACAATCATTATTTATTAATTTCAAAACGCTTTTGTAAATTACTTACATTAATTATCGTTAGTGTTCGAATCCTTACTTGTATTGCAGCATTGATACAGACTTACTTTAACCAGCATGTGGTTAAATATATACTACGGGAAGCAAATTATCCGTTCCGCGTTCAATTTACGACGCTTTAACTGTTTTGCTTCATAGAAATGTCTCCCGTAATTGCACATTATATCTAGTATTATTAAATAATTCCACACGAAAAAAATATGTAATATTGAATTAATTACAACAACTTTAGCCGAAACTTAATAAAATAATATAAATGTCATAAATTTCCCAAAAAAAATGAAGTTAGAAAAAACGTCTGAATTGTCGTTCAGAACAAGAATGAAACAAACCTTTACAAATTTAATTTTATAAACACATACTTTGTAGCCTGTCACGATTATAAAGTAGAATATCTACTAGCTGTACTCTTGTTAGTTCTTATTATTTATTATAAAATTATTCTTATTATTTATTATAAAATATGAATAGTGTAATCAGAATCCTTAATTTAGTCTAAAATTCATCCCCGTAAACATAATTGAATTACCTCAACCTCCTAAGTGTACACAGTAATCGTATAGGAAACTATTACTATAACAATCACAACGTATTACCTATACTACGTAATCGTAGTATAAATTACTTTAGTGCCCATGAATAATATATTTTATAGCAAATGATTATTCGACCAGAAATAATATTCGGTCATGTTGAATAATAAGTTAAGATGAGGGTTTCTTATTAGTATATGTTTTATGAATAATTAATTTACGTCGGTAATTGCGACTCTTCAGTAACTGTATTTTGATAATAATGTAAGCGGTTGGGCAACTTCTTGGAACTGGAATTATTAGCCTATATTATCAGGCTAAAAAACAAATATCAGATTAGATATGTACAGATTGTTTACAAATATATTATTAATAGAGATCAGAAATCTTTTAAAATATGATCATGTTTCCATTTATTCAAGAGTTATGAACAAGAAATTCATAATTTAATAATTAACTTCTGAATAAGATAATAATCTTATAACAGTCATAAACATTATTTAATACAAGTTAATCCGGTATTATATTTAATCAATTTAGTATTCATTTCAATTTAATAAAATTAGACAGTTTGAAGATGATTTAAATACAGTGTTAAAATAAAGTTATGTCCACTTGATGTGTTTATTTTTTGTAAGTCATAGACCTCGAAGGTATAAATTAAAAAATAACAATAATTCTAAAAATATATTATTTTGCCAGTAAAATAAAAAATAAATATTAAATAATAACAATTAGGGTCACTAATTAGCTGTTCTGAGATTTGTACAATTTGACGAGGTTTGACTGTAGCTAAAAAAAATTATTTAATTTTTCTTTTTCAGAACGTTAATTCTATTTCGCTGTCCTTAATGAGGTTTCATATAATATTTATGAAGTACTTTTGTTTGAAAGATTATTTCAAAAATATTATTAAATAGGTCATGATAAACTCTCGCTCGGGCGCGCGAGCATTTTGCACGTGCACTCGAGAGTTATATAGTGTGCGGGTAATTAGTAATTGTGTTAATAGTGAAACTTTGCGTATCACTGATACGGCTACAATGGAATGTCAAAAATGTAAAAAAACTTTAACAAAGAAAGGATCTCATTTCTCCTGTCAGGGATCTTGCCAAGGAACCTTTCACCGCGGTTGTGTGAAGGGTTTGGCGGCCGACATAAAAAACGGTAGAAATAGATTGTTTTGTAATAATTGTGAAGAGGAAGGTTCCGAAGAGGAAGACCACGAAGATGTGTCACAGGATCATGAAAAAATACTAAAGGATATCCAAAATAAAGTCGGTGCAATTTCTGGCTTCAAGAAACAGCTCGACTTAATAACCCAAAGTATAAGTCTACTGTCTGATAAATACGATACACTGATTGAAGAACATAACAAATCAAAAGAAAAAATTAAACAACTAGAAAAAAGTTTTATAAGTGTGAACAATAAATGTGTCTATTTAGAAAAACAAAACACTGCATTGGAACAAAAAATCCACGAGTTTGAACAGACAACCCGTAAACATAACCTCGAAATATCGGGGGTTGAACAATTACCGGACGAGAACGTAAAGGAAATAGTTACTAAGATCGGAAATCTAATAAAAGTCAATGACACAGATATAGAATGGGTGAAAAGAATGGGACAAACTAAAATGAACAAAAATCCTGCACCCATCATCGTGGGCTTCAAAACCTCGGGTACCGGGTCGCGGGACAAGTGGCTCGCTGAGCGACGGAAACTTTGATAGTAATATGATTACAAATGGAACGGCCACTAATAAGATATATATAAACGAAGACTTAACAAAATCAACGCGAACCATACTATGGAATACAAAGACGAAGCTTAAGGGAATTTTTAAGTTTATTTGGATTTCGAATGGAAATATATTAGTCAAGAAAGAGGAAGGCGAAAAAACGATTCGTATAAGGTCTGAAAGTGATATAATCGATCTACTTAACAAGAAATGAGTGCAATTATGTGTTGTTAAAAGTGTAATACTTCGAATTAAATTCGATAACTTAAATAATATAAACTCTGTAATTGTCGACCCTGTCAACTATTCGTGTGTAGACAATTTATACTCGTGGTTTCAATTGATACATAACACTAAAGACTTTTGTATTTTGCATGTCAATATAAGATCGTTAAAAAAGTATTTCAGTGAATTTTTGGTATCTCTGGGCAGTGAAATAAACCGATTAGATGTAATAGTGATAACTGAACCAAATATACATTTCTCTTTGATATCATTCTATAAAATTCCAGGCTTTATAATTAATGTTTATACTCGCGAGGGCCGCGGAGGAGGAGGGGTGTTAGTTTACTCGAGAACCAATATCGGCGTGCGAGTGAGCGAGACGGATGCGATAACGCGTATGCCGCTCAGCGGAATGCAATCGGCTGAGTGCGTTTCCTTAATATTAGACGTTAACGGCGAGAAAATTTATTTAATATCCATATATAGACCGCCCCGATTTTTTAACTATGACAAAATTCGAGATTTCTTATTAGAACTACGTAACCTATTGGACAGCTTACCTAAGCGTTCAAAAGCTATTTTTTGTGGAGATATAAACATTAATATTCTAAATAAAGATGATAACAGGGTTATTTTATACGAGAATACTTTAGCGGAGTTTGGATTTACCAAATGTATTTGTGACGTGACTCGTAGGGAAGTACTAATGAATAACTTAGTTGAATCGTGTCTAGACCATATATACATAAGAGCACCATTAGCTTCGATTGATTCTGCCGTAATAAAACATAAGATAGCGGACCACTACTTTGTATCGGCCGCGATACAATGGAATCGCACTCCAGCTATGTGCCGTCCTCAGCCGATTGCAGCTGATCGACGTACTTTAGACAATAGGTTGGTTAGAAATAAGTTACAAACAATTAACTTTAACAAATTGTTAGAAATAAATTGTCCAATTGAATTATATAAATGTTTCACAAATATCTTTACCAATATTTATAATGAATGTTACAAATTAAGACCTATAATTAAAAATAAAAGTAGTAGAAATAAAAAATTGTGGATAAACGATAATTTAAAAAGAATGATTTCAGAGAGAGATAGATTGTTTGATGTATGGTGCTATGACCCAAAAAATATGATAAAAAGACTGAACTATACTAGATATAGAAATAAATGTAATAAAGCTATATTTAAATGTAAAGTTGAGTACGATAAAAAAACTATATTAGATTGTAATAATAATATCAAAAAAGTGTGGGACAAATTAAACAGTTTATTAGGAAACAATAGGCAGCCATTAGACTCATTAATAATCTCAAATATGAAAGGGCAAGGAAGTTTAAAAGAAATATGTGATAAGTTCGCAAATAATTTTTTAAATGAAGTAAATAAAATAAAACATCAATGTGCTGAAAAATGGATGGTAAGGAATGATTATGTTAAGCGAGTAGATATGTGTATGAGATGGCAACCTGTCAGTGAAAATGAAGTCAAACGCGTAATTAACCAATTAAGTAAAAATAAAGCACCTGGGAGTGATCTCGTTCGTATGTCGGACTTAAAAATAGTCGTTGACAAAGTTAGCCCCATATTGGCTAAATTAATAAATTTATCTGTTAGCCAGCATATTTTTCCGTCGAAACTGAAAGAAACCGTAATCCGTCCAGTCTATAAAAAAGGTGACCGAAAACTTTATTCTAATTACAGGCCTATAGCTATTTTATCGAGTATTGACAAAATTATAGAAAAGTGCATTGTAAACCAACTGGGAAATTACCTAAATAAAAATAAAATACTGAACGAATGCCAACACGGTTTCCAAAAAGGTAAAAGTACAAACACGCTTCTGGCGAAATTCACCAATGAAATTAATTCATACTTAGAAAAGAACAAAACGGTTGTACTAGTATTTTATGACTATAAAAAAGCATTCGATACGTTAGAGACAGAAACATTGTTGAGAGGTATGGATGAATGTGGAGTAAAACAACCTTTAAATCAATGGTTCCGTGACTACCTAACAGATCGCACTTTCCGTGTTAAGGTGGGTGACACGCTAAGCGAAGAAACCGAAGTCGGATGCGGAGTTCCTCAAGGATCTGGGACTGGGCCACTCTGCTATCTATTACACGTAAACAGTCTATACGGTGTTCTCCGCAATTGTTCAGCCTATATGTATGCAGATGACTTATGCACTTTACTTGCTGGAACTGATATCGATGAATTGTGTAGTTTAGTACAACGTGATATAGACGCGGTAGTTAGGTGGTCACACGACAATGGAATCATCTTAAATTCAGATAAAACCAAATTCATGGTAATAAGGTCACCATACGCTAAAAAATTAATCTCACCTCCTTTTATATACACACATGATTATTCCTGCCTCCATAGCAACCTTATGAATTGTAATTGTAAGCCGATAGAAAATGTTGACTGTGTAACATACCTAGGTGTAAAAATAGACTCTAAATTTTCCTGGACGACTCATATAGACTACATTTGTAATAAACTAAGATCGCTGCTATGTAAATTCTATCACCTTAGTTTTAGAGTACCAATTGTGACATTGAAAATTCTTTATTTTGCATTAGTCGATTCAGTACTGGGCTATGCACTTGACAGTTATGGCCTCACATTCAAAAGTAATATTGACAAACTAGAAACACTACAGATTAGATTTTTAAAGCTATTTGTAAACAAAAAAACTAAAAAAAATTGTAAAGGAAACTATGTCAAACTATTTAAAATTTGCAAAATACTACCAGTTAGCCTAAAGCATAAATATCTGTTAGCCATAAATAACCATAACGGTCTGGGGCATGGCCTGACGCTGTTGAACCATAACATCGGTACGCGATCGGTGTCTGAGGGTAAATATGAAATACCCAAAGTGAATAATTACTTTGGGGACAGAACACTAAAAAAACGATTACCTTTCATACTTAACAGCCTGCCCAAAGACATCCGATTGGAGTCCAATAAACGCATATTTAAATTAAAGCTACGAAAATACCTTTTCTCATTTTTGTGAATAGTTAGTTAGTTTGTAACTAGGTGTATTTCTACCTTTCGATTCAATATAATAAGTCATAATGTAACAACACCTGAATACAAGGAAAAAAGTCATAATGTAACAACAACTTAATGTTAAAAGAGACTGCTGATCCCACAGTCAAACTGTTTTAACAGTTTTGTGGGACATTGTATAATGATCATTGTTTATTTTCCTATGTATAATAAATAAAACAAAAAAAAAAAAAAATTCTTCAAGAGGATTACTCAAACCAGGTTCACTCTTGACCGTCTTTATTAAAGCAGTTGTATCATCAACCTATTTGTGTTATAAAATTAGTACACACGCAATATTATAAATAACGTAATATCAATCTAAAAAAAATAATACTAAGAATATATCGAAACTCAAACTAAATTAGAATTACCTATAAAGTAAAATAATTGCAATATTTTTTCTTTAAAACCTTAGGTTACTAGTTTGAATAATTTTTGTATTTTTCTAATAGATATTCCTTTATTATTATTTTAATAATTTGTATGTATGTATGTACATAATCTTTTAGTATAATCTGCTAAATTTAATCTAGTTTCTAATGCAAATTATAAACTAAATTTAAACCGCTTTTAGCAACAAAATGCACTTTCTGTGTTTATGTGTTCAGTTTTAAAATCATCAACTTAAACTGAGATACAACTTCCCGTTAACCTGTTTTGCCAGGGCAAAGCGAAATTGTGAAGTCAAAAATAAATGTCAGTTCCAATTTTATGACAAGCATACATTGTTTTTAAAAGGACTATTTTCGCCAAAACGGATTGATTTCACAGTTAATCGAGCTTAAAACAAAAGTTAGTTTAAGAAAACAACATTTTAGCTAATTAATAACAATTCTGACGCGTTTTTATAAACTTCTATCCTGATACAAGTTCAAGATTCAATATGGCTTCTGTATTTATTAAAAGCTGTTTTTGTATTAATAAGCACTTGATCCAATTTGCACAGAATACGTATGCAAATTATTTTCAGCATCTCCATATTGAGTTATCTTTTGTATCAGATTAAACTGCATAATAGAGTTAATAAAATAGATTAAGTGAATTTATTTATTTTTTAGTTTGTGAAACAAAATTATGTATTTGAAAAATATATTTTCAAAAATTTTTCTTTTCATATAATTTATCTTATTTTATAAACTGATTTCTTAAAAAAATTCCAAATAAATTTATATATAAATAGGCATAAAATATAGTATTCGTAAATAAGTCAAATAATCTAAAAGATATTTAAGATAGATTAGGCTTATTTTATTTACTAGCTATATGAAGCATTGTGTCCTATATAAAATTATTTTTAACCCAAAAAATATTCAAGTTTATTTATCGCGTAGAATTCCCTTCAAACATGTACCAGGGTTACATAAGTATATTACTCCAGTCTAGGGTCTAATTTAACCCAATTGCCGAACATGCTTCAAATTCATGCTCCTAGTGACTACGGCGTACTATGAATTTGTATCGTTTTGGCATTAGAGCGTTTTACATGTATACTGTCTTCTACAGTTATATTAGCGATAACACTAAAAAACCTTAAATAGTATTTTTGCTGTGAATCAAGTATTTTTTTAAATTTCCTTAATAACATGATAATGTGTGAACTGTAGAATGTACGTAATATCGAATTACATTATATTCAAATAAGAGCTATCTATCCTCTTGTTTAAGTTTCAAGTTAATTATTGTATTAATCAAATTTCGGCATATTTGTTTTAATATACTCGAGGTTTAACTTTTTGGAATGGAAAAGTATAACAGTTAATATGTAATTCAACTTGTCTTAAGGTTAAATGATTTATATGAAGTCAAGTAAACCACATATTGGTTTACTTGACTTTATATAAATCATTTATACAGAAATTTTATACAGAAAAAGTACACAAACATTTTCCTTGTACTCGCTCTTATTTATATGGAAATTATACTATGAATTTCGATTTCCGTTAAAATGTCTTTGAGGTTATTACAAATATAAGATTACCCTCTTTTTAAAATAATATAAATATATATTTTCACTAACTTTTTTTTATTTATATACTTACGATCTTCAATGATCAATCAATATAATATACTTTGACTGAAATTAAATACATTTCCTTGTAATTCTCGTAGTTATTTATTATCGTATGAGCATTATATTGTACATGGAAAAATATAATAATAAAACTTAACTAATTATAAATGTAAGAAATACGTACAGTGTCTGTATATATTAATATGTTAACCACAGTTAACCGAGTTAACCGAGTCAGACAGGCATTTGGATTCGACAGTTGTCAATGGATCACTTAAGTCATCTATCGCTTAGTCTAATTCGCGGGCATTAAATTCAATAATATAATGGTTTCTCCTCTGATATAATACATAAATAATTTTCCAACATTCCCGAATTGTATCTTCGTAATTTAGTGAGAAAAATAAATCATTTGCTGTCTTATTTGTTGGGTTTTTGGTCGATCATTGCAAAGCTCCGCTGACAGGAGTCAGTTCACAAACTGAACTTCGTCAGTATTTGTATGTATTGTATATCTGTATTATATGTGCATTAAGCAAAAATATATTAAAGCTAATAATCAAAGGATATTAATTTATACACCGTGAATGTTTATAGGTAGGTATATATTCGTTCACTCGACTCTGGCGACACCATATCTATCAATGTTGTCATTCCGATGCTGACAAATGAGTCGTGT
This sequence comes from Melinaea menophilus ssp. n. AW-2005, assembly GCA_918358695.1. NCBI lineage: Eukaryota > Metazoa > Arthropoda > Insecta > Lepidoptera > Nymphalidae > Melinaea > Melinaea menophilus. The sequence goes on along the minus strand of OU911055.1, from coordinate 7,065,852 downwards.
TCCACAAACTGGCTCTTGTATCTCATAAAAGTGACTAATATATCTGTAACCTGATTTCTAATACTTAGAATTTATTGACAGTTGCAGTTGCTTATTTATTTTTAATATTATTTTCTTTTTTTAAATATATAAGTTGTCATCGTAAGCGACATTTATGTAAATCTATATTATAATAAACTTTTACGATGTTTTTATTTATGTCTACATCATTTTTGTTATTCTTTTGTAATCTTTGAAGTGCGATACAATATTGTTTTTGTTGTTGTTTATAGATAAACCTACTTCATATTCTAACCCATTTAAATAGAAGAAAATATAATTCTTATTGAAGGATAGGTTTTTAGTTCAGTTCAGGAAGACCTTTAGTTTCTGGGTCAATTAACCTCTTGATATTAAAATAAACCTTTCTATTTGACTCAAGTCTATTATGGATTCTTGGTCTCGAGAAAGTTCTATAGATAAAGTTTTTATTAATATCCGTAATAGATAACATTATTGTAAGATTTCTTCTAAGAATAGTAATTATTAATATTTATTTTTACATACATATTTTGAAACACATCAAATGTTTCTTAAAAATATATTAATAGGTTTTTTTTAATTTAGTCTAGTCTTTTATGAGCTGACTTGACAATTTATTTTTATTTAAGATTTTAAGAAAATAATAAAGAGATTCCATCCTAATGGAAAGTACGACTTAGTATTAGTTTATTTTATAAAAATACCGTTACCATAATCGTATATTTTAAAAGGAAATTGGAATATTTATTTAAATAGTATTCTTATACCAGAAACCTAGAATTATTATTGTATTTTTAGTTTTGAAAAAGTAAGTGTTTGAAAAGTAGTCACATCTATTAGTCCTTTTATCAAACATTACGAGATTAGAACGCGTTAGCCACAGTTAGCCGAAGTTAACTCTATATATTTATTTATTTATATTTTTTCTATTTTGAAGCGATAATAAAGATCACTCGTGTACGTCAAATAGGAGTAACAGGGGGCTTTCTTATCTTTCGTAAAGACACTCTCCAACTTTAAATAAGGATACAAGTGTTGTAAAGCGCTCTGGTCTGAGAAACACCACACAACAAAATCAGCCTGGACTTTTATTATTGTTGTGATTATAGTTTCACAAACGTCAATATGTTTAGTGAGCAATGTACGAATAGCACAGGCAACACACATCGTTTCAAAAGTTTCCTGCCAAACAGTTTTAGACGCTTCTTTTCTGAAAAAAAGAAAGTGCAAATTTCATCGGCAACCAAATTTAGAGGATACTTATTTTTGTACTTTTCAATACTCATTTAAATAGACAGAGTACCATTTATATGATAGTCGCAATTTGAAAGCGTAATTAATAACTTTAGTAAATCTCATTAAACTTAAAAAAATCCTCATTATTATCAAGAAGCTAAAGAAGAACCCATAGAAAAATATTAAATACACCAAAGTGCTATTCATTGTGGATATCGATCCCTGGATGATGAAGATTATGATGATGAAGATGGAATGTTTGGATAAATAAATAAGTATGGCCTCAGGTTCTGTAGCTCGTCTCGTTCTACTGTAGAAACAGAATATTAAAACTTTTCCCGTAAAATACTAGAGTATGGAGTGATCAGAAGTAATCTATACAATTTTTAGAGAAAAAATATTTTATCGTATGTTTGTTATTTATAAGCTCTGAGACTACTGAACTGATGTTATTTTTGTTACAGATAATAAGAAAAATAGAAATTTACATCCGGTAAAGTTTGTAGTTAAACTTCATGATTGAGAATCATGTAGAAGAAAAAGTAACTGCTTGGCTTTTTAGCTGCAAATGCTGGACAAATAAGATCAGAGATTGTCAGTAAATAGAAAGAAATAAATAAAATATTTCAATGAAGTCGAGATATTATCACTTATTATTTATCAGGGGTCGTTATCTTATAATAACCCAACTAAAGAATATCTTCCAATATAAAACGAAGATATTGAAATGACTGTGACTAATAAATTAAAATAGTAACACTTTTAATAAATAGAAACTGTTGCCCACTGTCTACAGCCAATCACTACTTGGTCTAAAGAACTATGAGGAACAGCCCTCACTGCCATCTCTAGACAAACCATAGCCGTCTTTCATCACTTATAATTTATAGAGATCCACACCCGTTTAGTGTTATTTGTATAATCCAATCAAATTTTTGCGTTTTCCCGTGAAAATTTGAGATTTTCTCGAGTTAAGAGAATTCTATATTTTGACCAAAATAAACAAACAAACAGAAACAGAAAAAGACAAAGAATTAAAAGAATTCTATACATTGAATACGAGGTACTTTTTCATAAAAAGCTCTGAAATTCAATCTACAGTTGAAATCTAAACGATATACTTCGAAGGTTTCACAGAATAACCTCCCGACGAAAATATTTCTACATATTTAACATCAATAAAAACCGCAACAAAAATAAAAGCATAAAACACTGAAATTTTTGTGAATTATTCAGATTTTAACTTTGACCGCAGCAATGTGGAAAAAACATTATTCTTTCTGATCCGCGTTACATCGGTGGAATTGTTTTGACTACAGATATAATGAGTTGTCGTATAAATACGATTTATTCATATAAATGGGAATTTGTATTGCAAAATCCTATTCCAAAAATGTTGCAACTTATTTTAGTCAAACTCGATTGTAAATCAAACAACCCTTTTTTCTATAATGTAACTTAATTTATTTGCTGAAAATGACAATCACCTCCCACCTCTAGAACGGAATGTTTAGTCATTTAATATATAATATATAATTTATAATAATAAAAAAAATATATTGTTCATTTATAATAAAAAACCGTTTAAAAAATTTATATTTAGATATATATTCATTCAGAACACGCACCTCACACTCACACTCGTTCTCGTTTCAATCATCATTAATACAATATAATTTATCAAGTTTCAAACTGTTTCTCGCAGAACGGAGTTTATTGAATTTCGGCTCTTATTAATTTTGAATAATACATAATTACATATATGGAAGATTTTCATTTATTTAAATACGCTGGTTTAGATTGTTTTCAAATATATACGAAATTTAGTAAGTCATTACCTGTCAGATCATTAAAGATTTACAATTGTTAAAAGCGGTCGCTGGAATATACATACATATTATTTACTATATATAATGACTACTATACTAATACTATATATTGAAACAACCTTTTATATCAACTATTATGGTATTTTAGAACCGACGAACAAGGCAATATTCTTTGCATGATGTTGATCTGCTGATACAGTTATATTAAGTGGTATTAGAATGTAATCTATTCCTCTTTCGATTTATTGTATGAAAAGACTCCGCTTTTAATATCTGGATCATTGAGAAATGTAAATAAATTCTTATATTTTTTTTAAACCTGTATTATGTATTTATTATTTACCATTTTATTTTCTGTTTACTTTAGGAGTAAAAAAAACACAATAAAACAGTATCATCAGCATCAGCTTCAACAAAAATAAAATCAGACCACTGGAAAGACACTGGGATTATCGAAAAAGAAAAAATTAAGTCCCATGGATTGATAAACTATAAATCTATACAAACGTTTATACTGAAAATGTTAATTGAATATTACAAATGTATAATATTGTTATTTAAATATTAAAATAATTGTATTCTAATATAGAAGATAAATTGAGTGTGCAGATATGTAAGAATACACAAGATTAATATTTATTTTAATGTATCAAATTTATAAAACTAAGGCCATAATTCAATATAAATAATTTTATATCGCAATCAGTCGGTTTAAAACATTTAGAATCTTTATATTATTATCATATTTAATAACATACCATATGCAGTGTTTACTGGATAGTCGTAGTACAGTCAAAAAACACAAAAAGAAATGTCTATAAAATGATCCTAATTATTTGAATAGGGATCATTTTAATCAAATATTTTTATCAGACTTTATTTCTTATATACAAAAATAACCGTAATAAAATTTAAATTTATGATATTTTGTTTATGAATGTCTATTTCTATATATTAAAAACTCTAGTTTAATATCGTGCGGTTATCGACTGGTGAAGTACCATCAGGTTTTCAATATAGCGTTACCTGCCCGTGTTGGACATGCCAAGGCCAATATTTTTTATTTTATTATTACATGTTAGTACAATCTATGAAATATGAAACGAAGCTTCTTAGCAATCCATAGATTCACCGTGCGGTTACCGGGTCTATCGCGTTGCAAGGAGAGCAGTGCAAACAATGCCCGAGACTTGCGATCCATGTATAGATTTAAGGGGCCCCTTTACTGTGCGCATACACGCCCACCTTCACTGTCTACGCTCCTCTCCCTACCTAACCAAATTTTATAAGAACCTACTAAAGCCGCATTTGAAATACGTTCAAGAAATGAACCGATGTGAGTTCTAGAAAAGCCAAGATCCTTAAGGAAGTTGTAGAGAGATTTTGCTGTTATACCTTTCACTCCTACTTCTTCATTATATTCCAGTTACTGAAATTTTGTGCAACTTAATTAGGAATAATTTTATGTTACAAACTCATAATTTAGGAGTATCTTTCTAGTCATCCGATGATATATGATACAATATGAGATACAATATGATATCATATAAGAAACTAAAGAGGATTGCAGTGATGTTTGTTCGTTGTGTTGCGGTCTGTATGTTATCTTTATAAATAAGAATAATATACTATTATATTTAAAACAATCTAAGTGATTTTATTTATTTGTTATTTAAAGAGGATGAGATAAATACAATAGAACCTCTATGTTAATTGTCGAGCGGGTTTCTTTCACACTGCAAGTACAAAATACTACATCTTTCATCAATTAATAGTTCCAAAAGCGTCACAATTTATATTTACAGCACTACGAGAAAAACACAGTGAATCTAGTAATATGTATATAAAACCAAATAAAGATAATTTACTTTCATAACTTGGAAAAACACGGCCGCAACAGTAACAGTTTTAATCAGGTTAAATAACATGAAGCATGGATCTTAAACAATACGTTATTTTGTATTCACTTTATGATATTCAGAGAAATATTCCCATTTTTGTAATTATTCATGTCGAGCTATGTCTCTTTGTTGATTAATGTTGCCGAGATTAAATTAATAAAGGAAGAATTTTTGATATTTATATAAACTATAATAAAATTTAATACACTGTTAACAGTTTTCCAACATTCAGGATTAGTTTTTAGATTTTACTGTTTTATCTGAATGAACTTTTGATTTTGATTTGTATTTTTATTATTGTTGTAATGTTCAATATTGCTTTGCATATTGATTATATATTTATCACTTTTGTACTTTTATTCTTTCTTCTTTTTAATTTTCTACAATCCTTGAAAGCATAAATAGTACAAAACGGCTAGAGGTAAGCTAAAATGAAGATATTAGTTCAAATAATAGACTAAGTTTAATTGTAGGGTGTCAATATTGAAAGTTATGCGGAAATCAAGATACAATGGAATTCAGCTTCACAGGTGTTGCGACATTATTTTGGGAATATTACATTTTGCTTGTCTTCTATAGGTGGCATTAGATATCGACGGACTGCATACATTTGAATAACATTAGTTATGTAGCGGTCGACGTCGGTTGTGATATTAAATATTATGGAACTTAGTACATCACATTTGTGTGACTCAAAATAAACATAATTCTTTAGTTTTTACTATTTGAAATGACTTCTAATACTGATTTTAGAAAACATAAATGTTTAAAGGATAAGAATTGCGATGGTTCTAGTTATTACGTTACTCACAAAATATATTGACGTTTGTGAAACAGTGATCATAATAAATAAATTATAAAAAAGCCGGCTGACTTTGTTGTATTCTTCTTTTTAAATCAAAATAGGCCCTTCTGACACTCCACTTTAACGTATACAAGTGATCACTGGTATTGAGTCAAAGTGAAAAATATTTAAATTAATAACTAAAAAATGTAACATTTTTTGTCAAATTATGAATATAAAATGAAATAATTACTTTAAATGTTATATATACTTACTATTTGATTAATTAAATTAGCCTTGGGAAAGAAAGGCTGAAAACATGCAACTGAGTCTGACTGATAATGATCTATTACCTTCACAAAGCTAAACATCTACGTTCATTTACTACTCTGGCTAGTGAGGCAGATCGCATCACTAAGAGGATACGGTCGGAGGATTGAGCTTTCATGCTGGATAAGTACTTTTTAAGTCTATATTTTTGCGGTCAAGTAGAACCTTTTTTTATACTCTTTGTTCAATGTAATATGACAGAAACTTGACCTTTTTCTAATTTACTAATATTTTTTATGCCACTAAAATTAAACAGTATTATTATCCATAGATGAATAAACGATTATTATATATTGAAAGATCTGATTCACTTTTAGGTCTAAAGTATTAAGTGAATGGCTACAATATTAAACTGCTATACAAAGAAAATATTTCTGGGCTTCTTGATTATACTAACTTAAACTAACAACTGTGGATCGTAAAGCCGTCAGCACACACAAAAAAATTGTATTTGTCCAATTTATATACATATAACCACAAATTTTTCAAACTTGCACCGTTAATCTGCATTTTTAATCACAATTTTAATATTTTATCCCTTCATCAACATCTCTATTTACTACTTACCTACTTTACTTTCATTATAAATAGTTTTGAACTATGCTTTGAGTAAGTAAAGCCCTTCTGTAGCTTACGCAAACGGAGTTGTGGGAGGTAATAATAATAAAATTCTAATTCTAAAAATAATTAGTTCAAACATACTTTAGGTTTATAGAACGTTGAATTTCATGTGTGTGAATTAGTTCAGCTACTAGCGAGCCGTCGTTAGCGTTAGTTAGTTCTTTACACCAATTCAAAAAAACAAATTTTACGCATTTTACTTTTATTATTTTAATTTAACAATTAAATATGTTTATTGTTTACTAAAAATATGTAAACCAAAAATTTATACTTAAGTGAGACTCACGAATATATTTTTAAAGACTAGTCAGATTTATTGACTTTTCTTTACATAACCGGTCTAGGTTCAATAACTAAAAACACATAAATACAATATATAAATACTAAGTTTTTAAAGGATTTGGGGAAAAAGATAAACTTAATTCTATTTGCCCGTAACTCTGAAGAGTTTTTTTACTAGACATCAACTGATCCTTTGCCGAAACGTAGATAATCCAGTTACAGAAGTTTTTTTTAATTATAAATTGTGAATACATTTAAATAACATGCTATTAGTTATATTTTAAATTAATTAACAATATTTCAATATAAATGTAAGTAATCGAAGTCTAGTCAACATTATTTCAAACTTCCAACTAATGGAACACTCTGATTCTAACTATTGGAGCAATCTCATTTTAATTAACTATTGAAAACGAATAGACTAATAATCAAAAGTGAAAAATATCTAAATTTATCATTGTAGCATACAAATATATCCGTTCAAGTGAACTTCCTTCATAACAATCAACAAATTTGAAACATCTAGAACCTTGTCCTCGCTACTTAGCCACTATCCTATTATTGGATTGTTTTCTTATTCCATCTTTGTTTTGATGAACCCAAAAAAAATATTTTATGATACGTTCCATGTAGGGTAAACTTTATGTGTTATAGAGAAGAAGAAATGTATCAAATGAAGGATTTTTATATATATTTAGGTGATGGTTATCAAATGATGTTATAGAAATAAAAATCCATGCAAATATTATTAAATAATAAAAAAAATAATTGCAAAATACAATATTATTCACAATTTAAAACAAGCAGCAACTATCTATGGATATCTTAGATAAATATTATTTTATATAGATAAACGTTTCGATGAATGTTACGTTATGATGAAATATATATTACTGAATAAATGGAAATAGATTATCTTTAACATATATAATAATATGAAATATTACAAAAATATCGCTTATTCCCAATATAGCAAAAAAACAGTTTCAGGTGGAGTATTACAATAAAATTAGAAATGTAATATTTTAAGGATTTATTTAGTGACTTTTTGATGGAGGGAAGGGAGTTTGTCTTGAATAAATTAAGTTTGTCTTGAATAAATTAAGTTTTGGTGGTGGTGGATGCAAAGAAAAACAATTATTTTATAAAATTATATTAACGAGTTACAATTAAAACTTATAATTAATTAATACTAAAAAAAGGTGATTCCAGGTCAGCGATTGACCCAAGATTTGACACCTCGATTCCCATCGATGGTGAGAACGCAAGCCGTATGGTGTCGTCTTCAGGATACTCGAAGCGTGGTGTCAGCATTTAACCGTGTGAAACCAAGTTGGTTCTTACTATAACAATTGCCCTTGGCTATGCTTGCGTAACACCTCCCCCCGTAGAACAGCGACTATTGAAGACCTTCGTTGTAAATTGCGCTGGAAGTTCTGATTCATCCCTTTGAGTTTTTTGGATGGTGTGTTTCGTATGTTTAAGTCGGTATTTCCGGTATGCAAGGCCGCTAATTAGTACACATGCACCGAATAGTAACGCATATAAAGGTATTGTTGTATGGTAGACGTTTATATCGTTGGTCTTGCTTAAGTTTACTGGTGACTGTAGAATAACCTCTCTATTGGTAGCGTGAAGATTAGTCAAATTAATGGAGTTAAATTTGAATATCAGATGTACTGCTGAACTGAGTGTATTTTCATTAGGGACATCTATTATCTTCAAGGCTTGACCTTTTAGTCGATCGTTGAGGTTCGAGATGATGAATTCTGTTGTTTGAATGAAACAATCATATGGAATTATAGCGAGATAACTTCCTTGCAACATCTTGTAGATATCTTGATCGCAGGACAAGCGTACTTTAGTAAGAGTTGGAAAGCTAATGGTGTAGTGGCGATCGTCGAGTTTCTCGTAGGCTGACGTAAGTAGGGATACGGTGACTGGTTTACATTCGGGGAGTTTTTGCTGCGTAGTAACGAGGGCTGTTACACAATCCGGCGATGTGCGACTATGTATGTTGTGTATCTCTTCACATAGATACCCTTTAGTGAACTTCGGGCATTCAGCCTCTATGTACTTGAAATCTTTCAAATGGATTGCAAGGAATTGGTGTTGGGGAACAAGAATTTCATGATTTTTGTTAGGGATTATGGATATCTTATATAAATTATATATTTGGGGTTTTATAATTGGGAATTTTTATACTATAACTATTTCATTTCCTACATAATATGAACCTAATTGTATTACGTCATAATACTCTCGGGCCTCTATATCTAGTACTTTATTACTACCATACATACTACGTAGCTTTCTAATTATATTTCTAATAGAACTTAAACTAATGACATCATGATGAGCCGTGGATGTCCTTGTAAATGCTAGCACATTCTGTAACTTAGTTATCTCTTGTTACAACTTGTCAACATTATCATCGACTATGAGAATAGTTTGTCCTAAATGAGCATATTGATTGGATTCATAGATACCTTTTTCCAAACTTAGACTAATGTTTTTTACTAGTTCCGCTAATTTGTTCTGATTATCTACTATTTTATCTATTATTTTAGAGTGCTGAGTTATCCAATCTTTGGTCAGGCTTACATGACTGTTAAATTCCGTAACTAATTTATTATCGTTTTCTTGTAGTGATCTTATTGCGTTATTAAACTGTAACGCATCTGTATAATCAAGATTACCGGTAATACTTTTTATTACGGACCCGAGACCATCAACGAGACCTCTTTTAGAGCGGCTAATTTCAAATGACTGCAATTGTTCTATAACGACTTGAAGCTTTTCTTTCAAATAGTTAGTATGGGGCTCAAACAAAGAAAAAGTTTTATTATTAAGATTAGAGATTATATTGCTTAATTGGATATGAACTATATTTACTTTGTCTTGCGTGGAATTCGTGGATATCGATATACTTCAAGAATGAGTGATAATGAGACACTATGCGACAAAGACCTAGTTTAAAAGGTAAAATGCCGGGACCATCATCTAGATTTTCAAGTTTTATTTAAGAACTCTCTTTAATCTAGACTTAGCAATTGGCCCGCCTTTTTTGCACGTATATATATGTATCGGGAGATCAGCTATAACTGTATCATGTGTGTAACGCGGCGCTATCTTTTGACGAACAGCAAAAGGGTTTCTAATAAATATTTGTTGATCGGGAGAGAATTGCTTTTCGGGCTCTCTAGACTTATTATGAGTATTTGTTAATTCATTTCTGTAACTTAAACTAGACTCATGAATTAAATTAAAAGCTTTGGTCATTTTATTTTTATTAACTTTTCACCCTGTATAGATAATAAATCTAGGTGAACAACTTCGAAAATGTAGGGTCGTATGTAGAGTCGAATGTAGAGTCATGGGATGTAGAGTCGTTGAATTTAGAGAGGAAAAAAGAGTTTTTGAATGTAGAGTCATCGAATGGAAAATCGTATGTAGAGTCACATGTAGAGTCTTCGAATGTAGAGTCGAATAAATAGTCGAATGTTGAGTCGTCAATTGTAGAGTCATCGAATGTAGAGTCGTATGTAGAGTCGAATGTAGAGTCGGCGAATGTAGAGTGGAATGTAGAGTCGTCGATTGTAGAGTCGTCGATTGTAGAGTCATCGCATGTAGAGACGTCAAATGTAGAGTCATCAAATGTAGAGTCGAACAAAGTGTCGAAAGTAGAGTCGAATGTAAAGTCGAATGTAGAGTTGAATGTAGAGTCGTCGAATGTAGAGTCGTCGAATGTAGAGTCGAATGTAGAGTCAAATGTAGAGTCATCGAATGTAGAGACGAATGTAGAGTCGTATGTAGAGTAGAATGTAGTGTTATGGGATCTAGAGTAGTCGAATGTAGAGTCCTATATACAGTCGTTTGTAGAGTCGAATGTAGAGTCGTATGTAGAGTCGTATGTAGAGTCGAATGTAGAGTCATGGGATGTAGAGTCGTTGAATTTAGAGAGGAAAAAAGAGTTTTTGAATGTAGAGTCATCGAATGGAAAATCGTATGTAGAGTCACATGTAGAGTCTTCGAATGTAGAGTCGAATAAATAGTCGAATGTTGAGTCGTCAATTGTAGAGTCATCGAATGTAGAGTCGTATGTAGAGTCGAATGTAGAGTCGGCGAATGTAGAGTGGAATGTAGAGTCGTCGATTGTAGAGTCGTCGCATGTAGAGACGTCAAATGTAGAGTCATCAAATGTAGAGTCGAACAAAGTGTCGAAAGTAGAGTCGAATGTAAAGTCGAATGTAGAGTTGAATGTAGAGTCGTCGAATGTGGAGTCGTCGAATGTAGAGTCGAATGTAGAGTCAAATGTAGAGTCATCGAATGTAGAGACGAATGTAGAGTCGTATGTAGAGTAGAATGTAGTGTTATGGGATCTAGAGTAGTCGAATGTAGAGTCCTATATACAGTCGTTTGTAGAGTCGAATGTAGAGTCATATGTAGAGTCGTATGTAGAGTCGAATGTAGAGTCGAATGTAGAGTCATGGGATGTAGAGTCGTTGAATTTAGAGAGGAAAAAAGAGTTTTTGAATGTAGAGTCATCGAATGGAAAATCGTATGTAGAGTCACATGTAGAGTCTTCGAATGTAGAGTCGAATAAATAGTCGAATGTTGAGTCGTCAATTGTAGAGTCATCGAATGTAGAGTCGTATGTAGAGTCGAATGTAGAGTCGGCGAATGTAGAGTGGAATGTAGAGTCGTCGATTGTAGAGTCGTCGCATGTAGAGACGTCAAATGTAGAGTCATCAAATGTAGAGTCGAACAAAGTGTCGAAAGTAGAGTCGAATGTAAAGTCGAATGTAAAGTCGAATGTAGAGTTGAATGTAGAGTCGTCGAATGTAAAGGCGGCGAATGTAGAGTCATCAAATGTAGAGTCGAATAAAGGGTCGAAAGTAGAGTCGAATGTAAAGTCGAATGTAGAGACGAATGTAGAGTCGTATGTAGAGTCGTATGTATAGTCGAATGTAGAGTCGAATGTAGAGTCGTCGAATGTAGAGTCGTATCGAATGTAGAGTTGTCAAACGTAGAGTCGTATGTAGAGTCAAATGTAGAGTCGTATGTAGAGACGAATGTAGAGTCATGGGATGAAGAGTCGTTGAATTTAGAGAGGAAAAAAGAGTTTTTGAATGTAGAGTCATCGAATGTAAAATCGTATGTAGAGTCACATGTAGAGTCTTCGAATGTAGAGTCGAATAAATAGTCGAATGTTAAGTCGTCAATTGTAGAGTCATCGAATGTAGAGTCGTATGTAGAGTCGAATGTAGAGTCGAATGTAGAGTCGTCGAATGTAAAGTCGTATCGAATGTAGAGTTGTCAAACGTAGAGTCGTATGTAGAGTCAAATGTAGGGTTGTATGTAGAGTCGAATGTAGAGTCATGGGATGTAGAGTCGTTGAATTTAGAGAGGAAAAAAGAGTTTTTGAATGTAGAGTCATCGAATGGAAAATCGTATGTAGAGTCACATGTAGAGTCTTCGAATGTAGAGTCGAATAAATAGTCGAATGTAGAGTCGGCGAATGTAGAGTGGAATGTAGAGTCGTCGATTGTAGAGTCATCGCATGTAGAGACGTCAAATGTAGAGTCATCAAATGTAGAGTCGAACAAAGTGTCGAAAGTAGAGTCGAATGTAAAGTCGAATGTAGAGTTGAATGTAGAGTCGTCGAATGTAGAGTCGAATGTAGAGTCGTCGAATGTAGAGTGGAATGTAGAGTCGTCGAATGTAAAGGCGGCGAATGTAGAGTCATCAAATGTAGAGTCGAATAAAGGGTCGAAAGTAGAGTCGAATGTAAAGTCGAATGTAGAGACGAATGTAGAGTCGTATGTAGAGTAGAATGTAGTGTTATGGGATCTAGAGTAGTCGAATGTAGAGTCCTAAATACAGTCGTTTGTAGAGTCGAATGTAGAGTCGAATGTAGAGTCGTATGTAGAGTCGTATGTAGAGTCGAATGTAGAGTCATGGGATGTAGAGTCGTTGAATTTAGAGAGGAAAAAAGAGTTTTTGAATGTAGAGTCATCGAATGGAAAATCGTATGTAGAGTCACATGTAGAGTCTTCGAATGTAGAGTCGAATAAATAGTCGAATGTTGAGTCGTCAATTGTAGAGTCATCGAATGTAGAGTCGTATGTAGAGTCGAATGTAGAGTCGGCGAATGTAGAGTGGAATGTAGAGTCGTCGATTGTAGAGTCGTCGCATGTAGAGACGTCAAATGTAGAGTCATCAAATGTAGAGTCGAACAAAGTGTCGAAAGTAGAGTCGAATGTAAAGTCGAATGTAGAGTTGAATGTAGAGTCGTCGAATGTAGAGTCGAATGTAGAGTCGAATGTAGAGTCGTCGAATGTAGAGTGGAATGTAGAGTCGTCGAATGTAAAGGCGGCGAATGTAGAGTCATCAAATGTAGAGTCGAATAAAGGGTCGAAAGTAGAGTCGAATGTAAAGTCGAATGTAGAGACGAATGTAGAGTCGTATGTAGAGTCGTATGTATAGTCGAATGTAGAGTCGAATGTAGAGTCGTCGAATGTAGAGTCGTATCGAATGTAGAGTTGTCAAACGTAGAGTCAAATGTAGAGTCGTATGTAGAGACGAATGTAGAGTCATGGGATGAAGAGTCGTTGAATTTAGAGAGGAAAAAAGAGTTTTTGAATGTAGAGTCATCGAATGTAAAATCGTATGTAGAGTCATATGTAGAGTCTTCGAATGTAGAGTCGAATAAATAGTCGAATGTTGAGTCGTCAATTGTAGAGTCATCGAATGTAGAGTCGTATGTAGAGTCGAATGTAGAGTCGGCGAATGTAGAGTGGAATGTAGAGTCGTCGATTGTAGAGTCGTCGCATGTAGAGACGTCAAATGTAGAGTCATCAAATGTAGAGTCGAACAAAGTGTCGAAAGTAGAGTCGAATGTAAAGTCGAATGTAGAGTTGAATGTAGAGTCGTCGAATGTAAAGGCGGCGAATGTAGAGTCATCAAATGTAGAGTCGAACAAAGGGTCGAAAGTAGAGTCGAATGTAAAGTCGAATGTAGAGACGAATGTAGAGTCGTATGTAGAGTCGTATGTATAGTCGAATGTAGAGTCGAATGTAGAGTCGAATGTAGAGTCGTCGAATGTAGAGTCGTATGTAGAGTCACATGTAGAGTCTTCGAATGTAGAGTCGAATAAATAGTCGAATGTTGAGTCGTCAATTGTAGAGTCATCGAATGTAGAGTCGTATGTAGAGTCGAATGTAGAGTCGGCGAATGTAGAGTGGAATGTAGAGTCGTCGATTGTAGAGTCGTCGATTGTAGAGTCATCGCATGTAGAGACGTCAAATGTAGAGTCATCAAATGTAGAGTCGAACAAAGTGTCGAAAGTAGAGTCGAATGTAAAGTCGAATGTAGAGTTGAATGTAGAGTCGTCGAATGTAAAGGCGGCGAATGTAGAGTCATCAAATGTAGAGTCGAATAAAGGGTCGAAAGTAGAGTCGAATGTAAAGTCGAATGTAGAGACGAATGTAGAGTCGTATGTAGAGTCGTACGTATAGTCGAATGTAGAGTCGAATGTAGAGTCGAATGTAGAGTCGTCGAATGTAGAGTCGTATGTAGAGTCACATGTAGAGTCTTCGAATGTAGAGTCGAATAAATAGTCGAATGTTAAGTCGTCAATTGTAGAGTCATCGAATGTAGAGTCGTATGTAGAGTCGAATGTAGAGTCGGCGAATGTAGAGTGGAATGTAGAGTCGTCGATTGTAGAGTCGTCGATTGTAGAGTCATCGCATGTAGAGACGTCAAATGTAGAGTCATCAAATGTAGAGTCGAACAAAGTGTCGAAAGTAGAGTCGAATGTAAAGTCGAATGTAGAGTTGAATGTAGAGTCGTCGAATGTAGAGTCGTCGAATGTAGAGTCGAATGTAGAGTCAAATGTAGAGTCATCGAATGTAGAGTCGAACAAAGTGTCGAAAGTAGAGTCGAATGTAAAGTCGAATGTAGAGTTGAATGTAGAGTCGTCGAATGTAAAGGCGGCGAATGTAGAGTCATCAAATGTAGAGTCGAATAAAGGGTCGAAAGTAGAGTCGAATGTAAAGTCGAATGTAGAGACGAATGTAGAGTCGTATGTAGAGTCGTATGTAGAGTCGTATGTATAGTCGAATGTAGAGTCGAATGTAGAGTCGTCGAATGTAGAGTCGTATCGAATGTAGAGTTGTCAAACGTAGAGTCAAATGTAGAGTCGTATGTAGAGACGAATGTAGAGTCATGGGATGAAGAGTCGTTGAATTTAGAGAGGAAAAAAGAGTTTTTGAATGTAGAGTCATCGAATGTAAAATCGTATGTAGAGTCATATGTAGAGTCTTCGAATGTAGAGTCGAATAAATAGTCGAATGTTGAGTCGTCAATTGTAGAGTCATCGAATGTAGAGTCGTATGTAGAGTCGAATGTAGAGTCGGCGAATGTAGAGTGGAATGTAGAGTCGTCGATTGTAGAGTCGTCGCATGTAGAGACGTCAAATGTAGAGTCATCAAATGTAGAGTCGAACAAAGTGTCGAAAGTAGAGTCGAATGTAAAGTCGAATGTAGAGTTGAATGTAGAGTCGTCGAATGTAAAGGCGGCGAATGTAGAGTCATCAAATGTAGAGTCGAATAAAGGGTCGAAAGTAGAGTCGAATGTAAAGTCGAATGTAGAGACGAATGTAGAGTCGTATGTAGAGTCGTACGTATAGTCGAATGTAGAGTCGAATGTAGAGTCGAATGTAGAGTCGTCGAATGTAGAGTCGTATGTAGAGTCACATGTAGAGTCTTCGAATGTAGAGTCGAATAAATAGTCGAATGTTAAGTCGTCAATTGTAGAGTCATCGAATGTAGAGTCGTATGTAGAGTCGAATGTAGAGTCGGCGAATGTAGAGTGGAATGTAGAGTCGTCGATTGTAGAGTCGTCGATTGTAGAGTCATCGCATGTAGAGACGTCAAATGTAGAGTCATCAAATGTAGAGTCGAACAAAGTGTCGAAAGTAGAGTCGAATGTAAAGTCGAATGTAGAGTTGAATGTAGAGTCGTCGAATGTAAAGGCGGCGAATGTAGAGTCATCAAATGTAGAGTCGAATAAAGGGTCGAAAGTAGAGTCGAATGTAAAGTCGAATGTAGAGACGAATGTAGAGTCGTATGTAGAGTCGTACGTAGAGTCGAATGTAGAGTCGAATGTAGAGTCGAATGTAGAGTCGTCGAATGTAGAGTCGTATGTAGAGTCACATGTAGAGTCTTCGAATGTAGAGTCGAATAAATAGTCGAATGTTGAGTCGTCAATTGTAGAGTCATCGAATGTAGAGTCGTATGTAGAGTCGAATGTAGAGTCGGCGAATGTAGAGTGGAATGTAGAGTCGTCGATTGTAGAGTCGTCGATTGTAGAGTCATCGCATGTAGAGACGTCAAATGTAGAGTCATCAAATGTAGAGTCGAACAAAGTGTCGAAAGTAGAGTCGAATGTAAAGTCGAATGTAGAGTTGAATGTAGAGTCGTCGAATGTAGAGTCGTCGAATGTAGAGTCGAATGTAGAGTCAAATGTAGAGTCATCGAATGTAGAGACGAATGCAGAGTCGTATGTAGAGTAGAATGTAGTGTTATGGGATCTAGAGTAGTCGAATGTAGAGTCCTATATACAGTCGTTTGTAGAGTCGAATGTAGAGTCGTATGTAGAGTTGTATGTAGAGTCGAATGTAGAGTCATGGGATGTAGAGTCGTTGAATTTAGAGAGGAAAAAAGAGTTTTTGAATGTAGAGTCATCGAATGGAAAATCGTATGTAGAGTCACATGTAGAGTCTTCGAATGTAGAGTCGAATAAATAGTCGAATGTTGAGTCGTCAATTGTAGAGTCATCGAATGTAGAGTCGTATGTAGAGTCGAATGTAGAGTCGGCGAATGTAGAGTGGAATGTAGAGTCGTCGATTGTAGAGTCATCGCATGTAGAGACGTCAAATGTAGAGTCATCAAATGTAGAGTCGAACAAAGTGTCGAAAGTAGAGTCGAATGTAAAGTCGAATGTAGAGTTGAATGTAGAGTCGTCGAATGTAGAGTCGAATGTAGAGTCGAATGTAGAGTCGTCGAATGTAGAGTGGAATGTAGAGTCGTCGAATGTAAAGGCGGCGAATGTAGAGTCATCAAATGTAGAGTCGAATAAAGGGTCGAAAGTAGAGTCGAATGTAAAGTCGAATGTAGAGTCGTCGAATGTAGAGTCGAATCGAATGTAGAGTTGTCAAACGTAGAGTCGTATGTAGAGTCAAATGTAGAGTCGTATGTAGAGTCGAATGTAGAGTCATGGGATGTAGAGTCGTTGAATTTAGAGAGGAAAAAAGAGTTTTTGAATGTAGAGTCATCGAATGTAAAATCGTATGTAGAGTCACATGTAGAGTCTTCGAATGTAGAGTCGAATAAATAGTCGAATGTTGAGTCGTCATTTGTAGAGTCATCGAATGTAGAGTCGTATGTAGAGTCGAATGTAGAGTCGTCGTATGTAGAGTGGAATGTAGAGTCGTAGAATGTAGAGGCGTCAAATATAGATTCGTCGATTGTAGAGTCATCAAATATAGAGTCGTCAATTGTAGAGTCGAATGTAGAGTCGAATATAGAGACGAATTTAGGTAGAGTCGAATGTAGAGACGAATGTAGAGTCGTATGTAGAGTCGAATGGAGAGTCGTCGAATGTAGAGTGATTCCACTCTTTACATACATTCTTTACATTCGTAAAGTCGTCGATTGTAGAGTCGTCGAATGTAGAGTCGTCAAATGTAGAGTCGAATGAAGAGTCGAATGTACAGTCGAATGTAGAGTCGAATATACAGACGAATGTAGGTTGAGTCGAATCTACAGACGAATGTAGGTAGAGTCGAATGTAGAGACGCATGTAGAGTCGTATGTAGAGTCGAATGTATACTCGTCAAATGTAGAGTCGTATAAAGGGCCGAAAGTAGAGTCGAATGTACAGTCGAATGTACAGTCGAATGTAGAAACGAATGTATATTCGTGGGATGTAGAGTCGTTGAATTTAGAGAGGAAAAAAGAGTTTTTGAATGTAGAGTCATCGAATGTAAAATCGTATGTAGAGTCACATGTAGAGTCTTCGAATGTAGAGTCGAATAAAAAGTCGAATGTTGAGTCGTCAATTGTAGAGTCATCGAATGTAGAGTCGTATGTAGAGTCGAATGTAGAGTCGTCGAATGTAGATTGGAATGTAGAGTCGTCGATTGCAGAGTCGTCGATTGTAGAGTCGTCGCATGTAGAGACGTCAAATGTAGAGTCATCAAATGTAGAGTCGAACAAAGGGTCGAAAGTAGAGTCGAATGTAAAGTCGAATGTAGAGACGAATGTAGAGTCGTATGTAGAGTAGAATGTAGAGTTATGGGATCTAGTGTAGTCGAATGTAGAGTCCTATGTAAAGTCGTTTATAGAGATGCTCGAAGCTACGTCATAGATATTCCATATCAGATATCAGCGTTACACATAAAAACATAACAAGTTTGTCCATCAGTTCAGGCAAAACACTATCAATGTTGGTTTCAAAGATTCTACTTGAATGTACGCGATGATGTCTATAATATTTGGATGCTCAAAGCTTCGGCATAGATATTCTATATCAGATATCAGCGTTACACATAAAAACATAACAAGTTTGTCCATCAGTTCAGGCAAAACACTATCAATGTTGGTTTCAAAGATTCTACTTGAATGTACGCGATGATGTCTATAAAATTTGGTTGCTCGAAGCTTCAGCATAGATATTCCATATCAGATATCAGCGTTTCACATAAAAACATAACAAGTTTGTCCATCAGTTCAGGCAAAACACTATCAATGTTGGTTTCAAAGATTCTACTTGAATGTACGCGACGATGTCTATAATATTTGGATGCTCGAAGCTTCGGCACAGATATTCCATATCAGATATCAGCGTTACACATAAAAACATAACAAATTTGTCCATCATATTGTCATAGGATTTAATTTAAATGAACATACATACGTTCAGGCAAAATACTATCAATGTTGGTTTCAAACATTCTATTTGAATGTACGCGATGATGTCTATAGTATTTGGATGCTCGAAGCTTCAGCATAGATATTCTATATCAGATATCAGCGTTACACATAAAAACATAACAAGTTTGTCCATCAGTTCAGGCAAAACACTATCAATGTTGGTTTCAAAGATTCTACTTGAATGTACGCGATGATGTCTATAATATTTGGATGCTCTAAGCTTCGGCATAGATATTCTATATCAGATATCAGCGTTACACATAAAAACATAACAAGTTTGTCCATCAGTTCAGGCAAAACACTATCAATGTTGGTTTCAAAGATTCTACTTGAATGTACGCGATGATGTCTATAAAATTTGGTTGCTCGAAGCTTCAGCATAGATATTCCATATCAGATATCAGCATTTCACATAAAAACATAATAAGTTTGTCAACAGTTCAGGCAAAACACTATCAATGTTGGTTTCAAAGATTCTAATTGAATGTACGCGACGATGTCTATAATATTTGGATGCTCGAAGCTTCGGCATAGATATTCCATATCAGATATCAGCGTTACACATAAAAACATAACAAATTTGTCCATCATATTGTCATAGGATTTAATTTAAATGAACAAACATACGTTCAGGCAAAATACTATCAATGTTGGTTTCAAACATTCTACTTGAATGTACGCGATGATGTCTATAATATTTGGATGCTCGAAGCTTCGGCATAGAATATCCGTATCAGATATCAGCGTTTCACATAAAAACATAACAAGTTTGTCCATCAGTTCAGGCAAAACACTATCAATGTTGTTTTCAAAGATTCTACTTGAATGTACGCGATGATGTCTATAATATTTGGATGCTCGAAGCTTCGGCATAGATATTCCATATCAGATATCAGCGTTACACATAAAAACATAACAAGTTTGTCCATCAGTTCAGGCAAAACACTATCAATGTTGGTTTCAAAGATTCTACTTGAATGTACGCGATGATGTCTATAATATTTGTATGCTCGAAGCTTCGGCATAGATATTCTATATCAGATATCAGCGTTACACATAAAAACATAACAAGTTTGTCCATCAGTTCAGGCAAAACACTATCAATGTTGGTTTCAAAGATTCTACTTGAATGTACGCGATGATGTCTATAATATTTGGATGCTCAAAGCTTCGGCATAGATATTCTATATCAGATATCAGCGTTACACATAAAAACATAACAAGTTTGTCCATCAGTTCAGGCAAAACACTATCAATGTTGGTTTCAAAGATTCTACTTGAATGTACGCGACGATGTCTATATTATTTAGATGCTCGAAGCTTCAGCATAGATATTCCATATCAGATATCAGCGTTTCACATAAAAACATAACAAGTTTGTCCATCAGTTCAGGCAAAACACTATCAATGTTGGTTTCAAAGATTCTACTTGAATGTACGCGACGATGTCTATAATATTTGGATGCTCGAAGCTTCGGCACAGATATTCCATATCAGATATCAGCGTTACACATAAAAACATAACAAATTTGTCCATCATATTGTCATAGGATTTAATTTAAATGAACATACATACGTTCAGGCAAAATACTATCAATGTTGGTTTCAAACATTCTATTTGAATGTACGCGATGATGTCTATAGTATTTGGATGCTCGAAGCTTCGGCATAGATATTCTATATCAGATATCAGCGTTACACATAAAAACATAACAAGTTTGTCCATCAGTTCAGGCAAAACACTATCAATGTTGGTTTCAAAGATTCTACTTGAATGTACGCGATGATGTCTATAGTATTTGGATGCTCGAAGCTTCGGCATAGATATTCTATATCAGATATCAGCGTTACACATAAAAACATAACAAGTTTGTCCATCAGTTCAGGCAAAACACTATCAATGTTGGTTTCAAAGATTCTACCTGAATGTACGCGATGATGTCTATAAAATTTGGTTGCTCGAAGCTTCAGCATAGATATTCCATATCAGATATCAGCGTTACACATAAAAACATAAGAAGTTTGTCCATCAGTTCAGGCAAAAAACTATCAATGTTGGTTTCAAAGATTCTACTTGAATGTACGCGACGATGTCTATAATATTTGGATGCTCGAAGTTTCGGCACAGATATTCCATATCAGATATCAGCGTTACACATAAAAACATAACAAATTTGTCCATCATATTGTCATAGGATTTAATTTAAATGAACATACATACGTTCAGGCAAAATACTATCAATGTTGGTTTCAAACATTCTATTTGAATGTACGCGATGATGTCTATAGTATTTGGATGCTCGAAGCTTCAGCATAGATATTCTATATCAGATATCAGCGTTACACATAAATAAATACATAACAAGTTTGTACATCAGTTCAGGCAAAGCACTATCAATGTTGGTTTCAAAGATTCTACTTGAATGTACGCGATGAAGTCTATAAAATTTCGATGCTCGAAGCTTCAGCATAGATATTCTATATCAGATATCAGCGTTACACATAAAAACATAACAAGTTTGTCCATCAGTTCAGGCAAAACACTATCAATGTTGGTTTCAAAGATTCTACTTGAATGTACGCGATGATGTCTATAAAATTTGGTTGCTCGAAGCTTCAGCATAGATATTCCATATCAGATATCAGCGTTTCACATAAAAACATAACAAGTTTGTCCATCAGTTCAGGCAAAACACTATCAATGTTCGTTTCAAAGATTCTACTTGAATGTACGCGACGATGTCTATAATATTTGGATGCTCGAAGCTTCGGCATAGATATTCCATATCAGATATCAGCGTTACACATAAAAACATAACAAATTTGTCCATCATATTGTCATAGGATTTAATTTAAATGAACAAACATACGTTCAGGCAAAATACTATCAATGTTGTTTTCAAACATTCTACTTGAATGTACGCGATGTCTTTAGTATTTGGATGCTAAAAGCTTCGGCATAGATATTCCGTATCAGATATCAGCGTTTCACATAAAAACATAACAAGTTTGTCCATCAGTTCAGGCAAACCACTATCAATGTTGGTTTCAAAGATTCTACTTGAATGTACGCGATGATGTCTATAATATTTGGATGCTCAAAGCTTCGGCATAGATATTCTATATCAGATATCAGCGTTACACATAAAAACATAACAAGTTTGTCCATCAGTTCAGGCAAAACACTATCAATGTTGGTTTCAAAGATTCTACTTGAATGTACGCGATGATGTCTATAAAATTTGGTTGCTCGAAGCTTCAGCATAGATATTCCATATCAGATATCAGCGTTTCACATAAAAACATAACAAGTTTGTCCATCAGTTCAGGCAAAACACTATCAATGTTGGTTTCAAAGATTCTACTTGAATGTACGCGACGATGTCTATAATATTTGGATGCTCGAAGCTTCGGCATAGATATTTCATATCAGATATCAGCGTTTCACATAAAAACACAACAAGTTTGTCCATCAGTTCAGGCAAAACACTATCAATGTTGGTTTCAAAGATTCTACTTGAATGTACGCGGTGATGTCTATAATATTTGGATGCTCGAAGCTTCGGCATAGATATTCCGTATCAGATATCAGCGTTTCACATAAAAACATAACAAGTTTGTCCATCAGTTCAGGCAAAACACTATCAATGTTGGTTTCAAAGATTCTACTTGAATGTACGCGATGATGTCTATAAAATTTGGTTGCTCGAAGCTTCAGCATAGATATTCCATATCAGATATCAGCATTTCACATAAAAACATAACAAGTTTGTCAACAGTTCAGGCAAAACACTATCAATGTTGGTTTCAAAGATTCTAATTGAATGTACGCGACGATGTCTATAATATTTGGATGCTCGAAGCTTCGGCATAGATATTCCATATCAGATATCAGCGTTTCACATAAAAACATAACAAGTTTGTCCATCAGTTCAGGCAAAACACTATCAATGTTGGTTTCAAAGATTCTACTTGAATGTACGCGATGATGTCTATAATATTTGGATGCTCGAAGCTTCGGCATAGATATTCCATATCAGATATCAGCGTTACACATAAAAACATAACAAGTTTGTCCATCAGTTCAGGCAAAACACTATCAATGTTGGTTTCAAAGATTCTACTTGAATGTACGCGATGATGTCTATAATATTTGTATGCTCGAAGCTTCGGCATAGATATTCTATATCAGATATCAGCGGTACACATAAAAACATAACAAGTTTGTCCATCAGTTCAGGCAAAACACTATCAATGTTGGTTTCAAAGATTCTACTTGAATGTACGCGATGATGTCTATAAAATTTGGTTGCTCGAAGCTTCAGCATAGATATTCCATATCAGATATCAGCATTTCACATAAAAACATAATAAGTTTGTCAACAGTTCAGGCAAAACACTATCAATGTTGGTTTCAAAGATTCTAATTGAATGTACGCGACGATGTCTATAATATTTGGATGCTCGAAGCTTCGGCATAGATATTCCATATCAGATATCAGCGTTACACATAAAAACATAACAAATTTGTCCATCATATTGTCATAGGATTTAATTTAAATGAACAAACATACGTTCAGGCAAAATACTATCAATGTTGGTTTCAAACATTCTACTTGAATGTACGCGATGATGTCTATAGTATTTGGATGCTCGAAGCTTCGGCATAGATATTCTATATCAGATATCAGCGTTACACAAAAAACATAACAATTTTGTCCATCAGTTCAGGCAAAACACTATCAATGTTGGTTTCAAAGATTCTACTTGAATGTACGCGATGATGTCTATAATATTTGGATGCTCGAAGCTTCGGCATAGAATATCCGTATCAGATATCAGCGTTTCACATAAAAACATAACAAGTTTGTCCATCAGTTCAGGCAAAACACTATCAATGTTGTTTTCAAAGATTCTACTTGAATGTACGCGATGATGTCTATAATATTTGGATGCTCGAAGCTTCGGCATAGATATTCCATATCAGATATCAGCGTTAGACATAAAAACATAACAAGTTTGTCCATCAGTTCAGGCAAAACACTATCAATGTTGGTTTTTAAAGATTCTACTTGAATGTACGCGATGATGTCTATAGTATTTGGATGCTCGAAGCTTCAGCATAGATATTCTATATCAGATATCAGCGTTAGACATAAAAACATGACAAGTTTGTCCATCAGTTCAGGCAAAACACTATCAATGTTGGTTTCAAAGATTCTACTTGAATGTACGCGATGATGTCTATAATATTTGGATGCTCGAAGCTTCGGCATAAATATTCCATATCAGATTTCAGCGTTTCACATAAAAACATAACAAGTTTGTCCATCAGTTCAGGCAAAACACTATCAATGTTGGTTTCAAAGATTCTACTTGAATGTACGCGATGATGTCTATAATATTTGGATGCTCATAGCTTCGGCATAGATATTCTATATCAAATATCAGCGTTACACATAAAAACATAACAAGTTTGTCCATCAGTTCAGGCAAAACACTATCAATGTTGGTTTCAAAGATTCTACTTGAATGTACGCGATGATGTCTATAATATTTGTATGCTCGAAGCTTCGGCATAGATATTCTATATCAGATATCAGCGTTACACATAAAAACATAACAAGTTTGTCCATCAGTTCAGGCAAAACACTATCAATGTTGGTTTCAAAGATTCTACTTGAATGTACGCGATGATGTCTATAATATTTGGATGCTCAAAGCTTCGGCATAGATATTCTATATCAGATATCAGCGTTACACATAAAAACATAACAAGTTTGTCCATCAGTTCAGGCAAAACACTATCAATGTTGGTTTCAAAGATTCTACTTGAATGTACGCGACGATGTCTATATTATTTAGATGCTCGAAGCTTCAGCATAGATATTAAATATCAGATATCAGCGTTTCACATAAAAACATAACAAGTTTGTCCATCAGTTCAGGCAAAACACTATCAATGTTGGTTTCAAAGATTCTACTTGAATGTACGCGACGATGTCTATAATATTTGGATGCTCGAAGCTTCGGCACAGATATTCCATATCAGATATCAGCGTTACACATAAAAACATAACAAATTTGTCCATCATATTGTCATAGGATTTAATTTAAATGAACATACATACGTTCAGGCAAAATACTATCAATGTTGGTTTCAAACATTCTATTTGAATGTACGCGATGATGTCTATAGTATTTGGATGCTCGAAGCTTCGGCATAGATATTCTATATCAGATATCAGCGTTACACATAAAAACATAACAAGTTTGTCCATCAGTTCAGGCAAAACACTATCAATGTTGGTTTCAAAGATTCTACTTGAATGTACGCGATGATGTCTATAATATTTGGATGCTCGAAGCTTCGGCATAGATATTCTATATCAGATATCAGCGTTACACATAAAAACATAACAAGTTTGTCCATCAGTTCAGGCAAAACACTATCAATGTTGGTTTCAAAGATTCTACCTGAATGTACGCGATGATGTCTATAAAATTTGGTTGCTCGAAGCTTCAGCATAGATATTCCATATCAGATATCAGCGTTACACATAAAAACATAAGAAGTTTGTCCATCAGTTCAGGCAAAAAACTATCAATGTTGGTTTCAAAGATTCTACTTGAATGTTCGCGACGATGTCTATAATATTTGGATGCTCGAAGTTTCGGCACAGATATTCCATATCAGATATCAGCGTTACACATAAAAACATAACAAATTTGTCCATCATATTGTCATAGGATTTAATTTAAATGAACATACATACGTTCAGGCAAAATACTATCAATGTTGGTTTCAAACATTCTATTTGAATGTACGCGATGATGTCTATAGTATTTGGATGCTCGAAGCTTCAGCATAGATATTCTATATCAGATATCAGCGTTACACATAAAAACATAACAAGTTTGTCCATCAGTTCAGGCAAAACACTATCAATGTTGGTTTCAAAGATTCTACTTGAATGTACGCGATGATGTCTATAATATTTGGATGCTCGAAGCTTCGGCATAGATATTCTATATCAGATATCAGCGTTACACATAAATAAATACATAACAAGTTTGTCCATCAGTTCAGGCAAAACACTATCAATGTTGGTTTCAAAGATTCTACTTGAATGTACGCGATGATGTCTATAAAATTTGGTTGCTCGAAGCTTCAGCATAGATATTCCATATCAGATATCAGCGTTTCACATAAAAACATAACAAGTTTGTCCATCAGTTCAGGCAAAACACTATCAATGTTCGTTTCAAAGATTCTACTTGAATGTACGCGACGATGTCTATAATATTTGGATGCTCGAAGCTTCGGCATAGATATTCCATATCAGATATCAGCGTTACACATAAAAACATAACAAATTTGTCCATCATATTGTCATAGGATTTAATTTAAATGAACATACATACGTTCAGGCAAAATACTATCAATGTTGGTTTCAAACATTCTATTTGAATGTACGCGATGATGTCTATAGTATTTGGATGCTCGAAGCTTCAGCATAGATATTCTATATCAGATATCAGCGTTACACATAAAAACATAACAAGTTTGTCCATCAGTTCAGGCAAAACACTATCAATGTTGGTTTCAAAGATTCTACTTGAATGTACGCGATGATGTCTATAGTATTTGGATGCTCGAAGCTTCGGCATAGATATTCTATATCAGATATCAGCGTTACACATAAAAACATAACAAGTTTGTCCATCAGTTCAGGCAAAACACTATCAATGTTGGTTTCAAAGATTCTACTTGAATGTACGCGATGATGTCTATAAAATTTGGTTGCTCGAAGCTTCAGCATAGATATTCCATATCAGATATCAGCGTTTCACATAAAAACATAACAAGTTTGTCCATCAGTTCAGGCAAAACACTATCAATGTTGGTTTCAAAGATTCTACTTGAATGTACGCGATGATGTCTATAAAATTTGGTTGCTCGAAGCTTCAGCATAGATATTCCATATCAGATATCAGCGTTTCACATAAAAACATAACAAGTTTGTCCATCAGTTCAGGCAAAACACTATCAATGTTCGTTTCAAAGATTCTACTTGAATGTACGCGACGATGTCTATAATATTTGGATGCTCGAAGCTTCGGCATAGATATTCCATATCAGATATCAGCGTTACACATAAAAACATAACAAATTTGTCCATCATATTGTCATAGGATTTCATTTAAATGAACAAACATACGTTCAGACAAAATACTATCAATGTTGTTTTCAAACATTCTACTTGAATGTACGCGATGTCTTTAGTATTTGGATGCTAAAAGCTTCGGCATAGATATTCCGTATCAGATATCAGCGTTTCACATAAAAACATAACAAGTTTGTCCATCAGTTCAGGCAAACCACTATCAATGTTGGTTTCAAAGATTCTACTTGAATGTACGCGATGATGTCTATAATATTTGGATGCTCAAAGCTTCGGCATAGATATTCTATATCAGATATCAGCGTTACACATAAAAACATAACAAGTTTGTCCATCAGTTCAGGCAAAACACTATCAATGTTGGTTTCAAAGATTCTACTTGAATGTACGCGATGATGTCTATAAAATTTGGTTGCTCGAAGCTTCAGCATAGATATTCCATATCAGATATCAGCGTTTCACATAAAAACATAACAAGTTTGTCCATCAGTTCAGGCAAAACACTATCAATGTTGGTTTCAAAGATTCTACTTGAATGTACGCGGTGATGTCTATAATATTTGGATGCTCGAAGCTTCGGCATAGATATTCCGTATCAGATATCAGCGTTTCACATAAAAACATAACAAGTTTGTCCATCAGTTCAGGCAAAACACTATCAATGTTGGTTTCAAAGATTCTACTTGAATGTACGCGATGATGTCTATAATATTTGGATGCTCGAAGCTTCGGCATAGAATATCCGTATCAGATATCAGCGTTTCACATAAAAACATAACAAGTTTGTCCATCAGTTCAGGCAAAACACTGTCAATGTTGGTTTCAAAGATTCTACTTGAATGTACGCGATGATGTCTATAATATTTGGATGCTCGAAGCTTCGGCATAGATATTCCATATCAGATATCAGCGTTAGACATAAAAACATAACAAGTTTGTCCATCAGTTCAGGCAAAACACTATCAATGTTGGTTTTTAAAGATTCTACTTGAATGTACGCGATGATGTCTATAATATTTGTATGCTCGAAGCTTCGGCATAGATATTCTATATCAGATATCAGCGTTACACATAAAAACATAACAAGTTTGTCCATCAGTTCAGGCAAAACACTATCAATGTTGGTTTCAAAGATTCTACTTGAATGTACGCGATGATGTCTATAATATTTGGATGCTCAAAGCTTCGGCATAGATATTCTATATCAGATATCAGCGTTACACATAAAAACATAACAAGTTTGTCCATCAGTTCAGGCAAAACACTATCAATGTTGGTTTCAAAGATTCTACTTGAATGTACGCGACGATGTCTATATTATTTAGATGCTCGAAGCTTCAGCATAGATATTCCATATCAGATATCAGCGTTTCACATAAAAACATAACAAGTTTGTCCATCAGTTCAGGCAAAACACTATCAATGTTGGTTTCAAAGATTCTACTTGAATGTACGCGACGATGTCTATAATATTTGGATGCTCGAAGCTTCGGCACAGATATTCCATATCAGATATCAGCGTTACACATAAAAACATAACAAATTTGTCCATCATATTGTCATAGGATTTAATTTAAATGAACATACATACGTTCAGGCAAAATACTATCAATGTTGGTTTCAAACATTCTATTTGAATGTACGCGATGATGTCTATAGTATTTGGATGCTCGAAGCTTCGGCATAGATATTCTATATCAGATATCAGCGTTACACATAAAAACATAACAAGTTTGTCCATCAGTTCAGGCAAAACACTATCAATGTTGGTTTCAAAGATTCTACTTGAATGTACGCGATGATGTCTTTAGGATTTGGATGCTCGAAGCTTCGGCATAGATATTCTATATCAGATATCAGCGTTACACATAAAAACATAACAAGTTTGTACATCAGTTCAGGCAAAACACTATCAATGTTGGTTTCAAAGATTCTACCTGAATGTACGCGATGATGTCTATAAAATTTGGTTGCTCGAAGCTTCAGCATAGATATTCCATATCAGATATCAGCGTTACACATAAAAACATAAGAAGTTTGTCCATCAGTTCAGGCAAAAAACTATCAATGTTGGTTTCAAAGATTCTACTTGAATGTTCGCGACGATGTCTATAATATTTGGATGCTCGAAGTTTCGGCACAGATATTCCATATCAGATATCAGCGTTACACATAAAAACATAACAAATTTGTCCATCATATTGTCATAGGATTTAATTTAAATGAACATACATACGTTCAGGCAAAATACTATCAATGTTGGTTTCAAACATTCTATTTGAATGTACGCGATGATGTCTATAGTATTTGGATGCTCGAAGCTTCAGCATAGATATTCTATATCAGATATCAGCGTTACACATAAAAACATAACAAGTTTGTACATCAGTTCAGGCAAAACACTATCAATGTTGGTTTCAAAGATTCTACTTGAATGTACGCGATGATGTCTATAATATTTGGATGCTCGAAGCTTCGGCATAGATATTCTATATCAGATATCAGCGTTACACATAAAAACATAACAAGTTTGTCCATCAGTTCAGGCAAAACACTATCAATGTTGGTTTCAAAGATTCTACTTGAATGTACGCGATGATGTCTATAAAATTTGGTTGCTCGAAGCTTCAGCATAGATATTCCATATCAGATATCAGCGTTTCACATAAAAACATAACAAGTTTGTCCATCAGTTCAGGCAAAACACTATCAATGTTGGTTTCAAAGATTCTACTTGAATGTACGCGATGATGTCTATAAAATTTGGTTGCTCGAAGCTTCAGCATAGATATTCCATATCAGATATCAGCGTTTCACATAAAAACATAACAAGTTTGTCCATCAGTTCAGGCAAAACACTATCAATGTTCGTTTCAAAGATTCTACTTGAATGTACGCGACGATGTCTATAATATTTGGATGCTCGAAGCTTCGGCATAGATATTCCATATCAGATATCAGCGTTACACATAAAAACATAACAAATTTGTCCATCATATTGTCATAGGATTTCATTTAAATGAACAAACATACGTTCAGACAAAATACTATCAATGTTGTTTTCAAACATTCTACTTGAATGTACGCGATGATGTCTATATTATTTGGATGCTCAAAGCTTCGGCATAGATATTCTATATCAGATATCAGCGTTACACATAAAAACATAACAAGTTTGTCCATCAGTTCAGGCAAAACACTATCAATGTTGGTTTCAAAGATTCTACTTGAATGTACGCGATGATGTCTATAAAATTTGGTTGCTCGAAGCTTCAGCATAGATATTCCATATCAGATATCAGCGTTTCACATAAAAACATAACAAGTTTGTCCATCAGTTCAGGCAAAACACTATCAATGTTGGTTTCAAAGATTCTACTTGAATGTACGCGGTGATGTCTATAATATTTGGATGCTCGAAGCTTCGGCATAGATATTCCGTATCAGATATCAGCGTTTCACATAAAAACATAACAAGTTTGTCCATCAGTTCAGGCAAAACACTATCAATGTTGGTTTCAAAGATTCTACTTGAATGTACGCGATGATGTCTATAATATTTGGATGCTCGAAGCTTCGGCATAGAATATCCGTATCAGATATCAGCGTTTCACATAAAAACATAACAAGTTTGTCCATCAGTTCAGGCAAAACACTGTCAATGTTGGTTTCAAAGATTCTACTTGAATGTACGCGATGATGTCTATAATATTTGGATGCTCGAAGCTTCGGCATAGATATTCCATATCAGATATCAGCGTTAGACATAAAAACATAACAAGTTTGTCCATCAGTTCAGGCAAAACACTATCAATGTTGGTTTTTAAAGATTCTACTTGAATGTACGCGATGATGTCTATAGTATTTGGATGCTCGAAGCTTCGGCATAGATATTCCATATCAGATATCAGCGTTTCACATAAAAACATAACAAGTTTGTCCATCAGTTCAGGCAAAACACTATCAATGTTGGTTTCAAAGATTCTACTTGAATGTACGCGATGATGTCTATAATATTTGGATGCTCGAAGCTTCGGCATAGATATTCCATATCAGATATCAGCGTTACACATAAAAACATAACAAGTTTGTCCATCAGTTCAGGCAAAACACTATCAATGTTGGTTTCAAAGATTCTACTTGAATGTACGCGATGATGTCTATAATATTTGGATGCTCGAAGCTTCGGCATAGATATTCCATATCAGATATCAGCGTTACACATAAAAACATAACAAGTTTGTCCATCAGTTCAGGCAAAACACTATCAATGTTGGTTTCAAAGATTCTACTTGAATGTACGCGATGATGTCTATAATATTTGTATGCTCGAAGCTTCGGCATAGATATTCTATATCAGATATCAGCGTTACACATAAAAACATAACAAGTTTGTCCATCAGTTCAGGCAAAACACTATCAATGTTGGTTTCAAAGATTCTACTTGAATGTACGCGATGATGTCTATAAAATTTGGTTGCTCGAAGCTTCAGCATAGATATTCCATATCAGATATCAGCGTTTCACATAAAAACATAACAAGTTTGTCCATCAGTTCAGGCAAAACACTATCAATGTTGGTTTCAAAGATTCTACTTGAATGTACGCGACGATGTCTATAATATTTGGATGCTCGAAGCTTCGGCACAGATATTCCATATCAGATATCAGCGTTACACATAAAAACATAACAAATTTGTCCATCATATTGTCATAGGATTTTATTTAAATGAACATACATACGTTCAGGCAAAATACTATCAATGTTGGTTTCAAACATTCTATTTGAATGTACGCGATGATGTCTATAGTATTTGGATGCTCGAAGCTTCAGCATAGATATTCTATATCAGATATCAGCGTTACACATAAAAACATAACAAGTTTGTCCATCAGTTCAGGCAAAACACTATCAATGTTGGTTTCAAAGATTCTACTTGAATGTACGCGATGATGTCTATAAAATTTGGTTGCTCGAAGCTGCAGCATAGATATTCCATATCAGATATCAGCGTTTCACATAAAAACATAACAAGTTTGTCCATCAGTTCAGGCAAAACACTATCAATGTTGGTTTCAAAGATTCTACTTGAATGTACGCGACGATGTCTATAATATTTGGATGCTCGAAGCTTCGGCATAGATATTTCATATCAGATATCAGCGTTTCACATAAAAACACAACAAGTTTGTCCATCAGTTCAGGCAAAACACTATCAATGTTGGTTTCAAAGATTCTACTTGAATGTACGCGGTGATGTCTATAATATTTGGATGCTCGAAGCTTCGGCATAGATATTCCGTATCAGATATCAGCGTTTCACATAAAAACATAACAAGTTTGTCCATCAGTTCAGGCAAAACACTATCAATGTTGGTTTCAAAGATTCTACTTGAATGTACGCGATGATGTCTATAAAATTTGGTTGCTCGAAGCTTCAGCATAGATATTCCATATCAGATATCAGCATTTCACATAAAAACATAACAAGTTTGTCAACAGTTCAGGCAAAACACTATCAATGTTGGTTTCAAAGATTCTAATTGAATGTACGCGACGATGTCTATAATATTTGGATGCTCGAAGCTTCGGCATAGATATTCCATATCAGATATCAGCGTTACACATAAAAACATAACAAATTTGTCCATCATATTGTCATAGGATTTAATTTAAATGAACAAACATACGTTCAGGCAAAATACTATCAATGTTGGTTTCAAACATTCTACTTGAATGTACGCGATGATGTCTATAGTATTTGGATGCTCGAAGCTTCGGCATAGATATTCTATATCAGATATCAGCGTTACACAAAAAACATAACAATTTTGTCCATCAGTTCAGGCAAAACACTATCAATGTTGGTTTCAAAGATTCTACTTGAATGTACGCGATGATGTCTATAATATTTGGATGCTCGAAGCTTCGGCATAGAATATCCGTATCAGATATCAGCGTTTCACATAAAAACATAACAAGTTTGTCCATCAGTTCAGGCAAAAAACTGTCAATGTTGGTTTCA
Source organism: Melinaea menophilus ssp. n. AW-2005 (assembly GCA_918358695.1). Taxonomy (NCBI): domain Eukaryota; kingdom Metazoa; phylum Arthropoda; class Insecta; order Lepidoptera; family Nymphalidae; genus Melinaea; species Melinaea menophilus. The sequence goes on along the minus strand of OU911055.1, from coordinate 7,032,637 downwards.
AAGATTCTACTTGAATGTACGCGATGATGTCTATAATATTTGGATGCTCGAAGCTTCGGCATAGATATTCCATATCAGATATCAGCGTTAGACATAAAAACATAACAAGTTTGTCCATCAGTTCAGGCAAAACACTATCAATGTTGGTTTTTAAAGATTCTACTTGAATGTACGCGATGATGTCTATAGTATTTGGATGCTCGAAGCTTCGGCATAGATATTCCATATCAGATATCAGCGTTTCACATAAAAACATAACAAGTTTGTCCATCAGTTCAGGCAAAACACTATCAATGTTGGTTTCAAAGATTCTACTTGAATGTACGCGACGATGTCTATAATATTTGGATGCTCGAAGCTTCGGCACAGATATTCCATATCAGATATCAGCGTTACACATAAAAACATAACAAATTTGTCCATCATATTGTCATAGGATTTAATTTAAATGAACATACATACGTTCAGGCAAAATACTATCAATGTTGGTTTCAAACATTCTATTTGAATGTACGCGATGATGTCTATAGTATTTGGATGCTCGAAGCTTCAGCATAGATATTCTATATCAGATATCAGCGTTACACATAAAAACATAACAAGTTTGTCCATCAGTTCAGGCAAAACACTATCAATGTTGGTTTCAAAGATTCTACTTGAATGTACGCGATGATGTCTATAATTTAAATGAACATACATACGTTCAGGCAAAATACTAATATTTTTTTCTTTTTTACAAACAAAAATGACGCAATTCATGATAAATAATAAATATTTCGGGCCTTATCACCAGAAAGGGTTTTTGCCTGGCATTTCTGGATGCCTCGAACATAACACGTTACTATCGGAAAGCCTTAAAGATGCCAGAAATAGTGAAAGACAAATAACGGTATGTTGGATAGACTTAGAGAACGCTTTCGGGTCGGTACAACATGAACTGATGATGTTCGCGCTAAGGTGGTATAACTTTCCTACGTTAGTAAGTGACATGATTGCATCATATTATTCAAAATTAAAATTTTCCATAATCACAAATGAAAATCATTCCAAACCATTAAATTACAACATAGGTTTATTTCAAGGTTGTTGTATTTCTCCAATTATATTTAACATAGTGATCAATATTTTAATAGATAAATTAATTAAAAACGAAAAGAAATGGGGTTATCGGTTTAAGTTTAACAATAAATACACAGAATCCATACTAGCATTCGCAGACGATCTCGCGATACTGACACGTAATCCAAAACAATGTCAGCTACTTTTAAATGTTGTGGAGGATTTCTGTGCTTGGTCGGGCGGATTGAGGACAAAACCCAATAAATGCTACAGTCTGTGTCTGGGTAGGCGGAACACCAGATATACCTCTTACGATCCGGGTCTTATAATAGGCGGTAAGTGCGTTACTACTATTACCGACGCAGCTCCGTTCAAATTCTTAGGCAAAAAAATCGATTACCAAGGGCGTACTCCATCTTTAGATATAATAGTCGATAGCTTTTTGAATGATCTTAAAAAGGTAGACAATCAGCCAATAAGTAACATCAAAAAGGCTTGGATATACGATAATTATTTAACATCACGTTTAAATTGGCCTTTCCTCGTTTACGATATTAATAAGACCCTGTTGTTAAAGTTAGATGCAAGCGTCATAAGGACATTGAAGTCATGGCTCGGGTTAGCGCATCCAGCGGACTCTTCTACCTTATTTAGAGACCGACACAATTTTGGGTTAAAATTAAAGAAACCATCGGAACTCTATAAACACCTAAGAGTGACCAAGAGACATATCATCTCAAAGTCGAATGATGATACTGTAACATCTCTCCCAAAAGATAAAATTGCCGCAGAGCTGGAGTCACGACTTCAATTCCATAAACAATTTATGATAGGTGCTCAAACAAATAAAGCAGGGCTAGGATCAAGTAGGAAAGAACCAGACATAGAAATAATAAAATCCTTCATTCGGCACGATGAAAATGATAATTACCGGTTGCACGCGATGAGCCTAGAATTGCAAAACGAATGGGTGACCATAGGAGATTTTTGTATTCCATTAGCTTTACGATGGCGCACCCTGCTTCATGATTGGTCCCCAGCATTATTAAAATTTTATCTTAATGCATTCCAAATGACTCTCCCAGATCAAAGTAACTTAGTAAGATGGGGCAAAGCCACCGAAAAATCTTGCAACATCTGCGGGGAGGCAGTAGGAACCGCGAAACACTTGCTAGTAGGGTGTAGGGTACTATTAAATAGAGGTAAATACTCGCGTCGCCACGATAAAGTATTAGAAATCATACGAGAAGCGGTTAGTCTTTCTGTAGCAAGAGCGCAGAGGGGTATAACAACCACCAAAAAATCAGTAGAGTTCGTAAAGGCAGGTTCGTCCAAAAAATCTAAATTAAAACCTTATTCCATCTTGGACGCGTCTCCTGATTGGACTCTCATGATGGACACGTATGAAAGGCAATACAAAATCCCCGGGGATGTTTGTGTTTCGTCATCTAGGCCGGACTTATTCCTGTATTCAAAACAACTAAGGCGCGTTATACTTGTGGAGCTTACTGTACCCTGGGAAACAAACATACCCAAAGATCATACATTTAAGCTTAACAAGTATTACGAACTGTGTAACGAACTGATCAGGAATAAATTTATAGTTAATTTGTACGCTGTAGAAGTAGGAGCGAGAGGTATAACAGCAAAATCTCTCTACAACTTATTTAAGGATCTCGGCCTTTCTAGAACGATCATCAGTTCATTTCTGGAACGTATTTCAAAGGCGGCTTTAGTAGGTTCTTACGATATTTGGTTAGGTAGGGAGAGGAGCGTAAACAGTGAAGGTGAGCGTGTATGCGCATAGTAAAGGGGCCCCTTAAACCTACATCTGGGTCGCAAGTCCCAGGCATTGTTTGCGCTCCTCTTCTTGCAACGCGATGGGCCCGGCACCCGCACGGTGAATCCATGGAATGCTAAGAAGCTTCGTCTCAATGTTGGTTTCAAACATTCTATTTGAATGTACGCGATGATGTCTATAGTATTTGGATGCTCGAAGCTTCAGCATAGATATTCTATATCAGATATCAGCGTTACACATAAAAACATAAGAAGTTTGTCCATCAGTTCAGGCAAAACACTATCAATGTTGGTTTCAAAGATTCTACTTGAATGTACGCGACGATGTCTATAATATTTGGATGCTCGAAGCTTCGGCATAGATATTCCATATCAGATATCAGCGTTTCACATAAAAACACAACAAGTTTGTCCATCAGTTCAGGCAAAACACTATCAATGTTGGTTTCAAAGATTCTACTTGAATGTACGCGATGATGTCTATAATATTTGGATGCTCGAAGCTTCGTCATAGATATTCCGTATCAGATATCAGCGTTTCACATAAAAACATAATAAGTTTGTCCATCAGTTCAGGCAAAACACTATCAATGTTGGTTTCAAAGATTCTACTTGAATGTACGCGATGATGTCTATAATATTTGGATGCTCAAAGCTTCGGCATAGATATTCTATATCAGATATCAGCGTTACACATAAAAACATAACAAGTTTGTCCATCAGTTCAGGCAAAACACTATCAATGTTGGTTTCAAAGATTCTACTTGAATGTACGCGATGATGTCTATAAAATTTGGTTGCTCGAAGCTTCAGCATAGATATTCCATATCAGATATCAGCATTTCACATAAAAACATAACAAGTTTGTCAACAGTTCAGGCAAAACACTATCAATGTTGGTTTCGAAGATTCTAATTGAATGTACGCGACGATGTCTATAATATTTGGATGCTCGAAGCTTCGGCATAGATATTCCATATCAGATATCAGCGTTACACATAAAAACATAACAAATTTGTCCATCATATTGTCATAGGATTTAATTTAAATGAACAAACATAAGTTCAGGCAAAATACTATCAATGTTGGTTTCAAACATTCTACTTGAATGTACGCGATGATGTCTATAGTATTTGGATGCTCGAAGCTTCGGCATAGATATTCTATATCAGATATCAGCGTTACACAAAAAACATAACAATTTTGTCCATCAGTTCAGGCAAAACACTATCAATGTTGGTTTCAAAGATTCTACTTGAATGTACGCGATGATGTCTATAATATTTGGATGCTCGAAGCTTCGGCATAGAATATCCGTATCAGATATCAGCGTTTCACATAAAAACATAACAAGTTTGTCCATCAGTTCAGGCAAAACACTATCAATGTTGGTTTCAAAGATTCTACTTGAATGTACGCGATGATGTCTATAATATTTGGATGCTCGAAGCTTCGGCATAGATATTCCATATCAGATATCAGCGTTAGACATAAAAACATAACAAGTTTGTCCATCAGTTCAGGCAAAACACTATCAATGTTGGTTTCAAAGATTCTACTTGAATGTACGCGATGATGTCTTTAATATTTGGATGCTCGAAGCTTCGGCATAGAATATCCGTATCAGATATCAGCGTTTCAAATAAAAACATAACAAGTTTGTCCATCAGTTCAGGCAAAACACTATCAATGTTGGTTTCAAAGATTCTACTTGAATGTACGCGATGATGTCTATAATATTTGGATGCTCGAAGCTTCGGCATAGATATTCCATATCAGATATCAGCGTTAGACATAAAAACATAACAAGTTTGTCCATCAGTTCAGGCAAAACACTATCAATGTTGGTTTTTAAAGATTCTACTTGAATGTACGCGATGATGTCTATAGTATTTGGATGCTCGAAGCTTCAGCATAGATATTCTATATCAGATATCAGCGTTAGACATAAAAACATGACAAGTTTGTCCATCAGTTCAGGCAAAACACTATCAATGTTGGTTTCAAAGATTCTACTTGAATGTACGCGATGATGTCTATAATATTTGGATGCTCGAAGCTTCGGCATAGATATTCCATATCAGATATCAGCGTTTCACATAAAAACATAACAAGTTTGTCCATCAGTTCAGGCAAAACACTATCAATGTTGGTTTCAAAGATGCTACTTGAATGTACGCGATGATGTCTATAATATTTGGATGCTCATAGCTTCGGCATAGATATTCTATATCAAATATCAGCGTTACACATAAAAACATAACAAGTTTGTCCATCAGTTCAGGCAAAACACTATCAATGTTGGTTTCAAAGATTCTACTTGAATGTACGCGATGATGTCTATAATATTTGTATGCTCGAAGCTTCGGCATAGATATTCTATATCAGATATCAGCGTTACACATAAAAACATAACAAGTTTGTCCATCAGTTCAGGCAAAACACTATCAATGTTGGTTTCAAAGATTCTACTTGAATGTACGCGATGATGTCTATAATATTTGGATGCTCAAAGCTTCGGCATAGATATTCTATATCAGATATCAGCGTTACACATAAAAACATAACAAGTTTGTCCATCAGTTCAGGCAAAACACTATCAATGTTGGTTTCAAAGATTCTACTTGAATGTACGCGATGATGTCTTTAATATTTGGATGCTCGAAGCTTCGGCATAGAATATCCGTATCAGATATCAGCGTTACACATAAAAACATAACAAGTTTGTCCATCAGTTCAGGCAAAACACTATCAATGTTGGTTTCAAAGATTCTACTTGAATGTACGCGATGATGTCTATAATATTTGGATGCTCGAAGCTTCGGCATAGATATTCCATATCAGATATCAGCGTTAGACATAAAAACATAACAAGTTTGTCCATCAGTTCAGGCAAAACACTATCAATGTTGGTTTTTAAAGATTCTACTTGAATGTACGCGATGATGTCTATAGTATTTGGATGCTCGAAGCTTCAGCATAGATATTCTATATCAGATATCAGCGTTAGACATAAAAACATGACAAGTTTGTCCATCAGTTCAGGCAAAACACTATCAATGTTGGTTTCAAAGATTCTACTTGAATGTACGCGATGATGTCTATAATATTTGGATGCTCGAAGCTTCGGCATAGATATTCCATATCAGATATCAGCATTTCACATAAAAACATAACAAGTTTGTCAACAGTTCAGGCAAAACACTATCAATGTTGGTTTCAAAGATTCAAATTGAATGTACGCGACGATGTCTATAATATTTGGATGCTCGAAGCTTCGGCATAGATATTCCATATCAGATATCAGCGTTACACATAAAAACATAACAAATTTGTCCATCATATTGTCATAGGATTTAATTTAAATGAACAAACATACGTTCAGGCAAAATACTATCAATGTTGGTTTCAAACATTCTACTTGAATGTACGCGATGATGTCTATAGTATTTGGATGCTCGAAGCTTCGGCATAGATATTCTATATCAGATATCAGCGTTACACAAAAAACATAACAATTTTGTCCATCAGTTCAGGCAAAACACTATCAATGTTGGTTTCAAAGATTCTACTTGAATGTACGCGATGATGTCTATAATATTTGGATGCTCGAAGCTTCGGCATAGAATATCCGTATCAGATATCAGCGTTTCACATAAAAACATAACAAGTTTGTCCATCAGTTCAGGCAAAACACTATCAATGTTGGTTTCAAAGATTCTACTTGAATGTACGCGATGATGTCTATAATATTTGGATGCTCGAAGCTTCGGCATAGATATTCCATATCAGATATCAGCGTTTCACATAAAAACATAACAAGTTTGTCCATCAGTTCAGGCAAAACACTATCAATGTTGGTTTTTAAAGATTCTACTTGAATGTACGCGATGATGTCTATAGTATTTGGATGCTCGAAGCTTCAGCATAGATATTCTATATCAGATATCAGCGTTAGACATAAAAACATGACAAGTTTGTCCATCAGTTCAGGCAAAATTTTATCAATGTTGGTTTCAAAGATTCTACTTGAATGTACGCGATGATGTCTATAATATTTGGATGCTCGAAGCTTCGGCATAGATATTCCATATCAGATATCAGCGTTACACATAAAAACATAACAAATTTGTCCATCATATTGTCATAGGATTTAATTTAAATGAACAAACATACGTTCAGGCAAAATACTATCAATGTTGGTTTCAAACATTCTACTTGAATGTACGCGATGATGTCTATAGTATTTGGATGCTCGAAGCTTCGGCATAGATATTCTATATCAGATATCAGCGTTACACAAAAAACATAACAATTTTGTCCATCAGTTCAGGCAAAACACTATCAATGTTGGTTTCAAAGATTCTACTTGAATGTACGCGATGATGTCTATAATATTTGGATGCTCGAAGCTTCGGCATAGAATATCCGTATCAGATATCAGCGTTTCAAATAAAAACATAACAAGTTTGTCCATCAGTTCAGGCAAAACACTATCAATGTTGGTTTCAAAGATTCTACTTGAATGTACGCGATGATGTCTATATTATTTGGATGCTCGAAGCTTCGGCATAGATATTCCATATCAGATATCAGCGTTAGACATAAAAACATAACAAGTTTGTCCATCAGTTCAGGCAAAACACTATCAATGTTGGTTTTTAAAGATTCTACTTGAATGTACGCGATGATGTCTATAGTATTTGGATGCTCGAAGCTTCAGCATAGATATTCTATATCAGATATCAGCGTTAGACATAAAAACATGACAAGTTTGTCCATCAGTTCAGGCAAAACACTATCAATGTTGGTTTCAAAGATTCTACTTGAATGTACGCGATGATGTCTATAATATTTGTATGCTCGAAGCTTCGGCATAGATATTCTATATCAGATATCAGCGTTACACATAAAAACATAACAAGTTTGTCCATCAGTTCAGGCAAAACACTATCAATGTTGGTTTCAAAGATTCTACTTGAATGTACGCGATGATGTCTATAATATTTGGATGCTCAAAGCTTCGGCATAGATATTCTATATCAGATATCAGCGTTAGACATAAAAACATGACAAGTTTGTCCATCAGTTCAGGCAAAACACTATCAATGTTGGTTTCAAAGATTCTACTTGAATGTACGCGATGATGTCTATAATATTTGGATGCTCGAAGCTTCGGCATAGATATTCCATATCAGATATCAGCGTTTCACATAAAAACATAACAAGTTTGTCCATCAGTTCAGGCAAAACACTATCAATGTTGGTTTCAAAGATTCTACTTGAATGTACGCGATGATGTCTATAATATTTGGATGCTCATAGCTTCGGCATAGATATTCTATATCAAATATCAGCGTTACACATAAAAACATAACAAGTTTGTCCATCAGTTCAGGCAAAACACTATCAATGTTGGTTTCAAAGATTCTACTTGAATGTACGCGATGATGTCTATAATATTTGTATGCTCGAAGCTTCGGCATAGATATTCTATATCAGATATCAGCGTTACACATAAAAACATAACAAGTTTGTCCATCAGTTCAGGCAAAACACTATCAATGTTGGTTTCAAAGATTCTACTTGAATGTACGCGATGATGTCTATAATATTTGGATGCTCAAAGCTTCGGCATAGATATTCTATATCAGATATCAGCGTTACACATAAAAACATAACAAGTTTGTCCATCAGTTCAGGCAAAACACTATCAATGTTGGTTTCAAAGATTCTACTTGAATGTACGCGATGATGTCTACAATATTTGGATGCTCGAAGCTTCGGCATAGATATTCCATATCAGATATCAGCGTTAGACATAAAAACATAACAAGTTTGTCCATCAGTTCAGGCAAAACACTATCAATGTTGGTTTCAAAGATTCTACTTGAATGTACGCGATGATGTCTATAATATTTGGATGCTCGAAGCTTCGGCATAGATATTCCATATCAGATATCAGCGTTAGACATAAAAACATGACAAGTTTGTCCATCAGTTCAGGCAAAACACTATCAATGTTGGTTTCAAAGATTCTACTTGAATGTACGCGATGATGTCTATAATATTTGGATGCTCGAAGCTTCGGCATAGATATTCCATATCAGATATCAGCGTTTCACATAAAAACATAACAAGTTTGTCCATCAGTTCAGGCAAAACACTATCAATGTTGGTTTCAAAGATTCTACTTGAATGTACGCGATGATGTCTATAATATTTGGATGCTCATAGCTTCGGCATAGATATTCCATATCAGATATCAGCGTTACACATAAAAACATAACAAATTTGTCCATCATATTGTCACAGGATTTAATTTAAATGAACAAACATACGTTCAGGCAAAATACTATCAATGTTGGTTTCAAACATTCTACTTGAATGTACGCGATGATGTCTATAGTATTTGGATGCTCGAAGCTTCGGCATAGATATTCTATATCAGATATCAGCGTAACACTAAAAACATAACAATTTTGTCCATCAGTTCAGGCAAAACACTATCAATGTTGGTTTCAAAGATTCTACTTGAATGTACGCGATGATGTCTTTAATATTTGGATGCTCGAAGCTTCGGCATAGAATATCCGTATCAGATATCAGCGTTTCAAATAAAAACATAACAAGTTTGTCCATCAGTTCAGGCAAAACACTATCAATGTTGGTTTCAAAGATTCTACTTGAATGTACGCGATGATGTCTATAATATTTGGATGCTCAAAGCTTCGGCATAGATATTCTATATCAGATATCAGCGTTAGACATAAAAACATGACAAGTTTGTTCATCAGTTCAGGCAAAACACTATCAATGTTGGTTTCAAAGATTCTACTTGAATGTACGCGATGATGTCTATAAAATTTGGTTGCTCGAAGCTTCAGCATAGATATTCCATATCAGATATCAGCGTTTCACATAAAAACATAACAAGTTTGTCCATCAGTTCAGGCAAAACACTATCAATGTTGGTTTCAAAGATTCTACTTGAATGTACGCGATGATGTCTATAATATTTGGATGCTCAAAGCTTCGGCATAGATATTCTATATCAGATATCAGCGTTACACATAAAAACATAACAAGTTTGTCCATCAGTTCAGGCAAAACACTATCAATGTTGGTTTCAAAGATTCTACTTGAATGTACGCGATGATGTCTATAAAATTTGGTTGCTCGAAGCTTCAGCATAGATATTCCATATCAGATATCAGCGTTTCACATAAAAACATAACAAGTTTGTCCATCAGTTCAGGCAAAACACTATCAATGTTGGTTTCAAAGATTCTACTTGAATGTACGCGATGATGTCTATAATATTTGGATGCTCGAAGCTTCGGCATAGAATATCCGTATCAGATATCAGCGTTTCAAATAAAAACATAACAAGTTTGTCCATCAGTTCAGGCAAAACACTATCAATGTTGGTTTCAAAGATTCTACTTGAATGTACGCGATGATGTCTATAATATTTGGATGCTCGAAGCTTCGGCATAGATATTCCATATCAGATATCAGCGTTAGACATAAAAACATAACAAGTTTGTCCATCAGTTCAGGCAAACTACTATCAATGTTGGTTTTTAAAGATTCTACTTGAATGTACGCGATGATGTCTATAGTATTTGGATGCTCGAAGCTTCAGCATAGATATTCTATATCAGATATCAGCGTTAGACATAAAAACATGACAAGTTTGTCCATCAGTTCAGGCAAAACACTATCAATGTTGGTTTCAAAGATTCTACTTGAATGTACGCGATGATGTCTTTAATATTTGGATGCTCGAAGCTTCGGCATAGAATATCCGTATCAGATATCAGCGTTTCAAATAAAAACATAACAAGTTTGTCCATCAGTTCAGGCAAAACACTATCAATGTTGGTTTCAATGATTCTACTTGAATGTACGCGATGATGTCTATAATATTTGGATGCTCAAAGCTTCGGCATAGATATTCTATATCAGATATCAGCGTTAGACATAAAAACATGACAAGTTTGTCCATCAGTTCAGGCAAAACACTATCAATGTTGGTTTCAAAGATTCTACTTGAATGTACGCGATGATGTCTATAAAATTTGGTTGCTCGAAGCTTCAGCATAGATATTCCATATCAGATATCAGCGTTTCACATAAAAACATAACAAGTTTGTCCATCAGTTCAGGCAAAACACTATCAATGTTGGTTTCAAAGATTCTACTTGAATGTACGCGATGATGTCTATAATATTTGGATGCTCAAAGCTTCGGCATAGATATTCTATATCAGATATCAGCGTTACACATAAAAACATAACAAGTTTGTCCATCAGTTCAGGCAAAACACTATCAATGTTGGTTTCAAAGATTCTACTTGAATGTACGCGATGATGTCTATAAAATTTGGTTGCTCGAAGCTTCAGCATAGATATTCCATATCAGATATCAGCGTTTCACATAAAAACATAACAAATTTGTCCATCATATTGTCATAGGATTTAATTTCAATGAACAAACATACGTTCAGGCAAAATACTATCAATGTTGGTTTCAAACATTCTACTTGAATGTACGCGATGATGTCTATAGTATTTGTATGCTCGAAGCTTCGGCATAGATATTCTATATCAGATATCAGCGTTACACAAAAAACATAACAATTTTGTCCATCAGTTCAGGCAAAACACTATCAATGTTGGTTTCAAAGATTCTACTTGAATGTACGCGATGATGTCTATAATATTTGGATGCTCGAAGCTTCGGCATAGAATATCCGTATCAGATATCAGCGTTTCACATAAAAACATAACAAGTTTGTCCATCAGTTCAGGCAAAACACTATCAATGTTGGTTTCAAAGATTCTACTTGAATGTACGCGACGATGTCTATAAAATTTGGTTGCTCGAAGCTTCAGCATAGATATTCCATATCAAATATCAGCGTTTCACATAAAAACATAACAAGTTTATCAATCAGTTCAGGCAAAACACTATCAATGTTGGTTTCAAAGATACTACTTGAATTTACGCGATGATGTCTATAAAATTTGGTTGCTCGAAGCTTCAGCATAGATATTCCATATCAGATATCAGCGTTTCACATAAAAACATAACAAGTTTGTCCATCAGTTCAGGCAAAACACTATCAATGTTGGTTTAAAAGATTCTACTTGAATGTACGCGACGATGTCTATAATATTTGGATGCTCGAAGCTTCGGCATAGATATTCCATATCAGATATCAGCGTTACACATAAAAACATAACAAATTTGTCCATCATATTGTCATAGGATTTAATTTAAATGAACAAACATACGTTCAGGCAAAATACTATCAATGTTGGTTTCAAACATTCTACTTGAATGTACGCGATGATGTCTATAGTATTTGGATGCTCGAAGCTTCGGCATAGATATTCTATATCAGATATCAGCGTTACACAAAAAACATAACAATTTTGTCCATCAGTTCAGGCAAAACACTATCAATGTTGGTTTCAAAGATTCTACTTGAATGTACGCGACGATGTCTATAATATTTGGATGCTCGAAGCTTCGGCATAGATATCCATATCAGATATCAGCGTTTCACATAAAAACACAACAAGTTTGTCCATCAGTTCAGGCAAAACACTATCAATGTTGGTTTCAAAGATTCTACTTGAATGTACGCGATGATGTCTATAATATTTGGATGCTCGAAGCTTCGGCATAGATATTCCGTATCAGATATCAGCGTTTCACATAAAAACATAATAAGTTTGTCCATCAGTTCAGGCAAAACACTATCAATGTTGGTTTCAAAGATTCTACTTGAATGTACGCGATGATGTCTATAATATTTGGATGCTCAAAGCTTCGGCATAGATATTCTATATCAGATATCAGCGTTACACATAAAAACATAACAAGTTTGTCCATCAGTTCAGGCAAAACACTATCAATGTTGGTTTCAAAGATTCTACTTGAATGTACGCGACGATGTCTATAATATTTGGATGCTCGAAGCTTCGGCACAGATATTCCATATCAGATATCAGCGTTACACATAAAAACATAACAAATTTGTCCATCATATTGTCATAGGATTTAATTTAAATGAACATACATACGTTCAGGCAAAATACTATCAATGTTGGTTTCAAACATTCTATTTGAATGTACGCGATGATGTCTATAGTATTTGGATGCTCGAAGCTTCAGCATAGATATTCTATATCAGATATCAGCGTTACACATAAAAACATAACAAGTTTGTCCATCAGTTCAGGCAAAACACTATCAATGTTGGTTTCAAAGATTCTACTTGAATGTACGCGATGATGTCTTTAATATTTGGATGCTCGAAGCTTCGGCATAGAATATCCGTATCAGATATCAGCGTTTCAAATAAAAACATAACAAGTTTGTCCATCAGTTCAGGCAAAACACTATCAATGTTGGTTTCAATGATTCTACTTGAATGTACGCGATGATGTCTATAATATTTGGATGCTCAAAGCTTCGGCATAGATATTCTATATCAGATATCAGCGTTAGACATAAAAACATGACAAGTTTGTCCATCAGTTCAGGCAAAACACTATCAATGTTGGTTTCAAAGATTCTACTTGAATGTACGCGATGATGTCTATAAAATTTGGTTGCTCGAAGCTTCAGCATAGATATTCCATATCAGATATCAGCGTTTCACATAAAAACATAACAAGTTTGTCCATCAGTTCAGGCAAAACACTATCAATGTTGGTTTCAAAGATTCTACTTGAATGTACGCGATGATGTCTATAATATTTGGATGCTCAAAGCTTCGGCATAGATATTCTATATCAGATATCAGCGTTACACATAAAAACATAACAAGTTTGTCCATCAGTTCAGGCAAAACACTATCAATGTTGGTTTCAAAGATTCTACTTGAATGTACGCGATGATGTCTATAAAATTTGGTTGCTCGAAGCTTCAGCATAGATATTCCATATCAGATATCAGCGTTTCACATAAAAACATAACAAATTTGTCCATCATATTGTCATAGGATTTAATTTCAATGAACAAACATACGTTCAGGCAAAATACTATCAATGTTGGTTTCAAACATTCTACTTGAATGTACGCGATGATGTCTATAGTATTTGTATGCTCGAAGCTTCGGCATAGATATTCTATATCAGATATCAGCGTTACACAAAAAACATAACAATTTTGTCCATCAGTTCAGGCAAAACACTATCAATGTTGGTTTCAAAGATTCTACTTGAATGTACGCGATGATGTCTATAATATTTGGATGCTCGAAGCTTCGGCATAGAATATCCGTATCAGATATCAGCGTTTCACATAAAAACATAACAAGTTTGTCCATCAGTTCAGGCAAAACACTATCAATGTTGGTTTCAAAGATTCTACTTGAATGTACGCGACGATGTCTATAAAATTTGGTTGCTCGAAGCTTCAGCATAGATATTCCATATCAAATATCAGCGTTTCACATAAAAACATAACAAGTTTGTCAATCAGTTCAGGCAAAACACTATCAATGTTGGTTTCAAAGATACTACTTGAATTTACGCGATGATGTCTATAAAATTTGGTTGCTCGAAGCTTCAGCATAGATATTCCATATCAGATATCAGCGTTTCACATAAAAACATAACAAGTTTGTCCATCAGTTCAGGCAAAACACTATCAATGTTGGTTTAAAAGATTCTACTTGAATGTACGCGACGATGTCTATAATATTTGGATGCTCGAAGCTTCGGCATAGATATTCCATATCAGATATCAGCGTTACACATAAAAACATAACAAATTTGTCCATCATATTGTCATAGGATTTAATTTAAATGAACAAACATACGTTCAGGCAAAATACTATCAATGTTGGTTTCAAACATTCTACTTGAATGTACGCGATGATGTCTATAGTATTTGGATGCTCGAAGCTTCGGCATAGATATTCTATATCAGATATCAGCGTTACACAAAAAACATAACAATTTTGTCCATCAGTTCAGGCAAAACACTATCAATGTTGGTTTCAAAGATTCTACTTGAATGTACGCGACGATGTCTATAATATTTGGATGCTCGAAGCTTCGGCATAGATATCCATATCAGATATCAGCGTTTCACATAAAAACACAACAAGTTTGTCCATCAGTTCAGGCAAAACACTATCAATGTTGGTTTCAAAGATTCTACTTGAATGTACGCGATGATGTCTATAATATTTGGATGCTCGAAGCTTCGGCATAGATATTCCGTATCAGATATCAGCGTTTCACATAAAAACATAATAAGTTTGTCCATCAGTTCAGGCAAAACACTATCAATGTTGGTTTCAAAGATTCTACTTGAATGTACGCGATGATGTCTATAATATTTGGATGCTCAAAGCTTCGGCATAGATATTCTATATCAGATATCAGCGTTACACATAAAAACATAACAAGTTTGTCCATCAGTTCAGGCAAAACACTATCAATGTTGGTTTCAAAGATTCTACTTGAATGTACGCGACGATGTCTATAATATTTGGATGCTCGAAGCTTCGGCACAGATATTCCATATCAGATATCAGCGTTACACATAAAAACATAACAAATTTGTCCATCATATTGTCATAGGATTTAATTTAAATGAACATACATACGTTCAGGCAAAATACTATCAATGTTGGTTTCAAACATTCTATTTGAATGTACGCGATGATGTCTATAGTATTTGGATGCTCGAAGCTTCAGCATAGATATTCTATATCAGATATCAGCGTTACACATAAAAACATAACAAGTTTGTCCATCAGTTCAGGCAAAACACTATCAATGTTGGTTTCAAAGATTCTACTTGAATGTACGCGATGATGTCTATAAAATTTGGTTGCTCGAAGCTTCAGCATAGATATTCCATATCAGATATCAGCGTTTCACATAAAAACATAACAAATTTGTCCATCATATTGTCATAGGATTTAATTTCAATGAACAAACATACGTTCAGGCAAAATACTATCAATGTTGGTTTCAAACATTCTACTTGAATGTACGCGATGATGTCTATAGTATTTGTATGCTCGAAGCTTCGGCATAGATATTCTATATCAGATATCAGCGTTACACAAAAAACATAACAATTTTGTCCATCAGTTCAGGCAAAACACTATCAATGTTGGTTTCAAAGATTCTACTTGAATGTACGCGACGATGTCTATAATATTTGGATGCTCGAAGCTTCGGCATAGATATCCATATCAGATATCAGCGTTACACATAAAAACATAACAAGTTTGTCCATCAGTTCAGGCAAAACACTATCAATGTTGGTTTCAAAGATTCTACTTGAATGTACGCGATGATGTCTATAAAATTTGGTTGCTCGAAGCTTCAGCATAGATATTCCATATCAGATATCAGCATTTCACATAAAAACATAACAAGTTTGTCAACAGTTCAGGCAAAACACTATCAATGTTGGTTTCAAAGATTCTAATTGAATGTACGCGACGATGTCTATAATATTTGGATGCTCGAAGCTTCGGCATAGATATTCCATATCAGATATCAGCGTTACACATAAAAACATAACAAATTTGTCCATCATATTGTCATAGGATTTAATTTAAATGAACAAACATACGTTCAGGCAAAATACTATCAATGTTGGTTTCAAACATTCTACTTGAATGTACGCGATGATGTCTATAGTATTTGGATGCTCGAAGCTTCGGCATAGATATTCTATATCAGATATCAGCGTTACACAAAAAACATAACAATTTTGTCCATCAGTTCAGGCAAAACACTATCAATGTTGGTTTCAAAGATTCTACTTGAATGTACGCGACGATGTCTATAATATTTGGATGCTCGAAGCTTCGGCATAGATATCCATATCAGATATCAGCGTTTCACATAAAAACACAACAAGTTTGTCCATCAGTTCAGGCAAAACACTATCAATGTTGGTTTCAAAGATTCTACTTGAATGTACGCGATGATGTCTATAATATTTGGATGCTCGAAGCTTCGGCATAGATATTCCGTATCAGATATCAGCGTTTCATATAAAAACATAATAAGTTTGTCCATCAGTTCAGGCAAAACACTATCAATGTTGGTTTCAAAGATTCTACTTGAATGTACGCGATGATGTCTATAATATTTGGATGCTCAAAGCTTCGGCATAGATATTCTATATCAGATATCAGCGTTACACATAAAAACATAACAAGTTTGTCCATCAGTTCAGGCAAAACACTATCAATGTTGGTTTCAAAGATTCTACTTGAATGTACGCGACGATGTCTATAATATTTGGATGCTCGAAGCTTCGGCACAGATATTCCATATCAGATATCAGCGTTACACATAAAAACATAACAAATTTGTCCATCATATTGTCATAGGATTTAATTTAAATGAACATACATACGTTCAGGCAAAATACTATCAATGTTGGTTTCAAACATTCTATTTGAATGTACGCGATGATGTCTATAGTATTTGGATGCTCGAAGCTTCAGCATAGATATTCTATATCAGATATCAGCGTTACACATAAAAACATAACAAGTTTGTCCATCAGTTCAGGCAAAACACTATCAATGTTGGTTTCAAAGATTCTACTTGAATGTACGCGATGATGTCTATAAAATTTGGTTGCTCGAAGCTTCAGCATAGATATTCCATATCAGATATCAGCGTTACACATAAAAACATAAGAAGTTTGTCCATCAGTTCAGGCAAAAAACTATCAATGTTGGTTTTAAAGATTCTACTTGAATGTACGCAACGATGTCTATATTATTTGGATGCTCGAAGTTTCGGCACAGATATTCCATATCAGATATCAGCGTTACACATAAAAACATAACAAATTAGTCCATCATATTGTCATAGGATTTAATTTAAATGAACAAACATACGTTCAGGCAAAATACTATCAATGTTGTTTTCAAACATTCTACTTGAATGTACGCGATGTCTATAGTATTTGGATGCTCGAAGCTTCGGCATAGATATTCCATATCAGATATCAGGGTTACACATAAAAACATAAGAAGTTTGTCCATCAGTTCAGGCAAAACACTATCAATGTTGGTTTCAAAGATTCTACTTGAATGTACGCGACGATGTCTATAATATTTGGATGCTCGAAGCTTCGGCATAGATATTCCATATCAGATATCAGCGTTTCACATAAAAACACAACAAGTTTGTCCATCAGTTCAGGCAAAACACTATCAATGTTGGTTTCAAAGATTCTACTTGAATGTACGCGATGATGTCTATAATATTTGGATGCTCGAAGCTTCGGCATAGATATTCCGTATCAGATATCAGCGTTTCACATAAAAACATAATAAGTTTGTCCATCAGTTCAGGCAAAACACTATCAATGTTGGTTTCAAAGATTCTACTTGAATGTACGCGATGATGTCTATAATATTTGGATGCTCAAAGCTTCGGCATAGATATTCTATATCAGATATCAGCGTTACACATAAAAACATAACAAGTTTGTCCATCAGTTCAGGCAAAACACTATCAATGTTGGTTTCAAAGATTCTACTTGAATGTACGCGATGATGTCTATAAAATTTGGTTGCTCGAAGCTTCAGCATAGATATTCCATATCAGATATCAGCATTTCACATAAAAACATAACAAGTTTGTCAACAGTTCAGGCAAAACACTATCAATGTTGGTTTCAAAGATTCTAATTGAATGTACGCGACGATGTCTATAATATTTGGATGCTCGAAGCTTCGGCATAGATATTCCATATCAGATATCAGCGTTACACATAAAAACATAACAAATTTGTCCATCATATTGTCACAGGATTTAATTTAAATGAACAAACATACGTTCAGGCAAAATACTATCAATGTTGGTTTCAAACATTCTACTTGAATGTACGCGATGATGTCTATAGTATTTGGATGCTCGAAGCTTCGGCATAGATATTCTATATCAGATATCAGCGTTACACAAAAAACATAACAATTTTGTCCATCAGTTCAGGCAAAACACTATCAATGTTGGTTTCAAAGATTCTACTTGAATGTACGCGATGATGTCTATAATATTTGGATGCTCGAAGCTTCGGCATAGAATATCCGTATCAGATATCAGCGTTTCACATAAAAACATAACAAGTTTGTCCATCAGTTCAGGCAAAACACTATCAATGTTGGTTTCAAAGATTCTACTTGAATGTACGCGATGATGTCTATAATATTTGGATGCTCGAAGCTTCGGCATAGATATTCCATATCAGATATCAGCGTTAGACATAAAAACATAACAAGTTTGTCCATCAGTTCAGGCAAAACACTATCAATGTTGGTTTTTAAAGATTCTACTTGAATGTACGCGATGATGTCTATAGTATTTGGATGCTCGAAGCTTCAGCATAGATATTCTATATCAGATATCAGCGTTAGACATAAAAACATGACAAGTTTGTCCATCAGTTCAGGCAAAACACTATCAATGTTGGTTTCAAAGATTCTACTTGAATGTACGCGATGATGTCTATAATATTTGGATGCTCGAAGCTTCGGCATAGATATTCCATATCAGATATCAGCATTTCACATAAAAACATAACAAGTTTGTCAACAGTTCAGGCAAAACACTATCAATGTTGGTTTCAAAGATTCAAATTGAATGTACGCGACGATGTCTATAATATTTGGATGCTCGAAGCTTCGGCATAGATATTCCATATCAGATATCAGCGTTACACATAAAAACATAACAAATTTGTCCATCATATTGTCATAGGATTTAATTTAAATGAACAAACATACGTTCAGGCAAAATACTATCAATGTTGGTTTCAAACATTCTACTTGAATGTACGCGATGATGTCTATAGTATTTGGATGCTCGAAGCTTCGGCATAGATATTCTATATCAGATATCAGCGTTACACAAAAAACATAACAATTTTGTCCATCAGTTCAGGCAAAACACTATCAATGTTGGTTTCAAAGATTCTACTTGAATGTACGCGATGATGTCTATAATATTTGGATGCTCGAAGCTTCGGCATAGAATATCCGTATCAGATATCAGCGTTTCACATAAAAACATAACAAGTTTGTCCATCAGTTCAGGCAAAACACTATCAATGTTGGTTTCAAACATTCTATTTGAATGTACGCGATGATGTCTATAGTATTTGGATGCTCGAAGCTTCAGCATAGATATTCTATATCAGATATCAGCGTTACACATAAAAACATAACAAGTTTGTCCATCAGTTCAGGCAAAACACTATCAATGTTGGTTTCAAAGATTCTACTTGAATGTACGCGATGATGTCTATAATATTTGGATGCTCGAAGCTTCGGCATAGATATTCTATATCAGATATCAGCGTTACACATAAAAACATAACAAATTTGTCCATCATATTGTCATAGGATTTAATTTAAATGAACAAACATACGTTCAGGCAAAATACTATCAATGTTGTTTTCAGACATTCTACTTGAATGTACGCGATGTCTATAGTATTTGGATGCTCGAAACTTCGGCATAGATATTCTATATCAGATATCAGCGTTACACATAAAAACATAAGAAGTTTGTCCATCAGTTCAGGCAAAACACTATCAATGTTGGTTTCAAAGATTCTACTTGAATGTACGCGATGATGTCTATAATATTTGGATGCTCGAAGCTTCGGCATAGATATTCCATATCAGATATCAGCGTTAGACATAAAAACATAACAAGTTTGTCCATCAGTTCAGGCAAAACACTATCAATGTTGGTTTTTAAAGATTCTACTTGAATGTACGCGATGATGTCTATAGTATTTGGATGCTCGAAGCTTCAGCATAGATATTCTATATCAGATATCAGCGTTAGACATAAAAACATGACAAGTTTGTCCATCAGTTCAGGCAAAACACTATCAATGTTGGTTTCAAAGATTCTACTTGAATGTACGCGATGATGTCTATAATATTTGGATGCTCGAAGCTTCGGCATAGATATTCCATATCAGATATCAGCATTTCACATAAAAACATAACAAGTTTGTCAACAGTTCAGGCAAAACACTATCAATGTTGGTTTCAAAGATTCTAATTGAATGTACGCTACGATGTCTATAATATTTGGATGCTCGAAGCTTCGGCATAGATATTCCATATCAGATATCAGCGTTACACATAAAAACATAACAAATTTGTCCATCATATTGTCATAGGATTTAATTTAAATGAACAAACATACGTTCAGGCAAAATACTATCAATGTTGGTTTTTAAAGATTCTACTTGAATGTACGCGATGATGTCTATAGTATTTGGATGCTCGAAGCTTCAGCATAGATATTCTATATCAGATATCAGCGTTAGACATAAAAACATGACAAGTTTGTCCATCAGTTCAGGCAAAACACTATCAATGTTGGTTTCAAAGATTCTACTTGAATGTACGCGATGATGTCTATAATATTTGAATGCTCGAAGCTTCGGCATAGATATTCCATATCAGATATCAGCATTTCACATAAAAACATAACAAGTTTGTCAACAGTTCAGGCAAAACACTATCAATGTTGGTTTCAAAGATTCTACTTGAATGTACGCGATGATGTCTATAAAATTTGGTTGCTCGAAGCTTCAGCATAGATATTCCATATCAGATATCAGCGTTTCACATAAAAACATAACAAATTTGTCCATCATATTGTCATAGGATTTAATTTAAATGAACAAACATACGTTCAGGCAAAATACTATCAATGTTGGTTTCAAACATTCTACTTGAATGTACGCGATGATGTCTATAGTATTTGGATGCTCGAAGCTTCGGCATAGATATTCTATATCAGATATCAGCGTTACACAAAAAACATAACAATTTTGTCCATCAGTTCAGGCAAAACACTATCAATGTTGGTTTCAAAGATTCTACTTGAATGTACGCGATGATGTCTATAATATTTGGATGCTCGAAGCTTCGGCATAGAATATCCGTATCAGATATCAGCGTTTCACATAAAAACATAACAAGTTTGTCCATCAGTTCAGGCAAAACACTATCAATGTTGGTTTCAAAGATTCTACTTGAATGTACGCGATGATGTCTATAATATTTGGATGCTCGAAGCTTCGGCATAGATATTCCATATCAGATATCAGCGTTTCACATAAAAACATAACAAGTTTGTCCATCAGTTCAGGCAAAACACTATCAATGTTGGTTTTTAAAGATTCTACTTGAATGTAAGCGATGATGTCTATAGTATTTGGATGCTCGAAGCTTCAGCATAGATATTCTATATCAGATATCAGCGTTAGACATAAAAACAAGACAAGTTTGTCCATCAGTTCAGGCAAAACACTATCAATGTTGGTTTCAAAGATTCTACTTGAATGTACGCGATGATGTCTATAATATTTGGATGCTCGAAGCTTCGGCATAGAATATCCGTATCAGATATCAGCGTTTCACATAAAAACATAACAAGTTTGTCCATCAGTTCAGGCAAAACACTATCAATGTTGGTTTCAAAGATTCTACTTGAATGTACGCGACGATGTCTATAAAATTTGGTTGCTCGAAGCTTCAGCATAGATATTCCATATCAAATATCAGCGTTTCACATAAAAACATAACAAGTTTGTCAATCAGTTCAGGCAAAACACTATCAATGTTGGTTTCAAAGATACTACTTGAATTTACGCGATGATGTCTATAAAATTTGGTTGCTCGAAGCTTCAGCATAGATATTCCATATCAGATATCAGCGTTTCACATAAAAACATAACAAGTTTGTCCATCAGTTCAGGCAAAACACTATCAATGTTGGTTTAAAAGATTCTACTTGAATGTACGCGACGATGTCTATAATATTTGGATGCTCGAAGCTTCGGCATAGATATTCCATATCAGATATCAGCGTTACACATAAAAACATAACAAATTTGTCCATCATATTGTCATAGGATTTAATTTAAATGAACAAACATACGTTCAGGCAAAATACTATCAATGTTGGTTTCAAACATTCTACTTGAATGTACGCGATGATGTCTATAGTATTTGGATGCTCGAAGCTTCGGCATAGATATTCTATATCAGATATCAGCGTTACACAAAAAACATAACAATTTTGTCCATCAGTTCAGGCAAAACACTATCAATGTTGGTTTCAAAGATTCTACTTGAATGTACGCGACGATGTCTATAATATTTGGATGCTCGAAGCTTCGGCATAGATATCCATATCAGATATCAGCGTTTCACATAAAAACACAACAAGTTTGTCCATCAGTTCAGGCAAAACACTATCAATGTTGGTTTCAAAGATTCTACTTGAATGTACGCGATGATGTCTATAATATTTGGATGCTCGAAGCTTCGGCATAGATATTCCGTATCAGATATCAGCGTTTCACATAAAAACATAATAAGTTTGTCCATCAGTTCAGGCAAAACACTATCAATGTTGGTTTCAAAGATTCTACTTGAATGTACGCGATGATGTCTATAATATTTGGATGCTCAAAGCTTCGGCATAGATATTCTATATCAGATATCAGCGTTACACATAAAAACATAACAAGTTTGTCCATCAGTTCAGGCAAAACACTATCAATGTTGGTTTCAAAGATTCTACTTGAATGTACGCGACGATGTCTATAATATTTGGATGCTCGAAGCTTCGGCACAGATATTCCATATCAGATATCAGCGTTACACATAAAAACATAACAAATTTGTCCATCATATTGTCATAGGATTTAATTTAAATGAACATACATACGTTCAGGCAAAATACTATCAATGTTGGTTTCAAACATTCTATTTGAATGTACGCGATGATGTCTATAGTATTTGGATGCTCGAAGCTTCA
Organism: Melinaea menophilus ssp. n. AW-2005; assembly: GCA_918358695.1. NCBI lineage: Eukaryota > Metazoa > Arthropoda > Insecta > Lepidoptera > Nymphalidae > Melinaea > Melinaea menophilus. The sequence continues at coordinate 7,008,908 of OU911055.1, read as the reverse complement.
GCATAGATATTCTATATCAGATATCAGCGTTACACATAAAAACATAACAAGTTTGTCCATCAGTTCAGGCAAAACACTATCAATGTTGGTTTCAAAGATTCTACTTGAATGTACGCGATGATGTCTATAAAATTTGGTTGCTCGAAGCTTCAGCATAGATATTCCATATCAGATATCAGCGTTTCACATAAAAACATAACAAATTTGTCCATCATATTGTCATAGGATTTAATTTCAATGAACAAACATACGTTCAGGCAAAATACTATCAATGTTGGTTTCAAACATTCTACTTGAATGTACGCGATGATGTCTATAGTATTTGTATGCTCGAAGCTTCGGCATAGATATTCTATATCAGATATCAGCGTTACACAAAAAACATAACAATTTTGTCCATCAGTTCAGGCAAAACACTATCAATGTTGGTTTCAAAGATTCTACTTGAATGTACGCGACGATGTCTATAATATTTGGATGCTCGAAGCTTCGGCATAGATATCCATATCAGATATCAGCGTTACACATAAAAACATAACAAGTTTGTCCATCAGTTCAGGCAAAACACTATCAATGTTGGTTTCAAAGATTCTACTTGAATGTACGCGATGATGTCTATAAAATTTGGTTGCTCGAAGCTTCAGCATAGATATTCCATATCAGATATCAGCATTTCACATAAAAACATAACAAGTTTGTCAACAGTTCAGGCAAAACACTATAAATGTTGGTTTCAAAGATTCTAATTGAATGTACGCGACGATGTCTATAATATTTGGATGCTCGAAGCTTCGGCATAGATATTCCATATCAGATATCAGCGTTACACATAAAAACATAACAAATTTGTCCATCATATTGTCATAGGATTTAATTTAAATGAACAAACATACGTTCAGGCAAAATACTATCAATGTTGGTTTCAAACATTCTACTTGAATGTACGCGATGATGTCTATAGTATTTGGATGCTCGAAGCTTCGGCATAGATATTCTATATCAGATATCAGCGTTACACAAAAAACATAACAATTTTGTCCATCAGTTCAGGCAAAACACTATCAATGTTGGTTTCAAAGATTCTACTTGAATGTACGCGAAGATGTCTATAATATTTGGATGCTCGAAGCTTCGGCATAGATATTCTATATCAGATATCAGCGTTACACATAAAAACATAACAAATTTGTCCATCATATTGTCATAGGATTTAATTTAAATGAACAAACATACGTTCAGGCAAAATACTATCAATGTTGGTTTCAAACATTCTACTTGAATGTACGCGATGATGTCTATAGTATTTGGATGCTCGAAGCTTCGGCATAGATATTCTATATCAGATATCAGCGTTACACAAAAAACATAACAATTTTGTCCATCAGTTCAGGCAAAACACTATCAATGTTGGTTTCAAAGATTCTACTTGAATGTACGCGACGATGTCTATAATATTTGGATGCTCGAAGCTTCGACATAGATATCCATATCAGATATCAGCGTTTCACATAAAAACACAACAAGTTTGTCCATCAGTTCAGGCAAAACACTATCAATGTTGGTTTCAAAGATTCTACTTGAATGTACGCGATGATGTCTATAATATTTGGATGCTCGAAGCTTCGGCATAGATATTCCGTATCAGATATCAGCGTTTCACATAAAAACATAATAAGTTTGTCCATCAGTTCAGGCAAAACACTATCAATGTTGGTTTCAAAGATTCTACTTGAATGTACGCGATGATGTCTATAATATTTGGATGCTCAAAGCTTCGGCATAGATATTCTATATCAGATATCAGCGTTACACATAAAAACATAACAAGTTTGTCCATCAGTTCAGGCAAAACACTATCAATGTTGGTTTCAAAGATTCTACTTGAATGTACGCGACGATGTCTATAATATTTGGATGCTCGAAGCTTCGGCACAGATATTCCATATCAGATATCAGCGTTACACATAAAAACATAACAAATTTGTCCATCATATTGTCATAGGATTTAATTTAAATGAACATACATACGTTCAGGCAAAATACTATCAATGTTGGTTTCAAACATTCTATTTGAATGTACGCGATGATGTCTATAGTATTTGGATGCTCGAAGCTTCAGCATAGATATTCTATATCAGATATCAGCGTTACACATAAAAACATAACAAGTTTGTCCATCAGTTCAGGCAAAACACTATCAATGTTGGTTTCAAAGATTCTACTTGAATGTACGCGATGATGTCTATAAAATTTGGTTGCTCGAAGCTTCAGCATAGATATTCCATATCAGATATCAGCGTTTCACATAAAAACATAACAAATTTGTCCATCATATTGTCATAGGATTTAATTTCAATGAACAAACATACGTTCAGGCAAAATACTATCAATGTTGGTTTCAAACATTCTACTTGAATGTACGCGATGATGTCTATAGTATTTGTATGCTCGAAGCTTCGGCATAGATATTCTATATCAGATATCAGCGTTACACAAAAAACATAACAATTTTGTCCATCAGTTCAGGCAAAACACTATCAATGTTGGTTTCAAAGATTCTACTTGAATGTACGCGACGATGTCTATAATATTTGGATGCTCGAAGCTTCGGCATAGATATCCATATCAGATATCAGCGTTACACATAAAAACATAACAAGTTTGTCCATCAGTTCAGGCAAAACACTATCAATGTTGGTTTCAAAGATTCTACTTGAATGTACGCGATGATGTCTATAAAATTTGGTTGCTCGAAGCTTCAGCATAGATATTCCATATCAGATATCAGCATTTCACATAAAAACATAACAAGTTTGTCAACAGTTCAGGCAAAACACTATCAATGTTGGTTTCAAAGATTCTAATTGAATGTACGCGACGATGTCTATAATATTTGGATGCTCGAAGCTTCGGCATAGATATTCCATATCAGATATCAGCGTTACACATAAAAACATAACAAATTTGTCCATCATATTGTCATAGGATTTAATTTAAATGAACAAACATACGTTCAGGCAAAATACTATCAATGTTGGTTTCAAACATTCTACTTGAATGTACGCGATGATGTCTATAGTATTTGGATGCTCGAAGCTTCGGCATAGATATTCTATATCAGATATCAGCGTTACACAAAAAACATAACAATTTTGTCCATCAGTTCAGGCAAAACACTATCAATGTTGGTTTCAAAGATTCTACTTGAATGTACGCGACGATGTCTATAATATTTGGATGCTCGAAGCTTCGGCATAGATATCCATATCAGATATCAGCGTTTCACATAAAAACACAACAAGTTTGTCCATCAGTTCAGGCAAAACACTATCAATGTTGGTTTCAAAGATTCTACTTGAATGTACGCGATGATGTCTATAATATTTGGATGCTCGAAGCTTCGGCATAGATATTCCGTATCAGATATCAGCGTTTCACATAAAAACATAATAAGTTTGTCCATCAGTTCAGGCAAAACACTATCAATGTTGGTTTCAAAGATTCTACTTGAATGTACGCGATGATGTCTATAATATTTGGATGCTCAAAGCTTCGGCATAGATATTCTATATCAGATATCAGCGTTACACATAAAAACATAACAAGTTTGTCCATCAGTTCAGGCAAAACACTATCAATGTTGGTTTCAAAGATTCTACTTGAATGTACGCGACGATGTCTATAATATTTGGATGCTCGAAGCTTCGGCACAGATATTCCATATCAGATATCAGCGTTACACATAAAAACATAACAAATTTGTCCATCATATTGTCATAGGATTTAATTTAAATGAACATACATACGTTCAGGCAAAATACTATCAATGTTGGTTTCAAACATTCTATTTGAATGTACGCGATGATGTCTATAGTATTTGGATGCTCGAAGCTTCAGCATAGATATTCTATATCAGATATCAGCGTTACACATAAAAACATAACAAGTTTGTCCATCAGTTCAGGCAAAACACTATCAATGTTGGTTTCAAAGATTCTACTTGAATGTACGCGATGATGTCTATAAAATTTGGTTGCTCGAAGCTTCAGCATAGATATTCCATATCAGATATCAGCGTTACACATAAAAACATAAGAAGTTTGTCCATCAGTTCAGGCAAAAAACTATCAATGTTGGTTTTAAAGATTCTACTTGAATGTACGCAACGATGTCTATATTATTTGGATGCTCGAAGTTTCGGCACAGATATTCCATATCAGATATCAGCGTTACACATAAAAACATAACAAATTAGTCCATCATATTGTCATAGGATTTAATTTAAATGAACAAACATACGTTCAGGCAAAATACTATCAATGTTGTTTTCAAACATTCTACTTGAATGTACGCGATGTCTATAGTATTTGGATGCTCGAAGCTTCGGCATAGATATTCCATATCAGATATCAGGGTTACACATAAAAACATAAGAAGTTTGTCCATCAGTTCAGGCAAAACACTATCAATGTTGGTTTCAAAGATTCTACTTGAATGTACGCGACGATGTCTATAATATTTGGATGCTCGAAGCTTCGGCATAGATATTCCATATCAGATATCAGCGTTTCACATAAAAACACAACAAGTTTGTCCATCAGTTCAGGCAAAACACTATCAATGTTGGTTTCAAAGATTCTACTTGAATGTACGCGATGATGTCTATAATATTTGGATGCTCGAAGCTTCGGCATAGATATTCCGTATCAGATATCAGCGTTTCACATAAAAACATAATAAGTTTGTCCATCAGTTCAGGCAAAACACTATCAATGTTGGTTTCAAAGATTCTACTTGAATGTACGCGATGATGTCTATAATATTTGGATGCTCAAAGCTTCGGCATAGATATTCTATATCAGATATCAGCGTTACACATAAAAACATAACAAGTTTGTCCATCAGTTCAGGCAAAACACTATCAATGTTGGTTTCAAAGATTCTACTTGAATGTACGCGATGATGTCTATAAAATTTGTTTGCTCGAAGCTTCAGCATAGATATTCCATATCAGATATCAGCATTTCACATAAAAACATAACAAGTTTGTCAACAGTTCAGGCAAAACACTATCAATGTTGGTTTCAAAGATTCTAATTGAATGTACGCGACGATGTCTATAATATTTGGATGCTCGAAGCTTCGGCATAGATATTCCATATCAGATATCAGCGTTACACATAAAAACATAACAAATTTGTCCATCATATTGTCACAGGATTTAATTTAAATGAACAAACATACGTTCAGGCAAAATACTATCAATGTTGGTTTCAAACATTCTACTTGAATGTACGCGATGATGTCTATAGTATTTGGATGCTCGAAGCTTCGGCATAGATATTCTATATCAGATATCAGCGTTACACAAAAAACATAACAATTTTGTCCATCAGTTCAGGCAAAACACTATCAATGTTGGTTTCAAAGATTCTACTTGAATGTACGCGATGATGTCTATAATATTTGGATGCTCGAAGCTTCGGCATAGAATATCCGTATCAGATATCAGCGTTTCACATAAAAACATAACAAGTTTGTCCATCAGTTCAGGCAAAACACTATCAATGTTGGTTTCAAAGATTCTACTTGAATGTACGCGATGATGTCTATAATATTTGGATGCTCGAAGCTTCGGCATAGATATTCCATATCAGATATCAGCGTTAGACATAAAAACATAACAAGTTTGTCCATCAGTTCAGGCAAAACACTATCAATGTTGGTTTTTAAAGATTCTACTTGAATGTACGCGATGATGTCTATAGTATTTGGATGCTCGAAGCTTCAGCATAGATATTCTATATCAGATATCAGCGTTAGACATAAAAACATGACAAGTTTGTCCATCAGTTCAGGCAAAACACTATCAATGTTGGTTTCAAAGATTCTACTTGAATGTACGCGATGATGTCTATAATATTTGGATGCTCGAAGCTTCGGCATAGATATTCCATATCAGATATCAGCATTTCACATAAAAACATAACAAGTTTGTCAACAGTTCAGGCAAAACACTATCAATGTTGGTTTCAAAGATTCAAATTGAATGTACGCGACGATGTCTATAATATTTGGATGCTCGAAGCTTCGGCATAGATATTCCATATCAGATATCAGCGTTACACATAAAAACATAACAAATTTGTCCATCATATTGTCATAGGATTTAATTTAAATGAACAAACATACGTTCAGGCAAAATACTATCAATGTTGGTTTCAAACATTCTACTTGAATGTACGCGATGATGTCTATAGTATTTGGATGCTCGAAGCTTCGGCATAGATATTCTATATCAGATATCAGCGTTACACAAAAAACATAACAATTTTGTCCATCAGTTCAGGCAAAACACTATCAATGTTGGTTTCAAAGATTCTACTTGAATGTACGCGATGATGTCTATAATATTTGGATGCTCGAAGCTTCGGCATAGAATATCCGTATCAGATATCAGCGTTTCACATAAAAACATAACAAGTTTGTCCATCAGTTCAGGCAAAACACTATCAATGTTGGTTTCAAACATTCTATTTGAATGTACGCGATGATGTCTATAGTATTTGGATGCTCGAAGCTTCAGCATAGATATTCTATATCAGATATCAGCGTTACACATAAAAACATAACAAGTTTGTCCATCAGTTCAGGCAAAACACTATCAATGTTGGTTTCAAAGATTCTACTTGAATGTACGCGATGATGTCTATAGTATTTGGATGCTCGAAGCTTCGGCATAGATATTCTATATCAGATATCAGCGTTACACATAAAAACATAACAAATTTGTCCATCATATTGTCATAGGATTTAATTTAAATGAACAAACATACGTTCAGGCAAAATACTATCAATGTTGTTTTCAGACATTCTACTTGAATGTACGCGATGTCTATAGTATTTGGATGCTCGAAACTTCGGCATAGATATTCTATATCAGATATCAGCGTTACACATAAAAACATAAGAAGTTTGTCCATCAGTTCAGGCAAAACACTATCAATGTTGGTTTCAAAGATTCTACTTGAATGTACGCGATGATGTCTATAATATTTGGATGCTCGAAGCTTCGGCATAGATATTCCATATCAGATATCAGCGTTAGACATAAAAACATAACAAGTTTGTCCATCAGTTCAGGCAAAACACTATCAATGTTGGTTTTTAAAGATTCTACTTGAATGTACGCGATGATGTCTATAGTATTTGGATGCTCGAAGCTTCAGCATAGATATTCTATATCAGATATCAGCGTTAGACATAAAAACATGACAAGTTTGTCCATCAGTTCAGGCAAAACACTATCAATGTTGGTTTCAAAGATTCTACTTGAATGTACGCGATGATGTCTATAATATTTGGATGCTCGAAGCTTCGGCATAGATATTCCATATCAGATATCAGCATTTCACATAAAAACATAACAAGTTTGTCAACAGTTCAGGCAAAACACTATCAATGTTGGTTTCAAAGATTCTAATTGAATGTACGCGACGATGTCTATAATATTTGGATGCTCGAAGCTTCGGCATAGATATTCCATATCAGATATCAGCGTTACACATAAAAACATAACAAATTTGTCCATCATATTGTCATAGGATTTAATTTAAATGAACAAACATACGTTCAGGCAAAATACTATCAATGTTGGTTTTTAAAGATTCTACTTGAATGTACGCGATGATGTCTATAGTATTTGGATGCTCGAAGCTTCAGCATAGATATTCTATATCAGATATCAGCGTTAGACATAAAAACATGACAAGTTTGTCCATCAGTTCAGGCAAAACACTATCAATGTTGGTTTCAAAGATTCTACTTGAATGTACGCGATGATGTCTATAATATTTGAATGCTCGAAGCTTCGGCATAGATATTCCATATCAGATATCAGCATTTCACATAAAAACATAACAAGTTTGTCAACAGTTCAGGCAAAACACTATCAATGTTGGTTTCAAAGATTCTAATTGAATGTACGCGACGATGTCTATAATATTTGGATGCTCGAAGCTTCGGCATAGATATTCCATATCAGATATCAGCGTTACACATAAAAACATAACAAATTTGTCCATCATATTGTCATAGGATTTAATTTAAATGAACAAACATACGTTCAGGCAAAATACTATCAATGTTGGTTTCAAACATTCTACTTGAATGTACGCGATGATGTCTATAGTATTTGGATGCTCGAAGCTTCGGCATAGATATTCTATATCAGATATCAGCGTTACACAAAAAACATAACAATTTTGTCCATCAGTTCAGGCAAAACACTATCAATGTTGGTTTCAAAGATTCTACTTGAATGTACGCGATGATGTCTATAATATTTGGATGCTCGAAGCTTCGGCATAGAATATCCGTATCAGATATCAGCGTTTCACATAAAAACATAACAAGTTTGTCCATCAGTTCAGGCAAAACACTATCAATGTTGGTTTCAAAGATTCTACTTGAATGTACGCGATGATGTCTATAATATTTGGATGCTCGAAGCTTCGGCATAGATATTCCATATCAGATATCAGCGTTTCACATAAAAACATAACAAGTTTGTCCATCAGTTCAGGCAAAACACTATCAATGTTGGTTTTTAAAGATTCTACTTGAATGTAAGCGATGATGTCTATAGTATTTGGATGCTCGAAGCTTCAGCATAGATATTCTATATCAGATATCAGCGTTAGACATAAAAACAAGACAAGTTTGTCCATCAGTTCAGGCAAAACACTATCAATGTTGGTTTCAAAGATTCTACTTGAATGTACGCGATGATGTCTATAATATTTGGATGCTCGAAGCTTCGGCATAGATATTCCATATCAGATATCAGCGTTACACATAAAAACATAACAAATTTGTCCATCATATTGTCATAGGATTTAATTTAAATGAACAAACATACGTTCAGGCAAAATACTATCAATGTTGGTTTCAAACATTCTACTTGAATGTACGCGATGATGTCTATAGTATTTGGATGCTCGAAGCTTCGGCATAGATATTCTATATCAGATATCAGCGTTACACAAAAAACATAACAATTTTGTCCATCAGTTCAGGCAAAACACTATCAATGTTGGTTTCAAAGATTCTACTTGAATGTACGCGATGATGTCTATAATATTTGGATGCTCGAAGCTTCGGCATAGAATATCCGTATCAGATATCAGCGTTTCAAATAAAAACATAACAAGTTTGTCCATCAGTTCAGGCAAAACACTATCAATGTTGGTTTCAAAGATTCTACTTGAATGTACGCGATGATGTCTACAATATTTGGATGCTCGAAGCTTCGGCATAGATATTCCATATCAGATATCAGCGTTAGACATAAAAACATAACAAGTTTGTCCATCAGTTCAGGCAAAACACTATCAATGTTGGTTTCAAAGATTCTACTTGAATGTACGCGATGATGTCTATAATATTTGGATGCTCGAAGCTTCGGCATAGATATTCCATATCAGATATCAGCGTTAGACATAAAAACATGACAAGTTTGTCCATCAGTTCAGGCAAAACACTATCAATGTTGGTTTCAAAGATTCTTCTTGAATGTACGCGATGATGTCTATAATATTTGGATGCTCGAAGCTTCGGCATAGATATTCCATATCAGATATCAGCGTTTCACATAAAAACATAACAAGTTTGTCCATCAGTTCAGGCAAAACACTATCAATGTTGGTTTCAAAGATTCTACTTGAATGTACGCGATGATGTCTATAATATTTGGATGCTCATAGCTTCGGCATAGATATTCTATATCAAATATCAGCGTTACACATAAAAACATAACAAGTTTGTCCATCAGTTCAGGCAAAACACTATCAATGTTGGTTTCAAAGATTCTACTTGAATGTACGCGATGATGTCTATAAAATTTGGTTGCTCGAAGCTTCAGCATAGATATTCCATATCAGATATCAGCGTTTCACATAAAAACATAACAAGTTTGTCCATCAGTTCAGGCAAAACACTATCAATGTTGGTTTCAAAGATTCTACTTGAATGTACGCGACGATGTCTATAATATTTGGATGCTCGAAGCTTCGGCATAGATATTCCATATCAGATATCAGCGTTACACATAAAAACATAACAAATTTGTCCATCATATTGTCATAGGATTTAATTTAAATGAACAAACATACGTTCAGGCAAAATACTATCAATGTTGGTTTCAAACATTCTACTTGAATGTACGCGATGATGTCTATAGTATTTGGATGCTCGAAGCTTCGGCATAGATATTCTATATCAGATATCAGCGTTACACAAAAAACATAACAATTTTGTCCATCAGTTCAGGCAAAACACTATCAAAGTTGGTTTCAAAGATACTTCTTGAATTTACGCGATGATGTCTATAAAATTTGGTTGCTCTAAGCTTCAGCATAGATATTCCATATCAGATATCAGCGTTTCGCATAAAAACATAACAAGTTTGTCCATCAGTTCAGGCAAAACACTATCAATGTTGGTTTCAAAGATTGTGCTTGAATGTACGCGACGATGTCTATAATATTTGGATGCTCGAAGCTTCGGCATAGATATTCCATATCAGATATCAGCGTTTCACATAAAAACACAACAAGTTTGTCCATCAGTTCAGGCAAAACACTATCAATGTTGGTTTCAAAGATTCTACTTGAATGTACGCGATGATGTCTATAATATTTGGATGCTCGAAGCTTCGGCATAGATATTCCGTATCAGATATCAGCGTTTCACATAAAAACATAACAAGTTTGTCCATCAGTTCAGGCAAAACACTATCAATGTTGGTTTCAAAGATTCTACTTGAATGTACGCGATGATGTCTATAATATTTGGATGCTCAAAGCTTCGGCATAGATATTCTATATCAGATATCAGCGTTACACATAAAAACATAACAAGTTTGTCCATCAGTTCAGGCAAAACACTATCAATGTTGGTTTCAAAGATTCTACTTGAATGTACGCGATGATGTCTATAAAATTTGGTTGCTCGAAGCTTCAACATAGATATTCCATATCAGATATCAGCGTTTCACATAAAAACATAACAAGTTTGTCCATCAGTTCAGGCAAAACACTATCAATGTTGGTTTTTAAAGATTCTACTTGAATGTACGCGATGATGTCTATAGTATTTGGATGCTCGAAGCTTCAGCATAGATATTCTATATCAGATATCAGCGTTAGACATAAAAACATGACAAGTTTGTCCATCAGTTCAGGCAAAACACTATCAATGTTGGTTTCAAAGATTCTACTTGAATGTACGCGATGATGTCTATAATATTTGGATGCTCGAAGCTTCGGCATAGATATTCCATATCAGATATCAGCATTTCACATAAAAACATAACAAGTTTGTCAACAGTTCAGGCAAAACACTATCAATGTTGGTTTCAAAGATTCTAATTGAATGTACGCGACGATGTCTATAATATTTGGATGCTCGAAGCTTCGGCATAGATATTCCATATCAGATATCAGCGTTACACATAAAAACATAACAAATTTGTCCATCATATTGTCATAGGATTTAATTTAAATGAACAAACATACGTTCAGGCAAAATACTATCAATGTTGGTTTTTAAAGATTCTACTTGAATGTACGCGATGATGTCTATAGTATTTGGATGCTCGAAGCTTCAGCATAGATATTCTATATCAGATATCAGCGTTAGACATAAAAACATGACAAGTTTGTCCATCAGTTCAGGCAAAACACTATCAATGTTGGTTTCAAAGATTCTACTTGAATGTACGCGATGATGTCTATAATATTTGAATGCTCGAAGCTTCGGCATAGATATTCCATATCAGATATCAGCATTTCACATAAAAACATAACAAGTTTGTCAACAGTTCAGGCAAAACACTATCAATGTTGGTTTCAAAGATTCTAATTGAATGTACGCGACGATGTCTATAATATTTGGATGCTCGAAGCTTCGGCATAGATATTCCATATCAGATATCAGCGTTACACATAAAAACATAACAAATTTGTCCATCATATTGTCATAGGATTTAATTTAAATGAACAAACATACGTTCAGGCAAAATACTATCAATGTTGGTTTCAAACATTCTACTTGAATGTACGCGATGATGTCTATAGTATTTGGATGCTCGAAGCTTCGGCATAGATATTCTATATCAGATATCAGCGTTACACAAAAAACATAACAATTTTGTCCATCAGTTCAGGCAAAACACTATCAATGTTGGTTTCAAAGATTCTACTTGAATGTACGCGATGATGTCTATAATATTTGGATGCTCGAAGCTTCGGCATAGAATATCCGTATCAGATATCAGCGTTTCACATAAAAACATAACAAGTTTGTCCATCAGTTCAGGCAAAACACTATCAATGTTGGTTTCAAAGATTCTACTTGAATGTACGCGATGATGTCTATAATATTTGGATGCTCGAAGCTTCGGCATAGATATTCCATATCAGATATCAGCGTTTCACATAAAAACATAACAAGTTTGTCCATCAGTTCAGGCAAAACACTATCAATGTTGGTTTTTAAAGATTCTACTTGAATGTAAGCGATGATGTCTATAGTATTTGGATGCTCGAAGCTTCAGCATAGATATTCTATATCAGATATCAGCGTTAGACATAAAAACAAGACAAGTTTGTCCATCAGTTCAGGCAAAACACTATCAATGTTGGTTTCAAAGATTCTACTTGAATGTACGCGATGATGTCTATAATATTTGGATGCTCGAAGCTTCGGCATAGATATTCCATATCAGATATCAGCGTTACACATAAAAACATAACAAATTTGTCCATCATATTGTCATAGGATTTAATTTAAATGAACAAACATACGTTCAGGCAAAATACTATCAATGTTGGTTTCAAACATTCTACTTGAATGTACGCGATGATGTCTATAGTATTTGGATGCTCGAAGCTTCGGCATAGATATTCTATATCAGATATCAGCGTTACACAAAAAACATAACAATTTTGTCCATCAGTTCAGGCAAAACACTATCAATGTTGGTTTCAAAGATTCTACTTGAATGTACGCGATGATGTCTATAATATTTGGATGCTCGAAGCTTCGGCATAGAATATCCGTATCAGATATCAGCGTTTCAAATAAAAACATAACAAGTTTGTCCATCAGTTCAGGCAAAACACTATCAATGTTGGTTTCAAAGATTCTACTTGAATGTACGCGATGATGTCTACAATATTTGGATGCTCGAAGCTTCGGCATAGATATTCCATATCAGATATCAGCGTTAGACATAAAAACATAACAAGTTTGTCCATCAGTTCAGGCAAAACACTATCAATGTTGGTTTCAAAGATTCTACTTGAATGTACGCGATGATGTCTATAATATTTGGATGCTCGAAGCTTCGGCATAGATATTCCATATCAGATATCAGCGTTAGACATAAAAACATGACAAGTTTGTCCATCAGTTCAGGCAAAACACTATCAATGTTGGTTTCAAAGATTCTACTTGAATGTACGCGATGATGTCTATAATATTTGGATGCTCGAAGCTTCGGCATAGATATTCCATATCAGATATCAGCGTTTCACATAAAAACATAACAAGTTTGTCCATCAGTTCAGGCAAAACACTATCAATGTTGGTTTCAAAGATTCTACTTGAATGTACGCGATGATGTCTATAATATTTGGATGCTCATAGCTTCGGCATAGATATTCTATATCAAATATCAGCGTTACACATAAAAACATAACAAGTTTGTCCATCAGTTCAGGCAAAACACTATCAATGTTGGTTTCAAAGATTCTACTTGAATGTACGCGATGATGTCTATAAAATTTGGTTGCTCGAAGCTTCAGCATAGATATTCCATATCAGATATCAGCGTTTCACATAAAAACATAACAAGTTTGTCCATCAGTTCAGGCAAAACACTATCAATGTTGGTTTCAAAGATTCTAATTGAATGTACGCGACGATGTCTATAATATTTGGATGCTCGAAGCTTCGGCATAGATATTCCATATCAGATATCAGCGTTACACATAAAAACATAACAAATTTGTCCATCATATTGTCATAGGATTTAATTTAAATGAACAAACATACGTTCAGGCAAAATACTATCAATGTTGGTTTCAAACATTCTACTTGAATGTACGCGATGATGTCTATAGTATTTGGATGCTCGAAGCTTCGGCATAGATATTCTATATCAGATATCAGCGTTACACAAAAAACATAACAATTTTGTCCATCAGTTCAGGCAAAACACTATCAAAGTTGGTTTCAAAGATACTTCTTGAATTTACGCGATGATGTCTATAAAATTTGGTTGCTCTAATCTTCAGCATAGATATTCCATATCAGATATCAGCGTTTCGCATAAAAACATAACAAGTTTGTCCATCAGTTCAGGCAAAACACTATCAATGTTGGTTTCAAAGATTGTGCTTGAATGTACGCGACGATGTCTATAATATTTGGATGCTCGAAGCTTCGGCATAGATATTCCATATCAGATATCAGCGTTTCACATAAAAACACAACAAGTTTGTCCATCAGTTCAGGCAAAACACTATCAATGTTGGTTTCAAAGATTCTACTTGAATGTACGCGATGATGTCTATAATATTTGGATGCTCGAAGCTTCGGCATAGATATTCCGTATCAGATATCAGCGTTTCACATAAAAACATAACAAGTTTGTCCATCAGTTCAGGCAAAACACTATCAATGTTGGTTTCAAAGATTCTACTTGAATGTACGCGATGATGTCTATAATATTTGGATGCTCAAAGCTTCGGCATAGATATTCTATATCAGATATCAGCGTTACACATAAAAACATAACAAGTTTGTCCATCAGTTCAGGCAAAACACTATCAATGTTGGTTTCAAAGATTCTACTTGAATGTACGCGATGATGTCTATAAAATTTGGTTGCTCGAAGCTTCAACATAGATATTCCATATCAGATATCAGCGTTTCACATAAAAACATAACAAGTTTGTCCATCAGTTCAGGCAAAACACTATCAATGTTGGTTTCAAAGATTCTACTTGAATGTACGCGACGATGTCTATAATATTTGGATGCTCGAAGCTTCTGCACAGATATTCCATATCAGATATCAGCGTTACACATAAAAACATATTAAATTTGTCCATCATATTGTCATAGGATTTAATTTAAATGAACAAACATACGTTCAGGCAAAATACTATCAATGTTGGTTTCAAACATTCTACTTGAATGTACGCGATGATGTCTATAGTATTTGTATGCTCGAAGCTTCGGCATAGATATTCTATATCAGATATCAGCGTTACACAAAAAACATAACAATTTTGTCCATCAGTTCAGGCAAAACACTATCAATGTTGGTTTCAAAGATTCTACTTGAATGTACGCGATGATGTCTATAATATTTGGATGCTCGAAGCTTCGGCATAGAATATCCGTATCAGATATCAGCGTTTCACATAAAAACATAACAAGTTTGTCCATCAGTTCAGGCAAAACACTATCAATGTTGGTTTCAAAGATTCTACTTGAATGTACGCGATGATGTCTATAAAATTTGGTTGCTCGAAGCTTCAGCATAGATATTCCATATCAGATATCAGCGTTACACATAAAAACATAACAAATTTGTCCATCATATTGTCATAGGATTTAATTTAAATGAACATACATACGTTCAGGCAAAATACTATCAATGTTGGTTTCAAACATTCTATTTGAATGTACGCGATGATGTCTATAGTATTTGGATGCTCGAAGCTTCAGCATAGATATTCTATATCAGATATCAGCGTTACACATAAAAACATAACAAGTTTGTCCATCAGTTCAGGCAAAACACTATCAATGTTGGTTTCAAAGATTCTACTTGAATGTACGCGATGATGTCTATAATATTTGGATGCTCGAAGCTTCGGCATAGATATTCTATATCAGATATCAGCGTTACACATAAAAACATAACAAATTTGTCCATCATATTGTCATAGGATTTAATTTAAATGAACAAACATACGTTCAGGCAAAATACTATCAATGTTGTTTTCAGACATTCTACTTGAATGTACGCGATGTCTATAGTATTTGGATGCTCGAAGCTTCGGCATAGATATTCTATATCAGATATCAGCGTTACACATAAAAACATAAGAAGTTTGTCCATCAGTTCAGGCAAAACACTATCAATGTTGGTTTCAAAGATTCTACTTGAATGTACGCGACGATGTCTATAATATTTGGATGCTCGAAGCTTCGGCATAGATATTCCATATCAGATATCAGCGTTTCACATAAAAACACAACAAGTTTGTCCATCAGTTCAGGCAAAACACTATCAATGTTGGTTTCAAAGATTCTACTTGAATGTACGCGATGATGTCTATAATATTGTGATGCTCGAAGCTTCGTCATAGATATTCCGTATCAGATATCAGCGTTTCACATAAAAACATAATAAGTTTGTCCATCAGTTCAGGCAAAACACTATCAATGTTGGTTTCAAAGATTCTACTTGAATGTACGCGATGATGTCTATAATATTTGGATGCTCAAAGCTTCGGCATAGATATTCTATATCAGATATCAGCGTTACACATAAAAACATAACAAGTTTGTCCATCAGTTCAGGCAAAACACTATCAATGTTGGTTTCAAAGATTCTACTTGAATGTACGCGATGATGTCTATAAAATTTGGTTGCTCGAAGCTTCAGCATAGATATTCCATATCAGATATCAGCATTTCACATAAAAACATAACAAGTTTGTCAACAGTTCAGGCAAAACACTATCAATGTTGGTTTCGAAGATTCTAATTGAATGTACGCGACGATGTCTATAATATTTGGATGCTCGAAGCTTCGGCATAGATATTCCATATCAGATATCAGCGTTACACATAAAAACATAACAAATTTGTCCATCATATTGTCATAGGATTTAATTTAAATGAACAAACATACGTTCAGGCAAAATACTATCAATGTTGGTTTCAAACATTCTACTTGAATGTACGCGATGATGTCTATAGTATTTGGATGCTCGAAGCTTCGGCATAGATATTCTATATCAGATATCAGCGTTACACAAAAAACATAACAATTTTGTCCATCAGTTCAGGCAAAACACTATCAAAGTTGGTTTCAAAGATACTTCTTGAATTTACGCGATGATGTCTATAAAATTTGGTTGCTCTAAGCTTCAGCATAGATATTCCATATCAGATATCAGCGTTTCGCATAAAAACATAACAAGTTTGTCCATCAGTTCAGGCAAAACACTATCAATGTTGGTTTCAAAGATTGTGCTTGAATGTACGCGACGATGTCTATAATATTTGGATGCTCGAAGCTTCGGCATAGATATTCCATATCAGATATCAGCGTTTCACATAAAAACACAACAAGTTTGTCCATCAGTTCAGGCAAAACACTATCAATGTTGGTTTCAAAGATTCTACTTGAATGTACGCGATGATGTCTATAATATTTGGATGCTCGAAGCTTCGGCATAGATATTCCGTATCAGATATCAGCGTTTCACATAAAAACATATTAAATTTGTCCATCATATTGTCATAGGATTTAATTTAAATGAACAAACATACGTTCAGGCAAAATACTATCAATGTTGGTTTCAAACATTCTACTTGAATGTACGCGATGATGTCTATAGTATTTGTATGCTCGAAGCTTCGGCATAGATATTCTATATCAGATATCAGCGTTACACAAAAAACATAACAATTTTGTCCATCAGTTCAGGCAAAACACTATCAAAGTTGGTTTCAAAGATACTTCTTGAATTTACGCGATGATGTCTATAAAATTTGGTTGCTCTAAGCTTCAGCATAGATATTCCATATCAGATATCAGCGTTTCGCATAAAAACATAACAAGTTTGTCCATCAGTTCAGGCAAAACACTATCAATGTTGGTTTCAAAGATTGTGCTTGAATGTACGCGACGATGTCTATAATATTTGGATGCTCGAAGCTTCGGCATAGATATTCCATATCAGATATCAGCGTTTCACATAAAAACACAACAAGTTTGTCCATCAGTTCAGGCAAAACACTATCAATGTTGGTTTCAAAGATTCTACTTGAATGTACGCGATGATGTCTATAATATTTGGATGCTCGAAGCTTCGGCATAGATATTCCGTGTCAGATATCAGCGTTTCACATAAAAACATAACAAGTTTGTCCATCAGTTCAGGCAAAACACTATCAATGTTGGTTTCAAAGATTCTACTTGAATGTACGCGATGATGTCTATAATATTTGGATGCTCAAAGCTTCGGCATAGATATTCTATATCAGATATCAGCGTTACACATAAAAACATAACAAGTTTGTCCATCAGTTCAGGCAAAACACTATCAATGTTGGTTTCAAAGATTCTACTTGAATGTACGCGATGATGTCTATAAAATTTGGTTGCTCGAAGCTTCAACATAGATATTCCATATCAGATATCAGCGTTTCACATAAAAACATAACAAGTTTGTCCATCAGTTCAGGCAAAACACTATCAATGTTGGTTTCAAAGATTCTACTTGAATGTACGCGACGATGTCTATAATATTTGGATGCTCGAAGCTTCTGCACAGATATTCCATATCAGATATCAGCGTTACACATAAAAACATATTAAATTTGTCCATCATATTGTCATAGGATTTAATTTAAATGAACAAACATACGTTCAGGCAAAATACTATCAATGTTGGTTTCAAACATTCTACTTGAATGTACGCGATGATGTCTATAGTATTTGTATGCTCGAAGCTTCGGCATAGATATTCTATATCAGATATCAGCGTTACACAAAAAACATAACAATTTTGTCCATCAGTTCAGGCAAAACACTATCAATGTTGGTTTCAAAGATTCTACTTGAATGTACGCGATGATGTCTATAATATTTGGATGCTCGAAGCTTCGGCATAGAATATCCGTATCAGATATCAGCGTTTCACATAAAAACATAACAAGTTTGTCCATCAGTTCAGGCAAAACACTATCAATGTTGGTTTCAAAGATTCTAATTGAATGTACGCGATGATGTCTATAAAATTTGGTTGCTCGAAGCTTCAGCATAGATATTCCATATCAGATATCAGCGTTACACATAAAAACATAACAAATTTGTCCATCATATTGTCATAGGATTTAATTTAAATGAACATACATACGTTCAGGCAAAATACTATCAATGTTGGTTTCAAACATTCTATTTGAATGTACGCGATGATGTCTATAGTATTTGGATGCTCGAAGCTTCAGCATAGATATTCTATATCAGATATCAGCGTTACACATAAAAACATAACAAGTTTGTCCATCAGTTCAGGCAAAACACTATCAATGTTGGTTTCAAAGATTCTACTTGAATGTACGCGATGATGTCTATAATATTTGGATGCTCGAAGCTTCGGCATAGATATTCTATATCAGATATCAGCGTTACACATAAAAACATATTAAATTTGTCCATCATATTGTCATAGGATTTAATTTAAATGAACAAACATACGTTCAGGCAAAATACTATCAATGTTGGTTTCAAACATTCTACTTGAATGTACGCGATGATGTCTATAGTATTTGTATGCTCGAAGCTTCGGCATAGATATTCTATATCAGATATCAGCGTTACACAAAAAACATAACAATTTTGTCCATCAGTTCAGGCAAAACACTATCAATGTTGGTTTCAAAGATTCTACTTGAATGTACGCGATGATGTCTATAATATTTGGATGCTCGAAGCTTCGGCATAGAATATCCGTATCAGATATCAGCGTTTCACATAAAAACATAACAAGTTTGTCCATCAGTTCAGGCAAAACACTATCAATGTTGGTTTCAAAGATTCTACTTGAATGTACGCGATGATGTCTATAAAATTTGGTTGCTCGAAGCTTCAGCATAGATATTCCATATCAGATATCAGCGTTACACATAAAAACATAACAAATTTGTCCATCATATTGTCATAGGATTTAATTTAAATGAACATACATACGTTCAGGCAAAATACTATCAATGTTGGTTTCAAACATTCTATTTGAATGTACGCGATGATGTCTATAGTATTTGGATGCTCGAAGCTTCAGCATAGATATTCTATATCAGATATCAGCGTTACACATAAAAACATAACAAGTTTGTCCATCAGTTCAGGCAAAACACTATCAATGTTGGTTTCAAAGATTCTACTTGAATGTACGCGATGATGTCTATAATATTTGGATGCTCGAAGCTTCGGCATAGATATTCTATATCAGATATCAGCGTTACACATAAAAACATAACAAATTTGTCCATCATATTGTCATAGGATTTAATTTAAATGAACAAACATACGTTCAGGCAAAATACTATCAATGTTGTTTTCAGACATTCTACTTGAATGTACGCGATGTCTATAGTATTTGGATGCTCGAAGCTTCGGCATAGATATTCTATATCAGATATCAGCGTTACACATAAAAACATAAGAAGTTTGTCCATCAGTTCAGGCAAAACACTATCAATGTTGGTTTCAAAGATTCTACTTGAATGTACGCGACGATGTCTATAATATTTGGATGCTCGAAGCTTCGGCATAGATATTCCATATCAGATATCAGCGTTTCACATAAAAACACAACAAGTTTGTCCATCAGTTCAGGCAAAACACTATCAATGTTGGTTTCAAAGATTCTACTTGAATGTACGCGATGATGTCTATAATATTGTGATGCTCGAAGCTTCGTCATAGATATTCCGTATCAGATATCAGCGTTTCACATAAAAACATAATAAGTTTGTCCATCAGTTCAGGCAAAACACTATCAATGTTGGTTTCAAAGATTCTACTTGAATGTACGCGATGATGTCTATAATATTTGGATGCTCAAAGCTTCGGCATAGATATTCTATATCAGATATCAGCGTTACACATAAAAACATAACAAGTTTGTCCATCAGTTCAGGCAAAACACTATCAATGTTGGTTTCAAAGATTCTACTTGAATGTACGCGATGATGTCTATAAAATTTGGTTGCTCGAAGCTTCAGCATAGATATTCCATATCAGATATCAGCATTTCACATAAAAACATAACAAGTTTGTCAACAGTTCAGGCAAAACACTATCAATGTTGGTTTCGAAGATTCTAATTGAATGTACGCGACGATGTCTATAATATTTGGATGCTCGAAGCTTCGGCATAGATATTCCATATCAGATATCAGCGTTACACATAAAAACATAACAAATTTGTCCATCATATTGTCATAGGATTTAATTTAAATGAACAAACATACGTTCAGGCAAAATACTATCAATGTTGGTTTCAAACATTCTACTTGAATGTACGCGATGATGTCTATAGTATTTGGATGCTCGAAGCTTCGGCATAGATATTCTATATCAGATATCAGCGTTACACAAAAAACATAACAATTTTGTCCATCAGTTCAGGCAAAACACTATCAATGTTGGTTTCAAAGATTCTACTTGAATGTACGCGATGATGTCTATAATATTTGGATGCTCGAAGCTTCGGCATAGAATATCCGTATCAGATATCAGCGTTTCACATAAAAACATAACAAGTTTGTCCATCAGTTCAGGCAAAACACTATCAATGTTGGTTTCAAAGATTCTACTTGAATGTACGCGATGATGTCTATAATATTTGGATGCTCGAAGCTTCGGCATAGATATTCCATATCAGATATCAGCGTTAGACATAAAAACATAACAAGTTTGTCCATCAGTTCAGGCAAAACACTATCAATGTTGGTTTCAAAGATTCTACTTGAATGTACGCGATGATGTCTTTAATATTTGGATGCTCGAAGCTTCGGCATAGAATATCCGTATCAGATATCAGCGTTTCAAATAAAAACATAACAAGTTTGTCCATCAGTTCAGGCAAAACACTATCAATGTTGGTTTCAAAGATTCTACTTGAATGTACGCGATGATGTCTATAATATTTGGATGCTCGAAGCTTCGGCATAGATATTCCATATCAGATATCAGCGTTAGACATAAAAACATAACAAGTTTGTCCATCAGTTCAGGCAAAACACTATCAATGTTGGTTTTTAAAGATTCTACTTGAATGTACGCGATGATGTCTATAATATTTGGATGCTCGAAGCTTCGGCATAGATATTCCATATCAGATATCAGCGTTTCACATAAAAACATAACAAGTTTGTCCATCAGTTCAGGCAAAACACTATCAATGTTGGTTTCAAAGATGCTACTTGAATGTACGCGATGATGTCTATAATATTTGGATGCTCATAGCTTCGGCATAGATATTCTATATCAAATATCAGCGTTACACATAAAAACATAACAAGTTTGTCCATCAGTTCAGGCAAAACACTATCAATGTTGGTTTCAAAGATTCTACTTGAATGTACGCGATGATGTCTATAATATTTGTATGCTCGAAGCTTCGGCATAGATATTCTATATCAGATATCAGCGTTACACATAAAAACATAACAAGTTTGTCCATCAGTTCAGGCAAAACACTATCAATGTTGGTTTCAAAGATTCTACTTGAATGTACGCGATGATGTCTATAATATTTGGATGCTCAAAGCTTCGGCATAGATATTCTATATCAGATATCAGCGTTACACATAAAAACATAACAAGTTTGTCCATCAGTTCAGGCAAAACACTATCAATGTTGGTTTCAAAGATTCTACTTGAATGTACGCGATGATGTCTTTAATATTTGGATGCTCGAAGCTTCGGCATAGAATATCCGTATCAGATATCAGCGTTTCAAATAAAAACATAACAAGTTTGTCCATCAGTTCAGGCAAAACACTATCAATGTTGGTTTCAAAGATTCTACTTGAATGTACGCGATGATGTCTATAATATTTGGATGCTCGAAGCTTCGGCATAGATATTCCATATCAGATATCAGCGTTAGACATAAAAACATAACAAGTTTGTCCATCAGTTCAGGCAAAACACTATCAATGTTGGTTTTTAAAGATTCTACTTGAATGTACGCGATGATGTCTATAGTATTTGGATGCTCGAAGCTTCAGCATAGATATTCTATATCAGATATCAGCGTTAGACATAAAAACATGACAAGTTTGTCCATCAGTTCAGGCAAAACACTATCAATGTTGGTTTCAAAGATTCTACTTGAATGTACGCGATGATGTCTATAATATTTGGATGCTCGAAGCTTCGGCATAGATATTCCATATCAGATATCAGCATTTCACATAAAAACATAACAAGTTTGTCAACAGTTCAGGCAAAACACTATCAATGTTGGTTTCAAAGATTCAAATTGAATGTACGCGACGATGTCTATAATATTTGGATGCTCGAAGCTTCGGCATAGATATTCCATATCAGATATCAGCGTTACACATAAAAACATAACAAATTTGTCCATCATATTGTCATAGGATTTAATTTAAATGAACAAACATACGTTCAGGCAAAATACTATCAATGTTGGTTTCAAACATTCTACTTGAATGTACGCGATGATGTCTATAGTATTTGGATGCTCGAAGCTTCGGCATAGATATTCTATATCAGATATCAGCGTTACACAAAAAACATAACAATTTTGTCCATCAGTTCAGGCAAAACACTATCAATGTTGGTTTCAAAGATTCTACTTGAATGTACGCGATGATGTCTATAATATTTGGATGCTCGAAGCTTCGGCATAGAATATCCGTATCAGATATCAGCGTTTCACATAAAAACATAACAAGTTTGTCCATCAGTTCAGGCAAAACACTATCAATGTTGGTTTCAAAGATTCTACTTGAATGTACGCGATGATGTCTATAATATTTGGATGCTCGAAGCTTCGGCATAGATATTCCATATCAGATATCAGCGTTTCACATAAAAACATAACAAGTTTGTCCATCAGTTCAGGCAAAACACTATCAATGTTGGTTTTTAAAGATTCTACTTGAATGTACGCGATGATGTCTATAGTATTTGGATGCTCGAAGCTTCAGCATAGATATTCTATATCAGATATCAGCGTTAGACATAAAAACATGACAAGTTTGTCCATCAGTTCAGGCAAAATTTTATCAATGTTGGTTTCAAAGATTCTACTTGAATGTACGCGATGATGTCTATAATATTTGGATGCTCGAAGCTTCGGCATAGATATTCCATATCAGATATCAGCGTTACACATAAAAACATAACAAATTTGTCCATCATATTGTCATAGGATTTAATTTAAATGAACAAACATACGTTCAGGCAAAATACTATCAATGTTGGTTTCAAACATTCTACTTGAATGTACGCGATGATGTCTATAATATTTGGATGCCGAAGCTTCGGCATAGATATTCTATATCAGATATCAGCGTTACACAAAAAACATAACAATTTTGTCCATCAGTTCAGGCAAAACACTATCAATGTTGGTTTCAAAGATTCTACTTGAATGTACGCGATGATGTCTATAATATTTGGATGCTCGAAGCTTCGGCATAGAATATCCGTATCAGATATCAGCGTTTCAAATAAAAACATAACAAGTTTGTCCATCAGTTCAGGCAAAACACTATCAATGTTGGTTTCAAAGATTCTACTTGAATGTACGCGATGATGTCTATAATATTTGGATGCTCGAAGCTTCGGCATAGAATATCCGTATCAGATATCAGCGTTTCACATAAAAACATAACAAGTTTGTCCATCAGTTCAGGCAAAACACTATCAATGTTGGTTTCAAAGATTCTACTTGAATGTACGCGATGATGTCTATAATATTTGGATGCTCGAAGCTTCGGCATAGATATTCCATATCAGATATCAGCGTTTCACATAAAAACATAACAAGTTTGTCCATCAGTTCAGGCAAAACACTATCAATGTTGGTTTTTAAAGATTCTACTTGAATGTACGCGATGATGTCTATAGTATTTGGATGCTCGAAGCTTCAGCATAGATATTCTATATCAGATATCAGCGTTAGACATAAAAACATGACAAGTTTGTCCATCAGTTCAGGCAAAATTTTATCAATGTTGGTTTCAAAGATTCTACTTGAATGTACGCGATGATGTCTATAATATTTGGATGCTCGAAGCTTCGGCATAGATATTCCATATCAGATATCAGCGTTACACATAAAAACATAACAAATTTGTCCATCATATTGTCATAGGATTTAATTTAAATGAACAAACATACGTTCAGGCAAAATACTATCAATGTTGGTTTCAAACATTCTACTTGAATGTACGCGATGATGTCTATAGTATTTGGATGCTCGAAGCTTCGGCATAGATATTCTATATCAGATATCAGCGTTACACAAAAAACATAACAATTTTGTCCATCAGTTCAGGCAAAACACTATCAATGTTGGTTTTAAAGATTCTACTTGAATGGACGCGATGATGTCTATAGTATTTGGATGCTCGAAGCTTCAGCATAGATATTCTATATCAGATATCAGCGTTAGACATAAAAACATGACAAGTTTGTCCATCAGTTCAGGCAAAACACTATCAATGTTGGTTTCAAAGGTTCTACTTGAATGTACGCGATGATGTCTATAATATTTGGATGCTCGAAGCTTCGGCATAGATATTCCATATCAGATATCAGCGTTTCACATAAAAACATAACAAGTTTGTCCATCAGTTCAGGCAAAACACTATCAATGTTGGTTTTAAAGATTCTACTTGAATGTACGCGATGATGTCTATAATATTTGGATGCTCATAGCTTCGGCATAGATATTCTATATCAAATATCAGCGTTACACATAAAAACATAACAAGTTTGTCCATCAGTTCAGGCAAAACACTATCAATGTTGGTTTTTAAAGATTCTACTTGAATGTACGCGATGATGTCTATAGTATTTGGATGCTCGAAGCTTCAGCATAGATATTCTATATCAGATATCAGCGTTAGACATAAAAACATGACAAGTTTGTCCATCAGTTCAGGCAAAACACTATCAATGTTGGTTTCAAAGATTCTACTTGAATGTACGCGATGATGTCTATAATATTTGTATGCTCGAAGCTTCGGCATAGATATTCTATATCAGATATCAGCGTTACACATAAAAACATAACAAGTTTGTCCATCAGTTCAGGCAAAACACTATCAATGTTGGTTTCAAAGATTCTACTTGAATGTACGCGATGATGTCTATAATATTTGGATGCTCAAAGCTTCGGCATAGATATTCTATATCAGATATCAGCGTTAGACATAAAAACATGACAAGTTTGTCCATCAGTTCAGGCAAAACACTATCAATGTTGGTTTCAAAGATTCTACTTGAATGTACGCGATGATGTCTATAATATTTGGATGCTCGAAGCTTCGGCATAGATATTCCATATCAGATATCAGCGTTTCACATAAAAACATAACAAGTTTGTCCATCAGTTCAGGCAAAACACTATCAATGTTGGTTTCAAAGATTCTACTTGAATGTACGCGATGATGTCTATAATATTTGGATGCTCATAGCTTCGGCATAGATATTCTATATCAAATATCAGCGTTACACATAAAAACATAACAAGTTTGTCCATCAGTTCAGGCAAAACACTATCAATGTTGGTTTCAAAGATTCTACTTGAATGTACGCGATGATGTCTATAATATTTGTATGCTCGAAGCTTCGGCATAGATATTCTATATCAGATATCAGCGTTACACATAAAAACATAACAAGTTTGTCCATCAGTTCAGGCAAAACACTATCAATGTTGGTTTCAAAGATTCTACTTGAATGTACGCGATGATGTCTATAATATTTGGATGCTCAAAGCTTCGGCATAGATATTCTATATCAGATATCAGCGTTACACATAAAAACATAACAAGTTTGTCCATCAGTTCAGGCAAAACACTATCAATGTTGGTTTCAAAGATTCTACTTGAATGTACGCGATGATGTCTATAAAATTTGGTTGCTCGAAGCTTCAGCATAGATATTCCATATCAGATATCAGCGTTTCACATAAAAACATAACAAGTTTGTCCATCAGTTCAGGCAAAACACTATCAATGTTGGTTTCAAAGATTCTACTTGAATGTACGCGACGATGTCTATAATATTTGGATGCTCGAAGCTTCGGCATAGATATTCCATATCAGATATCAGCGTTACACATAAAAACATTACAAGTTTGTCAACAGTTCAGGCAAAACACTATCAATGTTGGTTTCAAAGATTCTAATTGAATGTACGCGACGATGTCTATAATATTTGGATGCTCGAAGCTTCGGCATAGATATTCCATATCAGATATCAGCGTTACACATAAAAACATAACAAATTTGTCCATCATATTGTCACAGGATTTAATTTAAATGAACAAACATACGTTCAGGCAAAATACTATCAATGTTGGTTTCAAACATTCTACTTGAATGTACGCGATGATGTCTATAGTATTTGGATGCTCGAAGCTTCGGCATAGATATTCTATATCAGATATCAGCGTTACACTAAAAACATAACAATTTTGTCCATCAGTTCAGGCAAAACACTATCAATGTTGGTTTCAAAGATTCTACTTGAATGTACGCGATGATGTCTTTAATATTTGGATGCTCGAAGCTTCGGCATAGAATATTCGTATCAGATATCAGCGTTTCAAATAAAAACATAACAAGTTTGTCCATCAGTTCAGGCAAAACACTATCAATGTTGGTTTCAAAGATTCTACTTGAATGTACGCGATGATGTCTATAATATTTGGATGCTCAAAGCTTCGGCATAGATATTCTATATCAGATATCAGCGTTAGACATAAAAACATGACAAGTTTGTCCATCAGTTCAGGCAAAACACTATCAATGTTGGTTTCAAAGATTCTACTTGAATGTACGCGATGATGTCTATAAAATTTGGTTGCTCGAAGCTTCAGCATAGATATTCCATATCAGATATCAGCGTTTCACATAAAAACATAACAAGTTTGTCCATCAGTTCAGGCAAAACACTATCAATGTTGGTTTCAAAGATTCTACTTGAATGTACGCGATGATGTCTATAATATTTGGATGCTCAAAGCTTCGGCATAGATATTCTATATCAGATATCAGCGTTACACATAAAAACATAACAAGTTTGTCCATCAGTTCAGGCAAAACACTATCAATGTTGGTTTCAAAGATTCTACTTGAATGTACGCGATGATGTCTATAAAATTTGGTTGCTCGAAGCTTCAGCATAGATATTCCATATCAGATATCAGCGTTTCACATAAAAACATAACAAGTTTGTCCATCAGTTCAGGCAAAACACTATCAATGTTGGTTTCAAAGATTCTACTTGAATGTACGCGATGATGTCTATAATATTTGGATGCTCGAAGCTTCGGCATAGAATATCCGTATCAGATATCAGCGTTTCAAATAAAAACATAACAAGTTTGTCCATCAGTTCAGGCAAAACACTATCAATGTTGGTTTCAAAGATTCTACTTGAATGTACGCGATGATGTCTATAATATTTGGATGCTCGAAGCTTCGGCATAGATATTCCATATCAGATATCAGCGTTAGACATAAAAACATAACAAGTTTGTCCATCAGTTCAGGCAAAACACTATCAATGTTGGTTTTTAAAGATTCTACTTGAATGTACGCGATGATGTCTATAGTATTTGGATGCTCGAAGCTTCAGCATAGATATTCTATATCAGATATCAGCGTTAGACATAAAAACATGACAAGTTTGTCCATCAGTTCAGGCAAAACACTATCAATGTTGGTTTCAAAGATTCTACTTGAATGTACGCGATGATGTCTTTAATATTTGGATGCTCGAAGCTTCGGCATAGAATATCCGTATCAGATATCAGCGTTTCAAATAAAAACATAACAAGTTTGTCCATCAGTTCAGGCAAAACACTATCAATGTTGGTTTCAATGATTCTACTTGAATGTACGCGATGATGTCTATAATATTTGGATGCTCAAAGCTTCGGCATAGATATTCTATATCAGATATCAGCGTTAGACATAAAAACATGACAAGTTTGTCCATCAGTTCAGGCAAAACACTATCAATGTTGGTTTCAAAGATTCTACTTGAATGTACGCGATGATGTCTATAAAATTTGGTTGCTCGAAGCTTCAGCATAGATATTCCATATCAGATATCAGCGTTTCACATAAAAACATAACAAGTTTGTCCATCAGTTCAGGCAAAACACTATCAATGTTGGTTTCAAAGATTCTACTTGAATGTACGCGATGATGTCTATAATATTTGGATGCTCAAAGCTTCGGCATAGATATTCTATATCAGATATCAGCGTTACACATAAAAACATAACAAGTTTGTCCATCAGTTCAGGCAAAACACTATCAATGTTGGTTTCAAAGATTCTACTTGAATGTACGCGATGATGTCTATAAAATTTGGTTGCTCGAAGCTTCAGCATAGATATTCCATATCAGATATCAGCGTTTCACATAAAAACATAACAAATTTGTCCATCATATTGTCATAGGATTTAATTTCAATGAACAAACATACGTTCAGGCAAAATACTATCAATGTTGGTTTCAAACATTCTACTTGAATGTACGCGATGATGTCTATAGTATTTGTATGCTCGAAGCTTCGGCATAGATATTCTATATCAGATATCAGCGTTACACAAAAAACATAACAATTTTGTCCATCAGTTCATGCAAAACACTATCAATGTTGGTTTCAAAGATTCTACTTGAATGTACGCGATGATGTCTATAATATTTGGATGCTCGAAGCTTCGGCATAGAATATCCGTATCAGATATCAGCGTTTCACATAAAAACATAACAAGTTTGTCCATCAGTTCAGGCAAAACACTATCAATGTTGGTTTCAAAGATTCTACTTGAATGTACGCGACGATGTCTATAAAATTTGGTTGCTCGAAGCTTCAGCATAGATATTCCATATCAAATATCAGCGTTTCACATAAAAACATAACAAGTTTATCAATCAGTTCAGGCAAAACACTATCAATGTTGGTTTCAAAGATACTACTTGAATTTACGCGATGATGTCTATAAAATTTGGTTGCTCGAAGCTTCAGCATAGATATTCCATATCAGATATCAGCGTTTCACATAAAAACATAACAAGTTTGTCCATCAGTTCAGGCAAAACACTATCAATGTTGGTTTAAAAGATTCTACTTGAATGTACGCGACGATGTCTATAATATTTGGATGCTCGAAGCTTCGGCATAGATATTCCATATCAGATATCAGCGTTACACATAAAAACATAACAAATTTGTCCATCATATTGTCATAGGATTTAATTTAAATGAACAAACATACGTTCAGGCAAAATACTATCAATGTTGGTTTCAAACATTCTACTTGAATGTACGCGATGATGTCTATAGTATTTGGATGCTCGAAGCTTCGGCATAGATATTCTATATCAGATATCAGCGTTACACAAAAAACTTAACAATTTTGTCCATCAGTTCAGGCAAAACACTATCAATGTTGGTTTCAAAGATTCTACTTGAATGTACGCGACGATGTCTATAATATTTGGATGCTCGAAGCTTCGGCATAGATATCCATATCAGATATCAGCGTTTCACATAAAAACACAACAAGTTTGTCCATCAGTTCAGGCAAAACACTATCAATGTTGGTTTCAAAGATTCTACTTGAATGTACGCGATGATGTCTATAATATTTGGATGCTCGAAGCTTCGGCATAGATATTCCGTATCAGATATCAGCGTTTCACATAAAAACATAATAAGTTTGTCCATCAGTTCAGGCAAAACACTATCAATGTTGGTTTCAAAGATTCTACTTGAATGTACGCGATGATGTCTATAATATTTGGATGCTCAAAGCTTCGGCATAGATATTCTATATCAGATATCAGCGTTACACATAAAAACATAACAAGTTTGTCCATCAGTTCAGGCAAAACACTATCAATGTTGGTTTCAAAGATTCTACTTGAATGTACGCGACGATGTCTATAATATTTGGATGCTCGAAGCTTCGGCACAGATATTCCATATCAGATATCAGCGTTACACATAAAAACATAACAAATTTGTCCATCATATTGTCATAGGATTTAATTTAAATGAACATACATACGTTCAGGCAAAATACTATCAATGTTGGTTTCAAACATTCTATTTGAATGTACGCGATGATGTCTATAGTATTTGGATGCTCGAAGCTTCAGCATAGATATTCTATATCAGATATCAGCGTTACACATAAAAACATAACAAGTTTGTCCATCAGTTCAGGCAAAACACTATCAATGTTGGTTTCAAAGATTCTACTTGAATGTACGCGATGATGTCTTTAATATTTGGATGCTCGAAGCTTCGGCATAGAATATCCGTATCAGATATCAGCGTTTCAAATAAAAACATAACAAGTTTGTCCATCAGTTCAGGCAAAACACTATCAATGTTGGTTTCAATGATTCTACTTGAATGTACGCGATGATGTCTATAATATTTGGATGCTCAAAGCTTCGGCATAGATATTCTATATCAGATATCAGCGTTAGACATAAAAACATGACAAGTTTGTCCATCAGTTCAGGCAAAACACTATCAATGTTGGTTTCAAAGATTCTACTTGAATGTACGCGATGATGTCTATAAAATTTGGTTGCTCGAAGCTTCAGCATAGATATTCCATATCAGATATCAGCGTTTCACATAAAAACATAACAAGTTTGTCCATCAGTTCAGGCAAAACACTATCAATGTTGGTTTCAAAGATTCTACTTGAATGTACGCGATGATGTCTATAATATTTGGATGCTCAAAGCTTCGGCATAGATATTCTATATCAGATATCAGCGTTACACATAAAAACATAACAAGTTTGTCCATCAGTTCAGGCAAAACACTATCAATGTTGGTTTCAAAGATTCTACTTGAATGTACGCGATGATGTCTATAAAATTTGGTTGCTCGAAGCTTCAGCATAGATATTCCATATCAGATATCAGCGTTTCACATAAAAACATAACAAATTTGTCCATCATATTGTCATAGGATTTAATTTCAATGAACAAACATACGTTCAGGCAAAATACTATCAATGTTGGTTTCAAACATTCTACTTGAATGTACGCGATGATGTCTATAGTATTTGTATGCTCGAAGCTTCGGCATAGATATTCTATATCAGATATCAGCGTTACACAAAAAACATAACAATTTTGTCCATCAGTTCAGGCAAAACACTATCAATGTTGGTTTCAAAGATTCTACTTGAATGTACGCGATGATGTCTATATTATTTGGATGCTCGAAGCTTCGGCATAGAATATCCGTATCAGATATCAGCGTTTCACATAAAAACATAACAAGTTTGTCCATCAGTTCAGGCAAAACACTATCAATGTTGGTTTCAAAGATTCTACTTGAATGTACGCGACGATGTCTATAAAATTTGGTTGCTCGAAGCTTCAGCATAGATATTCCATATCAAATATCAGCGTTTCACATAAAAACATAACAAGTTTGTCAATCAGTTCAGGCAAAACACTATCAATGTTGGTTTCAAAGATACTACTTGAATTTACGCGATGATGTCTATAAAATTTGGTTGCTCGAAGCTTCAGCATAGATATTCCATATCAGATATCAGCGTTTCACATAAAAACATAACAAGTTTGTCCATCAGTTCAGGCAAAACACTATCAATGTTGGTTTAAAAGATTCTACTTGAATGTACGCGACGATGTCTATAATATTTGGATGCTCGAAGCTTCGGCATAGATATTCCATATCAGATATCAGCGTTACACATAAAAACATAACAAATTTGTCCATCATATTGTCATAGGATTTAATTTAAATGAACAAACATACGTTCAGGCAAAATACTATCAATGTTGGTTTCAAACATTCTACTTGAATGTACGCGATGATGTCTATAGTATTTGGATGCTCGAAGCTTCGGCATAGATATTCTATATCAGATATCAGCGTTACACAAAAAACATAACAATTTTGTCCATCAGTTCAGGCAAAACACTATCAATGTTGGTTTCAAAGATTCTACTTGAATGTACGCGACGATGTCTATAATATTTGGATGCTCGAAGCTTCGGCATAGATATCCATATCAGATATCAGCGTTTCACATAAAAACACAACAAGTTTGTCCATCAGTTCAGGCAAAACACTATCAATGTTGGTTTCAAAGATTCTACTTGAATGTACGCGATGATGTCTATAATATTTGGATGCTCGAAGCTTCGGCATAGATATTCCGTATCAGATATCAGCGTTTCACATAAAAACATAATAAGTTTGTCCATCAGTTCAGGCAAAACACTATCAATGTTGGTTTCAAAGATTCTACTTGAATGTACGCGATGATGTCTATAATATTTGGATGCTCAAAGCTTCGGCATAGATATTCTATATCAGATATCAGCGTTACACATAAAAACATAACAAGTTTGTCCATCAGTTCAGGCAAAACACTATCAATGTTGGTTTCAAAGATTCTACTTGAATGTACGCGACGATGTCTATAATATTTGGATGCTCGAAGCTTCGGCACAGATATTCCATATCAGATATCAGCGTTACACATAAAAACATAACAAATTTGTCCATCATATTGTCATAGGATTTAATTTAAATGAACATACATACGTTCAGGCAAAATACTATCAATGTTGGTTTCAAACATTCTATTTGAATGTACGCGATGATGTCTATAGTATTTGGATGCTCGAAGCATAGATATTCCATATCAGATATCAGCGTTTCACATAAAAACATAACAAATTTGTCCATCATATTGTCATAGGATTTAATTTCAATGAACAAACATACGTTCAGGCAAAATACTATCAATGTTGGTTTCAAACATTCTACTTGAATGTACGCGATGATGTCTATAGTATTTGTATGCTCGAAGCTTCGGCATAGATATTCTATATCAGATATCAGCGTTACACAAAAAACATAACAATTTTGTCCATCAGTTCAGGCAAAACACTATCAATGTTGGTTTCAAAGATTCTACTTGAATGTACGCGACGATGTCTATAATATTTGGATGCTCGAAGCTTCGGCATAGATATCCATATCAGATATCAGCGTTACACATAAAAACATAACAAGTTTGTCCATCAGTTCAGGCAAAACACTATCAATGTTGGTTTCAAAGATTCTACTTGAATGTACGCGATGATGTCTATAAAATTTGGTTGCTCGAAGCTTCAGCATAGATATTCCATATCAGATATCAGCATTTCACATAAAAACATAACAAGTTTGTCAACAGTTCAGGCAAAACACTATCAATGTTGGTTTCAAAGATTCTAATTGAATGTACGCGACGATGTCTATAATATTTGGATGCTCGAAGCTTCGGCATAGATATTCCATATCAGATATCAGCGTTACACATAAAAACATAACAAATTTGTCCATCATATTGTCATAGGATTTAATTTAAATGAACAAACATACGTTCAGGCAAAATACTATCAATGTTGGTTTCAAACATTCTACTTGAATGTACGCGATGATGTCTATAGTATTTGGATGCTCGAAGCTTCGGCATAGATATTCTATATCAGATATCAGCGTTACACAAAAAACATAACAATTTTGTCCATCAGTTCAGGCAAAACACTATCAATGTTGGTTTCAAAGATTCTACTTGAATGTACGCGACGATGTCTATAATATTTGGATGCTCGAAGCTTCGGCATAGATATCCATATCAGATATCAGCGTTTCACATAAAAACACAACAAGTTTGTCCATCAGTTCAGGCAAAACACTATCAATGTTGGTTTCAAAGATTCTACTTGAATGTACGCGATGATGTCTATAATATTTGGATGCTCGAAGCTTCGGCATAGATATTCCGTATCAGATATCAGCGTTTCACATAAAAACATAATAAGTTTGTCCATCAGTTCAGGCAAAACACTATCAATGTTGGTTTCAAAGATTCTACTTGAATGTACGCGATGATGTCTATAATATTTGGATGCTCGAAGCTTCGGCATAGAATATCCGTATCAGATATCAGCGTTTCAAATAAAAACATAACAAGTTTGTCCATCAGTTCAGGCAAAACACTATCAATGTTGGTTTCAAAGATTCTACTTGAATGTACGCGATGATGTCTATAATATTTGGATGCTCGAAGCTTCGGCATAGATATTCCATATCAGATATCAGCGTTAGACATAAAAACATAACAAGTTTGTCCATCAGTTCAGGCAAAACACTATCAATGTTGGTTTTTAAAGATTCTACTTGAATGTACGCGATGATGTCTATAGTATTTGGATGCTCGAAGCTTCAGCATAGATATTCTATATCAGATATCAGCGTTAGACATAAAAACATGACAAGTTTGTCCATCAGTTCAGGCAAAACACTATCAATGTTGGTTTCAAAGATTCTACTTGAATGTACGCGATGATGTCTTTAATATTTGGATGCTCGAAGCTTCGGCATAGAATATCCGTATCAGATATCAGCGTTTCAAATAAAAACATAACAAGTTTGTCCATCAGTTCAGGCAAAACACTATCAATGTTGGTTTCAATGATTCTACTTGAATGTACGCGATGATGTCTATAATATTTGGATGCTCAAAGCTTCGGCATAGATATTCTATATCAGATATCAGCGTTAGACATAAAAACATGACAAGTTTGTCCATCAGTTCAGGCAAAACACTATCAATGTTGGTTTCAAAGATTCTACTTGAATGTACGCGATGATGTCTATAAAATTTGGTTGCTCGAAGCTTCAGCATAGATATTCCATATCAGATATCAGCGTTTCACATAAAAACATAACAAGTTTGTCCATCAGTTCAGGCAAAACACTATCAATGTTGGTTTCAAAGATTCTACTTGAATGTACGCGATGATGTCTATAATATTTGGATGCTCAAAGCTTCGGCATAGATATTCTATATCAGATATCAGCGTTACACATAAAAACATAACAAGTTTGTCCATCAGTTCAGGCAAAACACTATCAATGTTGGTTTCAAAGATTCTACTTGAATGTACGCGATGATGTCTATAAAATTTGGTTGCTCGAAGCTTCAGCATAGATATTCCATATCAGATATCAGCGTTTCACATAAAAACATAACAAATTTGTCCATCATATTGTCATAGGATTTAATTTCAATGAACAAACATACGTTCAGGCAAAATACTATCAATGTTGGTTTCAAACATTCTACTTGAATGTACGCGATGATGTCTATAGTATTTGTATGCTCGAAGCTTCGGCATAGATATTCTATATCAGATATCAGCGTTACACAAAAAACATAACAATTTTGTCCATCAGTTCAGGCAAAACACTATCAATGTTGGTTTCAAAGATTCTACTTGAATGTACGCGATGATGTCTATAATATTTGGATGCTCGAAGCTTCGGCATAGAATATCCGTATCAGATATCAGCGTTTCACATAAAAACATAACAAGTTTGTCCATCAGTTCAGGCAAAACACTATCAATGTTGGTTTCAAAGATTCTACTTGAATGTACGCGACGATGTCTATAAAATTTGGTTGCTCGAAGCTTCAGCATAGATATTCCATATCAAATATCAGCGTTTCACATAAAAACATAACAAGTTTATCAATCAGTTCAGGCAAAACACTATCAATGTTGGTTTCAAAGATACTACTTGAATTTACGCGATGATGTCTATAAAATTTGGTTGCTCGAAGCTTCAGCATAGATATTCCATATCAGATATCAGCGTTTCACATAAAAACATAACAAGTTTGTCCATCAGTTCAGGCAAAACACTATCAATGTTGGTTTAAAAGATTCTACTTGAATGTACGCGACGATGTCTATAATATTTGGATGCTCGAAGCTTCGGCATAGATATTCCATATCAGATATCAGCGTTACACATAAAAACATAACAAATTTGTCCATCATATTGTCATAGGATTTAATTTAAATGAACAAACATACGTTCAGGCAAAATACTATCAATGTTGGTTTCAAACATTCTACTTGAATGTACGCGATGATGTCTATAGTATTTGGATGCTCGAAGCTTCGGCATAGATATTCTATATCAGATATCAGCGTTACACAAAAAACATAACAATTTTGTCCATCAGTTCAGGCAAAACACTATCAATGTTGGTTTCAAAGATTCTACTTGAATGTACGCGACGATGTCTATAATATTTGGATGCTCGAAGCTTCGGCATAGATATCCATATCAGATATCAGCGTTTCACATAAAAACACAACAAGTTTGTCCATCAGTTCAGGCAAAACACTATCAATGTTGGTTTCAAAGATTCTACTTGAATGTACGCGATGATGTCTATAATATTTGGATGCTCGAAGCTTCGGCATAGATATTCCGTATCAGATATCAGCGTTTCACATAAAAACATAATAAGTTTGTCCATCAGTTCAGGCAAAACACTATCAATGTTGGTTTCAAAGATTCTACTTGAATGTACGCGATGATGTCTTTAATATTTGGATGCTCGAAGCTTCGGCATAGAATATCCGTATCAGATATCAGCGTTTCAAATAAAAACATAACAAGTTTGTCCATCAGTTCAGGCAAAACACTATCAATGTTGGTTTCAATGATTCTACTTGAATGTACGCGATGATGTCTATAATATTTGGATGCTCAAAGCTTCGGCATAGATATTCTATATCAGATATCAGCGTTAGACATAAAAACATGACAAGTTTGTCCATCAGTTCAGGCAAAACACTATCAATGTTGGTTTCAAAGATTCTACTTGAATGTACGCGATGATGTCTATAAAATTTGGTTGCTCGAAGCTTCAGCATAGATATTCCATATCAGATATCAGCGTTTCACATAAAAACATAACAAGTTTGTCCATCAGTTCAGGCAAAACACTATCAATGTTGGTTTCAAAGATTCTACTTGAATGTACGCGATGATGTCTATAATATTTGGATGCTCAAAGCTTCGGCATAGATATTCTATATCAGATATCAGCGTTACACATAAAAACATAACAAGTTTGTCCATCAGTTCAGGCAAAACACTATCAATGTTGGTTTCAAAGATTCTACTTGAATGTACGCGATGATGTCTATAAAATTTGGTTGCTCGAAGCTTCAGCATAGATATTCCATATCAGATATCAGCGTTTCACATAAAAACATAACAAATTTGTCCATCATATTGTCATAGGATTTAATTTCAATGAACAAACATACGTTCAGGCAAAATACTATCAATGTTGGTTTCAAACATTCTACTTGAATGTACGCGATGATGTCTATAGTATTTGTATGCTCGAAGCTTCGGCATAGATATTCTATATCAGATATCAGCGTTACACAAAAAACATAACAATTTTGTCCATCAGTTCAGGCAAAACACTATCAATGTTGGTTTCAAAGATTCTACTTGAATGTACGCGATGATGTCTATAATATTTGGATGCTCGAAGCTTCGGCATAGAATATCCGTATCAGATATCAGCGTTTCACATAAAAACATAACAAGTTTGTCCATCAGTTCAGGCAAAACACTATCAATGTTGGTTTCAAAGATTCTACTTGAATGTACGCGACGATGTCTATAAAATTTGGTTGCTCGAAGCTTCAGCATAGATATTCCATATCAAATATCAGCGTTTCACATAAAAACATAACAAGTTTGTCAATCAGTTCAGGCAAAACACTATCAATGTTGGTTTCAAAGATACTACTTGAATTTACGCGATGATGTCTATAAAATTTGGTTGCTCGAAGCTTCAGCATAGATATTCCATATCAGATATCAGCGTTTCACATAAAAACATAACAAGTTTGTCCATCAGTTCAGGCAAAACACTATCAATGTTGGTTTCAAAGATTCTACTTGAATGTACGCGACGATGTCTATAATATTTGGATGCTCGAAGCTTCGGCACAGATATTCCATATCAGATATCAGCGTTACACATAAAAACATAACAAATTTGTCCATCATATTGTCATAGGATTTAATTTAAATGAACATACATACGTTCAGGCAAAATACTATCAATGTTGGTTTCAAACATTCTATTTGAATGTACGCGATGATGTCTATAGTATTTGGATGCTCGAAGCTTCAGCATAGATATTCTATATCAGATATCAGCGTTACACATAAAAACATAACAAGTTTGTCCATCAGTTCAGGCAAAACACTATCAATGTTGGTTTCAAAGATTCTACTTGAATGTACGCGATGATGTCTATAAAATTTGGTTGCTCGAAGCTTCAGCATAGATATTCCATATCAGATATCAGCGTTTCACATAAAAACATAACAAATTTGTCCATCATATTGTCATAGGATTTAATTTCAATGAACAAACATACGTTCAGGCAAAATACTATCAATGTTGGTTTCAAACATTCTACTTGAATGTACGCGATGATGTCTATAGTATTTGTATGCTCGAAGCTTCGGCATAGATATTCTATATCAGATATCAGCGTTACACAAAAAACATAACAATTTTGTCCATCAGTTCAGGCAAAACACTATCAATGTTGGTTTCAAAGATTCTACTTGAATGTACGCGACGATGTCTATAATATTTGGATGCTCGAAGCTTCGGCATAGATATCCATATCAGATATCAGCGTTACACATAAAAACATAACAAGTTTGTCCATCAGTTCAGGCAAAACACTATCAATGTTGGTTTCAAAGATTCTACTTGAATGTACGCGATGATGTCTATAAAATTTGGTTGCTCGAAGCTTCAGCATAGATATTCCATATCAGATATCAGCGTTTCACATAAAAACATAACAAATTTGTCCATCATATTGTCATAGGATTTAATTTCAATGAACAAACATACGTTCAGGCAAAATACTATCAATGTTGGTTTCAAACATTCTACTTGAATGTACGCGATGATGTCTATAGTATTTGTATGCTCGAAGCTTCGGCATAGATATTCTATATCAGATATCAGCGTTACACAAAAAACATAACAATTTTGTCCATCAGTTCAGGCAAAACACTATCAATGTTGGTTTCAAAGATTCTACTTGAATGTACGCGATGATGTCTATAATATTTGGATGCTCGAAGCTTCGGCATAGAATATCCGTATCAGATATCAGCGTTTCACATAAAAACATAACAAGTTTGTCCATCAGTTCAGGCAAAACACTATCAATGTTGGTTTCAAAGATTCTACTTGAATGTACGCGACGATGTCTATAAAATTTGGTTGCTCGAAGCTTCAGCATAGATATTCCATATCAAATATCAGCGTTTCACATAAAAACATAACAAGTTTGTCAATCAGTTCAGGCAAAACACTATCAATGTTGGTTTCAAAGATACTACTTGAATTTACGCGATGATGTCTATAAAATTTGGTTGCTCGAAGCTTCAGCATAGATATTCCATATCAGATATCAGCGTTTCACATAAAAACATAACAAGTTTGTCCATCAGTTCAGGCAAAACACTATCAATGTTGGTTTAAAAGATTCTACTTGAATGTACGCGACGATGTCTATAATATTTGGATGCTCGAAGCTTCGGCATAGATATTCCATATCAGATATCAGCGTTACACATAAAAACATAACAAATTTGTCCATCATATTGTCATAGGATTTAATTTAAATGAACAAACATACGTTCAGGCAAAATACTATCAATGTTGGTTTCAAACATTCTACTTGAATGTACGCGATGATGTCTATAGTATTTGGATGCTCGAAGCTTCGGCATAGATATTCTATATCAGATATCAGCGTTACACAAAAAACATAACAATTTTGTCCATCAGTTCAGGCAAAACACTATCAATGTTGGTTTCAAAGATTCTACTTGAATGTACGCGACGATGTCTATAATATTTGGATGCTCGAAGCTTCGGCATAGATATCCATATCAGATATCAGCGTTTCACATAAAAACACAACAAGTTTGTCCATCAGTTCAGGCAAAACACTATCAATGTTGGTTTCAAAGATTCTACTTGAATGTACGCGATGATGTCTATAATATTTGGATGCTCGAAGCTTCGGCATAGATATTCCGTATCAGATATCAGCGTTTCACATAAAAACATAATAAGTTTGTCCATCAGTTCAGGCAAAACACTATCAATGTTGGTTTCAAAGATTCTACTTGAATGTACGCGATGATGTCTATAATATTTGGATGCTCAAAGCTTCGGCATAGATATTCTATATCAGATATCAGCGTTACACATAAAAACATAACAAGTTTGTCCATCAGTTCAGGCAAAACACTATCAATGTTGGTTTCAAAGATTCTACTTGAATGTACGCGACGATGTCTATAATATTTGGATGCTCGAAGCTTCGGCACAGATATTCCATATCAGATATCAGCGTTACACATAAAAACATAACAAATTTGTCCATCATATTGTCATAGGATTTAATTTAAATGAACATACATACGTTCAGGCAAAATACTATCAATGTTGGTTTCAAACATTCTATTTGAATGTACGCGATGATGTCTATAGTATTTGGATGCTCGAAGCTTCAGCATAGATATTCTATATCAGATATCAGCGTTACACATAAAAACATAACAAGTTTGTCCATCAGTTCAGGCAAAACACTATCAATGTTGGTTTCAAAGATTCTACTTGAATGTACGCGATGATGTCTATAAAATTTGGTTGCTCGAAGCTTCAGCATAGATATTCCATATCAGATATCAGCGTTTCACATAAAAACATAACAAATTTGTCCATCATATTGTCATAGGATTTAATTTCAATGAACAAACATACGTTCAGGCAAAATACTATCAATGTTGGTTTCAAACATTCTACTTGAATGTACGCGATGATGTCTATAGTATTTGTATGCTCGAAGCTTCGGCATAGATATTCTATATCAGATATCAGCGTTACACAAAAAACATAACAATTTTGTCCATCAGTTCAGGCAAAACACTATCAATGTTGGTTTCAAAGATTCTACTTGAATGTACGCGACGATGTCTATAATATTTGGATGCTCGAAGCTTCGGCATAGATATCCATATCAGATATCAGCGTTACACATAAAAACATAACAAGTTTGTCCATCAGTTCAGGCAAAACACTATCAATGTTGGTTTCAAAGATTCTACTTGAATGTACGCGATGATGTCTATAAAATTTGGTTGCTCGAAGCTTCAGCATAGATATTCCATATCAGATATCAGCATTTCACATAAAAACATAACAAGTTTGTCAACAGTTCAGGCAAAACACTATCAATGTTGGTTTCAAAGATTCTAATTGAATGTACGCGACGATGTCTATAATATTTGGATGCTCGAAGCTTCGGCATAGATATTCCATATCAGATATCAGCGTTACACATAAAAACATAACAAATTTGTCCATCATATTGTCATAGGATTTAATTTAAATGAACAAACATACGTTCAGGCAAAATACTATCAATGTTGGTTTCAAACATTCTACTTGAATGTACGCGATGATGTCTATAGTATTTGGATGCTCGAAGCTTCGGCATAGATATTCTATATCAGATATCAGCGTTACACAAAAAACATAACAATTTTGTCCATCAGTTCAGGCAAAACACTATCAATGTTGGTTTCAAAGATTCTACTTGAATGTACGCGACGATGTCTATAATATTTGGATGCTCGAAGCTTCGGCATAGATATCCATATCAGATATCAGCGTTTCACATAAAAACACAACAAGTTTGTCCATCAGTTCAGGCAAAACACTATCAATGTTGGTTTCAAAGATTCTACTTGAATGTACGCGATGATGTCTATAATATTTGGATGCTCGAAGCTTCGGCATAGATATTCCGTATCAGATATCAGCGTTTCACATAAAAACATAATAAGTTTGTCCATCAGTTCAGGCAAAACACTATCAATGTTGGTTTCAAAGATTCTACTTGAATGTACGCGATGATGTCTATAATATTTGGATGCTCAAAGCTTCGGCATAGATATTCTATATCAGATATCAGCGTTACACATAAAAACATAACAAGTTTGTCCATCAGTTCAGGCAAAACACTATCAATGTTGGTTTCAAAGATTCTACTTGAATGTACGCGACGATGTCTATAATATTTGGATGCTCGAAGCTTCGGCACAGATATTCCATATCAGATATCAGCGTTACACATAAAAACATAACAAATTTGTCCATCATATTGTCATAGGATTTAATTTAAATGAACATACATACGTTCAGGCAAAATACTATCAATGTTGGTTTCAAACATTCTATTTGAATGTACGCGATGATGTCTATAGTATTTGGATGCTCGAAGCTTCAGCATAGATATTCTATATCAGATATCAGCGTTACACATAAAAACATAACAAGTTTGTCCATCAGTTCAGGCAAAACACTATCAATGTTGGTTTCAAAGATTCTACTTGAATGTACGCGATGATGTCTATAAAATTTGGTTGCTCGAAGCTTCAGCATAGATATTCCATATCAGATATCAGCGTTACACATAAAAACATAAGAAGTTTGTCCATCAGTTCAGGCAAAAAACTATCAATGTTGGTTTTAAAGATTCTACTTGAATGTACGCAACGATGTCTATATTATTTGGATGCTCGAAGTTTCGGCACAGATATTCCATATCAGATATCAGCGTTACACATAAAAACATAACAAATTAGTCCATCATATTGTCATAGGATTTAATTTAAATGAACAAACATACGTTCAGGCAAAATACTATCAATGTTGTTTTCAAACATTCTACTTGAATGTACGCGATGTCTATAGTATTTGGATGCTCGAAGCTTCGGCATAGATATTCCATATCAGATATCAGGGTTACACATAAAAACATAAGAAGTTTGTCCATCAGTTCAGGCAAAACACTATCAATGTTGGTTTCAAAGATTCTACTTGAATGTACGCGACGATGTCTATAATATTTGGATGCTCGAAGCTTCGGCATAGATATTCCATATCAGATATCAGCGTTTCACATAAAAACACAACAAGTTTGTCCATCAGTTCAGGCAAAACACTATCAATGTTGGTTTCAAAGATTCTACTTGAATGTACGCGATGATGTCTATAATATTTGGATGCTCGAAGCTTCGGCATAGATATTCCGTATCAGATATCAGCGTTTCACATAAAAACATAATAAGTTTGTCCATCAGTTCAGGCAAAACACTATCAATGTTGGTTTCAAAGATTCTACTTGAATGTACGCGATGATGTCTATAATATTTGGATGCTCAAAGCTTCGGCATAGATATTCTATATCAGATATCAGCGTTACACATAAAAACATAACAAGTTTGTCCATCAGTTCAGGCAAAACACTATCAATGTTGGTTTCAAAGATTCTACTTGAATGTACGCGATGATGTCTATAAAATTTGGTTGCTCGAAGCTTCAGCATAGATATTCCATATCAGATATCAGCATTTCACATAAAAACATAACAAGTTTGTCAACAGTTCAGGCAAAACACTATCAATGTTGGTTTCAAAGATTCTAATTGAATGTACGCGACGATGTCTATAATATTTGGATGCTCGAAGCTTCGGCATAGATATTCCATATCA
This sequence comes from Melinaea menophilus ssp. n. AW-2005, assembly GCA_918358695.1. Taxonomy (NCBI): domain Eukaryota; kingdom Metazoa; phylum Arthropoda; class Insecta; order Lepidoptera; family Nymphalidae; genus Melinaea; species Melinaea menophilus. The sequence goes on along the minus strand of OU911055.1, from coordinate 6,964,252 downwards.
GATATCAGCGTTACACATAAAAACATAACAAATTTGTCCATCATATTGTCACAGGATTTAATTTAAATGAACAAACATACGTTCAGGCAAAATACTATCAATGTTGGTTTCAAACATTCTACTTGAATGTACGCGATGATGTCTATAGTATTTGGATGCTCGAAGCTTCGGCATAGATATTCTATATCAGATATCAGCGTTACACAAAAAACATAACAATTTTGTCCATCAGTTCAGGCAAAACACTATCAATGTTGGTTTCAAAGATTCTACTTGAATGTACGCGATGATGTCTATAATATTTGGATGCTCGAAGCTTCGGCATAGAATATCCGTATCAGATATCAGCGTTTCACATAAAAACATAACAAGTTTGTCCATCAGTTCAGGCAAAACACTATCAATGTTGGTTTCAAAGATTCTACTTGAATGTACGCGATGATGTCTATAATATTTGGATGCTCGAAGCTTCGGCATAGATATTCCATATCAGATATCAGCGTTAGACATAAAAACATAACAAGTTTGTCCATCAGTTCAGGCAAAACACTATCAATGTTGGTTTTTAAAGATTCTACTTGAATGTACGCGATGATGTCTATAGTATTTGGATGCTCGAAGCTTCAGCATAGATATTCTATATCAGATATCAGCGTTAGACATAAAAACATGACAAGTTTGTCCATCAGTTCAGGCAAAACACTATCAATGTTGGTTTCAAAGATTCTACTTGAATGTACGCGATGATGTCTATAATATTTGGATGCTCGAAGCTTCGGCATAGATATTCCATATCAGATATCAGCATTTCACATAAAAACATAACAAGTTTGTCAACAGTTCAGGCAAAACACTATCAATGTTGGTTTCAAAGATTCTAATTGAATGTACGCGACGATGTCTATAATATTTGGATGCTCGAAGCTTCGGCATAGATATTCCATATCAGATATCAGCGTTACACATAAAAACATAACAAATTTGTCCATCATATTGTCATAGGATTTAATTTAAATGAACAAACATACGTTCAGGCAAAATACTATCAATGTTGGTTTCAAACATTCTACTTGAATGTACGCGATGATGTCTATAGTATTTGGATGCTCGAAGCTTCGGCATAGATATTCTATATCAGATATCAGCGTTACACAAAAAACATAACAATTTTGTCCATCAGTTCAGGCAAAACACTATCAATGTTGGTTTCAAAGATTCTACTTGAATGTACGCGATGATGTCTATAATATTTGGATGCTCGAAGCTTCGGCATAGATATTCCGTATCAGATATCAGCGTTTCACATAAAAACATAATAAGTTTGTCCATCAGTTCAGGCAAAACACTATCAATGTTGGTTTCAAAGATTCTACTTGAATGTACGCGATGATGTCTATAATATTTGGATGCTCAAAGCTTCGGCATAGATATTCTATGTCAGATATCAGCGTTACACATAAAAACATAACAAGTTTGTCCATCAGTTCAGGCAAAACACTATCAATGTTGGTTTCAAAGATTCTACTTGAATGTACGCGACGATGTCTATAATATTTGGATGCTCGAAGCTTCGGCACAGATATTCCATATCAGATATCAGCGTTACACATAAAAACAACAAATTTGTCCATCATATTGTCATAGGATTTAATTTAAATGAACATACATACGTTCAGGCAAAATACTATCAATGTTGGTTTCAAACATTCTATTTGAATGTACGCGATGATGTCTATAGTATTTGGATGCTCGAAGCTTCAGCATAGATATTCTATATCAGATATCAGCGTTACACATAAAAACATAACAAGTTTGTCCATCAGTTCAGGCAAAACACTATCAATGTTGGTTTCAAAGATTCTACTTGAATGTACGCGATGATGTCTATAATATTTGGATGCTCGAAGCTTCGGCATAGATATTCTATATCAGATATCAGCGTTACACATAAAAACATAACAAGTTTGTCCATCAGTTCAGGCAAAACACTATCAATGTTGGTTTCAAGAATTCTACTTGAATGTACGCGATGATGTCTATAAAATTTGGTTGCTCGAAGCTTCAGCATAGATATTCCATATCAGATATCAGCGTTACACATAAAAACATAAGAAGTTTGTCCATCAGTTCAGGCAAAAAACTATCAATGTTGGTTTCAAAGATTCAACTTGAATGTACGCGACGATGTCTATAATATTTGGATGCTCGAAGTTTCGGCACAGATATTCCATATCAGATATCAGCGTTACACATAAAAACATAACAAATTTGTCCATCATATTGTCATAGGATTTAATTTAAATGAACAAACATACGTTCAGGCAAAATACTATCAATGTTGTTTTCAAACATTCTACTTGAATGTACGCGATGTCTATAGTATTTGGATGCTCGAAGCTTCGGCATAGATATTCTATATCAGATATCAGGGTTACACATAAAAACATAAGAAGTTTGTCCATCAGTTCAGGCAAAACACTATCAATGTTGGTTTCAAAGATTCTACTTGAATGTACGCGACGATGTCTATAATATTTGGATGCTCGAAGCTTCGGCATAGATATTCCATATCAGATATCAGCGTTTCACATAAAAACACAACAAGTTTGTCCATCAGTTCAGGCAAAACACTATCAATGTTGGTTTCAAAGATTCTACTTGAATGTACGCGATGATGTCTATAATATTTGGATGCTCGAAGCTTCGGCATAGATATTCCGTATCAGATATCAGCGTTACACATAAAAACATAACAAGTTTGTCCATCAGTTCAGGCAAAACACTATCAATGTTGGTTTCAAAGATTCTACTTGAATGTACGCGATGATGTCTATAAAATTTGGTTGCTCGAAGCTTCAGCATAGATATTCCATATCAGATATCAGCATTTCACATAAAAACATAACAAGTTTGTCAACAGTTCAGGCAAAACACTATCAATGTTGGTTTCAAAGATTCTACTTGAATGTACGCGATGATGTCTATAATATTTGGATGCTCGAAGCTTCGGCATAGAATATCCGTATCAGATATCAGCGTTTCACATAAAAACATTAACAAGTTTGTCCATCAGTTCAGGCAAAACACTATCAATGTTGGTTTCAAAGATTCTACTTGAATGTACGCGATGATGTCTATAATATTTGGATGCTCGAAGCTTCGGCATAGATATTCCATATCAGATATTAGCGTTAGACATAAAAACATAACAAGTTTGTCCATCAGTTCAGGCAAAACACTATCAATGTTGGTTTTTAAAGATTCTACTTGAATGTACGCGATGATGTCTATAGTATTTGGATGCTCGAAGCTTCAGCATAGATATTCTATATCAGATATCAGCGTTAGACATAAAAACATGACAAGTTTGTCCATCAGTTCAGGCAAAACACTATCAATGTTGGTTTCAAAGATTCTACTTGAATGTACGCGATGATGTCTATAATATTTGGATGCTCGAAGCTTCGGCATAGAATATCCGTATCAGATATCAGCGTTTCACATAAAAACATAACAAGTTTGTCCATCAGTTCAGGCAAAACACTATCAATGTTGGTTTCAAAGATTCTACTTGAATGTACGCGATGATGTCTATAATATTTGGATGCTCGAAGCTTCGGCATAGATATTCCATATCAGATATCAGCGTTAGACATAAAAACATAACAAGTTTGTCCATCAGTTCAGGCAAAACACTATCAATGTTGGTTTTTAAAGATTCTACTTGAATGTACGCGATGATGTCTATAGTATTTGGATGCTCGAAGCTTCAGCATAGATATTCTATATCAGATATCAGCGTTAGACATAAAAACATGACAAGTTTGTCCATCAGTTCAGGCAAAACACTATCAATGTTGGTTTCAAAGGTTCTACTTGAATGTACGCGATGATGTCTATAATATTTGGATGCTCGAAGCTTCGGCATAGATATTCCATATCAGATATCAGCGTTTCACATAAAAACATAACAAGTTTGTCCATCAGTTCAGGCAAAACACTATCAATGTTGGTTTCAAAGATTCTACTTGAATGTACGCGATGATGTCTATAATATTTGGATGCTCATAGCTTCGGCATAGATATTCTATATCAAATATCAGCGTTACACATAAAAACATAACAAGTTTGTCCATCAGTTCAGGCAAAACACTATCAATGTTGGTTTCAAAGATTCTACTTGAATGTACGCGATGATGTCTATAATATTTGTATGCTCGAAGCTTCGGCATAGATATTCTATATCAGATATCAGCGTTACACATAAAAACATAACAAGTTTGTCCATCAGTTCAGGCAAAACACTATCAATGTTGGTTTCAAAGTCTACTTGAATGTACGCGATGATGTCTATAATATTTGGATGCTCAAAGCTTCAGCATAGATATTCTATATCAGATATCAGCGTTTCACATAAAATCATAACAAGTTTGTCCATCAGTTCAGGCAAAACACTATCAATGTTGGTTTCAAAGATTCTACTTGAATGTACGCGACGATGTCTATAATATTTGGATGCTCGAAGCTTCGGCATAGATATTCTATATCAGATATCAGCGTTACACATAAAAACATAACAAGTTTGTCCATCAGTTCAGGCAAAACACTATCAATGTTGGTTTCAAAGATTCTACTTGAATGTACGCGACGATGTCTATAATATTTGGATGCTCGAAGCTTCGGCACAGATATTCCATATCAGATATCAGCGTTACACATAAAAACATAACAAATTTGTCCATCATATTGTCATAGGATTTAATTTAAATGAACAAACATACGTTCAGGCAAAATACTATCAATGTTGTTTTCAAACATTCTACTTGAATGTACGCGATGTCTATAGTATTTGGATGCTCGAAGCTTCAGCATAGATATTCTATATCAGATATCAGCGTTAGACATAAAAACATGACAAGTTTGTCCATCAGTTCAGGCAAAACACTATCAATGTTGGTTTCAAAGGTTCTACTTGAATGTACGCGATGATGTCTATAATATTTGGATGCTCGAAGCTTCGGCATAGATATTCCATATCAGATATCAGCGTTTCACATAAAAACATAATAAGTTTGTCCATCAGTTCAGGCAAAACACTATCAATGTTGGTTTCAAAGATTCTACTTGAATGTACGCGATGATGTCTATAATATTTGGATGCTCATAGCTTCGGCATAGATATTCTATATCAGATATCAGCGTTACACATAAAAACATAACAAGTTTGTCCATCAGTTCAGGCAAAACACTATCAATGTTGGTTTCAAAGATTCTACTTGAATGTACGCGATGATGTCTATAATATTTGTATGCTCGAAGCTTCGGCATAGATATTCTATATCAGATATCAGCGTTACACATAAAAACATAACAAGTTTGTCCATCAGTTCAGGCAAAACACTATCAATGTTGGTTTCAAAGTCTACTTGAATGTACGCGATGATGTCTATAATATTTGGATGCTCAAAGCTTCAGCATAGATATTCTATATCAGATATCAGCGTTTCACATAAAAACATAACAAGTTTGTCCATCAGTTCAGGCAAAACACTATCAATGTTGGTTTCAAAGATTCTACTTGAATGTACGCGACGATGTCTATAATATTTGGATGCTCGAAGCTTCGGCATAGATATTCCATATCAGATATCAGCGTTACACATAAAAACATAACAAATTTGTCCATCATATTGTCATAGGATTTAATTTAAATGAACAAACATACGTTCAGGCAAAATACTATCAATGTTGGTTTCAAACATTCTACTTGAATGTACGCGATGATGTCTATAATATTTGGATGCTCGAAGCTTCGGCATAGATATTCTATATCAGATATCAGCGTTACACATAAAAACATAACAAGTTTGTCCATCAGTTCAGGCAAAACACTATCAATGTTGGTTTCAAAGATTCTACTTGAATGGACGCGATGATGTCTATAATATTTGGATGCTCGAAGCTTCGGCATAGATATTCTATATCAGATATCAGCGTTACACATAAAAACATAACAAGTTTGTCCATCAGTTCAGGCAAAACACTATCAATGTTGGTTTCAAGAATTCTACTTGAATGTACGCGATGATGTCTATAAAATTTGGTTGCTCGAAGCTTCAGCATAGATATTCTATATCAGATATCAGCGTTACACATAAAAACATAACAAGTTTGTCCATCAGTTCAGGCAAAACACTATCAATGTTGGTTTCAAAGATTCTACTTGAATGTACGCGACGATGTCTATAATATTTGGATGCTCGAAGCTTCGGCACAGATATTCCATATCAGATATCAGCGTTACACATAAAAACATAACAAATTTGTCCATCATATTGTCATAGGATTTAATTTAAATGAACAAACATACGTTCAGGCAAAATACTATCAATGTTGTTTTCAAACATTCTACTTGAATGTACGCGATGTCTATAGTATTTGGATGCTCGAAGCTTCGGCATAGATATTCCATATCAGATATCAGGGGTACACATAAAAACATAAGAAGTTTGTCCATCAGTTCAGGCAAAACACTATCAATGTTGGTTTCAAAGATTCTACTTGAATGTACGCGACGATGTCTATAATATTTGGATGCTCGAAGCTTCGGCATAGATATTCCATATCAGATATCAGCGTTTCACATAAAAACACAACAAGTTTGTCCATCAGTTCAGGCAAAACACTATCAATGTTGGTTTCAAAGATTCTACTTGAATGTACGCGATGATGTCTATAATATTTGGATGCTCGAAGCTTCGGCATAGATATTCCGTATCAGATATCAGCGTTTCACATAAAAACATAATAAGTTTGTCCATCAGTTCAGGCAAAACACTATCAATGTTGGTTTCAAAGATTCTACTTGAATGTACGCGATGATGTCTATAATATTTGGATGCTCAAAGCTTCGGCATAGATATTCTATATCAGATATCAGCGTTACACATAAAAACATAACAAGTTTGTCCATCAGTTCAGGCAAAACACTATCAATGTTGGTTTCAAAGATTCTACTTGAATGTACGCGATGATGTCTATAAAATTTGGTTGCTCGAAGCTTCAGCATAGATATTCCATATCAGATATCAGCATTTCACATAAAAACATAACAAGTTTGTCAACAGTTCAGGCAAAACACTATCAATGTTGGTTTCAAAGATTCTAATTGAATGTACGCGACGATGTCTATAATATTTGGATGCTCGAAGCTTCGGCATAGATATTCCATATCAGATATCAGCGTTACACATAAAAACATAACAAATTTGTCCATCATATTGTCACAGGATTTAATTTAAATGAACAAACATACGTTCAGGCAAAATACTATCAATGTTGGTTTCAAACATTCTACTTGAATGTACGCGATGATGTCTATAGTATTTGGATGCTCGAAGCTTCGGCATAGATATTCTATATCAGATATCAGCGTTACACAAAAAACATAACAATTTTGTCCATCAGTTCAGGCAAAACACTATCAATGTTGGTTTCAAAGATTCTACTTGAATGTACGCGATGATGTCTATAATATTTGGATGCTCGAAGCTTCGGCATAGAATATCCGTATCAGATATCAGCGTTTCACATAAAAACATAACAAGTTTGTCCATCAGTTCAGGCAAAACACTATCAATGTTGGTTTCAAAGATTCTACTTGAATGTACGCGATGATGTCTATAATATTTGGATGCTCGAAGCTTCGGCATAGATATTCCATATCAGATATCAGCGTTAGACATAAAAACATAACAAGTTTGTCCATCAGTTCAGGCAAAACACTATCAATGTTGGTTTTTAAAGATTCTACTTGAATGTACGCGATGATGTCTATAGTATTTGGATGCTCGAAGCTTCAGCATAGATATTCTATATCAGATATCAGCGTTAGACATAAAAACATGACAAGTTTGTCCATCAGTTCAGGCAAAACACTATCAATGTTGGTTTCAAAGATTCTACTTGAATGTACGCGATGATGTCTATAATATTTGGATGCTCGAAGCTTCGGCATAGATATTCCATATCAGATATCAGCATTTCACATAAAAACATAACAAGTTTGTCAACAGTTCAGGCAAAACACTATCAATGTTGGTTTCAAAGATTCTAATTGAATGTACGCGACGATGTCTATAATATTTGGATGCTCGAAGCTTCGGCATAGATATTCCATATCAGATATCAGCGTTACACATAAAAACATAACAAATTTGTCCATCATATTGTCATAGGATTTAATTTAAATGAACAAACATACGTTCAGGCAAAATACTATCAATGTTGGTTTCAAACATTCTACTTGAATGTACGCGATGATGTCTATAGTATTTGGATGCTCGAAGCTTCGGCATAGATATTCTATATCAGATATCAGCGTTACACAAAAAACATAACAATTTTGTCCATCAGTTCAGGCAAAACACTATCAATGTTGGTTTCAAAGATTCTACTTGAATGTACGCGATGATGTCTATAATATTTGGATGCTCGAAGCTTCGGCATAGATATTCCGTATCAGATATCAGCGTTTCACATAAAAACATAATAAGTTTGTCCATCAGTTCAGGCAAAACACTATCAATGTTGGTTTCAAAGATTCTACTTGAATGTACGCGATGATGTCTATAATATTTGGATGCTCAAAGCTTCGGCATAGATATTCTATATCAGATATCAGCGTTACACATAAAAACATAACAAGTTTGTCCATCAGTTCAGGCAAAACACTATCAATGTTGGTTTCAAAGATTCTACTTGAATGTACGCGACGATGTCTATAATATTTGGATGCTCGAAGCTTCGGCACAGATATTCCATATCAGATATCAGCGTTACACATAAAAACATAACAAATTTGTCCATCATATTGTCATAGGATTTAATTTAAATGAACATACATACGTTCAGGCAAAATACTATCAATGTTGGTTTCAAACATTCTACTTGAATGTACGCGATGATGTCTATAGTATTTGGATGCTCGAAGCTTCGGCATAGATATTCTATATCAGATATCAGCGTTACACATAAAAACATAACAAGTTTGTCCATCAGTTCAGGCAAAACACTATCAATGTTGGTTTCAAAGATTCTACTTGAATGTACGCGATGATGTCTATAATATTTGGATGCTCGAAGCTTCGGCATAGATATTCTATATCAGATATCAGCGTTACACATAAAAACATAACAAGTTTGTCCATCAGTTCAGGCAAAACACTATCAATGTTGGTTTCAAGAATTCTACTTGAATGTACGCGATGATGTCTATAAAATTTGGTTGCTCGAAGCTTCAGCATAGATATTCCATATCAGATATCAGCGTTACACATAAAAACATAAGAAGTTTGTCCATCAGTTCAGGCAAAAAACTATCAATGTTGGTTTCAAAGATTCTACTTGAATGTACGCGACGATGTCTATAAAATTTGGTTGCTCGAAGTTTCGGCACAGATATTCCATATCAGATATCAGCGTTACACATAAAAACATAACAAATTTGTCCATCATATTGTCATAGGATTTAATTTAAATGAACAAACATACGTTCAGGCAAAATACTATCAATGTTGTTTTCAAACATTCTACTTGAATGTACGCGATGTCTATAGTATTTGGATGCTCGAAGCTTCGGCATAGATATTCTATATCAGATATCAGGGTTACACATAAAAACATAAGAAGTTTGTCCATCAGTTCAGGCAAAACACTATCAATGTTGGTTTCAAAGATTCTACTTGAATGTACGCGACGATGTCTATAATATTTGGATGCTCGAAGCTTCGGCATAGATATTCCATATCAGATATCAGCGTTTCACATAAAAACACAACAAGTTTGTCCATCAGTTCAGGCAAAACACTATCAATGTTGGTTTCAAAGATTCTACTTGAATGTACGCGATGATGTCTATAATATTTGGATGCTCGAAGCTTCGGCATAGATATTCCGTATCAGATATCAGCGTTACACATAAAAACATAACAAGTTTGTCCATCAGTTCAGGCAAAACACTATCAATGTTGGTTTCAAAGATTCTACTTGAATGTACGCGATGATGTCTATAAAATTTGGTTGCTCGAAGCTTCAGCATAGATATTCCATATCAGATATCAGCATTTCACATAAAAACATAACAAGTTTGTCAACAGTTCAGGCAAAACACTATCAATGTTGGTTTCAAAGATTCTACTTGAATGTACGCGATGATGTCTATAATATTTGGATGCTCGAAGCTTCGGCATAGAATATCCGTATCAGATATCAGCGTTTCACATAAAAACATTAACAAGTTTGTCCATCAGTTCAGGCAAAACACTATCAATGTTGGTTTCAAAGATTCTACTTGAATGTACGCGATGATGTCTATAATATTTGGATGCTCGAAGCTTCGGCATAGATATTCCATATCAGATATTAGCGTTAGACATAAAAACATAACAAGTTTGTCCATCAGTTCAGGCAAAACACTATCAATGTTGGTTTTTAAAGATTCTACTTGAATGTACGCGATGATGTCTATAGTATTTGGATGCTCGAAGCTTCAGCATAGATATTCTATATCAGATATCAGCGTTAGACATAAAAACATGACAAGTTTGTCCATCAGTTCAGGCAAAACACTATCAATGTTGGTTTCAAAGATTCTACTTGAATGTACGCGATGATGTCTATAATATTTGGATGCTCGAAGCTTCGGCATAGATATTCCATATCAGATATCAGCATTTCACATAAAAACATAACAAATTTGTCCATCATATTGTCATAGGATTTAATTTAAATGAACAAACATACGTTCAGGCAAAATACTATCAATGTTGGTTTCAAACATTCTACTTGAATGTACGCGATGATGTCTATAATATTTGGATGCTCGAAGCTTCGGCATAGATATTCCATATCAGATATCAGCGTTAGACATAAAAACATAACAAGTTTGTCCATCAGTTCAGGCAAAACACTATCAATGTTGGTTTTTAAAGATTCTACTTGAATGTACGCGATGATGTCTATAGTATTTGGATGCTCGAAGCTTCAGCATAGATATTCTATATCAGATATCAGCGTTAGACATAAAAACATGACAAGTTTGTCCATCAGTTCAGGCAAAACACTATCAATGTTGGTTTCAAAGGTTCTACTTGAATGTACGCGATGATGTCTATAATATTTGGATGCTCGAAGCTTCGGCATAGATATTCCATATCAGATATCAGCGTTTCACATAAAAACATAACAAGTTTGTCCATCAGTTCAGGCAAAACACTATCAATGTTGGTTTCAAAGATTCTACTTGAATGTACGCGATGATGTCTATAATATTTGGATGCTCATAGCTTCGGCATAGATATTCTATATCAAATATCAGCGTTACACATAAAAACATAACAAGTTTGTCCATCAGTTCAGGCAAAACACTATCAATGTTGGTTTCAAAGATTCTACTTGAATGTACGCGATGATGTCTATAATATTTGTATGCTCGAAGCTTCGGCATAGATATTCTATATCAGATATCAGCGTTACACATAAAAACATAACAAGTTTGTCCATCAGTTCAGGCAAAACACTATCAATGTTGGTTTCAAAGTCTACTTGAATGTACGCGATGATGTCTATAATATTTGGATGCTCAAAGCTTCAGCATAGATATTCTATATCAGATATCAGCGTTTCACATAAAAACATAACAAGTTTGTCCATCAGTTCAGGCAAAACACTATCAATGTTGGTTTCAAAGATTCTACTTGAATGTACGCGACGATGTCTATAATATTTCGATGCTCGAAGCTTCGGCATAGATATTCCATATCAGATATCAGCGTTACACATAAAAACATAACAAATTTGTCCATCATATTGTCATAAGATTTAATTTAAATGAACAAACATACGTTCAGGCAAAATACTATCAATGTTGGTTTCAAACATTCTACTTGAATGTACGCGATGATGTCTATAATATTTGGATGCTCGAAGCTTCGGCATAGATATTCTATATCAGATATCAGCGTTACACATAAAAACATAACAAGTTTGTCCATCAGTTCAGGCAAAACACTATCAATGTTGGTTTCAAAGATTCTACTTGAATGGACGCGATGATGTCTATAGTATTTGGATGCTCGAAGCTTCAGCATAGATATTCTATATCAGATATCAGCGTTAGACATAAAAACATGACAAGTTTGTCCATCAGTTCAGGCAAAACACTATCAATGTTGGTTTCAAAGGTTCTACTTGAATGTACGCGATGATGTCTATAATATTTGGATGCTCGAAGCTTCGGCATAGATATTCCATATCAGATATCAGCGTTTCACATAAAAACATAACAAGTTTGTCCATCAGTTCAGGCAAAACACTATCAATGTTGGTTTCAAAGATTCTACTTGAATGTACGCGATGATGTCTATAATATTTGGATGCTCATAGCTTCGGCATAGATATTCTATATCAAATATCAGCGTTACACATAAAAACATAACAAGTTTGTCCATCAGTTCAGGCAAAACACTATCAATGTTGGTTTCAAAGATTCTACTTGAATGTACGCGATGATGTCTATAATATTTGTATGCTCGAAGCTTCGGCATAGATATTCTATATCAGATATCAGCGTTACACATAAAAACAAAACAAGTTTGTCCATCAGTTCAGGCAAAACACTATCAATGTTGGTTTCAAAGTCTACTTGAATGTACGCGATGATGTCTATAATATTTGGATGCTCAAAGCTTCAGCATAGATATTCTATATCAGATATCAGCGTTTCACATAAAAACATAACAAGTTTGTCCATCAGTTCAGGCAAAACACTATCAATGTTGGTTTCAAAGATTCTACTTGAATGTACGCGACGATGTCTATAATATTTGGATGCTCGAAGCTTCGGCATAGATATTCCATATCAGATATCAGCGTTACACATAAAAACATAACAAATTTGTCCATCATATTGTCATAGGATTTAATTTAAATGAACAAACATACGTTCAGGCAAAATACTATCAATGTTGGTTTCAAACATTCTACTTGAATGTACGCGATGATGTCTATAATATTTGGATGCTCGAAGCTTCGGCATAGATATTCTATATCAGATATCAGCGTTACACATAAAAACATAACAAGTTTGTCCATCAGTTCAGGCAAAACACTATCAATGTTGGTTTCAAAGATTCTACTTGAATGGACGCGATGATGTCTATAATATTTGGATGCTCGAAGCTTCGGCATAGATATTCTATATCAGATATCAGCGTTACACATAAAAACATAACAAGTTTGTCCATCAGTTCAGGCAAAACACTATCAATGTTGGTTTCAAGAATTCTACTTGAATGTACGCGATGATGTCTATAAAATTTGGTTGCTCGAAGCTTCAGCATAGATATTCCATATCCGATATCAGCGTTACACATAAAAACATAAGAAGTTTGTCCATCAGTTCAGGCAAAAAACTATCAATGTTGGTTTCAAAGATTCTACTTGAATGTACGCGACGATGTCTATAATATTTGGATGCTCGAAGTTTCGGCACAGATATTCCATATCAGATATCAGCGTTACACATAAAAACATAACAAATTTGTCCATCATATTGTCATAGGATTTAATTTAAATGAACAAACATACGTTCAGGCAAAATACTATCAATGTTGGTTTCAAACATTCTATTTGAATGTACGCGATGATGTCTATAGTATTTGGATGCTCGAAGCTTCAGCATAGATATTCTATATCAGATATCAGCGTTACACATAAAAACATAACAAGTTTGTCCATCAGTTCAGGCAAAACACTATCAATGTTGGTTTCAAAGATTCTACTTGAATGTACGCGATGATGTCTATAATATTTGGATGCTCGAAGCTTCGGCATGGATATTCTATATCAGATATCAGCGTTACACATAAAAACATAACAAATTTGTCCATCATATTGTCATAGGATTTAATTTAAATGAACAAACATACGTTCAGGCAAAATACTATCAATGTTGTTTTCAAACATTCTACTTGAATGTACGCGATGTCTTTAGTATTTGGATGCTCGAAGCTTCGGCATAGATATTCTATATCAGATATCAGCGTTACACATAAAAACATAAGAAGTTTGTCCATCAGTTCAGGCAAAACACTATCAATGTTGGTTTCAAAGATTCTACTTGAATGTACGCGACGATGTCTATAATATTTCGATGCTCGAAGCTTCGGCATAGATATTCCATATCAGATATCAGCGTTACACATAAAAACATAACAAGTTTGTCCATCAGTTCAGGCAAAACACTATCAATGTTGGTTTCAAAGATTCTACTTGAATGTACGCGACGATGTCTATAATATTTGGATGCTCGAAGCTTCGGCACAGATATTCCATATCAGATATCAGCGTTACACATAAAAACATAACAAATTTGTCCATCATATTGTCATAGGATTTAATTTAAATGAACATACATACGTTCAGGCAAAATACTATCAATGTTGGTTTCAAACATTCTATTTGAATGTACGCGATGATGTCTATAGTATTTGGATGCTCGAAGCTTCGGCATAGATATTCTATATCAGATATCAGCGTTACACATAAAAACATAACAAGTTTGTCCATCAGTTCAGGCAAAACACTATCAATGTTGGTTTCAAAGATTCTACTTGAATGTACGCGATGATGTCTATAATATTTGGATGCTCGAAGCTTCGGCATAGATATTCTATATCAGATATCAGCGTTACACATAAAAACATAACAAGTTTGTCCATCAGTTCAGGCAAAACACTATCAATGTTGGTTTCAAGAATTCTACTTGAATGTACGCGATGATGTCTATAAAATTTGGTTGCTCGAAGCTTCAGCATAGATATTCCATATCAGATATCAGCGTTACACATAAAAACATAAGAAGTTTGTCCATCAGTTCAGGCAAAAAACTATCAATGTTGGTTTCAAAGATTCTACTTGAATGTACGCGACGATGTCTATAATATTTGGATGCTCGAAGTTTCGGCACAGATATTCCATATCAGATATCAGCGTTACACATAAAAACATAACAAATTTGTCCATCATATTGTCATAGGATTTAATTTAAATGAACAAACATACGTTCAGGCAAAATACTATCAATGTTGTTTTCAAACATTCTACTTGAATGTACGCGATGTCTATAGTATTTGGATGCTCGAAGCTTCGGCATAGATATTCTATATCAGATATCAGGGTTACACATAAAAACATAAGAAGTTTGTCCATCAGTTCAGGCAAAACACTATCAATGTTGGTTTCAAAGATTCTACTTGAATGTACGCGACGATGTCTATAATATTTGGATGCTCGAAGCTTCGGCATAGATATTCCGTATCAGATATCAGCGTTTCACATAAAAACACAACAAGTTTGTACATCAGTTCAGGCAAAACACTATCAATGTTGGTTTCAAAGATTCTACTTGAATGTACGCGATGATGTCTATAATATTTGGATGCTCGAAGCTTCGGCATAGATATTCCGTATCAGATATCAGCGTTACACATAAAAACATAACAAGTTTGTCCATCAGTTCAGGCAAAACACTATCAATGTTGGTTTCAAAGATTCTACTTGAATGTACGCGATGATGTCTATAAAATTTGGTTGCTCGAAGCTTCAGCATAGATATTCCATATCAGATATCAGCATTTCACATAAAAACATAACAAGTTTGTCAACAGTTCAGGCAAAACACTATCAATGTTGGTTTCAAAGATTCTACTTGAATGTACGCGATGATGTCTATAATATTTGGATGCTCGAAGCTTCGGCATAGAATATCCGTATCAGATATCAGCGTTTCACATAAAAACATTAACAAGTTTGTCCATCAGTTCAGGCAAAACACTATCAATGTTGGTTTCAAAGATTCTACTTGAATGTACGCGATGATGTCTATAATATTTGGATGCTCGAAGCTTCGGCATAGATATTCCATATCAGATATTAGCGTTAGACATAAAAACATAACAAGTTTGTCCATCAGTTCAGGCAAAACACTATCAATGTTGGTTTTTAAAGATTCTACTTGAATGTACGCGATGATGTCTATAGTATTTGGATGCTCGAAGCTTCAGCATAGATATTCTATATCAGATATCAGCGTTAGACATAAAAACATGACAAGTTTGTCCATCAGTTCAGGCAAAACACTATCAATGTTGGTTTCAAAGATTCTACTTGAATGTACGCGATGATGTCTATAATATTTGGATGCTCGAAGCTTCGGCATAGATATTCCATATCAGATATCAGCATTTCACATAAAAACATAACAAATTTGTCCATCATATTGTCATAGGATTTAATTTAAATGAACAAACATACGTTCAGGCAAAATACTATCAATGTTGGTTTCAAACATTCTACTTGAATGTACGCGATGATGTCTATAATATTTGGATGCTCGAAGCTTCGGCATAGATATTCCATATCAGATATCAGCGTTAGACATAAAAACATAACAAGTTTGTCCATCAGTTCAGGCAAAACACTATCAATGTTGGTTTTTAAAGATTCTACTTGAATGTACGCGATGATGTCTATAGTATTTGGATGCTCGAAGCTTCAGCATAGATATTCTATATCAGATATCAGCGTTAGACATAAAAACATGACAAGTTTGTCCATCAGTTCAGGCAAAACACTATCAATGTTGGTTTCAAAGGTTCTACTTGAATGTACGCGATGATGTCTATAATATTTGGATGCTCGAAGCTTCGGCATAGATATTCCATATCAGATATCAGCGTTTCACATAAAAACATAACAAGTTTGTCCATCAGTTCAGGCAAAACACTATCAATGTTGGTTTCAAAGATTCTACTTGAATGTACGCGATGATGTCTATAATATTTGGATGCTCATAGCTTCGGCATAGATATTCTATATCAAATATCAGCGTTACACATAAAAACATAACAAGTTTGTCCATCAGTTCAGGCAAAACACTATCAATGTTGGTTTCAAAGATTCTACTTGAATGTACGCGATGATGTCTATAATATTTGTATGCTCGAAGCTTCGGCATAGATATTCTATATCAGATATCAGCGTTACACATAAAAACATAACAAGTTTGTCCATCAGTTCAGGCAAAACACTATCAATGTTGGTTTCAAAGTCTACTTGAATGTACGCGATGATGTCTATAATATTTGGATGCTCAAAGCTTCAGCATAGATATTCTATATCAGATATCAGCGTTTCACATAAAAACATAACAAGTTTGTCCATCAGTTCAGGCAAAACACTATCAATGTTGGTTTCAAAGATTCTACTTGAATGTACGCGACGATGTCTATAATATTTCGATGCTCGAAGCTTCGGCATAGATATTCCATATCAGATATCAGCGTTACACATAAAAACATAACAAATTTGTCCATCATATTGTCATAGGATTTAATTTAAATGAACAAACATACGTTCAGGCAAAATACTATCAATGTTGGTTTCAAACATTCTACTTGAATGTACGCGATGATGTCTATAATATTTGGATGCTCGAAGCTTCGGCATAGATATTCTATATCAGATATCAGCGTTACACATAAAAACATAACAAGTTTGTCCATCAGTTCAGGCAAAACACTATCAATGTTGGTTTCAAAGATTCTACTTGAATGGACGCGATGATGTCTATAATATTTGGATGCTCGAAGCTTCGGCATAGATATTCTATATCAGATATCAGCGTTACACATAAAAACATAACAAGTTTGTCCATCAGTTCAGGCAAAACACTATCAATGTTGGTTTCAAGAATTCTACTTGAATGTACGCGATGATGTCTATAAAATTTGGTTGCTCGAAGCTTCAGCATAGATATTCCATATCCGATATCAGCGTTACACATAAAAACATAAGAAGTTTGTCCATCAGTTCAGGCAAAAAACTATCAATGTTGGTTTCAAAGATTCTACTTGAATGTACGCGACGATGTCTATAATATTTGGATGCTCGAAGTTTCGGCACAGATATTCCATATCAGATATCAGCGTTACACATAAAAACATAACAAATTTGTCCATCATATTGTCATAGGATTTAATTTAAATGAACAAACATACGTTCAGGCAAAATACTATCAATGTTGGTTTCAAACATTCTATTTGAATGTACGCGATGATGTCTATAGTATTTGGATGCTCGAAGCTTCAGCATAGATATTCTATATCAGATATCAGCGTTACACATAAAAACATAACAAGTTTGTCCATCAGTTCAGGCAAAACACTATCAATGTTGGTTTCAAAGATTCTACTTGAATGTACGCGATGATGTCTATAATATTTGGATGCTCGAAGCTTCGGCATAGATATTCTATATCAGATATCAGCGTTACACATAAAAACATAACAAATTTGTCCATCATATTGTCATAGGATTTAATTTAAATGAACAAACATACGTTCAGGCAAAATACTATCAATGTTGTTTTCAAACATTCTACTTGAATGTACGCGATGTCTTTAGTATTTGGATGCTCGAAGCTTCGGCATAGATATTCTATATCAGATATCAGCGTTACACATAAAAACATAAGAAGTTTGTCCATCAGTTCAGGCAAAACACTATCAATGTTGGTTTCAAAGATTCTACTTGAATGTACGCGACGATGTCTATAATATTTCGATGCTCGAAGCTTCGGCATAGATATTCCATATCAGATATCAGCGTTTCACATAAAAACACAACAAGTTTGTCCATCAGTTCAGGCAAAACACTATCAATGTTGGTTTCAAAGATTCTACTTGAATGTACGCGATGATGTCTATAATATTTGGATGCTCAAAGCTTCGGCATAGATATTCTATATCAGATATCAGCGTTACACATAAAAACATAACAAGTTTGTCCATCAGTTCAGGCAAAACACTATCAATGTTGGTTTCAAAGATTCTACTTGAATGTACGCGATGATGTCTATAAAATTTGGTTGCTCGAAGCTTCAGCATAGATATTCCATATCAGATATCAGCATTTCACATAAAAACATAACAAGTTTGTCAACAGTTCAGGCAAAACACTATCAATGTTGGTTTCAAAGATTCTACTTGAATGTACGCGATGATGTCTATAATATTTGGATGCTCGAAGCTTCGGCATAGAATATCCGTATCAGATATCAGCGTTTCACATAAAAACATTAACAAGTTTGTCCATCAGTTCAGGCAAAACACTATCAATGTTGGTTTCAAAGATTCTACTTGAATGTACGCGATGATGTCTATAAAATTTGGATGCTCGAAGCTTCGGCATAGATATTCCATATCAGATATTAGCGTTAGACATAAAAACATAACAAGTTTGTCCATCAGTTCAGGCAAAACACTATCAATGTTGGTTTTTAAAGATTCTACTTGAATGTACGCGATGATGTCTATAGTATTTGGATGCTCGAAGCTTCAGCATAGATATTCTATATCAGATATCAGCGTTAGACATAAAAACATGACAAGTTTGTCCATCAGTTCAGGCAAAACACTATCAATGTTGGTTTCAAAGATTCTACTTGAATGTACGCGATGATGTCTATAATATTTGGATGCTCGAAGCTTCGGCATAGATATTCCATATCAGATATCAGCATTTCACATAAAAACATAACAAGTTTGTCAACAGTTCAGGCAAAACACTATCAATGTTGGTTTCAAAGATTCTAATTGAATGTACGCGACGATGTCTATAATATTTGGATGCTCGAAGCTTCGGCATAGATATTCCATATCAGATATCAGCGTTACACATAAAAACATAACAAATTTGTCCATCATATTGTCATAGGATTTAATTTAAATGAACAAACATACGTTCAGGCAAAATACTATCAATGTTGGTTTCAAACATTCTACTTGAATGTACGCGATGATGTCTATAGTATTTGGATGCTCGAAGCTTCGGCATAGATATTCTATATCAGATATCAGCGTTACACAAAAAACATAACAATTTTGTCCATCAGTTCAGGCAAAACACTATCAATGTTGGTTTCAAAGATTCTACTTGAATGTACGCGATGATGTCTATAATATTTGGATGCTCAAAGCTTCGGCATAGATATTCTATATCAGATATCAGCGTTACACATAAAAACATAAGAAGTTTGTCCATCAGTTCAGGCAAAACACTATCAATGTTGGTTTCAAAGATTCTACTTGAATGTACGCGATGATGTCTATAATATTTGGATGCTCGAAGCTTCGGCATAGAATATCCGTATCAGATATCAGCGTTTCACATAAAAACATTAACAAGTTTGTCCATCAGTTCAGGCAAAACACTATCAATGTTGGTTTCAAAGATTCTACTTGAATGTACGCGATGATGTCTATAATATTTGGATGCTCGAAGCTTCGGCATAGATATTCCATATCAGATATTAGCGTTAGACATAAAAACATAACAAGTTTGTCCATCAGTTCAGGCAAAACACTATCAATGTTGGTTTTTAAAGATTCTACTTGAATGTACGCGATGATGTCTATAGTATTTGGATGCTCGAAGCTTCAGCATAGATATTCTATATCAGATATCAGCGTTAGACATAAAAACATGACAAGTTTGTCCATCAGTTCAGGCAAAACACTATCAATGTTGGTTTCAAAGATTCTACTTGAATGTACGCGATGATGTCTATAATATTTGGATGCTCGAAGCTTCGGCATAGATATTCCATATCAGATATCAGCATTTCACATAAAAACATAACAAGTTTGTCAACAGTTCAGGCAAAACACTATCAATGTTGGTTTCAAAGATTCTAATTGAATGTACGCGACGATGTCTATAATATTTGGATGCTCGAAGCTTCGGCATAGATATTCCATATCAGATATCAGCGTTACACATAAAAACATAACAAATTTGTCCATCATATTGTCATAGGATTTAATTTAAATGAACAAACATACGTTCAGGCAAAATACTATCAATGTTGGTTTCAAACATTCTACTTGAATGTACGCGATGATGTCTATAGTATTTGGATGCTCGAAGCTTCGGCATAGATATTCTATATCAGATATCAGCGTTACACAAAAAACAACAATTTTGTCCATCAGTTCAGGCAAAACACTATCAATGTTGGTTTCAAAGATTCTACTTGAATGTACGCGATGATGTCTATAATATTTGGATGCTCGAAGCTTCGGCATAGAATATCCGTATCAGATATCAGCGTTTCACATAAAAACATAACAAGTTTGTCCATCAGTTCAGGCAAAACACTATCAATGTTGGTTTCAAAGATTCTACTTGAATGTACGCGATGATGTCTATAATATTTGGATGCTCGAAGCTTCGGCATAGATATTCCATATCAGATATCAGCGTTAGACATAAAAACATAACAAGTTTGTCCATCAGTTCAGGCAAAACACTATCAATGTTGGTTTTTAAAGATTCTACTTGAATGGACGCGATGATGTCTATAGTATTTGGATGCTCGAAGCTTTAGCATAGATATTCTATATCAGATATCAGCGTTAGACATAAAAACATGACAAGTTTGTCCATCAGTTCAGGCAAAACACTATCAATGTTGGTTTCAAAGGTTCTACTTGAATGTACGCGATGATGTCTATAATATTTGGATGCTCGAAGCTTCGGCATAGATATTCCATATCAGATATCAGCGTTTCACATAAAAACATAACAAGTTTGTCCATCAGTTCAGGCAAAACACTATCAATGTTGGTTTCAAAGATTTTACTTGAATGTACGCGATGATGTCTATAATATTTGGATGCTCATAGCTTCGGCATAGATATTCTATATCAAATATCAGCGTTACACATAAAAACATAACAAGTTTGTCCATCAGTTCAGGCAAAACACTATCAATGTTGGTTTCAAACATTCTACTTGAGATTCTACTTGAATGTACGCGACGATGTCTATAATATTTGGATGCTCGAAGCTTCGGCATAGATATTCCATATCAGATATCAGCGTTACACATAAAAACATAACAAATTTGTCCATCATATGTCATAGGATTTAATTTAAATGAACAAACATACGTTCAGGCAAAATACTATCAATGTTGGTTTCAAACATTCTACTTGAATGTACGCGATGATGTCTATAGTATTTGGATGCTCGAAGCTTCGGCATAGATATTCTATATCAGATATCAGCGTTACACAAAAAACATAACAATTTTGTCCATCAGTTCAGGCAAAACACTATCAATGTTGGTTTCAAAGATACTACTTGAATTTACGCGATGATGTCTATAAAATTTGGTTGCTCTAAGCTTCAGCATAGATATTCCATATCAGATATCAGCGTTTCGCATAAAAACAAAACAAGTTTGTCCATCAGTTCAGGCAAAACACTATCAATGTTGGTTTCAAAGATTGTGCTTGAATGTACGCGACGATGTCTATAATATTTGGATGCTCGAAGCTTCGGCATAGATATTCCATATCAGATATCAGCGTTTCACATAAAAACACAACAAGTTTGTCCATCAGTTCAGGCAAAACACTATCAATGTTGGTTTCAAAGATTCTACTTGAATGTACGCGATGATGTCTATAATATTTGGATGCTCGAAGCTTCGGCATAGATATTCCGTATCAGATATCAGCGTTTCACATAAAAACATAACAAGTTTGTCCATCAGTTCAGGCAAAACACTATCAATGTTGGTTTCAAAGATTCTACTTGAATGTACGCGATGATGTCTATAATATTTGGATGCTCAAAGCTTCGGCATAGATATTCTATATCAGATATCAGCGTTACACATAAAAACATAACAAGTTTGTCCATCAGTTCAGGCAAAACACTATCAATGTTGGTTTCAAAGATTCTACTTGAATGTACGCGATGATGTCTATAAAATTTGGTTGCTCGAAGCTTCAGGATAGATGTTCCATATCAGATATCAGCGTTTCACATAAAAACATAACAAGTTTGTCCATCAGTTCAGGCAAAACACTATCAATGTTGGTTTCAAAGATTCTACTTGAATGTACGCGACGATGTCTATAATATTTGGATGCTCGAAGCTTCGGCACAGATATTCCATATCAGATATCAGCGTTACACATAAAAACATAACAAATTTGTCCATCATATTGTCATAGGATTTAATTTAAATGAACAAACATACGTTCAGGCAAAATACTATCAATGTTGTTTTCAAACATTCTACTTGAATGTACGCGATGATGTCTATAGTATTTGTATGCTCGAAGCTTCGGCATAGATATTCTATATCAGATATCAGCGTTACACAAAAAACATAACAATTTTGTCCATCAGTTCAGGCAAAACACTATCAATGTTGGTTTCAAAGATTCTACTTGAATGTACGCGATGATGTCTATAATATTTGGATGCTCGAAGCTTCGGCATAGATTATCCGTATCAGATATCAGCGTTTCACATAAAAACATAACAAGTTTGTCCATCAGTTCAGGCAAAACACTATCAATGTTGGTTTCAAAGATTCTACTTGAATGTACGCGATGATGTCTATAAAATTTGGTTGCTCGAAGCTTCAGCATAGATATTCCATATCAGATATCAGCGTTTCACATAAAAACATAACAAGTTTGTCCATCAGTTCAGGCAAAACACTATCAATGTTGGTTTCAAAGATACTACTTGAATTTACGCGATGATGTCTATAAAATTTGGTTGCTCGAAGCTTCAGCATAGATATTCCATATCAGATATCAGCGTTTCACATAAAAACATAACAAGTTTGTCCATCAGTTCAGGCAAAACACTATCAATGTTGGTTTCAAAGATTCTACTTGAATGTACGCGACGATGTCTATAATATTTGGATGCTCATAGCTTCGGCATAGATATTCTATATCAGATATCAGCGTTACACATAAAAACATAACAAGTTTGTCCATCAGTTCAGGCAAAACACTATCAATGTTGGTTTCAAAGATTCTACTTGAATGTACGCGATGATGTCTATAATATTTGGATGCTCGAAGCTTCGGCATAAATATTCCGTATCAGATATCAGCGTTTCACATAAAAACATAACAAGTTTGTCCATCATATTGTCATAGGATTTAATTTAAATGAACATACATACGTTCAGGCAAAATACTATCAATGTTGGTTTCAAACATTCTACTTGAATGTACGCGATGATGTCTATAGTATTTGGATGCTCAAAGCTTCGGCATAGATATTCTATATCAGATATCAGCGTTACACATAAAAACATAACAAGTTTGTCCATCAGTTCAGGCAAAACACTATCAATGTTGGTTTCAAAGATTCTACTTGAATGTACGCGATGATGTCTATAAAATTTGGTTGCTCGAAGCTTCAGCATAGATATTCCATATCAGATATCAGCGTTTCACATAAAAACATAACAAGTTTGTCCATCAGTTCAGGCAAAACACTATCAATGTTGGTTTCAAAGATTCTACTTGAATGTACGCGACGATGTCTATAATATTTGGATGCTCGAAGCTTCGGCATAGATATTCCATATCAGATATCAGCGTTACACATAAAAGCATAACAAATTTGTCCATCATATTGTCATAGGATTTAATTTAAATGAACAAACATACGTTCAGGCAAAATACTATCAATGTTGGTTTCAAACATTCTACTTGAATGTACGCGATGATGTCTTATAGTATTTGGATGCTCGAAGCTTCGGCATAGATATTCTATATCAGATATCAGCGTTACACAAAAAACATAACAATTTTGCCCATCAGTTCAGGCAAAACACTATCAATGTTGGTTTCAAAGATTCTACTTGAATGTACGCGATGATGTCTATAATATTTGGATGCTCGAAGCTTCGGCATAGATATTCCATATCAGATATCAGCGTTTCACATAAAAACACAACAAGTTTGTCCATCAGTTCAGGCAAAACACTATCAATGTTGGTTTCAAAGATTCTACTTGAATGTACGCGATGATGTCTATAATATTTGGATGCTCAAAGCTTCGGCATAGATATTCTATATCAGATATCAGCGTTTCACATAAAAACATAACAAGTTTGTCCATCAGTTCAGGCAAAACACTATCAATGTTGGTTTCAAAGATTCTACTTGAATGTACGCGATGATGTCTATAAAATTTGGTTGCTCGAAGCTTCAGCATAGATATTCCATATCAGATATCAGCATTTCACATAAAAACATAACAAGTTTGTCAACAGTTCAGGCAAAACACTATCAATGTTGGTTTCAAAGATTCTACTTGAATGTACGCGATGATGTCTATAATATTTGGATGCTCGAAGCTTCGGCATAGAATATCCGTATCAGATATCAGCGTTTCACATAAAAACATTAACAAGTTTGTCCATCAGTTCAGGCAAAACACTATCAATGTTGGTTTCAAAGATTCTACTTGAATGTACGCGATGATGTCTATAAAATTTGGATGCTCGAAGCTTCGGCATAGATATTCCATATCAGATATTAGCGTTAGACATAAAAACATAACAAGTTTGTCCATCAGTTCAGGCAAAACACTATCAATGTTGGTTTTTAAAGATTCTACTTGAATGTACGCGATGATGTCTATAGTATTTGGATGCTCGAAGCTTCAGCATAGATATTCTATATCAGATATCAGCGTTAGACATAAAAACATGACAAGTTTGTCCATCAGTTCAGGCAAAACACTATCAATGTTGGTTTCAAAGATTCTACTTGAATGTACGCGATGATGTCTATAATATTTGGATGCTCGAAGCTTCGGCATAGATATTCCATATCAGATATCAGCATTTCACATAAAAACATAACAAGTTTGTCAACAGTTCAGGCAAAACACTATCAATGTTGGTTTCAAAGATTCTAATTGAATGTACGCGACGATGTCTATAATATTTGGATGCTCGAAGCTTCGGCATAGATATTCCATATCAGATATCAGCGTTGCACATAAAAACATAACAAATTTGTCCATCATATTGTCATAGGATTTAATTTAAATGAACAAACATACGTTCAGGCAAAATACTATCAATGTTGGTTTCAAACATTCTACTTGAATGTACGCGATGATGTCTATAGTATTTGGATGCTCGAAGCTTCGGCATAGATATTCTATATCAGATATCAGCGTTACACAAAAAACATAACAATTTTGTCCATCAGTTCAGGCAAAACACTATCAATGTTGGTTTCAAAGATTCTACTTGAATGTACGCGATGATGTCTATAATATTTGGATGCTCAAAGCTTCGGCATAGATATTCTATATCAGATATCAGCGTTACACATAAAAACATAACAAGTTTGTCCATCAGTTCAGGCAAAACACTATCAATGTTGGTTTCAAAGATTCTACTTGAATGTACGCGATGATGTCTATAATATTTGGATGCTCGAAGCTTCGGCATAGAATATCCGTATCAGATATCAGCGTTTCACATAAAAACATTAACAAGTTTGTCCATCAGTTCAGGCAAAACACTATCAATGTTGGTTTCAAAGATTCTACTTGAATGTACGCGATGATGTCTATAATATTTGGATGCTCGAAGCTTCGGCATAGATATTCCATATCAGATATTAGCGTTAGACATAAAAACATAACAAGTTTGTCCATCAGTTCAGGCAAAACACTATCAATGTTGGTTTCAAAGATTCTAATTGAATGTACGCGACGATGTCTATAATATTTGGATGCTCGAAGCTTCGGCATAGATATTCCATATCAGATATCAGCGTTACACATAAAAACATAACAAATTTGTCCATCATATTGTCATAGGATTTAATTTAAATGAACAAACATACGTTCAGGCAAAATACTATCAATGTTGGTTTCAAACATTCTACTTGAATGTACGCGATGATGTCTATAGTATTTGGATGCTCGAAGCTTCGGCATAGATATTCTATATCAGATATCAGCGTTACACAAAAAACATAACAATTTTGTCCATCAGTTCAGGCAAAACACTATCAATGTTGGTTTCAAAGATTCTACTTGAATGTACGCGATGATGTCTATAATATTTGGATGCTCGAAGCTTCGGCATAGAATATCCGTATCAGATATCAGCGTTTCACATAAAAACATAACAAGTTTGTCCATCAGTTCAGGCAAAACACTATCAATGTTGGTTTCAAAGATTCTACTTGAATGTACGCGATGATGTCTATAATATTTGGATGCTCGAAGCTTCGGCATAGATATTCCATATCAGATATCAGCGTTAGACATAAAAACATAACAAGTTTGTCCATCAGTTCAGGCAAAACACTATCAATGTTGGTTTTTAAAGATTCTACTTGAATGTACGCGATGATGTCTATAATATTTGGATGCTCGAAGCTTCGGCATAGAATATCCGTATCAGATATCAGCGTTTCACATAAAAACATAACAAGTTTGTCCATCAGTTCAGGCAAAACACTATCAATGTTGGTTTCAAAGATTCTACTTGAATGTACGCGATGATGTCTATAATATTATGTCGATTTCAGATGATAGTGATAGGTTTCTCTCCTTTTCTTCTGATGACTATTCCAGTGATGCTAGTTACCACAGTACAAATTTTCCTACACTTGATATTGCACTCAACAATGTGTTTTCTGATCTTGGTAAAAATTTTAACGTAGTTCACTTGAACGCCCAAAGTATTCCGGCTCATTTCCCCGAAATGCTTGCTTCGTTTCAGTCAAGTAATATACATGCTATCCTCATCTCAGAATCCTGGCTAAAACCTTGTTTACCTTCTGCTTCTTATTCACTGCCTGGATTCCGAATTATTCGCAATGACCGCATCGGCAAAGGCGGGGGAGGAGTTGCAATTTATCTTCGAACTTACATTCCATTTACCGTGATAAGTTCCTCTTCCCAGCCTCCTTTAGCTGATGCGGCCGAGCATTTGATTTTAGAAGTATCATTGTCCCATACTAAAGTCCTTCTGGGTGTTTTTTATAGCCCTTCTCTACATATAGATTACTTTTATTCCTTTGAAAGTATAATAGAAGAACTTTCTCCACTATACAGCCACTCCATTATAATGGGTGACTTTAACACATGTCTTCTCAAGCGAGACAACAGAGCTAATAAACTTTTATCCCTGGTTGAAGGCTGTAATTTACACTTTTTACCGCTTTCCGCCACCCATAGGTTACCTAATTGTGTCCCTTCACTTCTCGATCTTATGATTGTTTCATCTCCTGAATTTGTTTCCAATCATGGTCAATATGCCGCTGATGGTTTTTCTCATCATGATTTGATATATCTCTCTTACATGTTACGTCCACCTAAAGCCAAAGCCAAATTACTTCTGCAGCGTAACTTTGCGGGAATGGATCTTAGCAATCTATGCGATGACGCACGCTCGATTGATTGGTCTAATGTTTTTATTGCTGACACCATCGACTCCAAAGTAAATATTTTTAATACGATTGTAACTCAACTGTTCGACAAACATGCACCAATTAAGCCTGTTAAAATAAAACATCTCCCGGCACCGTGGCTTACAGAAGATCTAAAATTATTAATTATGAAGAAGTGCCAAGCAAAAACGGAGTATAAGCTTAATAGATCAGACGCAAAACTTCGTAAATATAAAAAAATAAGAAATCGCTGCAATACATTGTGTAGGGATGCACAACGACGCCATATCCATAAATCTGTCGATAACGGCGACACAGCACGTATATGGAAGTTTCTTCAATCTTTAGGAATCGGGAAAAAGCCAAACAAACCCACCTTAAACAACATTGATCTTGAAAGTTTAAATACTTCATTCTCTGCATCTCACAATACTTTGGATATTATAACGAAGACAAATACCTTAAATTCTATCTCAACATTTCCGATTCCTAATTGCTCACCGTTCACTTTTAATCAATTATCTGAATGTGATGTTAAGAGAAGCATACTGTCCATCTCGACGAATGCCATTGGTAGCGATTGCATTAGTCGGAAAATGATTTTTCCCATAATTGACACTGTGACTCCTGTAATCACCCATATCCTTAACTACTCGATTTCAACTGGTGATTTTCCTACTTTATGGAAAGACGCCGACATTATTCCCCTTCCTAAAAAATCCAACCCGTCCTCATTTTCCGATTACCGACCGATTTCTATTTTATCACTTCTTTCTAAGATCTTGGAAAAATTAGTATGCACTCAATTAAACGCTTTTCTGAATAAAAACAACTTACTAAATTCATTTCAATCTGGATTTCGTACTGGCCACAGTACTACATCTACATTAATAAAAGTTACCGATGACATTCGAAAGGGAATGGATGGTAAACAACTGACAGTATTGATTTTGCTTGACTTTAGCAACGCTTTTAACAATGTTGACTTTGATATCATGCTGAATTTGTTGGCTTCTCTCAACATATCTCCATCAGTTATTGAATGGTTTCATAGTTACCTGCACGGACGCCGACAACGCATTCGGATTGACGAATCGTTTTCCTCTTGGAGGAAAGTAAGTTCCGGTGTTCCTCAGGGAGGCGTGTTGTCACCATTACTCTTTTCCATCTTCATTAATACAATTACTCAAAATATTTCTTCTCCTTATCACATGTATGCAGATGATCTACAAATCTACTCGCAATCTACCTTGGGAGACTTGCCTTCTGCGATTGCGCGACTAAACAAAGATCTGAAATCAATCTTGAGTTGGAGTATTTCTTATGGAATACAAATTAATACAACCAAATGCCAGGCTATAATTATTGGATCTCCAGGCATGATTGCTAGAGTTGATTGCTCAAATTTACCGCCAATTTCAATTAATCGTGTTATTATACCCTACAGCCATAATGTCAGAAATCTCGGTCTACAATTAGACAATACTTTATCTTGGTCCCATCACATTAAAGAGGTCTGTAAAAAATATTTTGCTGCTATGGGTTCTCTACGTCGTTTGCAAAATTTTCTTCCTATTCCCACAAAAGTTATACTTGCACAATCTCTTCTTCTTTCTATTCTTGACTACGCCGACGCAAGTTATCCTGATCTCACCGAAGCACAACTTGATAAACTTGAGAGACTTCAAAACCTTGGCATTCGGTTCATATTTGGCTTGCGCAAGTATGACCATATTACTCAATTTCGATCCAAACTCAAGTGGTTACCAATCCGTTTTCGCCGGAATCTACATATTCTTTCACTTCTGTACTGTGTGTTATTCAATCCAACTTCTCCGTGTTATTTAAAAGAAAAAATCTTATTTCTGGGCACTCACAATAAAGTTCTTAGGTCTTCTGATAACCTTACTCTCCGTTTACCTCCTCACTCTACTCGTTTCTATAAAAAGTCTTTTACTGTTCAAGCAATATTGCTCTGGAATGCGTTACCTGTAGTCATCAGACAAGCAAGGTCTTTGACTGCCTTTAAGAGGTTGGTTAAAGATCATTATCTTGGCCTCTGTTCGTCATTATAATGTTAATTATATGTAATTATATGTAATTATATTATTCTATATTTTATTTTTCCTCTATTTTTCATGCACATATCAGATAATCTTTCTCCTGTATTCATAATGCTATTATATATATTTTATTATGATATATATATATGTATATATATATATATAGAATTATGTATTTTATTTATGATAAATTTATTTTTATTTGTGTATATTTTGTATTTATGTTTGTATGTGAAATTAAGTCTATTATTATTATGCACCACTCTTCTGTATGTAACTCACCTTAAATTGAGATATAAGGTTGTCTGGAAGAGATCGCTACTTAGCGATAAGACCGCCTTATTGTATACCCGCACATATTTGAAATGTTTTTTTTTTCTGTACTGTTTTACATTGTGGTTGCAATAAAGTATATTATTATTATTATTAATATTTGGATGCTCGAAGCTTCGGCATAGATATTCCATATCAGATATCAGCGTTAGACATAAAAACATAACAAGTTTGTCCATCAGTTCAGGCAAAACACTATCAATGTTGGTTTTTAAAGATTCTACTTGAATGTACGCGATGATGTCTATAGTATTTGGATGCTCGAAGCTTCAGCATAGATATTCTATATCAGATATCAGCGTTAGACATAAAAACATGACAAGTTTGTCCATCAGTTCAGGCAAAACACTATCAATGTTGGTTTCAAAGGTTCTACTTGAATGTACGCGATGATGTCTATAATATTTGGATGCTCGAAGCTTCGGCATAGATATTCCATATCAGATATCAGCGTTTCACATAAAAACATAACAAGTTTGTCCATCAGTTCAGGCAAAACACTATCAATGTTGGTTTCAAAGATTCTACTTGAATGTACGCGATGATGTCTATAATATTTGGATGCTCATAGCTTCGGCATAGATATTCTATATCAAATATCAGCGTTACACATAAAAACATAACAAGTTTGTCCATCAGTTCAGGCAAAACACTATCAATGTTGGTTTCAAACATTCTACTTGAGATTCTACTTGAATGTACGCGACGATGTCTATAATATTTGGATGCTCGAAGCTTCGGCATAGATATTCCATATCAGATATCAGCGTTACATATAAAAACATAACAAATTTGTCCATCATATGTCATAGGATTTAATTTAAATGAACAAACATACGTTCAGGCAAAATACTATCAATGTTGGTTTCAAACATTCTACTTGAATGTACGCGATGATGTCTATAGTATTTGGATGCTCGAAGCTTCGGCATAGATATTCTATATCAGATATCAGCGTTACACAAAAAACATAACAATTTTGTCCATCAGTTCAGGCAAAACACTATCAATGTTGGTTTCAAAGATACTACTTGAATTTACGCGATGATGTCTATAAAATTTGGTTGCTCTAAGCTTCAGCATAGATATTCCATATCAGATATCAGCGTTTCGCATAAAAACAAAACAAGTTTGTCCATCAGTTCAGGCAAAACACTATCAATGTTGGTTTCAAAGATTGTGCTTGAATGTACGCGACGATGTCTATAATATTTGGATGCTCGAAGCTTCGGCATAGATATTCCATATCAGATATCAGCGTTTCACATAAAAACACAACAAGTTTGTCCATCAGTTCAGGCAAAACACTATCAATGTTGGTTTCAAAGATTCTACTTGAATGTACGCGACGATGTCTATAATATTTGGATGCTCGAAGCTTCGGCACAGATATTCCATATCAGATATCAGCGTTTCACATAAAAACATAACAAATTTGTCCATCATATTGTCATAGGATTTAATTTAAATGAACAAACATACGTTCAGGCAAAATACTATCAATGTTGTTTTCAAACATTCTACTTGAATGTACGCGATGATGTCTATAGTATTTGTATGCTCGAAGCTTCGGCATAGATATTCTATATCAGATATCAGCGTTACACAAAAAACATAACAATTTTGTCCATCAGTTCAGGCAAAACACTATCAATGTTGGTTTCAAAGATTCTACTTGAATGTACGCGATGATGTCTATAATATTTGGATGCTCGAAGCTTCGGCATAGATTATCCGTATCAGATATCAGCGTTTCACATAAAAACATAACAAGTTTGTCCATCAGTTCAGGCAAAACACTATCAATGTTGGTTTCAAAGATTCTACTTGAATGTACGCGATGATGTCTATAAAATTTGGTTGCTCGAAGCTTCAGCATAGATATTCCATATCAGATATCAGCGTTTCACATAAAAACATAACAAGTTTGTCCATCAGTTCAGGCAAAACACTATCAATGTTGGTTTCAAAGATACTACTTGAATTTACGCGATGATGTCTATAAAATTTGGTTGCTCGAAGCTTCAGCATAGATATTCCATATCAGATATCAGCGTTTCACATAAAAACATAACAAGTTTGTCCATCAGTTCAGGCAAAACACTATCAATGTTGGTTTCAAAGATTCTACTTGAATGTACGCGACGATGTCTATAATATTTGGATGCTCGAAGCTTCGGCATAGATATTCCATATCAGATATCAGCGTTTCACATAAAAACATAACAAGTTTGTCCATCAGTTCAGGCAAAACACTATCAATGTTGGTTTCAAAGATTCTACTTGAATGTACGCGACGATGTCTATAATATTTGGATGCTCATAGCTTCGGCATAGATATTCTATATCAGATATCAGCGTTACACATAAAAACATAACAAGTTTGTCCATCAGTTCAGGCAAAACACTATCAATGTTGGTTTCAAAGATTCTACTTGAATGTACGCGATGATGTCTATAATATTTGGATGCTCGAAGCTTCGGCATAAATATTCCGTATCAGATATCAGCGTTTCACATAAAAACATAACAAGTTTGTCCATCATATTGTCATAGGATTTAATTTAAATGAACATACATACGTTCAGGCAAAATACTATCAATGTTGGTTTCAAACATTCTACTTGAATGTACGCGATGATGTCTATAGTATTTGGATGCTCAAAGCTTCAGCATAGATATTCCATATCAGATATCAGCGTTTCACATAAAAACATAACAAGTTTGTCCATCAGTTCAGGCAAAACACTATCAATGTTGGTTTCAAAGATTCTACTTGAATGTACGCGACGATGTCTATAATATTTGGATGCTCGAAGCTTCGGCATAGATATTCCATATCAGATATCAGCGTTACACATAAAAGCATAACAAATTTGTCCATCATATTGTCATAGGATTTAATTTAAATGAACAAACATACGTTCAGGCAAAATACTATCAATGTTGGTTTCAAACATTCTACTTGAATGTACGAGATGATGTCTTATAGTATTTGGATGCTCGAAGCTTCGGCATAGATATTCTATATCAGATATCAGCGTTACACAAAAAACATAACAATTTTGCCCATCAGTTCAGGCAAAACACTATCAATGTTGGTTTCAAAGATTCTACTTGAATGTACGCGATGATGTCTATAATATTTGGATGCTCGAAGCTTCGGCATAGATATTCCATATCAGATATCAGCGTTTCACATAAAAACACAACAAGTTTGTCCATCAGTTCAGGCAAAACACTATCAATGTTGGTTTCAAAGATTCTACTTGAATGTACGCGATGATGTCTATAATATTTGGATGCTCAAAGCTTCGGCATAGATATTCTATATCAGATATCAGCGTTACACATAAAAACATAACAAGTTTGTCCATCAGTTCAGGCAAAACACTATCAATGTTGGTTTCAAAGATTCTACTTGAATGTACGCGATGATGTCTATAAAATTTGGTTGCTCGAAGCTTCAGCATAGATATTCCATATCAGATATCAGCATTTCACATAAAAACATAACAAGTTTGTCAACAGTTCAGGCAAAACACTATCAATGTTGGTTTCAAAGATTCTACTTGAATGTACGCGATGATGTCTATAATATTTGGATGCTCGAAGCTTCGGCATAGAATATCCGTATCAGATATCAGCGTTTCACATAAAAACATTAACAAGTTTGTCCATCAGTTCAGGCAAAACACTATCAATGTTGGTTTCAAAGATTCTACTTGAATGTACGCGATGATGTCTATAAAATTTGGATGCTCGAAGCTTCGGCATAGATATTCCATATCAGATATTAGCGTTAGACATAAAAACATAACAAGTTTGTCCATCAGTTCAGGCAAAACACTATCAATGTTGGTTTTTAAAGATTCTACTTGAATGTACGCGATGATGTCTATAGTATTTGGATGCTCGAAGCTTCAGCATAGATATTCTATATCAGATATCAGCGTTAGACATAAAAACATGACAAGTTTGTCCATCAGTTCAGGCAAAACACTATCAATGTTGGTTTCAAAGATTCTACTTGAATGTACGCGATGATGTCTATAATATTTGGATGCTCGAAGCTTCGGCATAGATATTCCATATCAGATATCAGCATTTCACATAAAAACATAACAAGTTTGTCAACAGTTCAGGCAAAACACTATCAATGTTGGTTTCAAAGATTCTAATTGAATGTACGCGACGATGTCTATAATATTTGGATGCTCGAAGCTTCGGCATAGATATTCCATATCAGATATCAGCGTTACACATAAAAACATAACAAATTTGTCCATCATATTGTCATAGGATTTAATTTAAATGAACAAACATACGTTCAGGCAAAATACTATCAATGTTGGTTTCAAACATTCTACTTGAATGTACGCGATGATGTCTATAGTATTTGGATGCTCGAAGCTTCGGCATAGATATTCTATATCAGATATCAGCGTTACACAAAAAACATAACAATTTTGTCCATCAGTTCAGGCAAAACACTATCAATGTTGGTTTCAAAGATTCTACTTGAATGTACGCGATGATGTCTATAATATTTGGATGCTCAAAGCTTCGGCATAGATATTCTATATCAGATATCAGCGTTACACATAAAAACATAACAAGTTTGTCCATCAGTTCAGGCAAAACACTATCAATGTTGGTTTCAAAGATTCTACTTGAATGTACGCGATGATGTCTATAATATTTGGATGCTCGAAGCTTCGGCATAGAATATCCGTATCAGATATCAGCGTTTCACATAAAAACATTAACAAGTTTGTCCATCAGTTCAGGCAAAACACTATCAATGTTGGTTTCAAAGATTCTACTTGAATGTACGCGATGATGTCTATAATATTTGGATGCTCGAAGCTTCGGCATAGATATTCCATATCAGATATTAGCGTTAGACATAAAAACATAACAAGTTTGTCCATCAGTTCAGGCAAAACACTATCAATGTTGGTTTTTAAAGATTCTACTTGAATGTACGCGATGATGTCTATAGTATTTGGATGCTCGAAGCTTCAGCATAGATATTCTATATCAGATATCAGCGTTAGACATAAAAACATGACAAGTTTGTCCATCAGTTCAGGCAAAACACTATCAATGTTGGTTTCAAAGATTCTACTTGAATGTACGCGATGATGTCTATAATATTTGGATGCTCGAAGCTTCGGCATAGATATTCCATATCAGATATCAGCATTTCACATAAAAACATAACAAGTTTGTCAACAGTTCAGGCAAAACACTATCAATGTTGGTTTCAAAGATTCTAATTGAATGTACGCGACGATGTCTATAATATTTGGATGCTCGAAGCTTCGGCATAGATATTCCATATCAGATATCAGCGTTACACATAAAAACATAACAAATTTGTCCATCATATTGTCATAGGATTTAATTTAAATGAACAAACATACGTTCAGGCAAAATACTATCAATGTTGGTTTCAAACATTCTACTTGAATGTACGCGATGATGTCTATAGTATTTGGATGCTCGAAGCTTCGGCATAGATATTCTATATCAGATATCAGCGTTACACAAAAAACATAACAATTTTGTCCATCAGTTCAGGCAAAACACTATCAATGTTGGTTTCAAAGATTCTACTTGAATGTACGCGATGATGTCTATAATATTTGGATGCTCGAAGCTTCGGCATAGAATATCCGTATCAGATATCAGCGTTTCACATAAAAACATAACAAGTTTGTCCATCAGTTCAGGCAAAACACTATCAATGTTGGTTTCAAAGGTTCTACTTGAATGTACGCGATGATGTCTATAATATTTGGATGCTCGAAGCTTCGGCATAGATATTCCATATCAGATATCAGCGTTTCACATAAAAACATAACAAGTTTGTCCATCAGTTCAGGCAAAACACTATCAATGTTGGTTTCAAAGATTCTACTTGAATGTACGCGATGATGTCTATAATATTTGGATGCTCATAGCTTCGGCATAGATATTCTATATCAAATATCAGCGTTACACATAAAAACATAACAAGTTTGTCCATCAGTTCAGGCAAAACACTATCAATGTTGGTTTCAAACATTCTACTTGAGATTCTACTTGAATGTACGCGACGATGTCTATAATATTTGGATGCTCGAAGCTTCGGCATAGATATTCCATATCAGATATCAGCGTTACACATAAAAACATAACAAATTTGTCCATCATATGTCATAGGATTTAATTTAAATGAACAAACATACGTTCAGGCAAAATACTATCAATGTTGGTTTCAAACATTCTACTTGAATGTACGCGATGATGTCTATAGTATTTGGATGCTCGAAGCTTCGGCATAGATATTCTATATCAGATATCAGCGTTACACAAAAAACATAACAATTTTGTCCATCAGTTCAGGCAAAACACTATCAATGTTGGTTTCAAAGATACTACTTGAATTTACGCGATGATGTCTATAAAATTTGGTTGCTCTAAGCTTCAGCATAGATATTCCATATCAGATATCAGCGTTTCGCATAAAAACAAAACAAGTTTGTCCATCAGTTCAGGCAAAACACTATCAATGTTGGTTTCAAAGATTCTACTTGAATGTACGCGACGATGTCTATAATATTTGGATGCTCATAGCTTCGGCATAGATATTCTATATCAGATATCAGCGTTACACATAAAAACATAACAAGTTTGTCCATCAGTTCAGGCAAAACACTATCAATGTTGGTTTCAAAGATTCTACTTGAATGTACGCGATGATGTCTACAATATTTGGATGCTCGAAGCTTCGGCATAAATATTCCGTATCAGATATCAGCGTTTCACATAAAAACATAACAAGTTTGTCCATCATATTGTCATAGGATTTAATTTAAATGAACATACATACGTTCAGGCAAAATACTATCAATGTTGGTTTCAAACATTCTACTTGAATGTACGCGATGATGTCTATAATTTTTGGTTGCTCGAAGCTACGGCATAGATATTCCATATCAGATATCAGCGTTATACATAAAAACATAACAAATTTGTCCATCATATTGTCATAGGATTTAATTTAAATGAACATACATACGTTCAGGCATAATACTATCAATGTTGGTTTCAAACATTCTACTTGAATGTACGCGATGATGTCTATAGTATTTGGATGCTCGAAGCTTCAGCATAGATATTCTATTATAGATATCAGCGTTACACATAAAAACATAACAAGTTTGTGCATCTGTTCAGGCAAAACACTATCAATGTAGGTTTCAAAGATTCAACTTGAATGTACGCGATGATGTCTATAAAATTTGGTTGCTCGAAGCTTCAGCATAGATATTCCATATCAGATATCAGCGTTTCACATAATAACATAACAAGTTTGTCCATCAGTTCAGGCAAAACACTACCAATGTTGGTTTCAAGGATTCTACTTGAATGTCCGCGATGATGTCTATAATTTTTGGTTGCTCGAAGCTACGGCATAGATATTCCATATAAGATATCAGCGTTATACATAAAAACATAACAAATTTGTCCATCATATTGTCATAGGATTTAATTTAAATGAACATACATACGTTCAGGCATAATACTATCAATGTTGGTTTCAAACATTCTACTTGAATGTACGCGATGATGTCTATAGTATTTGGATGCTCGAAGCTTCAGCATAGATATTCTATATCAGATATCAGCGTTACACATAAAAACATAACAAGTTTGTGCATCTGTTCAGGCAAAACACTATCAATGTTGGTTTCAAAGATTCAACTTGAATGTACGCGATGATGTCTATAAAATTTGGTTGCTCGAAGCTTCAGCATAGATATTCCATATCAGATATCAGCGTTTCACATAATAACATAACAAGTTTGTCCATATGTTCAGGCAAAACACTATCAATGTTGGTTTCAAAGATTCTACTTGAATGTACGCGACGATGTCTATAATATTTGGATGCTCGAAGCTTCGGCATAGATATTCCATATCAGATATCAGCGTTTCACATAAAAACATAACAAGTTTGTCCATCAGTTCAGGCAAAACACTATCAATGTTGGTTTCAAACATTCTACTTGAATGTACGCGATGATGTCTATAGTATTTGGATGCTCGAAGCTTCGGCATAGATATTCTATATCAGATATCAGCGTTACAAATAAAAACATAACAAGTTTGTCCATCAGTTCAGGCAAAACACTACCAATGTTGGTTTCAAAGATTCTACTTGAATGTCCGCGATGATGTCTATAATATTTGGTTGCTCGAAGCTACGGCATAGATATTCCATATCAGAT
This sequence comes from Melinaea menophilus ssp. n. AW-2005, assembly GCA_918358695.1. NCBI lineage: Eukaryota > Metazoa > Arthropoda > Insecta > Lepidoptera > Nymphalidae > Melinaea > Melinaea menophilus. The sequence continues at coordinate 6,925,201 of OU911055.1, read as the reverse complement.
ATCAGCGTTATACATAAAAACATAACAAATTTGTCCATCATATTGTCATAGGATTTAATTTAAATGAACATACATACGTTCAGGCAAAATACTATCAATGTTGGTTTCAAACATTCTACTTGAATGAACGCGATGATGTCTATAATATTTGGATGCTCGAAGCTTCGGCATAGATATTCCATATCAGATATCAGCGTTTCACATAAAAACATAACAAGTTTGTCCATCAGTTCAGGCAAAACACTATCAATGTTGGTTTCAAAGATTCTACTTGAATGTACGCGACGATGTCTATAATATTTGGATGCTCGAAGCTTCGGCATAGATATTCCATATCAGATATCAGCGTTTCACATAAAAACATAACAAGTTTGTCCATCAGTTCAGGCAAAACACTATCAATGTTGGTTTCAAAGATTCTACTTGAATGTACGCGATGATGTCTATAATATTTGGATGCTCATAGCTTCGGCATAGATATTCTATATCAGATATCAGCGTTACACATAAAAACATAACAAGTTTGTCCATCAGTTCAGGCAAAACACTATCAATGTTGGTTTCAAAGATTCTACTTGAATGTACGCGATGATGTCTATAAAATTTGGTTGCTCGAAGCTTCAGCATAGATATTCCATATCAGATATCAGCGTTTCACTTAAAAACATAACAAGTTTGTCCACAAGTTAGGCAAAACACTATCAATGTTGGTTTCAAAGATTCTACTTGAATGTACGCGATGATGTCTATAGTATTTGGATGCTCGAAGCTTCAGCATAGATATTCTATATCAGATATCAGCGTTAGACATAAAAACATGACAAGTTTGTCCATCAGTTCAGGCAAAACACTATCAATGTTGGTTTCAAAGATTCTACTTGAATGTACGCGATGATGTCTATAATATTTGGATGCTCGAAGCTTCGGCATAGATATTCCATATCAGATATCAGCGTTTCACATAAAAACATAACAAGTTTGTCCATCAGTTCAGGCAAAACACTATCAATGTTGGTTTCAAAGATTCTACTTGAATGTACGCGATGATGTCTATAATATTTGGATGCTCGAAGCTTCGGCATAGATATTCCATATCAGATATCAGCGTTTCACATAAAAACATAACAAGTTTGTCCATCAGTTCAGGCAAAACACTATCAATGTTGGTTTCAAAGGTTCTACTTGAATGTACGCGATGATGTCTATAATATTTGGATGCTCGAAGCTTCGGCATAGATATTCCATATCAGATATCAGCGTTTCACATAAAAACATAACAAGTTTGTCCATCAGTTCAGGCAAAACACTATCAATGTTGGTTTCAAAGATTCTACTTGAATGTACGCGATGATGTCTATAATATTTGGATGCTCATAGCTTCGGCATAGATATTCTATATCAAATATCAGCGTTACACATAAAAACATAACAAGTTTGTCCATCAGTTCAGGCAAAACACTATCAATGTTGGTTTCAAACATTCTACTTGAGATTCTACTTGAATGTACGCGACGATGTCTATAATATTTGGATGCTCGAAGCTTCGGCATAGATATTCCATATCAGATATCAGCGTTACACATAAAAACATAACAAATTTGTCCATCATATGTCATAGGATTTAATTTAAATGAACAAACATACGTTCAGGCAAAATACTATCAATGTTGGTTTCAAACATTCTACTTGAATGTACGCGATGATGTCTATAGTATTTGGATGCTCGAAGCTTCGGCATAGATATTCTATATCAGATATCAGCGTTACACAAAAAACATAACAATTTTGTCCATCAGTTCAGGCAAAACACTATCAATGTTGGTTTCAAAGATACTACTTGAATTTACGCGATGATGTCTATAAAATTTGGTTGCTCTAAGCTTCAGCATAGATATTCCATATCAGATATCAGCGTTTCGCATAAAAACAAAACAAGTTTGTCCATCAGTTCAGGCAAAACACTATCAATGTTGGTTTCAAAGATTCTACTTGAATGTACGCGACGATGTCTATAATATTTGGATGCTCATAGCTTCGGCATAGATATTCTATATCAGATATCAGCGTTACACATAAAAACATAACAAGTTTGTCCATCAGTTCAGGCAAAACACTATCAATGTTGGTTTCAAAGATTCTACTTGAATGTACGCGATGATGTCTACAATATTTGGATGCTCGAAGCTTCGGCATAAATATTCCGTATCAGATATCAGCGTTTCACATAAAAACATAACAAGTTTGTCCATCATATTGTCATAGGATTTAATTTAAATGAACATACATACGTTCAGGCAAAATACTATCAATGTTGGTTTCAAACATTCTACTTGAATGTACGCGATGATGTCTATAATTTTTGGTTGCTCGAAGCTACGGCATAGATATTCCATATCAGATATCAGCGTTATACATAAAAACATAACAAATTTGTCCATCATATTGTCATAGGATTTAATTTAAATGAACATACATACGTTCAGGCATAATACTATCAATGTTGGTTTCAAACATTCTACTTGAATGTACGCGATGATGTCTATAGTATTTGGATGCTCGAAGCTTCAGCATAGATATTCTATTATAGATATCAGCGTTACACATAAAAACATAACAAGTTTGTGCATCTGTTCAGGCAAAACACTATCAATGTAGGTTTCAAAGATTCAACTTGAATGTACGCGATGATGTCTATAAAATTTGGTTGCTCGAAGCTTCAGCATAGATATTCCATATCAGATATCAGCGTTTCACATAATAACATAACAAGTTTGTCCATCAGTTCAGGCAAAACACTACCAATGTTGGTTTCAAAGATTCTACTTGAATGTCCGCGATGATGTCTATAATTTTTGGTTGCTCGAAGCTACGGCATAGATATTCCATATAAGATATCAGCGTTATACATAAAAACATAACAAATTTGTCCATCATATTGTCATAGGATTTAATTTAAATGAACATACATACGTTCAGGCATAATACTATCAATGTTGGTTTCAAACATTCTACTTGAATGTACGCGATGATGTCTATAGTATTTGGATGCTCGAAGCTTCAGCATAGATATTCTATATCAGATATCAGCGTTACACATAAAAACATAACAAGTTTGTGCATCTGTTCAGGCAAAACACTATCAATGTTGGTTTCAAAGATTCAACTTGAATGTACGCGATGATGTCTATAAAATTTGGTTGCTCGAAGCTTCAGCATAGATATTCCATATCAGATATCAGCGTTTCACATAATAACATAACAAGTTTGTCCATATGTTCAGGCAAAACACTATCAATGTTGGTTTCAAAGATTCTACTTGAATGTACGCGACGATGTCTATAATATTTGGATGCTCGAAGCTTCAGCATAGATATTCCATATCAGATATCAGCGTTTCACATAAAAACATAACAAGTTTGTCCATCAGTTCAGGCAAAACACTATCAATGTTGGTTTCAAACATTCTACTTGAATGTACGCGATGATGTCTATAGTATTTGGATGCTCGAAGCTTCGGCATAGATATTCTATATCAGATATCAGCGTTACAAATAAAAACATAACAAGTTTGTCCATCAGTTCAGGCAAAACACTACCAATGTTGGTTTCAAAGATTCTACTTGAATGTCCGCGATGATGTCTATAATATTTGGTTGCTCGAAGCTACGGCATAGATATTCCATATCAGATATCAGCGTTATACATAAAAACATAACAAATTTGTCCATCATATTGTCATAGGATTTAATTTAAATGAACATACATACGTTCAGGCAAAATACTATCAATGTTGGTTTCAAACATTCTACTTGAATGAACGCGATGATGTCTATAATATTTGGATGCTCGAAGCTTCGGCATAGATATTCCATATCAGATATCAGCGTTTCACATAAAAACATAACAAGTTTGTCCATCAGTTCAGGCAAAACACTATCAATGTTGGTTTCAAAGATTCTACTTGAATGTACGCGACGATGTCTATAATATTTGGATGCTCGAAGCTTCGGCATAGATATTCCATATCAGATATCAGCGTTTCACATAAAAACATAACAAGTTTGTCCATCAGTTCAGGCAAAACACTATCAATGTTGGTTTCAAAGATTCTACTTGAATGTACGCGATGATGTCTATAATATTTGGATGCTCATAGCTTCGGCATAGATATTCTATATCAGATATCAGCGTTACACATAAAAACATAACAAGTTTGTCCATCAGTTCAGGCAAAACACTATCAATGTTGGTTTCAAAGATTCTACTTGAATGTACGCGATGATGTCTATAAAATTTGGTTGCTCGAAGCTTCAGCATAGATATTCCATATCAGATATCAGCGTTTCACTTAAAAACATAACAAGTTTGTCCACAAGTTAGGCAAAACACTATCAATGTTGGTTTCAAAGATTCTACTTGAATGTACGCGATGATGTCTATAGTATTTGGATGCTCGAAGCTTCAGCATAGATATTCTATATCAGATATTAGCGTTAGACATAAAAACATGACAAGTTTGTCCATCAGTTCAGGCAAAACACTATCAATGTTGGTTTCAAAGATTCTACTTGAATGTACGCGATGATGTCTATAATATTTGGATGCTCGAAGCTTCGGCATAGATATTCCATATCAGATATCAGCGTTTCACATAAAAACATAACAAGTTTGTCCATCAGTTCAGGCAAAACACTATCAATGTTGGTTTCAAAGATTCTACTTGAATGTACGCGATGATGTCTATAATATTTGGATGCTCATAGCTTCGGCATAGATATTCCATATCAGATATCAGCGTTACACATAAAAGCATAACAAATTTGTCATTCATAGTATCATAGGATTTAATTTAAATGAACAAACATACGTTCAGGCAAAATACTATCAATGTTGGTTTCAAACATTCTACTTGAATGTACGCGATGATGTCTATAGTATTTGGTTGCTCGAAGCTTCAGCATAGATATTCCATATTAGATATCAGGGTTTCACATAAAAACATAACAAGTTTGTCCATCAGTTCAGGCAAAACACTATCAATGTTGGTTTCAAAGATTCTACTTGAATGTACGCGACGATGTCTATAATATTTGGATGCTCGAAGCTTCGGCATAGATATTCCATATCAGATATCAGCGTTTCACATAAAAACATAACAAGTTTGTCCATCAGTTCAGGCAAAACACTATCAACGTTGGTTTCAAAGATTCTACTTGAATGTACGCGATGATGTCTTTAGTATTTGGATGCCCGAAGCTTCAGCATAGATATTCTATATCAGATATCAGCGTTAGACATAAAAACATGACAAGTTTGTCCATCAGTTCAGGCAAAACACTATCAATGTTGGTTTCAAAGATTCTACTTGAATGTACGCGATGATGTCTATAATATTTGGATGCTCGAACCTTCGGCATAGATATTCCATATCAGATATCAGCGTTTCACATAAAAACATAACAAGTTTGTCCATCAGTTCAGGCAAAACACTATCAATGTTGGTTTCAAAGATTCTACTTGAATGTACGCGATGATGTCTATAATATTTGGATGCTCGAAGCTTCGGCATAGATATTCTATATCAGATATCAGCGTAACACATAAAAACATAACAAGTTTGTCCATCAGTTCAGGCAAAACACTATCAATGTTGGTTTCAAAGATTCTACTTGAATGTACGCAATGATGTCTATAATATTTGGATGCTCGAAGCTTCGGCATAGATCTTCTATATCAGATATCAGCGTTACACATAAAAACATAACAAGTTTGTCCATCAGTTCAGGCAAAACACTATCAATGTTGGTTTCAAAGATTCTACTTGAATGTACGCGATGATGTCTATAATATTTGGATGCTCGAAGCTTCGGCATAGATATTCCGTATCAGATATCAGCGTTTCACATAAAAACATAACAAGTTTGTCCATCAGTTCAGGCAAAACACTATCAATGTTGGTTTCAAAGATTCTACTTGAATGTACGCGATGATGTCTATAGTATTTGGATGCTCGTAGCTTCGGCATAGATTTTCTATATCAGATATCAGCGTTACACAAAAAACATAACAATTTTGCCCATCAGTTCAGGCAAAACACTATCAATGTTGGTTTCAAAGATTCTACTTGAATGTACGCGATGATGTCTATAATATTTGGATGCTCGAAGCTTCGGCATAGATATTCCATATCAGATATCAGCGTTTCACATAAAAACATAACAAGTTTGTCCATCAGTTCAGGCAAAACACTATCAATGTTGGTTTCAAAGATTCTACTTGAATGTACGCGATGATGTCTATAGTATTTGGATGCTCGAAGCTTCAGCATAGATATTCTATATCAGATATCAGCGTTAGACATAAAAACATGACAAGTTTGTCCATCAGTTCAGGCAAAACACTATCAATGTTGGTTTCAAAGATTCTACTTGAATGTACGCGATGATGTCTATAATATTTGGATGCTCGAAGCTTCGGCATAGATATTCCATATCAGATATCAGCGTTTCACATAAAAACATAACAAGTTTGTCCATCAGTTCAGGCAAAACACTATCAATGTTGGTTTCAAAGATTCTACTTGAATGTACGCGATGATGTCTATAATATTTGGATGCTCATAGCTTCGGCATAGATATTCCATATCAGATATCAGCGTTACACATAAAAGCATAACAAATTTGTCATTCATAGTGTCATAGGATTTAATTTAAATGAACAAACATACGTTCAGGCAAAATACTATCAATGTTGGTTTCAAACATTCTACTTGAATGTACGCGATGATGTCTATAGTATTTGGTTGCTCGAAGCTTCAGCATAGATATTCCATATCAGATATCAGGGTTTCACATAAAAACATAACAAGTTTGTCCATCAGTTCAGGCAAAACACTATCAATGTTGGTTTCAAAGATTCTACTTGAATGTACGCGACGATGTCTATAATATTTGGATGCTCGAAGCTTCGGCATAGATATTCCATATCAGATATCAGCGTTTCACATAAAAACATAACAAGTTTGTCCATCAGTTCAGGCAAAACACTATCAACGTTGGTTTCAAAGATTCTACTTGAATGTACGCGATGATGTCTATAGTATTTGGATGCCCGAAGCTTCCTTTCACATAAAAACATGACAAGTTTGTCCATCAGTTCAGGCAAAACACTATCAATGTTGGTTTCAAAGATTCTACTTGAATGTACGCGATGATGTCTATAATATTTGGATGCTCGAAGCTTCGGCATAGATTTTCAATATCAGATATCAGCGTAACACATAAAAACATAACAAGTTTGTCCATCAGTTCAGGCAAAACACTATCAATGTTGGTTTCAAAGATTCTACTTGAATGTACGCAATGATGTCTATAATATTTGGATGCTCGAAGCTTCGGCATAGATCTTCTATATCAGATATCAGCGTTACACATAAAAACATAACAAGTTTGTCCATCAGTTCAGGCAAAACACTATCAATGTTGGTTTCAAAGATTCTACTTGAATGTACGCGATGATGTCTATAAAATTTGGTTGCTCGAAGCTTCTGTTGGTTTCAAAGATTCTACTTGAATGTACGCGACGATGTCTATAATATTTGGATGCTCGAAGCTTCGGCATAGATATTCCATATCAGATATCAGCGTAACACATAAAAACATAACAAATTTGTTCATCATATTGTCATAGGATTTAATTTAAATGAACAAACATACGTTCAGGCAAAATACTATCAATGTTAGTTTCAAACATTCTACTTGAATGTAACCAATGATGTCTATAGTATTTGGATGCTCGAAGCTTCGGCATAGATATTCCATATCAGATATCAGCGTTTCACATAAAAACATAACAAGTTTGTCCATCAGTTCAGGCAAAACACTATCAATGTTGGTTTCAAAGATTCTACTTGAATGTACGCGACGATGTCTATAATATTTGGATGCTCGAAGCTTCGGCATAGATATTCCATATCAGATATCAGCGTTACACATAAAAACATAACAAGTTTGTCCATCAGTTCAGGCAAAACACTATCAATGTTGGTTTCAAAGATTCTACTTGAATGTACGCGATGATGTCTATAAAATTTGGTTGCTCGAAGCTTCAGCATAGATATTCCATATCAGATATCAGCGTTTCACTTAAAAACATAACAAGTTTGTCCACAAGTTAGGCAAAACACTATCAATGTTGGTTTCAAAGATTCTACTTGAATGTACGCGATGATGTCTATAGTATTTGGATGCTCGAAGCTTCAGCATAGATATTCTATATCAGATATCAGCGTTAGACATAAAAACATGACAAGTTTGTCCATCAGTTCAGGCAAAACACTATCAATGTTGGTTTCAAAGATTCTACTTGAATGTACGCGATGATGTCTATAATATTTGGATGCTCGAAGCTTCGGCATAGATATTCCATATCAGATATCAGCGTTTCACATAAAAACTTAACAAGTTTGTCCATCAGTTCAGGCAAAACACTATCAATGTTGGTTTCAAAGATTCTACTTGAATGTACGCGATGATGTCTATAATATTTGGATGCTCATAGCTTCGGCATAGATATTCCATATCAGATATCAGCGTTACACATAAAAGCATAACAAATTTGTCATTCATAGTGTCATAGGATTTAATTTAAATGAACAAACATACGTTCAGGCAAAATACTATCAATGTTGGTTTCAAACATTCTACTTGAATGTACGCGATGATGTCTATAGTATTTGGTTGCTCGAAGCTTCAGCATAGATATTCCATATCAGATATCAGGGTTTCACATAAAAACATAACAAGTTTGTCCATCAGTTCAGGCAAAACACTATCAATGTTGGTTTCAAAGATTCTACTTGAATGTACGCGACGATGTCTATAATATTTGGATGCTCGAAGCTTCGGCATAGATATTCCATATCAGATATCAGCGTTTCACATAAAAACATAACAAGTTTGTCCATCAGTTCAGGCAAAACACTATCAACGTTGGTTTCAAAGATTCTACTTGAATGTACGCGATGATGTCTATAGTATTTGGATGCCCGAAGCTTCCTTTCACATAAAAACATGACAAGTTTGTCCATCAGTTCAGGCAAAACACTATCAATGTTGGTTTCAAAGATTCTACTTGAATGTACGCGATGATGTCTATAATATTTGGATGCTCGAAGCTTCGGCATAGATATTCCATATCAGATATCAGCGTTTCACATAAAAACATAACAAGTTTGTCCATCAGTTCAGGCAAAACACTATCAATGTTGGTTTCAAAGATTCTACTTGAATGTACGCGATGATGTCTCTAATATTTGGATGCTCGAAGCTTCGGCATAGATTTTCTATATCAGATATCAGCGTAACACATAAAAACATAACAAGTTTGTCCATCAGTTCAGGCAAAACACTATCAATGTTGGTTTCAAAGATTCTACTTGAATGTACGCAATGATGTCTATAATATTTGGATGCTCGAAGCTTCGGCATAGATCTTCTATATCAGATATCAGCGTTACACATAAAAACATAACAAGTTTGTCCATCAGTTCAGGCAAAACACTATCAATGTTGGTTTCAAAGATTCTACTTGAATGTACGCGATGATGTCTATAAAATTTGGTTGCTCGAAGCTTCTGTTGGTTTCAAAGATTCTACTTGAATGTACGCGACGATGTCTATAATATTTGGATGCTCGAAGCTTCGGCATAGATATTCCATATCAGATATCAGCGTAACACATAAAAACATAACAAATTTGTTCATCATATTGTCATAGGATTTAATTTAAATGAACAAACATACGTTCAGGCAAAATACTATCAATGTTAGTTTCAAACATTCTACTTGAATGTAACCAATGATGTCTATAGTATTTGGATGCTCGAAGCTTCGGCATAGATATTCTATATCAGATATCAGCGTTACACAAAAAACATAACAATTTTGTCCATCAGTTCAAGCAAAACACTATCAATGTTGGTTTCAAAGATTCTACTTGAATGTACGCGATGATGTCTATAATATTTGGATGCTCGAAGCTTCGGCATAGATATTCCGTATCAGATATCAGCGTTTCACATAAAAACATAACAAGTTTGTCCATCAGTTCAGGCAAAACACTATCAATGTTGGTTTCAAAGATTCTACTTGAATGTACGCGATGATGTCTATAGTATTTGGATGCTCGAAGCTTCGGCATAGATATTCTATATCAGATATCAGCGTTACACAAAAAACATAACAATTTTGCCCATCAGTTCAGGCAAAACACTATCAATGTTGGTTTCAAAGATTCTACTTGAATGTACGCGATGATGTCTATAATATTTGGATGCTCGAAGCTTCGGCATAGATATTCCATATCAGATATCAGCGTTTCATATAAAAACATAACAAGTTTGTCCATCAGTTCAGGCAAAACACTATCAATGTTGGTTTCAAAGATTCTACTTGAATGTACGCGATGATGTCTATAGTATTTGGATGCTCGAAGCTTCAGCATAGATATTCTATATCAGATATCAGCGTTAGACATAAAAACATGACAAGTTTGTCCATCAGTTCAGGCAAAACACTATCAATGTTGGTTTCAAAGATTCTACTTGAATGTACGCGATGATGTCTATAAAATTTGGTTGCTCGAAGCTTCTGTTGGTTTCAAAGATTCTACTTGAATGTACGCGACGATGTCTATAATATTTGGATGCTCGAAGCTTCGGCATAGATATTCCATATCAGATATCAGCGTAACACATAAAAACATAACAAATTTGTTCATCATATTGTCATAGGATTTAATTTAAATGAACAAACATACGTTCAGGCAAAATACTATCAATGTTAGTTTCAAACATTCTACTTGAATGTAACCAATGATGTCTATAGTATTTGGATGCTCGAAGCTTCGGCATAGATATTCCATATCAGATATCAGCGTTTCACATAAAAACATAACAAGTTTGTCCATCAGTTCAGGCAAAACACTATCAATGTTGGTTTCAAAGATTCTACTTGAATGTACGCGACGATGTCTATAATATTTGGATGCTCGAAGCTTCGGCATAGATATTCCATATCAGATATCAGCGTTACACATAAAAACATAACAAGTTTGTCCATCAGTTCAGGCAAAACACTATCAATGTTGGTTTCAAAGATTCTACTTGAATGTACGCGATGATGTCTATAAAATTTGGTTGCTCGAAGCTTCAGCATAGATATTCCATATCAGATATCAGCGTTTCACTTAAAAACATAACAAGTTTGTCCACAAGTTAGGCAAAACACTATCAATGTTGGTTTCAAAGATTCTACTTGAATGTACGCGATGATGTCTATAGTATTTGGATGCTCGAAGCTTCAGCATAGATATTCTATATCAGATATCAGCGTTAGACATAAAAACATGACAAGTTTGTCCATCAGTTCAGGCAAAACACTATCAATGTTGGTTTCAAAGATTCTACTTGAATGTACGCGATGATGTCTATAATATTTGGATGCTCGAAGCTTCGGCATAGATATTCCATATCAGATATCAGCGTTTCACATAAAAACATAACAAGTTTGTCCATCAGTTCAGGCAAAACACTATCAATGTTGGTTTCAAAGATTCTACTTGAATGTACGCGATGATGTCTATAATATTTGGATGCTCATAGCTTCGGCATAGATATTCCATATCAGATATCAGCGTTACACATAAAAGCATAACAAATTTGTCATTCATAGTGTCATAGGATTTAATTTAAATGAACAAACATACGTTCAGGCAAAATACTATCAATGTTGGTTTCAAACATTCTACTTGAATGTACGCGATGATGTCTATAGTATTTGGTTGCTCGAAGCTTCAGCATAGATATTCCATATCAGATATCAGGGTTTCACATAAAAACATAACAAGTTTGTCCATCAGTTCAGGCAAAACACTATCAATGTTGGTTTCAAAGATTCTACTTGAATGTACGCGACGATGTCTATAATATTTGGATGCTCGAAGCTTCGGCATAGATATTCCATATCAGATATCAGCGTTTCACATAAAAACATAACAAGTTTGTCCATCAGTTCAGGCAAAACACTATCAACGTTGGTTTCAAAGATTCTACTTGAATGTACGCGATGATGTCTATAGTATTTGGATGCCCGAAGCTTCCTTTCACATAAAAACATGACAAGTTTGTCCATCAGTTCAGGCAAAACACTATCAATGTTGGTTTCAAAGATTCTACTTGAATGTACGCGATGATGTCTATAATATTTGGATGCTCGAAGCTTCGGCATAGATATTCCATATCAGATATCAGCGTTTCACATAAAAACATAACAAGTTTGTCCATCAGTTCAGGCAAAACACTATCAATGTTGGTTTCAAAGATTCTACTTGAATGTACGCGATGATGTCTCTAATATTTGGATGCTCGAAGCTTCGGCATAGATTTTCTATATCAGATATCAGCGTAACACATAAAAACATAACAAGTTTGTCCATCAGTTCAGGCAAAACACTATCAATGTTGGTTTCAAAGATTCTACTTGAATGTACGCAATGATGTCTATAATATTTGGATGCTCGAAGCTTCGGCATAGATCTTCTATATCAGATATCAGCGTTACACATAAAAACATAACAAGTTTGTCCATCAGTTCAGGCAAAACACTATCAATGTTGGTTTCAAAGATTCTACTTGAATGTACGCGATGATGTCTATAAAATTTGGTTGCTCGAAGCTTCTGTTGGTTTCAAAGATTCTACTTGAATGTACGCGACGATGTCTATAATATTTGGATGCTCGAAGCTTCGGCATAGATATTCCATATCAGATATCAGCGTAACACATAAAAACATAACAAATTTGTTCATCATATTGTCATAGGATTTAATTTAAATGAACAAACATACGTTCAGGCAAAATACTATCAATGTTAGTTTCAAACATTCTACTTGAATGTAACCAATGATGTCTATAGTATTTGGATGCTCGAAGCTTCGGCATAGATATTCTATATCAGATATCAGCGTTACACAAAAAACATAACAATTTTGTCCATCAGTTCAAGCAAAACACTATCAATGTTGGTTTCAAAGATTCTACTTGAATGTACGCGATGATGTCTATAATATTTGGATGCTCGAAGCTTCGGCATAGATATTCCGTATCAGATATCAGCGTTACACATAAAAACATAACAAGTTTGTCCATCAGTTCAGGCAAAACACTATCAATGTTGGTTTCAAAGATTCTACTTGAATGTACGCGATGATGTCTATAGTATTTGGATGCTCGAAGCTTCGGCATAGATATTCTATATCAGATATCAGCGTTACACAAAAAACATAACAATTTTGCCCATCAGTTCAGGCAAAACACTATCAATGTTGGTTTCAAAGATTCTACTTGAATGTACGCGATGATGTCTATAATATTTGGATGCTCGAAGCTTCGGCATAGATATTCCATATCAGATATCAGCGTTTCATATAAAAACATAACAAGTTTGTCCATCAGTTCAGGCAAAACACTATCAATGTTGGTTTCAAAGATTCTACTTGAATGTACGCGATGATGTCTATAGTATTTGGATGCTCGAAGCTTCAGCATAGATATTCTATATCAGATATCAGCGTTAGACATAAAAACATGACAAGTTTGTCCATCAGTTCAGGCAAAACACTATCAATGTTGGTTTCAAAGATTCTACTTGAATGTACGCGATGATGTCTATAATATTTGGATGCTCGAAGCTTCGGCATAGATATTCCATATCAGATATCAGCGTTTCACATAAAAACATAACAAGTTTGTCCATCAGTTCAGGCAAAACACTATCAATGTTGGTTTCAAAGATTCTACTTGAATGAACGCGATGATGTCTATAATATTTGGATGCTCGAAGCTTCGGCATAGATATTCCGTATCAGATATCAGCGTTTCACATAAAAACATAACAAGTTTGTCCATCAGTTCAGGCAAAACACTATCAATGTTGGTTTCAAAGATTCTACTTGAATGTACGCGATGATGTCTATAATATTTGGATGCTCGAAGCTTCGGCATAGATATTCCATATCAGATATCAGCGTTTCACATAAAAACATAACAAGTTTGTCCATCAGTTCAGGCAAAACACTATCAATGTTGGTTTCAAAGATTCTACTTGAATGTACGCGATGATGTCTATAGTATTTGGATGCTCGAAGCTTCGGCATAGATATTCTATATCAGATATCAGCGTTAGACATAAAAACATGACAAGTTTGTCCATCAGTTCAGGCAAAACACTATCAATGTTGGTTTCAAAGATTCTACTTGAATGTACGCGATGATGTCTATAATATTTGGATGCTCGAAGCTTCGGCATAGATATTCCATATCAGATATCAGCGTTTCACATAAAAACATAACAAGTTTGTCCATCAGTTCAGGCAAAACACTATCAATGTTGGTTTCAAAGATTCTACTTGAATGTACGCGATGATGTCTATAATATTTGGATGCTCATAGCTTCGGCATAGATATTCCATATCAGATATCAGCGTTACACATAAAAGCATAACAAATTTGTCCATCATATTGTCGTAGGATTTAATTTAAATGAACAAACATACGTTCAGGCAAAATACTATCAATGTTGGTTTCAAACATTCTACTTGAATGTACGCGATGATGTCTATAGTATTTGGATGCTCGAAGCTTCGGCATAGATATTCCATATCAGATATCAGCGTTTCACATAAAAACATAACAAGTTTGTCCATCAGTTCAGGCAAAACACTATCAATGTTGGTTTCAAAGATTCTACTTGAATGTACGCAATGATGTCTATAATATTTGGATGCTCGAAGCTTCGGCATAGATCTTCTATATCAGATATCAGCGTTTCACATAAAAACATAACAAGTTTGTCCATCAGTTCAGGCAAAACACTATCAATGTTGGTTTCAAAGATTCTACTTGAATGTACGCGACGATGTCTATAAAATTTGGTTGCTCGAAGCTTCAGCATAGATATTCCATATCAGATATCAGCGTTTCACATAAAAACATAACAAGTTTGTCCATCAGTTCAGGCAAAACACTATCAATGTTGGTTTCAAAGATTCTACTTGAATGTACGCGACGATGTCTATAATATTTGGATGCTCGAAGCTTCGGCATAGATATTCCATATCAGATATCAGCGTTATACATAAAAACATAACAAATTTGTCCATCATATTGTCATAGGATTTAATTTAAATGAACATACATACGTTCAGGCAAGATACTATCAATGTTGGTTTCAAACATTCTACTTGAATGTACGCGATGATGTCTATAATATTTGGATGCTCGAAGCTTCTGCATAGATATTCCATATCAGATATCAGCGTTTCACATAAAAACATAACAAGTTTGTCCATCAGTTCAGGCAAAACACTACCAATGTTGGTTTCAACGATTCTACTTGAATGTCCGCGATGATGTCTATAATATTTGGTTGCTCGAAGCTTCTGTTGGTTTCAAAGATTCTACTTGAATGTACGCGACGATGTCTATAATATTTGGATGCTCGAAGCTTCGGCATAGATATTCCATATCAGATATCAGCGTAACACATAAAAACATAACAAATTTGTTCATCATATTGTCATAGGATTTAATTTAAATGAACAAACATACGTTCAGGCAAAATACTATCAATGTTAGTTTCAAACATTCTACTTGAATGTAACCAATGATGTCTATAGTATTTGGATGCTCGAAGCTTCGGCATAGATATTCTATATCAGATATCAGCGTTACACAAAAAACATAACAATTTTGTCCATCAGTTCAAGCAAAACACTATCAATGTTGGTTTCAAAGATTCTACTTGAATGTACGCGATGATGTCTATAATATTTGGATGCTCGAAGCTTCGGCATAGATATTCCGTATCAGATATCAGCGTTTCACATAAAAACATAACAAGTTTGTCCATCAGTTCAGGCAAAACACTATCAATGTTGGTTTCAAAGATTCTACTTGAATGTACGCGATGATGTCTATAGTATTTGGATGCTCGAAGCTTCGGCATAGATATTCTATATCAGATATCAGCGTTACACAAAAAACATAACAATTTTGCCCATCAGTTCAGGCAAAACACTATCAATGTTGGTTTCAAAGATTCTACTTGAATGTACGCGATGATGTCTATAATATTTGGATGCTCGAAGCTTCGGCATAGATATTCCATATCAGATATCAGCGTTTCATATAAAAACATAACAAGTTTGTCCATCAGTTCAGGCAAAACACTATCAATGTTGGTTTCAAAGATTCTACTTGAATGTACGCGATGATGTCTATAGTATTTGGATGCTCGAAGCTTCAGCATAGATATTCTATATCAGATATCAGCGTTAGACATAAAAACATGACAAGTTTGTCCATCAGTTCAGGCAAAACACTATCAATGTTGGTTTCAAAGATTCTACTTGAATGTACGCGATGATGTCTATAATATTTGGATGCTCGAAGCTTCGGCATAGATATTCCATATCAGATATCAGCGTTTCACATAAAAACATAACAAGTTTGTCCATCAGTTCAGGCAAAACACTATCAATGTTGGTTTCAAAGATTCTACTTGAATGAACGCGATGATGTCTATAATATTTGGATGCTCGAAGCTTCGGCATAGATATTCCGTATCAGATATCAGCGTTTCACATAAAAACATAACAAGTTTGTCCATCAGTTCAGGCAAAACACTATCAATGTTGGTTTCAAAGATTCTACTTGAATGTACGCGATGATGTCTATAATATTTGGATGCTCGAAGCTTCGGCATAGATATTCCATATCAGATATCAGCGTTTCACATAAAAACATAACAAGTTTGTCTATCAGTTCAGGCAAAACACTATCAATGTTGGTTTCAAAGATTCTACTTGAATGTACGCGATGATGTCTATAGTATTTGGATGCTCGAAGCTTCAGCATAGATATTCTATATCAGATATCAGCGTTAGACATAAAAACATGACAAGTTTGTCCATCAGTTCAGGCAAAACACTATCAATGTTGGTTTCAAAGATTCTACTTGAATGTACGCGATGATGTCTATAATATTTGGATGCTCGAAGCTTCGGCATAGATATTCCATATCAGATATCAGCGTTTCACATAAAAACATAACAAGTTTGTCCATCAGTTCAGGCAAAACACTATCAATGTTGGTTTCAAAGATTCTACTTGAATGTACGCGATGATGTCTATAATATTTGGATGCTCATAGCTTCGGCATAGATATTCCATATCAGATATCAGCGTTACACATAAAAGCATAACAAATTTGTCCATCATATTGTCGTAGGATTTAATTTAAATGAACAAACATACGTTCAGGCAAAATACTATCAATGTTGGTTTCAAACATTCTACTTGAATGTACGCGATGATGTCTATAGTATTTGGATGCTCGAAGCTTCGGCATAGATATTCCATATCAGATATCAGCGTTTCACATAAAAACATAACAAGTTTGTCCATCAGTTCAGGCAAAACACTATCAATGTTGGTTTCAAAGATTCTACTTGAATGTACGCAATGATGTCTATAATATTTGGATGCTCGAAGCTTCGGCATAGATCTTCTATATCAGATATCAGCGTTTCACATAAAAACATAACAAGTTTGTCCATCAGTTCAGGCAAAACACTATCAATGTTGGTTTCAAAGATTCTACTTGAATGTACGCGACGATGTCTATAAAATTTGGTTGCTCGAAGCTTCAGCATAGATATTCCATATCAGATATCAGCGTTTCACATAAAAACATAACAAGTTTGTCCATCAGTTCAGGCAAAACACTATCAATGTTGGTTTCAAAGATTCTACTTGAATGTACGCGACGATGTCTATAATATTTGGATGCTCGAAGCTTCGGCATAGATATTCCATATCAGATATCAGCGTTATACATAAAAACATAACAAATTTGTCCATCATATTGTCATAGGATTTAATTTAAATGAACATACATACGTTCAGGCAAGATACTATCAATGTTGGTTTCAAACATTCTACTTGAATGTACGCGATGATGTCTATAATATTTGGATGCTCGAAGCTTCTGCATAGATATTCCATATCAGATTTCAGCGTTTCACATAAAAACATAACAAGTTTGTCCATCAGTTCAGGCAAAACACTACCAATGTTGGTTTCAACGATTCTACTTGAATGTCCGCGATGATGTCTATAATATTTGGTTGCTCGAAGCTTCGGCATAGATATTCTATATCAGATATCAGCGTTACAATAAAAAACATAACAAGTTTGTCCATCAGTTCAGGCAAAACACTACCAATGTTGGTTTCAAAGATTCTACTTGAATGTCCGCGATGATGTCTATAATTTTTGGTTGCTCGAAGCTACGGCATAGATATTCCATATCAGATATCAGCGTTATACATAAAAACATAACAAATTTGTCCATCATATTGTCATAGGATTTAATTTAAATGAACATACATACGTTCAGGCATAATACTATCAATGTTGGTTTCAAACATTCTACTTGAATGTGCGCGATGATGTCTATAGTATTTGGATGCTCGAAGCTTCAGCATAGATATTCTATATCAGATATCAGCGTTACACATAAAAACATAACAAGTTTGTGCATCTGTTCAGGCAAAACACTATCAATGTAGGTTTCAAAGATTCAACTTGAATGTACGCGATGATGTCTATAAAATTTGGTTGCTCGAAGCTTCAGCATAGATATTCCATATCAGATATCAGCGTTTCACATAATAACATAACAAGTTTGTCCATCAGTTCAGGCAAAACACTACCAATGTTGGTTTCAAAGATTCTACTTGAATGTCCGCGATGATGTCTATAATTTTTGGTTGCTCGAAGCTACGGCATAGATATTCCATATCAGATATCAGCGTTTTACATAAAAACATAACAAATTTGTCCATCATATTGTCATAGGATTTAATTTAAATGAACATACATACGTTCAGGCATAATACTATCAATGTTGGTTTCAAACATTCTACTTGAATGTACGCGATGATGTCTATAGTATTTGGATGCTCGAAGCTTCGGCATAGATATTCTATATCAGATATCAGCGTTACACATAAAAACATAACAAGTTTGTCCATCAGTTCAGGCAAAACACTACCAATGTTGGTTTCAAAGATTCTACTTGAATGTCCGCGATGATGTCTATAATATTTGGTTGCTCGAAGCTACGGCATAGATATTCCATATCAGATATCAGCGTTATACATAAAAACATAACAAATTTGTCCATCATATTGTCATAGGATTTAATTTAAATGAACATACATACGTTCAGGCAAGATACTATCAATGTTGGTTTCAAACATTCTACTTGAATGTACGCGATGATGTCTATAATATTTGGATGCTCGAAGCTTCGGCATAGATATTCCATATCAGATATCAGCGTTTCACATAAAAACATAACAAGTTTGTCCATCAGTTCAGGCAAAACACTATCAATGTTGGTTTCAAAGATTCTACTTGAATGTACGCGACGATGTCTATAATATTTGGATGCTCGAAGCTTCGGCATAGATATTCCATATCAGATATCAGCGTTATACATAAAAACATAACAAATTTGTCCATCATATTGTCATAGGATTTAATTTAAATGAACATACATACGTTCAGGCAAAATACTATCAATGTTGGTTTCAAACATTCTACTTGAATATACGCGATGATGTCTATAATATTTGGATGCTCGAAGCTTCGGCATAGATATTCCATATCAGATATCAGCGTTTCACATAAAAACATAACAAGTTTGTCCATCAGTTCAGGCAAAACACTTTCAATGTTGGTTTCAAAGATTCTACTTGAATGTACGCGATGATGTCTATATTATTTAGATGCTCGAAGCTTCAGTATAGATATTCTATATCAGAGATCATTGTTACACATAAAAACATATCAAGTTTGTCCATCATATTGTCATAGGATTTAATTTTAATGACCATCCATACATACCTTTAGGAAAAAGCACTATCAATGTTGGTTTTAAATATTCTACTTGATTGTACGCGATGATGTCTATAATATTCGGATGCTCGAAGTTTCGGCATATATATTCTTTATCAGGTAACAGCGCTACACATAAAAACATAACAAGTTTGTCCATCATATTGTCATAGGATTTAAATTAATGAACATACATACGTTCAGGCAAAACACTATCAATGTTGGTTTCAAAGGATCTACTTGAATGTACGCGATGATGTCTATAATATTTGGATGCTCGAAGCTTCGGCATAAATATTCTATATCAGATATCAGCGTTACTCATAGAAACATAACAAGTTTGTCCATCAGTTCAGGCAAAACACTATCAATGTTGGTTTCAAAGATTCTACTTGAATACACGCGATGATGTCTATAGTATTTGGATGCTCGAAGCTTCAGCATAGATATTCTATATCAGAGATCAGCGTTACACATAAAAACATAACAAGTTTGTCCATGTCCGTGATCGTATGTTGACTCTACATTCGACTCTACATATGACCCTACATACGATTCTACATTTTACGGCTCTACATTCGACGACTCTACCTACATTCGATGACTCTACATACCACGACTCTACATTCGACGAATCTACATTTGACTCTACATGCGACTCTACATTCGTCTCTACATTCGACTCTACATACGACTCTACATACGACTCTACATCCCATGACTCTACATTCGACTCTACATTCGAAGACTTTACATTCGACTCTACATACGACCCTACATTCGACGACTCTACATTCGATGACTTCACATTTGACTCTACATATGACTCTACGTTTGACGACTCTTCATTCGACTCTATATTCGACTCTACATACGACTCTACGTTTGACGACTCTACATTCGACTCTATATACGACTCTTCGTTTGACGACTCTACATTCGATGAATCTACATTCGACGACTCTACATTCGACGATTCATTGGACTCTACATACGACTCTTACATTTGACGACTCTACATTCGAAGACTCTACATGTTTCTCTACATACGACTCTACATTCGGCTCTACATATGACTCTACATCCCATGACTCTACATCCCATTACTCTTCATACGACTCTACATTCGACCCTTTATGCGACTCTACATTTTACGGCTCTACATTCGACGACTCTACCTACATTCGTCGACTCTACATTTGACTCTACATGCGACTCTACATTCGTCTGTACATTCGTCTCTACATTCGACTCTACATTCGACTCCACATTCGACTTAACATTCGACTCTACATTCGACGACTCTACATCCCATCACTCTACATACGACTCTTCGTTTGACGACTCTACATTCAAAAACTCTACATTCGACTCTACATTTGACGACTCCACATTCGACTCTACATACGACTCTACGTTTGACGACGCTACATTCGACGACTCTGCATTCGACGAATCTACATTCGACGACTCTTTATTCGACGACTCTACATGTTACTCTACATACGACTTTACATTCGACTCTACATATGACTCTATATACGATTCTACATTCGACGGCTCTACATTCGAAAACTCTACATTCCACTCTACATACGACTCTACATCCCATGACTCTTCATACGACTCTACATTCGACTCTACATTCGACGACTCTACATTGGACTCTACATACGACTCTACATTCGAAGACTCTACATGCGACTCTACATTCGTCTCTACATTCGACTCTACATCCCATGACTCTACATTCGACTCTACATCCCATGACTCTACATTCGACTCTACATTCGACTCTACATTCGACGACTCTACATTGGACTCTACATACGACTCTACATTCGAAGACTCTACATGCGACTCTACATTCGTCTCTACATTCGACTCTACATCCCATGACTCTACATTCGTAAGTCAGAGTAAAATGAATATTCATATTTTTTGAATTTGATGTCGCCTGTTAGGACCCGAGAGTGGGAATAAATGGGACACTTGATAGATTTAATTTTGGGATAATACGTAACCTTAGGAAACGAATTTATGGTATCTATTTAAATCTTTCTGGTTTAAATTGCAGTGCATTGGTTGATTTATTTGAAGAAATATTATTAAGTGGATTTTTTATTGAA
The DNA here is from genome assembly GCA_918358695.1 of Melinaea menophilus ssp. n. AW-2005. Taxonomy (NCBI): domain Eukaryota; kingdom Metazoa; phylum Arthropoda; class Insecta; order Lepidoptera; family Nymphalidae; genus Melinaea; species Melinaea menophilus. The sequence continues at coordinate 6,903,049 of OU911055.1, read as the reverse complement.
AGAAGTGAAGTGGATTGGTAAAGTATGTATTGATAAAGTATAATATTATTTATTATAATATTTTTCATTAATTATCATTATCGTTAGGTTTTTTAATAGAACGATTAAAAATTGTTTTTTTCTTTTCTGAATTATGTTTTTGTTCGATTTACATTTAGTTTTATAAAAATAGGTATTCATTATAGTTGTGATAAATACTAATAAGGCCACGATATAATATGAGGAATAAATGTACTTATAAGCAACTTAATACTCTCAAGTCGCCCAAGTCGCCTCTAATTAGTATGCAACGTGTGTTCGGATTGTTTCACAAAGTCCCTTGATCAGAAAGGATCCTTCCACCGACGTTTTCGTTTTATGTACAGCCGAACCAAAGGTCTTGTTACATTTGTTTATGTTAACCCAAGTTAACCCAAGTTACGTTTCGTAACGTAACTTCAGTTGAGTTAATTCAGTACAAGTTCGTCTTGGTTTGTTTCGTGTCAACTTTCTTTTGAGCAATGAACATTAAATTGGCAGTTTCGATATTCATTTGAAATGATAAAAATTAACGAAAATAATTATCCGAGAACCAATATTATTGTTGTTATAATGTTTGTATAAAAAAATACATCTTTTCTCAAAAAACTAGACTATATACGAGTATAAGGCATAACCCTTGCAAGGAATATTTCATTTGTTAACAATGTTTTTTTTTATATTTTTAAATATAATTTTATTGTAGGATGATTATATATAAATGTCAATATAATGTCAACGTTAAAAGAACATTCTCATAAAAATATAAGCACCTTGTATACATGATTTAATTAATGAATAACACCAAAAATAAGGTATAGAATAACTACTTAACTCAATAAACATTATAATAATTGCTCTAAAACCCCATACCTGAAATCTTTCAGTAATGATTAAGCAATTATACATTATGTCACTATCTTGTTGAATATTAATGTCGTAGGTTGTTCTGAAAACCTATAAAATGAGAGTGATCTTAAATTTATTCACATTCAAGTGTTGAGTCTTAAGGGAAGCTTCCATTTAAACTAAATGTAAGTACCAATTCTGTTAAACGTATATTCATTTATTTATTCTCTGGCAAAGCCAAACATAACTCCACGGGGATTACTCACCAACAAACAGAGTAAACGGTAAAGAAATATAAAAAAGTAATACCAACAAAAGTTTAATTACATACATCTTATATTCTTATATACTATGTTATCATTTAATAAATATTTTTTATATATTTATCGTGTATATACTTATTAAACTGCATTTATTATATTCTCATGAACTGAGGAAGCGCTGATTGGACGCAGGTGCATTGTATCTTTAAAATCCCAGATTGTGAAATCCTAAATCTTTGTCTGTTACACTTGTTTTTGTTTATTCCATTAATTATAATTGCATTTTAAAATATTTATTCGAGTAACTTTGAGCAAGGAACACATAGTTTGCAAATTAAATATAAGTATTAAATTTTAAGTTAATAAATTCGTATTTTTTGGATCCACGTGATTTATATATCTAATAAATCATACTTTGTATTATTATTTAGAAATACAAAGAATATAAATAAGAAATGTTTTCATAAGAAGTTTTCAGAAGTGACCGACTTATTTTTACTTTTAAGCATTTTTTATATTTGTCGAAATTAAGTCTTTCTAATCTCGGCTTTACATATTGAAGTGTTGCTAGTACAAGACCAAAATTTAATTATTATGTACTGAATTTAATATATTTTTTTTGATTTCATATTATTAATGAGTCAACATATAATTATAATCCATGAATAGGTTTAAAGAAACTAACTGATTTCACAAGTTATAAAGATTCCATAAAAAACTGTGTTCAATTCTATTATTTTTAGATGAATTTCCTCAAATCTTCCTCGCTCGCCATCTTCGCTGCAATGGTGACAATGTGTTGTGGTCACATCGGTGGCAGTCAGTTCCTGTTGCAGGACATCAGTCCTCAAGTCTATTGTGGACGAAACCTGGCTAGAGTGTTGGCGGCGCTTTGTTTTGATGAAATTTCTAATGAGAAAAGATCTGAAGCTGGCACAATGTATAGTACGTAATTTGTTTTAAATAAATTCATTTTTTAAACGAAATAATAATAACTTTGATTATTCAATTGTTAGTGTATTTATAAATGTGTAAAAAGTACTTTTGAAGGTAGGTTTCATAAGGTAGAACTTAGTAGGTTTCATTAGGTTCTTTGCTTATTTGAGAACTTTATTTCTTAACTTCAAATATATTTTTTGCATCTCTTATTATCTGGAATTTAGGTAAAATATAAAGATAACTGTAATTGTATTGTATATTAATAATTATATTATAGATTCAATCCTCACACCGTACTACAAAGATCAAGAGAGCCAAGTAGGCTGGCCGTGGGTTCCCCTCCATAAAGCGAGAAGCATGGCGGTGTCTCGCGGCAAACGCTTCGTTGTTAGCGAATGCTGCGATAAAGCCTGCAGCGTTAGCGAACTTCTGTCTTACTGCTAGTTGCTTGATAAAAGAGGCCAAGAGTTCATGGATATTGAATTAAATTGTTAATATTAATTAGTAACTGGATTAATTTAATTTTATTAAACGTTGTGAAAATAAATAATTCTTTTAAATTTCATTTACAGATATTATGCTAGTCAATTGAAATAGTTGTTATTATTATTGATTTGTGAATAGTTAGTATTGTTTTTGTTGTTGTTTTTAAATGTTTAAAATTTTATAATTATACGGATTGTTGCAATGAAATAAGCATTTTATTTTTCAAAAATATGTACTCAAGTTAAATAAAAATACTTAATGAATGACCTTATCGTTAGCGACACTTAAGCCATGTTCTATGGATGTATACATTAATTTGTAGACGGAACAGTGCACATATATTCTATGAACTACTTTACATAGTATTCGTGTTTTGTTTCTCCATACACCTTTCGTTAAAATTGAGTAGTTTGCTTTCGTTTCATACTGATTGTTTGGTCAGATGAAAGTTTGTTATCTGTATAGAGCTAGCGATAAACAATTCAAAGTTCGATACATATTGTACTTAGAAATATTGCAGAAAAGACATTGAAATACGTATTTAAAAAGAGTATTTTCGATTGTATGTATTTTTTCTTTTAAAAACGGTTTAAGTGGCCTTATTTTTTCCTTGTATTCATGAATATATTATATATTCGTATTTTTGGTATTAAATTAACATATTACTTATTTTCTTCAATAAGCTCGCATACGGGTTAGTATTCTCTTGAAGAAGATCTGCATCAAGTCGTTATTATAACATTTCCTATCAAAAAAGAGAAAACCTGATGTTCGTTTCCATTTTTGTGTAGTAGTTTTTAATTCAGTAATTTTCTTAAGATAAAAGTGCCTTTAAAACTCTATTTATTTGCGTCGCTTCTGTTCTCATTCCATAAAAAAACAAATGACAAAAAAATATATGACAAAAAAATATGATGGTGAAATATCTTAGTTTTATTAAAGAATATTTATTATATTATAAGTCAAGTCTCAAGTCGGTGCAATCGATACAAACTGCAGACTCAAGTACTAATTAGTTTTGAAGTAAGGATTACTTTAAAATAGATTAAAGTTTTTTGTTTTAAGTTTGAAACAATTGCGTTGTCGATTTTTATTTGTATACAGTTTCTTAAGCTTATTTAATAATTACTTTTTGTGCACTTTTATGATTAGATAATTTTTTACACTAAAACTATTTCAACATTATATCGTAGAAGTGTACTGTCTTTTCAAATTTAATTATCTTTGATATTAATGACAACGTATATTTCTAATTACAATATTGTAATTTAACTAGGATCCGTCAACCGTGTGCGGCGGTTGTTGAGCTGAGCCCCTCTCCTTTCTTCTATTCTTGATAACTTTTAAATGGCTAAACATTTTTTCAATCTACTTTCCCTATAACATCCGCGTTCGGTTCAAACATACATGAGAAAATTTTTAGCTAATTACCTCGTTGCATTCTGGAGACAACTAAACACAAAAAAAGGTCTCCCAAACGGTTAAGTGCTTCGCTCAGCTCAATAATACTATAATCAATATTATAATTGACTTTATATATTTATATATATATATTGTTTCACACACAGTCTTTCATTGTACCTTATTCTCATCGTTAAAACTTTACATAATTTATCAAATGTTACAAACTGTTGCTCACAGAATATAATTAAACGAAATTCAGCGCTTATTAATTATGGATATATTACTTGTTAAAAATACTCATTTGTTTTAATACCAAGCTTGTTTTTTTTAAAAACTTAATAAAAATTGTATAATCCTTTTAATAATCTGCTCGTAATGGATGTAATATGTTGTGTCGATTTTCAAGTTTCTAAGTTACTGCAGAGTTTTCTCCAAGCTAAGTTCACGTGATAAGTCTCGTTATTTTGACTTCACGGTTGCTGTCACGAAATAATATATTAAAAACATAAGTAATAAACCACTTATGAATTGCAGTGTTTACCCTAATACTATTCAAATGTATGCAGTCCCTCCATATATTATTCAACTTGTAAAATTGGAACAAAATTCATTATTCCCAAAACAATTTCGTAACGCCTGTGTGGCTGATTTCTATTCTGTTCTAAATCTAAAGTTACAATAAACACCTCCTACTATTGAATCTTAATCCTGACTTAATCCAATGTCATGTTTATTTGATTCTTTTAATCCCCAGATATACCGGCATAAACATATTAAATATAGTTATTTATTGAACGCATAAAAATAACCACTTTATAATGTAGGTCCCCTTAGTTTTTCTAAACTGAATTTTAGGAGTCTTTTCCAGAAATATTTGTAACATACAAATCTGTACGGAATCCTCGGTAGGTGTGTCTGAGTCGCGCTTGTCCAATTTTTTAGAAATTCTGGCAAAATAGATAATTTATTTCCCTGTTAGGAGTTATCTGATGATTGAAAAAGCCCCCCTTAAATATGATAAATTATAGATATTTTAAAACGTTTTTATTTTTATCTTTTTCTATTACTGATTAAATGAATTCATTTTTATTTCAAAGTCAAAACTTAAATGTAAAGATTTATTTTACTGTTAAAAAACATAGTATCCTTCTTCTTGGAATTGGTTTTTAATAAAGATCTCTTGCTTTGTTCAAGAAGGCGCCATCCATAAAGGACGTCACACGTTAAGAGGGAGGGAGGGGGTCGACGAAGTGTGACATCATGTAACAAGGGGTGGGGGGGTATATATATTATATATTTTATATCTAAGTATTACAGTACTTTATTTAAACTACATGCCCACTAAAGAATAAATAGTTGGAACTGTCTGTATGTTGTGATGTGCATTGATTTAGCCTTTGGTGATTATTACGTCTTACGGTGGTGACTTGTTTTTATAAAACAGATGTCAAACGGCTATGTAACCATAGAGAAAGATGACTGTAAAGGCAAATTCGCTCACAGTTACTTCAGCTATCTGTGGATCTCCGAGCTTCATCTTATTTAAATCAATATACTTAGCATTATATAAGCATATTTATTTAAGCGATCCTGTGATATCTGTGGTCTTTTTTGCATCATCCAAGGCTACTAACCTACAAAAGAAATCACATAAAACGGAAGAAAAAGTATTGCACATCGCGAAGAATCGTCTCAAAGAATTGCTGCTAGTCGTGCCAAACATTTCTTTGTTTGTATCTAGCGTCTTTGTCATCACAAAGATGCCTTATGGTTAGATGAAGAAGATCTTTACGCAATGAATGCTTCTGATGTGCACTGTCCAAATGAGAAGGATGTGATTACTATGCTAGTTATAAATTATATAAATGAATGGGTCGAAGGCTCAAAATAGTTCATTTTATCTTTTATTCACAAAATATTTGTTATATTTTTATACGTATATATATATTTTTATGTTTTGTTAATTTATTGAGAAAATAAAATAATTTCAGGATAATGCTTTTTTAATTTCATTAATTCCTAAATATAAAATTGAACAATATGTGACATCACACTAGGTAGGGGGGAGGGCTTCTCACAAACAACATATTTCTTAATACTAGATTTTTCTGCTATGACTTTCTAAGCCGAACGCACCGTTTGGAAAACAGTTTATCTGTGATTTAGCTACCAAAACTATTTAGTTGGGATCAAATTTTTTTTCAGACTGTTCTTTTTTAATATTTTATAATCAGATTGTAGGTAACCGTAGTAGTAATTGTTATAATAAATAAGATTTTGACGGTGTAAGAGCACTGGACCCCGAGGATAACAGCAGGATATTTATATTCATATTTAATTAAATAATTAATACACTAAGTAAAGTGATCAACGTCTAAGTATTGTTAGTATTAATATGTTATTATAGGATTATAATATAAAACTGAGTTTGTTTCTTTCGTTAATTGATGATGAATAGGGCTTTATCTGAGCTTCGTTTTTAAATTTGTACTTACCATATAAGTACTTTGTATGAAATTATCACTTAAAATACTCGCCATTGTAAATTCTAACAAGTTTTTATATAAATTATTGCTTCACACGAATGCTTTACAAATGGTAATTTATATTCCAGCTGGATTTATATAAATTGGTATTTACTTGTAAATAAGATATGAAGGGGAAGTCATGCTCCAGAGAGTTGAGTACACTTTGACCGACAAACGCAATTAAAAGTTATCTGCGACTCATACAAGGGGGCGGAAGTCATATTTGTGTAGGAAGTTAAATAACATATATAAATGACGCTAGTAACTTTCTTACTCGACGGGAAATGTGCATAATTGCTTCGATTAAGGAAAGTGCTGTGAAAGTAACAACTTAAGTTGATTGCTCTATTGGAATATCGATTATTTGATACACAGTTTAATTTCACTAAGAAACATCTTGTGAGTTATATTAGGATTACTATATATATATATGGGGAGGGGTGCTTCGTTCTTTATAAAAACCATCTCGGCCCTTTATGATAATTGTTTATCACATTTATATTTTCACAATAACTTATCAAACTCCAAGTGTAGTAGATTTAATTCCTTATTAATTTAGATTGCCCGTAAAATAAATGATACGACAAATGTGCTCAGCACGAGATTCTCAAATTAAATTTCTCAAGACTGCGACAACAGGGTGTCTCACTGTCCCGTTTGTAAAGGGGCGGTGCTTCTAGGAACTTAGAAAACGTGCAATGAGCCTTGGTTGAGTTTGAAGAAGGTTTATATATTTTTTAAACATTACAAGAATCGAAATCTAGACTGAAATAGTATGAATATATATTAATAGTAAATTCAAGAAAACTAGTATAATTAAATACTACAATTTTCTAGTCCCTCCAAGCTTATGTTACAACGTGAATAGTCCGATGCGTGACTAAGCCCTTAAATCACTGAGTGCAATTTAATTTTCCATAGAACTAAATCACAAATCATTTGAAATATAAAATTATCTATCTAACACGTTAGTCTTTTGTTTACGGCTGCTCAAAAATCTTGCCTTATTTAAAAGGATGTTCAAAACCGAGTAGAAAGTTAATGCGAACAAGTCGAAAAAGTTCTTGGTTATCTAGATTCTTGTGACTCAATAGACCCAATAATATGTAGCTTAAGATTGACTTTTATGAAATTTTCTATAAACTTTGTAAAAATATATTAAGTAGTTTCCATGGGATGGTTTCACAGAGATCATACGTAGATTTAACATGGCTTGAGTTGTGTACAGAGAACTTCAAATATAAATTAGGTATTTATTTCATATATTTCCTTTGCTAAGTTTCTCAATATAAATCGAGTGAAGTCTGTCATCCGAATTAAATAGAGTACCGATATCTATTTCAGATTGTATCCATATATAATATGTAAAATCTAAAATACTTTGTGCAAACCAACAGTGTACATTTTTTGTACGAATGAAAGATTTTTTATACACTTTTATATCAAAGGCGGATAAAAAATAATATTTCGAGAGTATCAGCTCTGGGCAGTGCACAAAATTCATCATAGTTCACTGCATATCTATCTCTATATCTGTAAGTTTTTGTTGCTTTAAAAAACTAACATGAAATAGAAATAACATTTCAGATATATGTCTCTGTAATAAATATGTTGTGAATTATTTCAGTAAAGACTGAAACCTGAGAAATGGTTTTAGTATTATATAATAAAATATGAGATTCATGCCAAATAACGAGTAATTTTAATAGATCATTGTACTCTGTTTATATATCAGTTAATTAAATATCAATAATAGTGAAAGGTCTTGTCGATATCCTTGTTATACAATTTTCTTAAAAGAGATTCTATAAATTCATCATTACTTTTGACATTTATGAAAAACATTCGATTCCAACATTAGGTAAATATTTAAAATATATAAAATATTTGGTATTTGTAAGTTGACTTTTGTTCTGAAATGTTTTTGATGGAAGTACTTATCATAAGCTAATAATCAATACAAAACAATGATCTTTATTTTCTATTGCTAAAACGATATATTTTTCTTACTTTTAATGTTTATATAACTTAAAATATTCTTGTGTCGATAAAAAATGTAAATAAAATTTTAAAATAAAGGACGTTTTTTTCACATGGATCTAACCTTTTAAGTTTTGTGCTTGAAATGATTTTGAATTTAAATACAAGCTTAATTTAGGTTTAAACACTTTTCGAACTGTAAAATATAAATAGTCATACGAACTTGAAAAAAATAATAACTTTTTAATATGTCTATCATTTATCAAATTTAGCGACGCTTTTTCAATCATCAGATAACTCCTTACGGTGTAATAAGTTTTATACTTTGACGCATAATCATGGAATGGCTGTCAAAACCCAAAATGTATTCTCTGATTAATTTTGTTATGAGGATTAAAAAAACTGGACAAGTGCGAATCAATTTTCCCCACCGAAGTTTCCAGTACATCGGTTTAATTTCAAGTGGAGATATCGTCCACGCGTTTTATCCAATATTAAGGATATTGACTAACGGAAAGAGGGTCAGACGGACAAAATAGTGATTCTTTAAAGTTCCCTTTTCTTTTTTCGCAATTTTAAAAAATTTACAAAAAATGAAAATCGATTAGGTCAGGGATAAGAATCTATAGTAGGATGTCTTGATTGTAAGTTTGGATTTAGGACAGAATAGAAATCAGCCACACAGGTGTTGCGATATCGTTTTGGGAATATTGAATTTTCTTCCAATTTTACAAGTTGAATAATATATCGAGGGACTGCATACATTTGAATGTTTTAGGGTAATGTAGCTACAACTTACAGGAACAGAATAAAGATAAGCGCTGCCTTTGCCCAATGACATTTGCAAAATAGTAGCTTTGTGTGTTTCGGTAACAGTTAACTATTACAGGTAACTATTGATTTAAGTTTTGTGTAAAGTAATGTATTCATAGCATTGTTTTTAAAAATATCTCACGTACAAATCTGGCTCAATTATATTATTAACAAAAGTATAGATGACATGCTGAGGAGTGCATCAGTCAATTCTTAATATACTTATTATATAACTTCAACTTAGTTCAATTTTGATCAAAACATAATATATATATATTAGTACATATAAAAATAGTCATTAGTAATTATAAAAATAATTACCTTAGCACCATTCAGTATAAAAAAAAATTAAAGATTTAATAACCATGATAGGATTGAGGGGCGGTAGATGGGTTTTAACAAGATTTCTTGTTCTTAGAACATGTTCGTACATGTTCAGTTCTACTAATTGGCTTTTACAGCAGAAGTTAGCTAGTTAGATGAGCTACATCACCTGTGGATACGCCCTTTTCATGTCTATTTTCACAAATGTAACCTCGAGTTACGTCTAATATCCAGACATCTGGTAAAGTGTCAAAATTGACCACTTTTATTGAGTCCGAGACGCAAGTGAGTACAAAGATAGTAGCTCTATTTATAACATATAGTTTATATATATATATATTAGTTATATATATATATATATATATAATTCCTATATAGATATTGTTAAATAGTGTAGTTCTATTTTGGTACTACTTTAAGTACATTATATTTCTTGTATATTTATATTAATTATTGGATTACCCAATAAGTAAATAAGTAAATAAATAAATAAACAAATAAATTAATAATGTATATCTATTTTTATCATGTATCTTGTTTCATACTAATATTAAATAAACTATGAATGATAAGCAGAAAAATTTTATAGCGTGATGAGATCAAGAAAAGACGTCGACAAAGATTTAATATATATATCCTTAGATGGATGTCTTAGATCAAACACGGATAATCCAACATATACATTGTGTCAGTTTTGATATATCAGTACATCTGTGCATCCCGTCTCATTTGTTAGCTACGCAATGTTAACACTGATCGATACGGTGGCTCGAGAACCGAGTAAGTATATGTTTGTTATATATCTACACGTAACAGAGTATAATTATTAATACATAATAGTGTTTAAAATACAATAGAAATTAATAGTTATGTAATATGTCAGATATCGGCAATTATAGTGTTGATTTTGATGATTCCTTATAATTTTACATTAAGTGAAACAAATTCAGAACGCCGCGCCGTAGGGTCTAGTGATGTATGTATGTAATTTTTTGAACATTCTCAAATGCGAATGCATGATGAATATTCATATTTTTTGAATTTGATCAATATCGTGTTGATGGCACGTATATATTATGTTTTGATCAAAATTGAACTAAGTTGAAGTTATATAATAAGTATATTAAGAATTGACTGATGCACTCCTCAGCATGTCATCTATACTTTTGTTAATAATATAATTGAGCCAGATTTGTACGTGAGATATTTTTAAAAACAATGCTATGAATACATTACTTTACACAAAACTCAAATCAATAGTTACCTGTAATAGTTAACTGTTACCGAAACACACAAAGCTACTATTTTGCAAATGTCATTGGGCAAAGGCAGCGCTTATCTTTATTCTGTTCCTGTAAGTTGTAGCTACATTACCCTAAAACATTCAAATGTATGCAGTCCCTCGATATATTATTCAACTTGTAAAATTGGAAGAAAATTCAATATTCCCAAAACGATATCGCAACACCTGTGTGGCTGATTTCTATTCTGTCCTAAATCCAAACTTACAATCAAGACATCCTACTATAGATTCTTATCCCTGACCTAATCGATTTTCATTTTTTGTAAATTTTTTAAAATTGCGAAAAAAGAAAAGGGAACTTTAAAGAATCACTATTTTGTCCGTCTGACCCTCTTTCCGTTAGTCAATATCCTTAATATTGGATAAAACGCGTGGACGATATCTCCACTTGAAATTAAACCGGTGTACTGGAAACTTCGGTGGGGAAAATTGATTCGCACTTGTCCAGTTTTTTTAATCCTCATAACAAAATTAATCAGAGAATACATTTTGGGTTTTGACAGCCATTCCATGATTATGCGTCAAAGTATAAAACTTATTACACCGTAAGGAGTTATCTGATGATTGAAAAAGCGTCGCTAAATTTGATAAATGATAGACATATTAAAAAGTTATTATTTTTTTCAAGTTCGTATGACTATTTATATTTTACAGTTCGAAAAGTGTTTAAACCTAAATTAAGCTTGTATTTAAATTCAAAATCATTTCAAGCACAAAACTTAAAAGGTTAGATCCATGTGAAAAAAACGTCCTTTATTTTAAAATTTTATTTACATTTTTTATCGACACAAGAATATTTTAAGTTATATAAACATTAAAAGTAAGAAAAATATATCGTTTTAGCAATAGAAAATAAAGATCATTGTTTTGTATTGATTATTAGCTTATGATAAGTACTTCCATCAAAAACATTTCAGAACAAAAGTCAACTTACAAATACCAAATATTTTATATATTTTAAATATTTACCTAATGTTGGAATCGAATGTTTTTCATAAATGTCAAAAGTAATGATGAATTTATAGAATCTCTTTTAAGAAAATTGTATAACAAGGATATCGACAAGACCTTTCACTATTATTGATATTTAATTAACTGATATATAAACAGAGTACAATGATCTATTAAAATTACTCGTTATTTGGCATGAATCTCATATTTTATTATATAATACTAAAATCATTTCTCAGGTTTCAGTCTTTACTGAAATAATTCACAATATATTTATTACAGAGACATATATCTGAAATGTTATTTCTATTTCATGTTAGTTTTTTAAAGCAACAAAAACTTACAGATATAGAGATAGATATGCAGTGAACTATGATGAATTTTGTGCACTGCCCAGAGCTGATACTCTCGAAATATTATTTTTTATCCGCCTTTGATATAAAAGTGTATAAAAAATCTTTCATTCGTACAAAAAATGTACACTGTTGGTTTGCACAAAGTATTTTAGATTTTACATATTATATATGGATACAATCCATATATAATATGTAAAATCTAAAATACTTTGTGCAAATCAATCTCGCTCGGGCGCGCGAGCATTTTGCACGTGCACTCGAGAGTTATATAGTGTGCGGGTAATTAGTAATTGTGTTAATAGTGAAACTTTGCGTATCACTGATACGACTACAATGGAATGTCAAAAATGTAAAAAAACTTTAACAAAGAAAGGATCTCATTTCTCCTGTCAGGGATCTTGCCAAGGAACCTTTCACCGCGGTTGTGTGAAGGGTTTGGCGGCCGACATAAAAAACGGTAGAAATAGATTGTTTTGTAATAATTGTGAAGAGGAAGGTTCCGAAGAGGAAGACCACGAAGATGTGTCACAGGATCATGAAAAAATACTAAAGGATATCCAAAATAAAGTCGGTGCAATTTCTGGCTTCAAGAAACAGCTCGACTTAATAACCCAAAGTATAAGTCTACTGTCTGATAAATACGATACACTGATTGAAGAACATAACAAATCAAAAGAAAAAATTAAACAACTAGAAAAAAGTTTTATAAGTGTGAACAATAAATGTGTCTATTTAGAAAAACAAAACACTGCATTGGAACAAAAAATCCACGAGTTTGAACAGACAACCCGTAAACATAACCTCGAAATATCGGGGGTTGAACAATTACCGGACGAGAACGTAAAGGAAATAGTTACTAAGATCGGAAATCTAATAAAAGTCAATGACACAGATATAGAATGGGTGAAAAGAATGGGACAAACTAAAATGAACAAAAATCCTGCACCCATCATCGTGGGCTTCAAAACCTCGGGTACCGGGTCGCGGGACAAGTGGCTCGCTGAGCGACGGAAACTGGCAAACTTTGATAGTAATATGATTACAAATGGAACGGCCACTAATAAGATATATATAAACGAAGACTTAACAAAATCAACGCGAACCATACTATGGAATACAAAGACGAAGCTTAAGGGAATTTTTAAGTTTATTTGGATTTCGAATGGAAATATATTAGTCAAGAAAGAGGAAGGCGAAAAAACGATTCGTATAAGGTCTGAAAGTGATATAATCGATCTACTTAACAAGAAATGAGTGCAATTATGTGTTGTTAAAAGTGTAATACTTCGAATTAAATTCGATAACTTAAATAATATAAACTCTGTAATTGTCGACCCTGTCAACTATTCGTGTGTAGACAATTTATACTCGTGGTTTCAATTGATACATAACACTAAAGACTTTTGTATTTTGCATGTCAATATAAGATCGTTAAAAAAGTATTTCAGTGAATTTTTGGTATCTCTGGGCAGTGAAATAAACCGATTAGATGTAATAGTGATAACTGAACCAAATATACATTTCTCTTTGATATCATTCTATAAAATTCCAGGCTTTATAATTAATGTTTATACTCGCGAGGGCCGCGGAGGAGGAGGGGTGTTAGTTTACTCGAGAACCAATATCGGCGTGCGAGTGAGCGAGACGGATGCGATAACGCGTATGCCGCTCAGCGGAATGCAATCGGCTGAGTGCGTTTCCTTAATATTAGACGTTAACGGCGAGAAAATTTATTTAATATCCATATATAGACCGCCCCGATTTTTTAACTATGACAAAATTCGAGATTTCTTATTAGAACTACGTAACCTATTGGACAGCTTACCTAAGCGTTCAAAAGCTATTTTTTGTGGAGATATAAACATTAATATTCTAAATAAAGATGATAACAGGGTTATTTTATCAAAACAAAAACTTCTCAACGAAGTAAATACCGAGTGACGAAAGCGAATCCACTGACAAAACTCCTGATATGAATTTTGCGACGAAAAAAACCACGAACATTTTTATTCACAAACGTAAACAAACACAAAAAAATGTGAATGTGCTCGAAACGTTGCACAAATTGCATTTTTGTTTTTATTTTATTAGATTGATCAAGGCAATTTGGTAACGTTCCGAACACATTCACATTTTTTGTTTGTATTTTTTTTGTTTGTTTTTTTGTTTGTTTGTTTGTTTGGCAACGTTCCGAACACATTCACATTTTTTGTGTTTTTTTACGTTTGTGAATAAAAATGTTCGTGGTTTTTTTCGTCGCAAAATTCATATCAGGAGTTTTGTCAGTGGATTCGCTTTCGTCACTCGGTATTTACTTCGTTGAGAAGTTTTTGTTTTGATATCAATAGTTTTGTAAAAGGATTGGAAACAAAATGCTGTGCGATTATTTTTCATGCAAATATATACTCATTTATTTGACCAACACATGGAACTATCTATAATGACATGAGGGACTCTCGTAGCTCCTTTAAAAACAAACTTAAATGGTGCCAAGACAATTCAAAACAGATTAAAATGGACATACTGGCTACGTCATATAGAAACAAACATTTTGGAAAATTCTGGCAACAAACAGACAAACTGAATACAAGATCGAATATTCCGGCTGAAGTAGGGGGAGTGAGCGGTTGCCGTAACATAGCAAATATGTTTAAAACACAATTTACAGTGGATCCCTGTGAGATCAATTTCGCCGAGGCTGGCAGGGGAGATATCATAAATAATGGGGAAAGCTTTGTACGTTTCACGTCTAGCGAAGTAGTAGATACAATAATGGGTATGAAGCGTGGAAAGTCGCCTGGACATGATGGCCTGAGTGTTGAGAATCTGCGACACGCTGGTGTGCACCTTCCTAGAGTCCTAGTTTTGTTGTACAATATTTGTATAAGCCACGGCTTTCTGCCGGACTCGATGACAAGGACAATAGTCGTGCCTATAATCAAGAATAGGGCGGGGGATGCGGCGGACAGAACCAACTACAGACCGATATCTCTTGCTACCATCATAGCCAAAGTGCTTGACGGCTTGCTTGATACTCAACTTAGCAGAACAATTAACATACACGATGCGCAGTTCGGTTTTAGATCAGAGCTGTCAACTGAGAGCGCAGTATTATGTCTCAAGCAAGCTGTAAGGTACTACACGGATAGTAAGACCCATGTATTTGCGTGTTTTTTGGATCTGTCGAAGGCATTTGACCTCGTATCCTATAAAATTTTATGGCAGAAGCTTGAAAAGGATAGCAGTTTAAGATCGGAGTTGATATCACTATTAAAATACTGGTATGGTGCCCAAAGTAATGTGGTAAGATGGGGTGATGCACTTAGTGAACCATATAAATTAGGGTATGGAGTAAGACAGGGGGGCCTGACGTCACCGAGATTCTTCAATCTTTACATAAACGGGCTCATAGAGAGGCTTAGCGGGGCAGGCGTCGGTTGTTCGATAGATGGCGTAATGATGAACAATTTTAGTTACGCAGACGATATGGTTCTGTTGAGCCCGTCGGTCAGTGGTCTTCGAAGACTGATAAAAATCTGTGAGGAATATGCAAAGGAGAATGGACTGAGGTATAACGCTAAAAAGAGCGAAATTTTAATTTTTTGAGGAATAAACAAACAGTTAAATTTCATTCCTAAAATACATCTGTGTGGAACTTCTCTGAAACTAGTATCTGAATTTAAATACCTTGGTCATATTGTGAATGAACGCCTGGGTGATGATAGTGATATCGAGCGGGAGCGCAGGGCTCTGTCGGTTAGAGGCAATATGTTGGCCCGTAGGTTTGCACGGTGTTCGACACACGTAAAATTAATATTATTTAAAGCCTATTGCCAGTCCTTTTACACGTGCAGCCTATGGGAGAACTATACTCGGCGGACATATATCGCACTGCGTGTTCAGTACAACAATGTGCTGAGGGCTTTGTTGAGGAAGCCTCGATACTGCAGTGCATCGGCAATGTTTGCGGAGGCTCGTGTAGACGACTTCTATGCGATAATACGAAAGCGGACCGCGTCCGCAATGATAAGATTACTGAACAGCTCCAACAATCTTCTCAGCATATTGGCGTTAAAGCTAGACGCTCCCCTCTGGAGGTCCTGGGATAGTGTACACGTAGCATCGAAGCGTAGCGTATACTGACTGTAGGAGTATAGCGTTGAGTTATTTGTAGAATTAAAAAAATAAAAATAATTAGAACGATGATTTCCATGAATTTTATTTTATTTAATTTCTTTAATAGTATTTTATGATTTTAATTATATTTGATTTGAATTAAATTTATATTTATTTGAATTGAATTTATATTTAATTTTAATAATTTTATGAATTTTGTGCATTTTATTAATTTTATTTTTCTATGTAATTTGAGATTGTTATGTTGAATACTAACTACGAGTACTATTATAACATTAGTTACTTAAGTTAAAATGTTACTAACACTTATGGATGAATTATCTGAAATAAATTGATTTATTATTATTATTATTATTATTATTATTATTATTATTATTATTATTTGGAATAGTTGCCTCTGATAAAATGAGAGTGTTTTGGCTCAGAGGATGAGCGTTGTAATGACAAAGACGAGACCTCGAGTTCGATTCCCACAGGTGCCCGATTTTTTTTTCATTTGTTTTTTTCAGTTTCCATTTATTTTTTTAATTCATTGCTCCAAAACAGAATTTCTTCAGTATTCGGATTTTTTTCTGTAAATTTTGTTTTATTGTTACAGACGGCAATGCGTTAGTGAGTTTATTCATTGTTTATTGTTGTTATCATGTGTTTATTACTGTGCAACGAGCATTGAATTTTAACCGTGTTGTGACTACGATTCTGGCTTTAAAAGTCATTTTTTGGCCATTTTTGGTCATTTTTCATGATTTTTTGAACTTCTCAGGGCCATATCTCAAAATTACGAGTTTTCCCAGATATGTGCTATATACCAAATTTTAGCTCTAATTTGGGGCTACGAATGAGGAAATTTTGGAAAAAATCGTTGGCGCTGTTTTCGAGAAAATGGCCGATATGTCCCCGGCCAGTCGGCCATTTTTTGGTTTTTGACCAAAAATGTCACGCCAAAAAATGTTTTCTCCATCAAAAGAGATATTATTCAAAAGATGAGCTTAAGACCTTTCCAATGATGCCCAATTTGTTAATGTACATCAACTGGTTTGGCCACAGTCCCTGTACGAAAAATGGCCATTTTTGGCCTTTCGAGGGCTGGCCACGGCCAATATGGCGGCCAAATCGAAATGTCGTAGAACAAAAAAGTCTTAGTTTTTGATGTACTTCAATCCCTGAAAGTTTAAACAAAATCAGTTGAAACTACGAATATACCCACACACAGACAAAGTAATCATCGATGGAGGCGCCAGTCAAAATTTTCAAAATGTCATATCTCATCAACCGGTGGTCGGATTTTAGCGTTTTTGGGCTTGTTGAAAAGGTCTTGACGAGGACCTTTAGGAAAATCTTTTTAAAGGTGGAAATAAGTGATTTTATACTGGTGCGGAGCCAAAAACTAAATTTTAGTCTCATTTTTCAAATGGCCGTAGAGGTGAGGCGGTAGGTTTATTGCTAAATGTAAATGCATTTTCTGGGTCTATGGGCCAAGGGCTTTCTAAAAATACCACACTCATACCAGAAGGTCTCCTGTATAAAAAAATCGATATTGCGCGTATATATACAGAGTTAGACTTTCAGCACTATGGGTGCTTTCGTCACTCTGAGCTAGCTAACGCCCGCTTTGATACGAGAATACTTTAGCGGAGTTTGGATTTACCAAATGTATTTGTGACGTGACTCGTAGGGAAGTACTAATGAATAACTTAGTTGAATCGTGTCTAGACCATATATACATAAGAGCACCATTAGCTTCGATTGATTCTGCCGTAATAAAACATAAGATAGCGGACCACTACTTTGTATCGGCCGCGATACAATGGAATCGCACTCCAGCTATGTGCCGTCCTCAGCCGATTGCAGCTGATCGACGTACTTTAGACAATAGGTTGGTTAGAAATAAGTTACAAACAATTAACTTTAACAAATTGTTAGAAATAAATTGTCCAATTGAATTATATAAATGTTTCACAAATATCTTTACCAATATTTATAATGAATGTTACAAATTAAGACCTATAATTAAAAATAAAAGTAGTAGAAATAAAAAATTGTGGATAAACGATAATTTAAAAAGAATGATTTCAGAGAGAGATAGATTGTTTGATGTATGGTGCTATGACCCAAAAAATATGATAAAAAGACTGAACTATACTAGATATAGAAATAAATGTAATAAAGCTATATTTAAATGTAAAGTTGAGTACGATAAAAAAACTATATTAGATTGTAATAATAATATCAAAAAAGTGTGGGACAAATTAAACAGTTTATTAGGAAACAATAGGCAGCCATTAGACTCATTAATAATCTCAAATATGAAAGGGCAAGGAAGTTTAAAAGAAATATGTGATAAGTTCGCAAATAATTTTTTAAATGAAGTAAATAAAATAAAACATCAATGTGCTGAAAAATGGATGGTAAGGAATGATTATGTTAAGCGAGTAGATATGTGTATGAGATGGCAACCTGTCAGTGAAAATGAAGTCAAACGCGTAATTAACCAATTAAGTAAAAATAAAGCACCTGGGAGTGATCTCGTTCGTATGTCGGACTTAAAAATAGTCGTTGACAAAGTTAGCCCCATATTGGCTAAATTAATAAATTTATCTGTTAGCCAGCATATTTTTCCGTCGAAACTGAAAGAAACCGTAATCCGTCCAGTCTATAAAAAAGGTGACCGAAAACTTTATTCTAATTACAGGCCTATAGCTATTTTATCGAGTATTGACAAAATTATAGAAAAGTGCATTGTAAACCAACTGGGAAATTACCTAAATAAAAATAAAATACTGAACGAATGCCAACACGGTTTCCAAAAAGGTAAAAGTACAAACACGCTTCTGGCGAAATTCACCAATGAAATTAATTCATACTTAGAAAAGAACAAAACGGTTGTACTAGTATTTTATGACTATAAAAAAGCATTCGATACGTTAGAGACAGAAACATTGTTGAGAGGTATGGATGAATGTGGAGTAAAACAACCTTTAAATCAATGGTTCCGTGACTACCTAACAGATCGCACTTTCCGTGTTAAGGTGGGTGACACGCTAAGCGAAGAAACCGAAGTCGGATGCGGAGTTCCTCAAGGATCTGGGACTGGGCCACTCTGCTATCTATTACACGTAAACAGTCTATACGGTGTTCTCCGCAATTGTTCAGCCTATATGTATGCAGATGACTTATGCACTTTACTTGCTGGAACTGATATCGATGAATTGTGTAGTTTAGTACAACGTGATATAGACGCGGTAGTTAGGTGGTCACACGACAATGGAATCATCTTAAATTCAGATAAAACCAAATTCATGGTAATAAGGTCACCATACGCTAAAAAATTAATCTCACCTCCTTTTATATACACACATGATTATTCCTGCCTCCATAGCAACCTTATGAATTGTAATTGTAAGCCGATAGAAAATGTTGACTGTGTAACATACCTAGGTGTAAAAATAGACTCTAAATTTTCCTGGACGACTCATATAGACTACATTTGTAATAAACTAAGATCGCTGCTATGTAAATTCTATCACCTTAGTTTTAGAGTACCAATTGTGACATTGAAAATTCTTTATTTTGCATTAGTCGATTCAGTACTGGGCTATGCACTTGACAGTTATGGCCTCACATTCAAAAGTAATATTGACAAACTAGAAACACTACAGATTAGATTTTTAAAGCTATTTGTAAACAAAAAAACTAAAAAAAATTGTAAAGGAAACTATGTCAAACTATTTAAAATTTGCAAAATACTACCAGTTAGCCTAAAGCATAAATATCTGTTAGCCATAAATAACCATAACGGTCTGGGGCATGGCCTGACGCTGTTGAACCATAACATCGGTACGCGATCGGTGTCTGAGGGTAAATATGAAATACCCAAAGTGAATAATTACTTTGGGGACAGAACACTAAAAAAACGATTACCTTTCATACTTAACAGCCTGCCCAAAGACATCCGATTGGAGTCCAATAAACGCATATTTAAATTAAAGCTACGAAAATACCTTTTCTCATTTTTGTGAATAGTTAGTTAGTTTGTAACTAGGTGTATTTCTACCTTTCGATTCAATATAATAAGTCATAATGTAACAACACCTGAATACAAGGAAAAAAGTCATAATGTAACAACAACTTAATGTTAAAAGAGACTGCTGATCCCACAGTCAAACTGTTTTAACAGTTTTGTGGGACATTGTATAATGATCATTGTTTATTTTCCTATGTATAATAAATAAAACAAAAAAAAAAAAAAAAAAAAAATCTGAAATAGATATCGGTACTCTATTTAATTCGGATGACAGACTTCACTCGATTTATATTGAGAAACTTAGCAAAGGAAATATATGAAATAAATACCTAATTTATATTTGAAGTTCTCTGTACACAACTCAAGCCATGTTAAATCTACGTATGATCTCTGTGAAACCATCCCATGGAAACTACTTAATATATTTTTACAAAGTTTATAGAAAATTTCATAAAAGTCAATCTTAAGCTACATATTATTGGGTCTATTGAGTCACAAGAATCTAGATAACCAAGAACTTTTTCGACTTGTTCGCATTAACTTTCTACTCGGTTTTGAACATCCTTTTAAATAAGGCAAGATTTTTGAGCAGCCGTAAACAAAAGACTAACGTGTTAGATAGATAATTTTATATTTCAAATGATTTGTGATTTAGTTCTATGGAAAATTAAATTGCACTCAGTGATTTAAGGGCTTAGTCACGCATCGGACTATTCACGTTGTAACATAAGCTTGGAGGGACTAGAAAATTGTAGTATTTAATTATACTAGTTTTCTTGAATTTACTATTAATATATATTCATACTATTTCAGTCTAGATTTCGATTCTTGTAATGTTTAAAAAATATATAAACCTTCTTCAAACTCAACCAAGGCTCATTGCACGTTTTCTAAGTTCCTAGAAGCACCGCCCCTTTACAAACGGGACAGTGAGACACCCTGTTGTCGCAGTCTTGAGAAATTTAATTTGAGAATCTCGTGCTGAGCACATTTGTCGTATCATTTATTTTACGGGCAATCTAAATTAATAAGGAATTAAATCTACTACACTTGGAGTTTGATAAGTTATTGTGAAAATATAAATGTGATAAACAATTATCATAAAGGGCCGAGATGGTTTTTATAAAGAACGAAGCACCCCTCCCCATATATATATATAGTAATCCTAATATAACTCACAAGATGTTTCTTAGTGAAATTAAACTGTGTATCAAATAATCGATATTCCAATAGAGCAATCAACTTAAGTTGTTACTTTCACAGCACTTTCCTTAATCGAAGCAATTATGCACATTTCCCGTCGAGTAAGAAAGTTACTAGCGTCATTTATATATGTTATTTAACTTCCTACACAAATATGACTTCCGCCCCCTTGTATGAGTCGCAGATAACTTTTAATTGCGTTTGTCGGTCAAAGTGTACTCAACTCTCTGGAGCATGACTTCCCCTTCATATCTTATTTACAAGTAAATACCAATTTATATAAATCCAGCTGGAATATAAATTACCATTTGTAAAGCATTCGTGTGAAGCAATAATTTATATAAAAACTTGTTAGAATTTACAATGGCGAGTATTTTAAGTGATAATTTCATACAATGTACTTATATGGTAAGTACAAATTTAAAAACGAAGCTCAGATAAAGCCCTATTCATCATCAATTAACGAAAGAAACAAACTCAGTTTTATATTATAATCCTATAATAACATATTAATACTAACAATACTTAGACGTTGATCACTTTACTTAGTGTATTAATTATTTAATTAAATATGAATATAAATATCCTGCTGTTATCCTCGGGGTCCAGTGCTCTTACACCGTCAAAATCTTATTTATTATAACAATTACTACTACGGTTACCTACAATCTGATTATAAAATATTAAAAAAGAACAGTCTGAAAAAAAATTTGATCCCAACTAAATAGTTTTGGTAGCTAAATCACAGATAAACTGTTTTCCAAACGGTGCGTTCGGCTTAGAAAGTCATAGCAGAAAAATCTAGTATTAAGAAATATGTTGTTTGTGAGAAGCCCTCCCCCCTACCTAGTGTGATGTCACATATTGTTCAATTTTATATTTAGGAATTAATGAAATTAAAAAAGCATTATCCTGAAATTATTTTATTTTCTCAATAAATTAACAAAACATAAAAATATATATATACGTATAAAAATATAACAAATATTTTGTGAATAAAAGATAAAATGAACTATTTTGAGCCTTCGACCCATTCATTTATATAATTTATAACTAGCATAGTAATCACATCCTTCTCATTTGGACAGTGCACATCAGAAGCATTCATTGCGTAAAGATCTTCTTCATCTAACCATAAGGCATCTTTGTGATGACAAAGACGCTAGATACAAACAAAGAAATGTTTGGCACGACTAGCAGCAATTCTTTGAGACGATTCTTCGCGATGTGCAATACTTTTTCTTCCGTTTTATGTGATTTCTTTTGTAGGTTAGTAGCCTTGGATGATGCAAAAAAGACCACAGATATCACAGGATCGCTTAAATAAATATGCTTATATAATGCTAAGTATATTGATTTAAATAAGATGAAGCTCGGAGATCCACAGATAGCTGAAGTAACTGTGAGCGAATTTGCCTTTACAGTCATCTTTCTCTATGGTTACATAGCCGTTTGACATCTGTTTTATAAAAACAAGTCACCACCGTAAGACGTAATAATCACCAAAGGCTAAATCAATGCACATCACAACATACAGACAGTTCCAACTATTTATTCTTTAGTGGGCATGTAGTTTAAATAAAGTACTGTAATACTTAGATATAAAATATATAATATATATACCCCCCCACCCCTTGTTACATGATGTCACACTTCGTCGACCCCCTCCCTCCCTCTTAACGTGTGACGTCCTTTATGGATGGCGCCTTCTTGAACAAAGCAAGAGATCTTTATTAAAAACCAATTCCAAGAAGAAGGATACTATGTTTTTTAACAGTAAAATAAATCTTTACATTTAAGTTTTGACTTTGAAATAAAAATGAATTCATTTAATCAGTAATAGAAAAAGATAAAAATAAAAACGTTTTAAAATATCTATAATTTATCATATTTAAGGGGGGCTTTTTCAATCATCAGATAACTCCTAACAGGGAAATAAATTATCTATTTTGCCAGAATTTCTAAAAAATTGGACAAGCGCGACTCAGACACACCTACCGAGGATTCCGTACAGATTTGTATGTTACAAATATTTCTGGAAAAGACTCCTAAAATTCAGTTTAGAAAAACTAAGGGGACCTACATTATAAAGTGGTTATTTTTATGCGTTCAATAAATAACTATATTTAATATGTTTATGCCGGTATATCTGGGGATTAAAAGAATCAAATAAACATGACATTGGATTAAGTCAGGATTAAGATTCAATAGTAGGAGGTGTTTATTGTAACTTTAGATTTAGAACAGAATAGAAATCAGCCACACAGGCGTTACGAAATTGTTTTGGGAATAATGAATTTTGTTCCAATTTTACAAGTTGAATAATATATGGAGGGACTGCATACATTTGAATAGTATTAGGGTAAACACTGCAATTCATAAGTGGTTTATTACTTATGTTTTTAATATATTATTTCGTGACAGCAACCGTGAAGTCAAAATAACGAGACTTATCACGTGAACTTAGCTTGGAGAAAACTCTGCAGTAACTTAGAAACTTGAAAATCGACACAACATATTACATCCATTACGAGCAGATTATTAAAAGGATTATACAATTTTTATTAAGTTTTAGAAAAAAACAAGCTTGGTATTAAAACAAATGAGTATTTTTAACAAGTAATATATCCATAATTAATAAGCGCTGAATTTCGTTTAATTATATTCTGTGAGCAACAGTTTGTAACATTTGATAAATTATGTAAAGTTTTAACGACGAGAATAAGGTACAATGAAAGACGGTGTGTGGAACAAAGTATATATATGTAAAGTAAATTATAATATTCATTATAGTATTATTGAGCTGAGCGAAGCACTTAACCGTTTGGGAGACCTTTTTTGTGTTTAGTTGTCTCCAGAATGCAACGAGGTAATTAGCTAACAATTTTCTCATGTATGTTTGAACCGAACGCGGATGTTATAGCGAAAGTAGATTGAAAAAATGTTTAGCCATTTAAAAGTTATCAAGATAAGAAGAAAGGAGAGAGGCTCAGCTCAACAACCGCCGCACACGGTTGACGGATCCTAGTTAAATTACAATATTGTAATTAGAAATATACGTTGTCATTAATATTAAAGATAATGAAATTTGAAAAGACAGTACACTTCTACGATATAATGTTGAAATAGTTTAAGTGTAAAAAATTATCTAATCATAAAAGTGCACAAAAAGTAATTATTAAATAAGCTTAAGAAACTGTATACAAATAAAAATCGACAACGCAATTGTTTCAAACTTAAAACAAAAAACTTTAATCTATTTTAAAGTAATCCTTACTTCAAAATTAATTAGTACTTGAATCTGCAGTTTGTATCGAAACCGACTTGAGACTTGACTTGTAATATAATAAATATTCTTTAATAAAACTAAGATATTTCACCATCATTATTTATGTTAGAATATTTTTTTGTCATTTGTTTTTTTATGGAATGAGAAGAGAAGCGACGCAAATAAATAGAGTTTTAAAGGCATTTTTATCTTAAGAAAATTACTGAATTAAAAACTACTACACAAAAATGTAAACGAACATCAGGTTTTCTCTTTTTTGATAGGAAATGTTATAATAACGACTTGATGCAGATCTTCTTCAAGAGAATACTAACACGTATGCGAGCTTATTGAAGAAAATAAGTAATATGTTAATTTAATACCAAAAATATGAATATATAATATATTCATGAATACAAGGAAAAAATAAGGCCACTTAAACCGTTTTTAAAAGAATAAATACATGCAATCGAAAATACTCTTTTTAAATACGTATTTCAATGTCTTTTCTGCAATATTTTTAAGTACAATATGTATCGAACTTTGAATTGTTTATCGCTAGCTCTATACAGATAACAAACTTTCATCTGACCAAACAATCAGTATGAAACGAAAGCAAACTACTCAATTTTAACGAAAGGTGTATGGAGAAACAAAACACGAATACTATGTAAAGTAGTTCATAGAATATATGTGCACTGTTCAATCTACAAAATATTTTATACCATAGAACATGGCTTAAGTGTCGCTAACGAATATGGTCATTCATTAAGTATTTTTATTTAACTTGTGTACATAGTTTTGAAAAATAAAATGCTTTTTTCATTGCAACATCCGTATAATTATAAAATTTTAAACATTTAAAAACAACAACAAAAACAATACTAACTATTCACAAATCAATACTAATAACAACTATTTCAATTGACTAGCATAATATCTGTAAATGAAATTTAAAAGAAATATTTATTTTCGCAACGTTTAATAAAATTAAATTAATCCAGTTATTAATTAATATTAACAATTTAATTCAATATCCATGAACTCTTGGCCTCTTTTATCAAGCAACTAGCAGTAAGACAGAAGTTCGCTAACGCTGCAGGCTTTATCGCAGCATTCGCTAACAACGAAGCGTTTGCCGCGAGACACCGCCATGCTTCTCGCTTTATGCAGGGGAACCCACGGCCAGCCTACTTGGTTCTCTTGATCTTTGTAGTACGGTGTGAGGATTGAATCTATAATATAATTATTAATATACAATACAATTACAATAATTATCTTTATATTTTACCAAAATTCCAGATAATTGCAAAATATATTTAGAGTTAAGCTCCCAAATAAGCAAAGAACCTAATGAAACCTACTAAATGCTACCTTATGAAACCTACCTTCAAAAGTACTTTTTACACATTTATAAATACACTAACAATTGAATCAAACTTTTCAATACTGGTTATTATTATTTCGTTTAAAAATGATTTTATATAAAAAATACGTACTATACATTGTGCCAGCTTCAGATCTTTTCTCATTAGAAATTTCATCAAAACAAAGCGCTGCCAACACTCTAGCCAGGTTTCGGCCACAATAGACCTGGGGACTGATATCCTGCAACATGAACTGGCTGCCACCGATGTGACCACAACACATTGTCACCATTGCAGCGAAGATGGTGAGCGACGAAGATTTGAGGAAATTCATCTAAAAAAAATAGAATTGAACACACTTTTTCACATGGAATCTTTATAATTGTTGACATTAGTGATAGTTTCATTAAAACTATTCATGGGTTATATTATTCATGGGTCATTTTATTAAATTTAGTTCTTAAAAATAATTAAATTTTGGTTTTGTACAAGCAACACTTTAAAATGTAAAGCCGAGATTAGAAAGACTTAATTTCGACAAATATAAAAAATGTTTAAAAGTAAAAATAAGTGACACTTATGACTTATTCCTATATTTTCAGAAAATATTAAAGGTTTATGGTTAAAGGTTTGTTTACTTTGTATTGTTATTTTGAACGACGATTTCTAAATATTAATACAACGAATGATTTATTAGATATGTAAATCACGTCGATCACAATCGGAGGATCCAAAGAATAAAAATCTATCTTCTTAATGCTTATATTTAATTTACAAAGTACGTGTTCCTTGCTCAAAGTTACAGACGAATAAATATTTTAAAATGCCATTAAAATTAATGGAATAAACAAAAATAAGTGTAACAGAAAAGATTTAGGATTTTACATTCTGGGGTTTTAATGACACGATGCACCTGCATCCAATCATCGTTTCCACAGTTCATGAGAATATAATAAATGCAGTTTAATAAGTATATACACGACAAATATATAAAAAATATTTATTAAATAATAACATAGTATATAAGAATATAACATGTATGTAATTAAACTTTTCTTGGTATTTCTTTTTTATATTTCTTTACTGTTTACTCTGTTTGTTGGTGAGTAATCCCCGTGGAGTTATGTTTGGCTTTGCCAGAGAATAAATAAATGAATATACGTTTAACAGAATTGGTACTTACATTTAGTTCAAATGGAAGCTTCCCTTAAGACTCAACACTTGAATGTGAATAAGTTTAAGATCAATCTCATTTTATAGGTTTTCAGAACAACCTACGACATTAATATTCAACAAGATAGTGACATAATGTATAATTGCTTAATCATTACTGAAAGATTTCAGGTATGGGGTTTTAGAGCAATTATTATAATCTGTTGATTAAGTTAAGTAAATTATTATTCTATAGCTTATTTATGGTGTTATTTATTATCATGTATACAAGGTGTATATATATATGGACATTTATATATAATCATCCTACATTAAAAATATAAAAAACAATGTTAACAAAAGAAATAGTCCTTGCAAGAGTTATGCCTTGTACTCGTATATAGTCTAGTTTTTTAAAAAAAGATGTATTTTTTTATACAAACATTATAACAACAATAATATTGGTTCTCGAAGAATTATTTTCGTTAATTTTTATCATTTCGAATGAATATCGAAACTGCCAATTTAATGTTCATTGCTCAAAAGAAAGTTGACACGAAACGAACCAAGACGAACTTGTACTGAATTAACTCAACTGAAGTTACGTTACGAAAGGTAACTTGGGTTAACTTGGGTCAACATAAACAAATGTAACAAGACCTTTGTTTCGGCTGTACATAAAACGAAAACGTCTGTGGAAGTGATCCTTTCTGATCAAGGGACTTTGTGAAACAATCCGAACACACGTTGCATACTAATTAGAGGCGACTTGGGCGACTTGAAAGTATTAAGTTGCTTATAAGTACATTTATTCCTCATATTATATCGTCTCCTTATTAGTATTTATCACAACTATTATGAATACCTATTTTTATAAAACTAAATGTAAATCGAACAAAAACATAATTCAGAAAAGAAAAAAACAATTTTTAATCGTTCTATTAAAAAACCTAACGATAATGATAATTAATGAAAAATATTATACTTTATCAATACATACTTTACCAATCCACTTCACTTCTTTCAATAAAAAATCCACTTAATAATACTTCTTCAAATAAATCAACCAATGCACTGCAATTTAAACCAGAAAGATTTAAATAGATACCATAAATTCGTTTCCTAAGGTTACGTATTATCCCAAAATTAAATCTATCAAGTGTCCCATTTATTCCCACTCTCGGGTCCTAACAGGCGACAATGTGTCGCAAATTTAAATCTTGAGGGTACTTTAGACGTCAAAAAGGGTGAAATGGCCCGTCACATTGGAAGTGACAACACCCGGAAGTTGGTTTACTTCGTTTGGAGGCAGTTCCGAATCGTTGAGCATTTCAAAGATTAGTAGTTATGACGTGCTCGTGAGTGGAAAGTAAATATTCAAATTTATTTATTGTTTACTACAGTGTTAATTTATTTAAGAGGACAGCTTGGACTATTATTGGGTAAAAAACAATGTATAAAAGAGATATAATCACTACTCAAGTTATTTTGAATGGTTAAAAAAGTTACAAAACCATAATTGAATTTTAAATGACTATCTTGTATCTTTAAAGCCTTAAGTGTAAAGCCTTTAAATATATAATATTACGATTTACGGAACATATTGAACTAATTATTAAACATTAGACTCATGTCACGATGTAATGGAATGTAATGTAATTTCTTGGAATATTCAAAGTAAATTGATAATACATTTATAAGTGTAGTTGTTAGTAAATAAGGTCCAATCATAAGTTATGTTACAAATAAACAATAATAATAATGACTCTGTGAGCTGCAAATTCCGCAATGTAAAGTTGGCATTTTCATTTTTTTCCATCCCTTCGTAGACGCCTTGAAGTTTATGCGGTGAAATAGTTGTTTGCACAAAATAGTTGCGACTCAATAAAGGGTTTTCTGTTTGTATATTTAATCTTTAATTGAATTGTGTATAATATGTTTTTTTATTTTAAATCCTTATATCATTGCCATTCTGACAAAAAAATAAAATTTCAAAAATATTAAAAACATTTATTTTTAAACTTCTCACACAATTTAAGAGAATCGATTGAGATATGAGACTTGTTAATGAAAACAGCAGATATCTGAACATCCAGTGAACGTACGAACCTATTTTTGTAGTTCTCAGAACTAAAAAGCACGAGGCCCCCCTTCTTTGTAGTCTTCGAAAAAGGAAATGTTAGTGTAAATATTAATATAATAACCTCTAATAATAACAACAAAAATATTGGAAGTAGTTGGAAATCGAGCG
Organism: Melinaea menophilus ssp. n. AW-2005; assembly: GCA_918358695.1. NCBI lineage: Eukaryota > Metazoa > Arthropoda > Insecta > Lepidoptera > Nymphalidae > Melinaea > Melinaea menophilus. The sequence continues at coordinate 6,873,433 of OU911055.1, read as the reverse complement.
AAATTTATATATAAATATATATCATTTACATAAAGATAGAATATTTTGGAATTGTATCAATATTTATGTCAAGACTAACACTAAAATAGTCTTAATATTTTAAAACTACTAAAATACTGTGTTAAAGATCACAAATAAAATACTAACTACTTTTAAATAGTGTTTATAAATTTCATTATTTTCTGAGGAGGCGAATGTTTATAAGATTACACAATTTCTACTATAAACATTAATTATATTGTTTATGAATGTTGTAACATTCTTCTTAAGTCTTCGCTTATTTGTATAACACAACTTTTATACTTAGTAATAAGTCGAAAAATAAAGTAGGGCTAATATTTTCAAACAACGGTTTGTAGTCCAATCCACAGCTTTTAACAGTAAGCTTAGTTAACAGAGTGGGGGGAAAGATGTACATTGCTATGTACGTTTCTTTAAAATCACGTATACTCGATCATTTAAAATTATTGCGTTTTACTGAATGATAAGTCGATTTTTAGATTTATAATATACGTAATGTAATGAGTTTATGTAATCGTCATCATTATTTCCCTGTTCTTATTTCACTCTAGGTGGAGTTGGCAAATCTACTGTGAATTGAAATAATATAAAAATCAAAACGTAAAAATATAAAGCATTCAATTATGATAAGCAATTTTCTTTTATGTTTTACAAACCTTCTTTTTTTTTTATGATTGTTGTTTTTAATTTTTATGTTTTTTACCTAATTTAAGTTAAAGTTACCTAAGTTACCTTTAGTCTTTAAATATTTTTTATTGTAATTAGGTATGTCTGTAAGACCTTTTCTGAATAAACCTTATTATTATTAATGATATGTCTAAAAATAAAATTAAGATTATAGATCATGATTACAACCATTTACATGGATAATTTCATTAAAAACTATGTTCAAAACCATAAAATTATCTAATTCAAAATACAAAATCGACCATAAGACGACTGAATAAATAAATACATATTAACTGAATTCAGAATCCGAAATGTAATTTGAAGCAATTTAAAACGAGATTCTGACAACATAGAACTCATTAAATGATTCTAATAAAGAAATGAATAAAGTTAAATGATTCTAATAAAGAAATAAATACAAAAGAAGGACGCTAAGGAACATTTTTATTATAACGCATTCATCAAATGCCATTACACATTTTAAATAAGTTACAAGTAACTAAGTGAAAACAATCATTAAATAAAAAATAAGTAGGCAATACGTTAAATACATAATAAGTGAAAATTTAACAAACACGTAAAAGATATTAACTAAACTAAAAAGCGTATAGTAACCAGACACAAATAACTGTTGGTATATTTACTGCTTTGAAATAAGCATTTGATACCGTTTTTCATACACTTTAGATAAATAATATAATATAATATAATAATAAGCATCGGTATATCTGGTTCAGAATGAAAATAAATGGTAGTAATCGAAATAAATTTAAACAACTATGTATCCAGTGTTATATATCCCTGGAGTATCTCAAGGGTCCGTTCTGCGCCCTTTGTTACTCTTGATCCACATAAATGGCATTAGCAACTTGCTTTTGATTCGAGAAATATCTTTATATGCCGTCGAGATACATTTGTTACTTTGGAGGTTCAATTCATGAAATAAATTCGGCAGGACATACTGATTTAGATGTAAAAAATGAATGATTTCAAGACAATTTACTTTAATGAAACTAAAATACTTTACACCCTTTTAACTGCAGAAAAACAAAAAATCCTAATTTCGATTCTTTTACTATAAACCATAAAGAGTTTAGATAACCAGATGCAGATAAATATGTTAGATAATGTTAGATTAATGTTCGATTCTAAATTGACATGGCGAGCACATCCACATATATTACTTACAGTCAAGAATTACACATTTAACTTGTGATTTACGTAGATCAGTACGATGTGTGCCATTATTTATAACCGTAATATTATTTATAACTCACTGGCAAAATCTTTACTAGCATATTCAATCGAGATATGGAGCTGTACAAGTAAAACCAGCTTAAAAAATCTTCTATCCCAAAATAAATTGTTAACGTCCTTGTTCAATCACGACTACGGATTTCCAACAACAGAATTATATAAGAAGACTGGTACATTATCTAGTGGCCAATTATACAAATATAAAGCATGCACATGTATTAGAAAAAATATTTCATAACCCATATGTATGAAGATAACTTTTTAAATAAAACTGTTTAAAAACTTTACACGAAACAAGCACAAATTACTCTTATCAAAAGCTAGAACAAACTACGGTGTGAAGACTAGTTATAGTTTGAAGGAACACTTATGTATAATGACCTCCCCAAGGATATATTAAAAGAAGTTTCTTTTTAAAATCTTAATTCTTTTGTGGCCTTCATAATTCAATAACACATATTACGTTCGTTCTCATTACGTGCCTAAACAACGCTAATCTCGCTCTTCTCATCTTTTAATTATTTAATCGCGTCGCATCTTGTTGTCATTTTCTATTTTTCAGCATATGCCTTCCCTTTGCCCTTCGATTACCATAATTAAAGACTTGGAATGAATCCAACATTCATCGATCTTACTATCTTTCTATGGTTATATATACCATTTCCATATTAAATTATTTCATGTGTTCCTCTTTTTCAAAAATATACTATATAATTTTAAATTGAGATTGATTTATTCTTAGGAGTTACTTTCTCTAACTTTCCATTCCATCGATCTACATACCCTTTAACATCATCATCAATTTTAATATAGATCCTTACTTTGAAGGATAGCATTACTATCTCATCAAAATCCTTAAAAATATTGTCATTCACTTCGAGTATATCAACACAACCATATTGCAGAATATACTCATTATTGTCATATGCACTTTAGAAAAAAGTATATATATCTCTCTCAATTTCTCCAGCTTGCATGCTTGTGCGATAACATGTGGAAAGGTCCACTCTTCTCGTCGACACAATCATTATTTGTCTCATATCCAATGAATCTCCCAAAAAACCCTTTGGACTTGAGTGTCACCCTTCTATGATTTCCTAGGCGACTACCTTCGTGCTGCATATGCGCCTGACTACGAGAACCTCTTTCGCGTGCTCTTGCATAGTTCTAGTAATTTTATTATGTTACATTGTGTGTTGGCAAGGTATATGATGTAATATAACATCAAACCTTCATAGGAATATGATTGGATACCGGTGAACATAATAATATCAAGATTTCATGTATAATGAAGATAAAATTATTTCCACGCAAACTTTTACCACACTTTTGTAAGAATGATGATATTCTCTGCCGCATAACACACGGCTTGAATAATTTCATGTAATCAATAAAACAATATTATATTTAATATTTATTAAAAAAAAATATATTGTATATGTATATTTTTAGGCAAAAAGTAATTAATTCAATTTCTTTTCTTATACGCTTGCACAATTTCCGAACATTTTTTGTACTGACACTCTAGTGACAATTTAGAATCTGACGTTTCTATATAATTTTTATTTTAGACTAGTATAAACCTTAAGGTCTAAGATTTAAAGTCCTCCATACAAATAAATATTATTTATATATCTTGCGGCATTCATTGGGCAAGTATCTTATTGAAATGGGGACGAAAGTTTAAAAGAATGTCTTAGTGCCGTTAAGTTCTACTTATGCTAGTGCTCAACTTTCTAGAATAACTTTACTTTACTTAACAGCTGAATGTCTTCGACGCGTGATTATAAGTGTAAAGTCAGAAAATGTTGAACATTTTGGATCTTGGATTTCTTAGTGTAGCGATTACAGTGGCCTTTACTGGGTTTGTGATTAATCATTATGAGAAACACGTCCCTGCATTTATTATAAAGGGTTTTAAATACGGAAGTTTTGCGTATCAAGGTTCTGGAGCGAATTATTTACAATTAATAGAAGTTCCAAAAGCTCTCTACAGACATTTCTATGCTTTTTCCTCAGTGTTTAGTACAGTGACATTTATTTACGCTCTTTTGGTATATTTTTTGGAATTTGGTGTTCACAGATATATTGTAATTATATTAAAATTAATTCTAGAACAAGATGAACCTGCAGGTATTGTAAAATAATTTTTTATATAATTTATTTTTGAATAGAAAAATAGTCTCCAGACAATTCATATACTTTACATCTCAGTATTAAATTACCTTGTAAGTAACTAATGTTTGTAATAATTATTTTAAAACATCTTTAGTGTCTGCAACAGCCAGTCTCTGGGCCTTGTCACTTATTACTCTTCAGTGTATCCGGAGATGTTATGAGACATACTACTTACAAGTCTTCGCAAGCTCCAGTAAAATGAATCTCAGCCACTACATTGCTGGTATAGTTCATTACTTTGCAGTTGTTGTGGCATCAATTGGACAAGCACCACTGTTTTGTGGTAAGAAAACATACTACTTTTATGTAACTAGTAGTACAAATTTTGTATGTAGTGTATGTATTTTCCTACTCCTCAAATACAGACAGTCCTGTATTATTATTTGGTTTATTTTTAAACCTTTACTCACTTAAATCAATACTTCACATTAAATCTTTATAGTTACCGAGCCTTCTAAAATATTCCTTCACTTTGCTAATGATCTTATATACTTTACGTAGATGTCCATGGGTGACAGACATAGAGAGTAAGGGATAGGCCATGGCAGCTAGTAGTTGCCTTGTGCACTTCTTTTGAAGTTACCTTTCTTTAACTCATAGCTTCAGTGTAGATCTCAGATGCGCCCATTTGATAATTACTGGTCTAGACTAACCCTAGTATTGGTTTCTACCATTAAACTGTATAAAACCAATCTTTGACAAAAAAAATCTGCTGGCTGTAACCTTTAGCACTATATAGATATGGGTGTCTTGGTATTTATTGTATCTTTTATATAAAGTTTTCCAAAATACTGGTTCAACTGATTTGTGCCAATTTTTCAATTACGTTCCAGGTAAAAAGTGTGACCTTATATTTACTCTGCATCAAAACATTGTATACCTATTATTAATAATATTATTATAAAATCTCATCTCTATTCTAGGCAACCAGGACAGGAATAAAATGATGTGGAATGACAGAAAAACATTTGTACTCTTAGTGCCATTCACCCTTATTTACTTATGGGCCTGGTATGAACAATATAAGAGCAACATTATATTAGCAAATTTACGTAAAGACAAGAAATCCGGTAAAGTTATCACCGAAGAGCATAAAATACCACATGGAAGACTATTCAACCATGTTTCAAGCCCACATAGAATGTGTGAAGTTATGATGTACATTATATTACTTCTAATAATTCCAACACGGACATTCTTCTGTATATTTTTGTGGGTCATTTGTAATCAGGTGTGTATTATGTTGATTCTCTTATTGGTAGTATACTGACATTATTGACATCATTTATCACTGCTTTTAGTAATTTACTTGTAAATTATATTAATAAATATTACTGTATGGTGCTTCAGTCAAAATTCAAGATGTGATAATAGTATATTCAAATTGTTCAACCATTTTGTTTTTCTGAATGACAGAAATGTTAACTTCATGTTATTCCTTTAGAATTCTTTCTTATCTTATCTTGATATATTATGATCTGCAATCAAATACTATAATTAAAAGTATTTTTATTACATTTGTTAAGTCATCCAAAATATTATTACTTTACCTTACTTTTTTTCAGGTACAAACTGCAATACATGCACATGTTTGGTACAAAAAGACATTTAAAGACTATCCCAAAAACAGGATGGCAATAATTCCTAAATTATTATAACCAATGTTATATACTTATTTATGTGCTTATATAATAAGCAATATATTTTATCTTATATAAATGATGAGGCTGCATTAATACTGTTTATGAAATAGACAAAGAAATTATTTATTTTAATAATTATTATACATCTTTACTTCAAATAAAAACATAATAATAAATATCGTTTTATTAACTATTTTAATTCAACACAAAATTGCACATAACACTTGTGTCTTCAGTAATGATGACCTTACTTGAAGAGGAAACTGAAAAAAAAAATCCAAAATGTAAACTAGATCTTTTGGCTTTTTTGATTTGTTTATATAATTTACGGAATGACATTAATTATACAGAATAAAATAAATAATTAAAAATAACAGGAAATATCTCACCTATAGGGGTATCCTTGTGTCTTAGACCTAAAAACAGACAGAAGGAGAGAGAAGAATACACACACTAATACCAATCCAACAACTGATTGGAATCTTCGTCTCTTTCCATCTTGTGCACGCTGTGTCTCTGTCCCTTTCACACCACCAGCTGCTTCAATCATTAAAATCATACCTACTACTACCGCACAGTCTGAAAGTTATATTCAGGAAATTGTGTTATAACACATGCATGTTAAGTACTATTTTTATTAACACAAGACAACTTACTATGTTAAAACATGTAAAGATTAGCAGATACTGTATTATGTAAAATATGATATTTTTATTAAAAAGGATACTCAAAGTAATCACAAAATAGCTCTCCAATACAAATTGCCCGTGTGAGCCACCATTTATATAAACAGGACCAGTCTTTGTCCTGTGGAAGAATGGTGGTCCTCTTATCTGATTCCACATTTGACCAGATACCATAGCAAAGCAGAAGAATACGGCTATGATAGCCCACATTTGTTTATTGTATAAAAATTCCAGATTGTTTCGACGAAGATAAATGAAACCAGCCACAAGTGTAAATAGCATTAGAAATGCTATTGCTGCAGAGTAGTTTGGTGGACGGAATACTCTAATCTGTAATGTTAAAAAATGCATATATTATCATTATGAATACATGAAAGAAATTAATAAAATATAGTTATGTAACAGAACCTATTTTATAATAAGCATACACTTTTAAAATAGGTATGTGTGATAAATAGCAAATAAGCTTATAAATTTATTAACATTAAATGAAATTAACTACTTTGTTAACTTCTTTGTAATGTTATTTACTTAGGTGGTGTGTAATATGGAACAAATATTATTGCAAAACTTAAACCTTTTAATGACTATTTAAATTAGAGTAAAACATACTTGAACATCAGTTCTGTCCTGGATCCATTTGGCTATAGCTTCAGACTGAATACCAGCTCTTTCAAAGTCCATTGAATCAGCAGGTTTTGGTTTCCCCTTAGCTGGGAAGTGCATAATTACTGGAGCTGTGTTTAGTCGTAGCTGAAAGAATGTGACAATAGTTTAGTAGTAATGTAAGTAAAATATATTGCACTTGGTAGTACTTGTAGAGTATTATTAGGTTTCAGAAATATTTTTGATAACTACTAATCTATAGAAAGCGTATATTAAGCTATTCGATAATTAATGTTTGTAAATTACCATTTGGAAGATATCAGATCCTTCATCAAAGTCAACCATACCGAAAAACAGTTTATTGTTATGTGCTGGTGAGAAGCGGAACGAATTAGCAACAATTAAGTATTCATCATATACGTGCTGGCAAATAGCACATCTCCGTGATGGTGCCATGGCTGTGAACATGACCACAAAGGAGTAATCCCTGGGTGGAGATCGGACATATTCCTTAAATTTACTCAAATTCAAAGGTATTATTGATCTTTTTGCCGTCAAATCTGTTAACTGCTGGACCTTGTCTTCAAGCTGTAAAAATAAGTCTTATAGAAAAGAAAGTAAAATTATACACCGGTTCAAAGGCAATCAAACTTACCCCTTTTGCACGATTTTGTGCACTCGCATTGTAATAGGTTAGAAATATAGATAAAAATAGAAGCGATTTGTACTTCATCGCTATGTTTAAGGTTTAATTTAAAAAACTTTAAATAATTGAGAAAAAATTTCAAGCGTATTGAAATGAATGTTAACCAATAACTAAACGCCAAGCAATACCAATTGACAGTAAACGTCATCACAATTTGTAACACAGATAAATAATATATTTTACATAATATCTGTAATCATTGGATCTCTGGTTATCTTATTAGACCAGTAAAGTGTTGTCTTAAACATCATTTTGCTATTAGCTTCGTAAACTATCCTAATATAGATTCATTCAGAAAGAAGCGATTTGAAATCTATATTTTTGATACTTCACCGTGACCGCCTAAGTTAAAGAATCTTTTCAGTTGACGGGAAAACAATCTACTGTTTCTTCGACTTCAGGCCTCCAAACTGAAAGGAGGACGTGAACAGTATACGTAGTTTATTCAGTAATACAGTTTTTTTTTCATATTTTCTAATTAACTCTTTCTTCGCTACTTCTACGACATCTGTTTATGAACATTTTTAAATTTTCTACCTCTTTCAAATTACAAATACCGCACTTAATCTCGTTATAACAGCGGTAAAGTATTATTAGCACTGCGTACGTACTAACTTTTGAAAATATCGATGTTTCTTATAAACTATGTTACAACAATTGTAAAAATATTTCGTCTACTATAATAAAGGAATATTTGAACGAAACATAAATAATATAACTAAATCATCTTATATGATATTAATAACAAAGAAAGAGAACTCATTTTAATTCAACCTTGTATAAATTTTTATCGGAGACCATAAATGTATTCTGGCCAACCGTGCGTTGCGAAATCCTTTTCCCCACTAGGTGGGTTCCGTACAGCAAGCACGTCATCTCAATGCAGAACGATCTTCTTAAATCTTCCACACCATCCATCTATATATATTTTCTACGGATTTCTTCACCCTTTTTGAGTTTCACATATATAGAAATACATATTAAATACAAAATTTAAATTTTGATTTAAAATGTTTTGCAATGTCCTATATCTTAGAAATATATAACTTTTTTATAAATCTGATGGATTTAATTTACATAGTGATATATGGATGATGATTATATTTTTATATGATTTTACCATGTCCCAATAACCAAATAATTATTTCAAAATATTGAAACTATGAATATAAATTACTCGTTAGATCACAAACTGTTACGAGTAACAATAAAGCTGTCTAAACACGAGATAAACAAAAACAATTTATTACCAACCACACAAATCCACAGAAGAACAAAAAACCAAATCAATATACAATATCATGCTGTCAGAACCCTGCGGGAGAGCACTAGAGTGCAAAGCTACTACGGCAATATCATAAATGCCACAAACGAAAGTTTGAAAGAAGCCTAATCAAAATCCAGGATCAAAAACACCACAAAATATTAACAACTCATACTATAAAGCTACTGTAAAGAATGAAAGAACTACAAAAAGTTAAAAACAATAATAATAAATAAATAATATTTGAAAGAAATGAAGAAAGAACAGAATGTAAGATCAACGTGAATGATAAGATAATAGAACAAGTGAATGAAGTGGTATATTTGGGAAGTATGTTTAGCAGAGACGGAAGATAAGAAATGGATGTGGAAAGGCGTATTGCTGCTGGTAACAGAGTCAATGGTGCTTTGACTGCATTGTTGAGACGGCAAAACGTCAGTATAGCTGCACGTTTGGCTGTACACAATGCAGTTTTGCGACCGACACTGTTATACGGCAGCCAAACGTGGGTAACACAGAAGAAGAATGTAAGAAAGATGAATGCTGTGGAGATGCGATCTCTTCGCAGAATATGCGGAGTCAGTCTAGCTGATCGAATCCGCAATGAAGAGATCCACAGAATGGCAGGTACTAGCGAAGATGTCACGGTGAGAATGAAGAAGAACGTGCTCAGGTGGTTTGGGCACGTTGAACGAATGAGTGATGAAAGAATGGTAAAAAAGATTTATATGGGAAAAGTGAGCGGTAAGAGAGACAGGGGGAGGCCTCGAGTGACCTTCGAAAATACAGTAGCTACGATACTGGAGGAAGGTCACGTAAAAAGCATGAGGACCCCCCGGAGGGCATGTATGAAGAAGTTGATGTCTGTGGCCGAGGCGAAAGAGGTATGCAGAGACCGTAGCGTTTGGCGCTCCGTCGTCTCTGGCTACCCCGCAAGGGATATGGCGTGAAGGTGAAAAAAAAAAAAATAAATAAATGAAAAGAACTATGCACACATTATAAACTGGTAAAGGAGTACATAAAGAGACTGGACACCATAGAGGCCTACAAGGCACTCAGAACTAAAAAACTATGAATAGATAGGACTAAAAAAGTCAAACAAGGATATACGTCATAGAAACGATAAAATTATCATAGCAACAGAATTCTATACCGATCTATATAGCAACAAGCACCAAACTACGACTGAAATAAATATCAAGGATGGAATATGCCGGACAAATATAATGTCAATAGAGGAAACAGAGATTGTGCAAGGGATAAAGAAAGAGCAATTAAAAAAAGAGGACTAAGGGGAAGTTTAGGGTAAAAAATACATGGGATGAATACTGGAACCTAAAAGAGTTAGGTAGTCAACATTTTGATATTTGTAGAAAATAGTTTTTACAAATATCAAAAACTTCATGAAATCAAATTTATTGCCCTGCTTAAAATATTGATATCAGACATAAAAATTCACGTCAAAAGCAAAAAAATAAATTAACAACTACCAGAGGCTTAGAACGTACCAGGCTAAATATGAAGAAATGAAACAAAATAAGAAGTACAGATATAAGGAAAATAACAGCAGCAACAAATGCTCTAACCTATGCTTAAAAGGAAATGGGCAGGATATGTGCTGCGAATTACAGACCAAAGATGGACTATAAAAACAACAACCTGGAAGGGCGAACAAGACAAACGAAGTAGAGGCAGAACCATGACACACTGGGAAGACGAAATTAAAATAGGTAGATTCATCTATGGAATCTACCTAAAATAGCGGACCCCAATGGACTATAGAAGCATAACAGAGACACTTGGGAAACTAAGAGAAGACCTTTACCCAATAAAAGGTTCATACAGAATGCAAACTAGCAACTAGGAATTAAATAACAATAACAAAACTACACTATACTAACACTATAAATAAGAAAAATGAAAATGAATTGTAAAAAACTATTATTTTAATTTTTTACAATTAATTTACTATTAATGTAATATATATTGATATATATATAATTTATTCGAAATACATGTATTTTAAACATAATACCTATTTCTATTTTACATTTTAAATACTTTTTTTTTAAACAAACTTTATTTTGAATACGCTATGTGAATATTTAATATTAAAAAAAACTTAATAGCTTTGTTGGATTTAGTCGATTCATTTTTCTTATTTTTCATTCTTAAATCCGAAATGACTTTATTTTTATTAACATACCGATCGTGATCCAACAATGTCGCCATTGTCACAGGAATTAAAATTATACTTGCTATCAAGATCTTTTATTGTTATTTTTAAAAATGGATCGATTATTTTTTTTAAATTAGCATCTTATTTCCTCATGAATACTTAAGTTGTTCAAAGCCTATTGATATTGGCATCAGAAGTTAAGGTGACAAATAATTCTAAACAGTTTGCAAATGGATGACCCTACATATTGCGATATATTCATAGAAGTTAGTAAAGAAAATCTTAAGACGTTTTAAATGATTTTATAAATACTTAAAGGACCCAAAATAAAGACAGCATAATAGCATCCGTAACTCAATGGAATAAATTGAAAAGGGTGCCAAAAGTCAACAGAATATATTAAAGAAGTATTTGTTCCGGAAGTGAGAACGATAAAACAAGATGAAGAGCTCCTGCCCTGTCCTTTCCAAGAACTCACTCTAAAAAAACGGAAAGGACTGAATCTTTTAAGTTTATCGAGTATTCTGAATCTTCCAACCACCAGCCAATGATAAGGGCAAATCTAGAAACACTACAATATTAAAGGTAAAAAAAAATCCTTAAATTACCAAATTCTCACCTGTTGAAAGAATATATTCATTCGATGGAATAATGACGCTCCCTAGACCTAGAACCTTGTAATAAATAAGTAATCTTTTATTTGGAAAACCTATTTTGAGTCTTGTATTTAAGTTACTTTATTCAAACCTATTTCGTATTTTTAATATTTCACGAAAGTATTTTTTTCACATATGAAAAGAAACTTGTTTTAGATAGGGCCTCGTCCTATTTATAACAGACCCTACGACGTTACGTCACTGCTCATTAATTTTCTATATTAATTCAAAATGTCTTCGATTGTTTTGATTATTAATCATCATATCAATACGCAAAATTAAACTAAGTTATTAAAGTTGATCGACTTTCATTTTTACAACTACACCAACAGCGTTTTAAAACAAATTGCTTAAAACAATGTTGGCAATATGTGGAAAGGTGAAAAGAACAAAACCACTATTATTGAAGTGAAACACTCGATTCATAATTTACAATACTTTTTAAAATATTTTATTAACACAATTCATTCAATAACACCAAAGATTATAACATTCTCTAACATGAAATCTAAAATAATACAATTTCACCTATTTGTATTTATTTTTCTTACCAATTATTTATATTCATTCAAACATCATTTTGACTATGAGGTATACATAAAAAATATTTTGAATTATATTTCACATAGCATTTAAGTCGTCAGAAACTTTTAATATACTCTTAGTAATTTGATATAATACGACAGTGCATCTGCCTACCTTATAAATATAAATCTTGTTCGCTCATTATATGAAAATCGTTGAGGAAAATAAAACACAAAACAAGTAGAAACAAAATAATATGGAATGTACAAATCATGTTTATTAACTGATCCCTGGCATACATTGTTTTCGACTCGCGGTGGAATAACATCGGTGGCTTCAGACCACATGGATACATAATACAGGTAACAGTACAAGTAGTATGGATAAGTACACCCACTAGAAACACTGAAAGCTGTAAGAGCATTTACAATAAAGCCAGGTTCAACTTTGAAGACTCTCAGCAATAAATATCGGTACACAGTACCCTGGGGGCTTAACGGATCATAAATTATTTTAAGTTAACTTGTTTGGACTTAATTTTCTACTCTAACTGTACATTAGTTTCGCCTTAACGCTAAAATAATCTAGAAGTGATATCGCCAGTTGTACGGAACGCGAGGGGTGGTAAACGCGCAAATTAAATTGATATGTTGGTGAAGTACTCCAGTCACCATAACAAAAGATAGCCGAAATTAGATTATAAATAAACAAGGCCATCATCGCACGGTAGCGTCAGAGGTAATTCGAATTCGTGCTTTATTCGTTATTTAATAGAAGAAAAAAATGTATTATACAGTCGCGTCTCGGGCGTGACACGAACGCAGCATCAAGTCCGCATCCGCCGGAGATATGCGTCACAAGCAAGGATAGTTACTATACAGAACGAGTGCCTCGGGGCGCTATGCGGGGCCGCTACCGGCGACGACGTCCCCCATACGAGATATTCATGAGCAGATAGATCACTGTAGGCATAGAGCTCCGGGGCACGGGCGACGGGAGTGTTAGGAGGAAAATTACTGTTGCTTCGTGTAAAGATAGATGGCTACGATAAGACCGTATAGACCCAACACTTCAGCGAAAATGAGGATAAGAATCATTCCGACGAATAACCGCGGTTGCTGGGCTGTACCGCGCACGCCGGCATCACCCACTATGCCTATGGCGAACCCGGCGGCCAGACCAGAGAAACCTACGGCGAGACCCGCTCCCAAGTGGATGAACCCTCTGAAATTATGAAAATAAATCTGTAAATACCTCACCAATATGAATAGGTATAATTGGAATGTTTTAGTTCTAAGGAAATGATGTATCAAATAACTAATAGAAAAAATATTACCATTCAACAAAAGGAAACTCAAGAAAAAAAATGTAGTTTCCTCTAGAAATAAATAAGTATATATATATATTAATGCAATCTAACTTATTAAGTCCATATTTACCTGAACAAGGGGTAAGTAGCTGAGGACTCCAGGGACCCAGCAATCAGGACAGCCACTACCAGACCATAGATGGCAATAATACCCGCCATGACAACAGGAATGATAGATTTCATGATGAGCTCAGGCCGCATCACCGACATGGCGGCAATACCGGTTCCGGACTTAGCCGTTCCATAGGCGGCTCCCAGGGCTGGAATAATTGATTACATATAATACTTTTAGTACTTGTAAGCACTGTTAAATTTAGTCATATGATTAATAGACTATAGATCTATATCAAAGAAGTAGATTATTAAACCTAACATAGATAAACAGGTAGTTATATAATAATATTTTTACACTTTGGTGTATATATCATATTTATGAATGAAATCTGCCTGTACTAAAAATTTTTCCTTCATTTTCATTATTATAAATGTAATTTTATTGAGCAAAAAAATTGATATGGAGTAATAATTATTATTGCACATCCATTATCATTGGTTAATACAAAGTAGCTTACTCATCCAATTACTTATTTGTGTTAAATAATAAATTTTATCTAATTTGAAATTGTAAACTTTAAACTACCTCATTTAGAAACATTTAAAAGCTATTTTAATATAGGACAAGAGAAAATCTCTTGCTTTTTGAGTTGCCAAGGATATACCAATTAATTCAGTTAATATTTTGTTTAATTTAGCAATTAATATCAAAATGTTAACTAATCCATAGTTTCAGACAAATTTCACTCTCAATCATGTGATGTAATATTTTCATTCAATAAAAGGTTGTTGATTTCATGACAATGAGAATTCAATCTATTTGATAAACTGCCTACATTGGCAAATGTAGGAAGTACGAATTTGTCTTGTGACTTAAGTCATGTGATGACCCAAATACAATTTTTCAAAGAAAAAAGCCACTCCTTAAAATGTACATATCATTAAGTGTAATTTGTAGATGAATTTAAAACCATTATGATAATTTGCAAGGTTTATTAATCACAATGGTGATTAATAAATAACTACATCTAATTAAGGAAAATTTACAATTTAAGGAAATTGTAATTGAACTTATAAAAGATGGATAAGGATCCATCTTTTATAAGTTCTGATATTCTTCCATAGAACATCATGTGCTTGTATAATTGATAGAGGGAGCTAAAATGTTGCTTCAATAATTTGTTGATGTCTTTCTTATATCCCTAACCTATATCAGCACAAACTTAACTACATAACTATTGTAGTTCCATATTATAATAAAGTAAGAACTTAGAATGATTAACTTGAAGTCAGCACTGATTCAATCACATGACCAAGTTATCAGTCATGTGATGACAGGAAGTTTTAAGTGTTGGTTACTAAATTTCTTATAATAATCGCCTGCCACTTGTGCTGTCACTTTATATACATTATTAGGCTAACTACGATTCTTAAGATTGAGTACAAAATACGTTTGCATATGATTATTAATAATTCAGCACAATTATCTTCTTGATGCCATTTTGTAGCTGATCGAGATCCTTAAATGCCGGGACGACATGTAAAACGATCCTGAAGATATTGATTAGGTTATAATAAATGCAACGATCGAATAATGTTACAACAGGCTTTGCGCTATATCAAGTGTTGCCAACATAAAGCCTTCATGCGCCCGTCATATCAATCACATGATATAAGATTTAAGTTTTGCACCGTTGCGCTACGCCCATTTCCATCCCCGAACAGCCTTTATGAAAAACATCGATACAAATACAATCGATAGAATATAGTACTATGGATACTTAGCTTTAGTCTGACTCAAGGTGCGCCTGTTCCTATATTTAGTACTCTTAAAATAAACTGAATCCTATGATAAAAACTACATTAACAAAAGAATAACATAAAATTATATAAAATTACAGCAATTTTCGGAGTCTACGGGGTTCTTTTAAACAGATAACCGACAGCCATTTCAGACTATCTATACAAACTACATACCGCTGAAAATGATAGCAGACGCCGCCCCCATAACTCCGAAGAAGGGTCCATAGATGGGATTTGGATCAGCCATTTTAATATGAAGTGTGGGAGTATTTACAGGTCCCAAAAACTGTGATGACTATCTGCACACACTCACTCCACGAAACTATTTTAACACAGACAAATATGGCTCAAGCTTAGCAGACTCAATAGAATGGGTCATATGACGATTGATGTTCAAGGCAGTACTCGATATGCCCTAACTTCTGATTGGCGTTAATACGCAACTTCCGAAATGCGCAACCAATCCTGAGCTTAGAACTTCGCAGACGTGTGACGTACAACATTGATGTGGATCGCTGGCCAGCACTTTTTGATTGCGCATGTTTAATTGTAACGTTTTATTACTTTTAATTTAATTTAATTATATCAAAATAAGTAACATATATAGTAATTAAAATCAAATATATATATTTTTAATTTTTATAAAGATTATCAATTCTCACATAATTGTTTATGAATAATAATTAAATAAATTTATTAAATAGTTGTTGTTTCGATTGAAAATTGATGTTGCCAGCTAATAGCGCGCAATAATTTAAATAAGTATATTGCTTAAAATGATTAAATCTAAAAATAAGATATGTTTTAGACACCTTACGATTGTCTTACAGCAAATATTAATCAACTTTAACTTTCTTCTCAAACTTAAAATCTACGTAACAAAATAAATCGTTTGAAAACAATATTCTTAATATGCTACAAGAACATAAATGTTAATATTAAAGCATGTAATGAATTGACAATATTTCAATCTTCAATTATAATATTATTTTTATTAACGACATTATTATTTATATATTTACGACAATAATTAATATAAAAAAAGTTGAATTCGAGACTCCATCATTATTTTAAAATTAAATGAATATTAGTGATCCTAGTTAAGAGGGAATGAAAGGGCTATTACCATTTTAGTTAATATCTTTATACCAAAACAAATTACCAAACCATTAAATATTATTTCTTGATAATTTTTGCACTTGAAGAAAATAAGTTTTAATAGATTTATTGTTGCTATAAACGGTTGATTTTTTATAACAATAATTATTATTAATAAAGGTACTTAAAATTTTATATGGTAAAACATACCTGCTTCAAAATGTTTTATAGTTTTAAAACATATACAATTGTGGATTTTTTAATTATTTTTTATTACGAATTAATTTTATTTATTAGCTGTAATACTTAAAAGTGGGCCAAAACCCAGTTTGTCAGCTGTCAACTGTCATAATAATGCTTTTGTGATTTGGTCAAATGTTGGGTTATGTTTTGGTCCATGTGATTTAACTATTATTATTAATTTTAATTAAAGTTATTAAACATTTCAAAATTGATTTGTTATTAAGATGAAATATAATTATAAGGTTCGTATTAGTGAATTTCTTTTATTATGAAGAATTACTTTGTCAATTAAAATAAACTTGATTGTTTTAAATTATAATAAATTATTAAATTTGTACATTTATTCATCTAACCGATAACAATATATTTATCTGAAGGATATTTTAAATGTCTTTATATATATATGATTGCAGTTCCAAAATTTACTGGGCACAGTGTATCGACAGGGCGATATTTTATTTACAAATGATGGAAATTGTGTTATTAGTCCTGTTGGCAACAGAATAACCATTTATAATCTTAAGCAGTGAGTAAAAGAATGAATCATTGATATATAGTATGTGAGAAGTAATAATCTTAACTTATAAATATAGTTTAATGCATTCTAAAACTACACAAGTAATTATATGCTTTAATAAAATTTGTAAAAATGATTCACATTTGATATGACAATTATAACAAATTATAAAAAACATATAATATACACAATAAATTAATTGCTAATATTACTTTTTCAGGAACAAAAGTAACACTTTACCAGTGGAAAGTAGTTTTAACTACACAGCTATCGATGTCTCGCCTAATGGATCAATACTTCTTGCTATCAATGAAAGTATGTTGCATGTTTATTATTATTATTACTTTGTATACCATATAATTTATAAATTTTGGTTCATAAGTTAAAAAAGTATTTTGTTTTTATTATAGCTTAAATTTCATGTTATGCAGTTCATATTTCATATTTTTGAATTTTTCCTTGATTTTTTTAATAATACAGCAGGTTTCTGTAGAGGTGAAATGCTGCTTTTATTTTTGAACCTGTCAGACAAATTTTAACCACACTAGTCATTGGGTGACTGTTAGTATACGTTGTCTCATTATGTGGCTTATTATTATCTTCTAAACACAAAATCAGATCTGTTTTTCTTTTCTTTTATTTGTTTTCAAACCAATATAGGATTTATCAGGGTGATTTGGAACCCTTCTTGCCTTAATTTTAAGTTGAAGAGTGTGTCTTTACAGAAGGGCTTATTACAATAAGTATCTATCAAAATAGGCCCTCCTAGCACTCCTATTCGACATGCACAAGTGTTTAATGGCATTGATTCAAAGTGGAAAAGATATAAAATTAATAAATAAATTTCTATTCTATCTATCCTATTGCAGTAAATAACTTCATAAATGATATTAATGTGAAAACTTTTTGGTAACTATGAAAAAAATGTTATAAAACATTTTTTTTTAGAGGGCGAAGCTCAAATGATCAGTCTACTGACATGCACAGTCATACACAGATACAAATTCAAGCAACAAGTTAATGCTGTCAGATTCAGTCCAGACGGAAAATTGTTTGCAGCCTGCTGTGATGATACAGGTAGGTAAATTAAGTTTAAAAATATTTTTTATGAATTTATTCTGTGGTTTATAAAATTAATTTTTGGATTTTTTATTAATAATGTTAATCCATAATCATATTTCATGATTCCAGTTTTCATAATGACTGCCCCCAGTGCATTCACGGGCGAGTTTCGTTCTTTCATAATGAAACGTGTGTATAAAAAAGCACACGATCAAGTGACTTGTTTGGACTGGTCTAGTTGCGGCAAGTTACTGGCTGTCGGGTCTAAGGACACTACAACTAAAATATACACTACTGAATATTTAGATAATCTTAATATGTACTCCTTAAGTGGGCACACTGACAAAATTGTGGGTGTGTTCTTCGAGCAAAAGAGTTTAGATCTTATTACTGTTAGTCGTAACGGTCAAGTTTGCTTGTGGGAGGCCAGTTTAGACTCTGACGACTTAGTGACTTCAGCGGTTCAAATATCTCATAAGAAGAGACGGAAATTGCAAAAGGAAGCAGAATTAGTAGAGGATGAAGTGGATGAAGAGAATATAGTTGAGAAAGATAAGGAATATGTAAGTACATAGTTGTTTTTATATTCAGCAGTCTGAACATATTGCATTGCATTGAACTAATTGGAGCTCGATCAATATATGTAGAAAGTAATATTATTAGATATATTCATTAAATTTCCCGAAAGTAAAATAACTTTATATTGAATTTTATAGAATTTATGCCACTAAGAATCCATTTAATAAATATTTAAATATATTTTTTGTAGGAGAGTGACAAAGATGTAGAAATAGAAGAAGAGAAGAAGATAGTAGAAGATAATAAGAAACTACAGTACAATAAGCTGGGAAGGCATTACATTGGTGACTCGATAAGGAACGCTCATCATAAAGTGAAGTTAACATCCGCCGCTTATCACAAGAGTACTAAGATTTTAGTGACAGGTATTAATAGAAAATAAAAGAAAATTTGAAGAATTTTTTTTTTTTTTTTTTTGGTGAAGTTTCAGTTTTATTTCTATGTGCCAGCACTTAATCCAGTTAAATTATTGTTTTTTTTTCAGGTTTCTCAACTGGTATATTCTTCCTTCACGAGCTTCCTGATGTGAATCTTATACACTCATTAAGCATATCGGAATATCGTATCAGTAGTATATCTGTATCTCACCAAGGCGACTGGATAGCGTTTGGGTGTCCTAACATTGGTCAGCTCTTGGTGTGGGAGTGGCAGAGTAAGTTTCTTTCGTTTTGAATGTTTGTATTCTGTTATTACATGTGTCTGCAATTCACACACGTCAATGAGACTTCTGAAGAGTAGCCTTCGAGAGATTGAGATAGATATAATGATAGGAGTATTAGTATTAGGATAAATGTACATTTTATTATTTTTTACCATATTTTTATATAAAGCTGATTATATTATGTTAAAAACATACCTCATCTTACAATTTTACCAAAGCATCAACGCCGTTTATCGTTAAAGTTTTAAAAAATATTAACTTCAATATATGCCTATAATAACATTATAGTTTAAAGATTGATCAATAGATGGCACCATAACAGCAGTGGTCAATATGTCTTCTATCTCATTCTCTCCTATACATTTATGTGTTTGTTTCTTTATCGTGACGCATTTTCGTTACATCGAGTTACAAATCACAACGATTCTAAAGAAGTATGACTTCAAATTTTATGTTTTTTTAATTGTCATCTGTAATCTTTTATGAGACCTTAAATATCCGAGACGTTTTCTAACTTCGCCTTTAATAATTCTAGAATGTTCTATATTTATAAACACGTTTTTCCATTTAAAAAAATACATTATATTTTTTTACAGAATATATATTTGTTCAACCTCCTTGCCCTTTTACTTTAATAATAATCAATTTTTCAGGCGAGCAGTATGTAATGAAGCAGCAAGGTCACTCGCTAGACATGACCTGCCTCGCGTATTCGCCCGATGGTCTCTACATTGTGACGGGAGGCTACGACGGAAAGGTCAAAGTATGGAACACGACCTCTGGCTTCTGCTTCGTGACCTTCAGCGAGCACAAGTCAACTGTGACCGGAATAACTTTCAGTGCGAATAAGAAATTCTTTGTCTCTTCATCACTGGATGGCACTGTCAGGTGTTATGACCTGACCAGGTAATTACTTGGATTTTTTTTGTTCTGTATCAATGTGAATTTCTTCCGTGAAAACCGAGCTCCGAAAGTCAGTATAACAAATCATTTCACGTTACAAACCGACGGACGATATATGAAAATGTCATATCATATAAAAACACATACATACAAATATATCGTATAAAGTAGTATGTTTCCCCAGGTACCGTAACTTCCGCACGCTGTCGTCCCCGGGGCTGGTGCAGTTCGTGTGCGTGTCTCTGGACGCGGCCAGCGAGCTTTGCGCCGCGGGCGGACACGACGTCTTCGAGATATACGTGTGGTCCGTCAAGTTCGGGAAGCTGTTGGAGGTCTGGTTATGGTGGTCTATAAATATTTTCTAGTTACAAAAATGTATTTGCACGCAACAAACGTACTCATATACATATACGTTATAAGAGTAAAATAATATTTAAGAGTTAGCTCAGAGTTTTAATTTGTTTCCATTTTTAGAATCCAATGTTGGCTAAATAAATACACACATATATACACATATAGACATATAGTTATACAGATAGGTTGATGTTACGTCTGTCTATAGCTAAGTCTCGTTCGTGTAGGGATGGATGAAACATTAGATACCTATGTATGTCCTAGTAATTTTTGGTAGGATATACCATGAGACAATCAGGACAATAAAATTCTTAAAGATTTTTAAGATTATACAATAAGATTAAAACTAAGCTTTTTATTGAGAATTTTCTTTTTATGGGAACAGTCTATGATAGACACGTAATGGACGATGTATTTTATAGGAAAATAATAATAATTCAAAAAAATTATAAAGAGCTAAATGTTTGATTATATATTTAATTTTTTGCAGGTCTTAGGGGGACATGAAGCCCCAGTTTCGAGTCTCGCCTTCAGTCCCCTCCTCTCAAGCTCCCGCTTGGCCTCCGCGTCCTGGGACAAGACCGTCAAGTTATGGAACTGCGTAGAGACTAGCTCCGACTGTGAGACCTTACAGCTCGGATCAGACGCCTTGCAAGTTACTTTCAGACCGGATGGCGATGAAGTAATTTTTTTTTACATATTATAATATTTTAACGAGGTAAAGTCTGTAATAATATAAAAAAATATTAATAACAAGTTAGAGTATTTGACGATTATATAGTCATAGAGATGTGGCAGATTTTTGAGTGGTGACAAATAGTCGTCCAACAAACAAGTATCAATCAAACAATCAAACAGATATAGATGAAACATACAAACAGATATAGATGAAACATACAAACAGATATAGATCAAACAGACAAACATATAGATCTGTTATGCATAATATCTGTTACCATTTCAAATTTGTTTAACCACTTTCGCCACGGATAATTGATTTAAATATAATAAATATTTTGTTTTAGATAGCAGTGTCAACCCTGGACGGTAATATAACCTTCTTCAATGTAACTACATGTGAGCAGTCCGGCAGTATTGAGGGAAGAAACGACCTGGGCGCTGGCAGGGCTGACACAGATCTCATCACACCCGAGAAAATGTTGAAAACCAAGTATGTTTTATGACTAAATATAAAAATAATAAATAAAAGCTATTTATACTTAATATA
The DNA here is from genome assembly GCA_918358695.1 of Melinaea menophilus ssp. n. AW-2005. Lineage (NCBI taxonomy): Eukaryota > Metazoa > Arthropoda > Insecta > Lepidoptera > Nymphalidae > Melinaea > Melinaea menophilus. Next base: position 6,851,172 of record OU911055.1, on the reverse strand, counting down.
TCTTTATGAGATTAAAATTTTGTATAAATTTTTTTACCCCGAGGTCTTCATACCTATACTTTGGAAATATACTTAGAGTTATTAACTATCAAATATGGTCTATATATATTGTTGTTATATATAAATAATATTATATATGAATTTTCAGAGCGTTCACAACGATATGTTACTCAGCGGACGGTACCTGTATCCTGGGAGGAGGGAATTCAAAACACATTTGTCTATACAGCATCAAGGAGGGTGTCCTGATTAAGAAGTTTGTTATCACTCAGAACAGATCGCTAGATGCTGTTAATGTAATTATTATTATAAAATAAACTACAACATTTAATCAGTCTTTATAATCTGCATCTATTGAAATAATTTTAAAGTATAATATATGTTTTGTATCAGGACTTCATAAACCGTCGCAATATCACCGAATTCGGTAACATGGCGCTAGTTGAGAGCAGGGAAGAGTACGAGGGAGGAAACGTGAGCGTGCGCCTCCCGGGCGTGCGGGCCGGGGACATGGCAGACAGGAGGGTCAAGCCGGAGGTAACTATATAGTTATAATTAATTAAACCTTATTTAGATAATATTTTTGAGGATTCCCATTTAATATACATTCTATTTATTAATATGTAATTATAATATATATATATATATCATATTATTTGTCGGTAGGTGCGTGTGTCGTGCGTCCGTTTCTCCCCCACGGGCGAGAGCTTTGCGTCCGCGTGCACGGAGGGGTTGCTGCTGTACGGACAACGGGGAGGGGATAGCTTTAGGTATACTATTCATTAAATTTTAATTATTTTTACTCTTTCTTTTACTATTTTTTACTTTTCCTTTGTCGGCAGCAATTTAATAAATATAGTGTTAAACTGTATTTAACTCTCGAGTGTAGATTGTCATGTTCATATTACTGTTTAGGAGAAAATTAGGTGTAAAATGTTGAAAACATTTGTCAAAAATCAAAAACTAAATATTTTTTTTAAATACTTTATTTTCCAACATTTTAGGCCCTACCGTTTAGAAGAAGGAACAACTCCGGCTGCAGTGAAAGCACTGCTAAGTGAGAGGTCGTGGGGCTTCGCCCTCACCGGAGCCCTGCAGCTGAACGAGCACTTGCTTATACAGCAGTGTGTTGAGGCTGTGCCCCCCAGTGATAGTACGTACTTAATTAAAGTCTTAAAACATACATAATTTTGGTTATTTGTTCACCATTATATAAAACATAACAATTATTAATTATGGGACCAAATATGACATATTGGAGCCTCTAGTTAACTTTACGGTTTTGCGTCGTTGCATCCCTACCTCCATCCCAAACCCTATTCCTATCAATATCCCTACCCCTATCCCTATTTTATTCCCATCCCTATAACTATCCCTATCCTTACACCTATCCCCATCCCTATCCTCATGGATAGGAATGGTCCTATCCCTATCTATGTTACATATATGTTACAAATTGTGAGTAAAGGACATAATTTTACAGTTCAGCTAACAGCCACCAGTCTAGAAGAAGACTACGCTGACCGTCTTCTAAATTCGATCGCTATTCTTCTAGAAGACAGTACTCATCTGGAGCATCTCCTCATATGGGTGAGATGTCTCGTAACAAATAAGAAGAAGTTCCCGCCGAGTGTGTTACTGGCTCTAGAGAAGGCTCTGACTGTGAAGTATTCACAAATTAATAAAATGTGAGTATATTAATTTTTATTATTAACTTGTAATATTTAGATTTTAAGTAAAAAACGATGATAGAATTGACACTTATTTTGGGTAACCTTGAGTATAGTTTCAGAGAGAGAGAGTTAGAGAGTGAGTGGTGAGAGAATATTTAAAAACGTTTGCGTAAACGCTAAGTCGATTTAAATTAGAAATATAATCTTAGATTCAAAACTGATATTAGTACTAGTACTTTTGGCTGATGAAGTACTGTGACGTGTTTTTTATTTGTTTAAAATTATCAATTTGATATTAAATGCTAAGAACGTTAAACGCATATAGTTTACACTTGGTAATGTAAAAAATGGTAGCATGCTCCTTAACAAATAAGTGTTAGAACTGATAATTTTCTTAGGTATAACTTTAAATAAATAGCCGGTGGAAACCCCATCTCTCAAGACGTCACAAAGTCAGCTCAGTTAGTCAGCTTTTATAAATTAAATACTTATATAAAAAAAACAGTGCTAGAGCAGCATTCCGAGTCGGTAGTAGCTTACTCACGGACTGACTACACTTACCTTACTACCTTACCTTACTTACTACCTTACTTACTACCTTACCCTACTACCTTACCTTACTTACTTACCTTTTAATGTAATAATTGACGATTCAAAAATGCGTTTAAAACCTACTCGAATAGTTCGAATTTACAAAAAATCCTTGTCAAAAACCCTGTGAACCTACAATATAACATTTACCTAAAATTGTAAAAAAAAAATGCTTTAATAACGTTAATATCTTTTAATTTTTAACGTACAAATCTTTAATAGAATGAAAAAATGTATATATGTAACATTTTAGTGCGGTATGTAGGTTGGATTGCATAATACATCACATCACATGTTCCTTATCACTGATAAGGTCAAGTGTGTGATAAGGCTTGAGATGTAGAGTGATTGATCTATACAACTATAATAATGAGGTGGGAATTTTTTTCAAAATTATATCATATTTCATGTGTTATAGTTTTATTATAAATCCTAAAAAGGATTTTTATTTATAATTAACAAAAAAAAAAACTTTGAAAAATGTCATGTCAAAAAACTAATCCCATTGAAGTCAATGGGAAACGATGAATCATTACACTGGGCTCGCTTTGCTCAATATGCACACAGCACCCGAGATTTCGCGAGCGCGGTGAGTCGAAATTGAGGGTCTGATATAAAGAGAAAGAAAGGCGCCCCTAGTATAAAGATCTGTTCACGCAGGAAAGAACCTATTTCTAATTTTTTTTTGGACAAATCAGTTTACTTTTATAAACGTACATAACATTTATTTTCTATTTTTATAATATCTTTTTGAGTGAACAAGAAATATAGGATATTATAAATCTCGATAGGACGTAAAAGCATCCTTATATATTAATAAAAATGTATGTATGTATGTCTTTGTTTCAGATGTGAATTTAACAAATATACTATTCGCTGCGTGAAAGCAGTGAGCGCGTTGTCGCTGAAGGAAGAGGAGGACGGCTCCAGCGGACGCGGCACCTGCTCCGACTCGGAATCTGATTAATAAAATATTTGCTACATTCTGTTTTTTATTAATTCATACATTTCAAGGATACTTATATAATAGTTTTTAGAAATAGTGAGACGATGTGACATAAAATAAAGTCAGAAACAGAAGTTAGTTTTTTTGGTTTGGTTGGGTTTGGTTTCTGATAGGCAGTGGATGAAGAGGGAACTCAAGAAGCACAGATAACCAATATATATTACAGAACAGATGTTAAGTTCATTTTTGGTATAATTACAGTTTTATTTTAGTTTAGATTTCTTATACTAGACTGTGTTCACGGTGAATATTTTTTTTTTATATAAAAAATTCCTAAGTTACTCCCTATAACATCAGCTATCCGCCAGTTAGTTCTGTTAAATAGATCCAGCCATTTTAGGGATTAGCCGGAACAAACAAAAGAGACAGACAGACCAAAATATTAAAAACTGATATATATACTGTTATAAACATTTAGTGAAATATTATTCATTTTACAAACAGACCCTTTAACTTTATTTATATATATATAGATTAAGGTAAATTTATAAAACGATTAACCTGGAAGTTGTTGAAAATATAAAAGGGACCCTCCCGACCAAAATTTAAATTAAAAAAGTATTTTTAACATTTTCTTGTTTGCTGAAGTCGTTACGTAATAAATTGAAATTAAATTACCTTAGCAAGATTGCGGGGTCTCAAGGCCGAACACGTAATAATGAAAATAAATATAATTTAATAAATTTGACTACGTAATAAATAAATAAATAAAGTATAAAAGTATATACACATTGTTATAACATTATTACGTGTTACTGATCTTATCTTATTCTTAAGTTAAACTTACGTCTTTACGTTCTTTAGATATATATATATATATATATATATATAATGTTATGACGTAATAATGTTATAACAATGTAATATGTGTATATATAACAATATAAAATGTGAGAAAATGATTCAATTTTAATTTTCATTCACTAAAAGGATATACGTTGTGAGACACGGAAAATTTTTATATTCAAGGCGTAAGGCGTTTTTTTTCATTACGTAACAACACTACCGTTCGTGGTTGTCACAAGACAACTCACAAATGACGTTTCTTTCCTGTTTAGATCACGTTTACAATGTAGGTATTAGCATTACAAATTGAGGTAAGTTCTAAATTGTTAAAACCATATATTTGCAGTAATCCTTAAAAATAAAATATTCCGAGATTACTATTAGTATTTGACATTGGATATTGAAATGTAATGTAATATTTCCTTAATGTTAATGTTTCCTTAAATAATATTTTCTAATACGGTAAAAAATTAACATAATATCGGAGGAAGTCACAAAAAACGGATGATTCCTGATTTCAATGTTTTTTTTTCAAATTATATATTAGATAATTTGCTCCAACGTTAGAATGAAAATCTTTTATTGTCTTTATGATTTTATTGTGCCTGTTACCCTTCCAGAAATATTTTAGATTTAAAATTACAATCATTTCATTAACTATTCATAAAACGAATATCATTTATACTGTTGTACAATATGAAGTTTCATCAAAACTTATATACAGTGCAACCTCGATATAACGATTCTGAAGAGAATAATTGTTTTTGACAAATATATACGTAAAGATAATTTTTGTATGAACTCTTGTTAGCATTTCTTAGGCATTACGAAAAATATGTTAAATATAAGGTTAGGCTATACTATTTTAAAATAAAAACCATTTTTTTAACACTGTTCTGTTATTTACAGATACAATAAAATATAATAGATTACGTCATTAAACACACCAATGATTTCGCGAGGTCCATGAAGGCCGTGTAGCAACATTATTGCTGAAATATATTATTTATATAAAAATGTAATTCATGACTTACTATATAATGTTAATAAATTGACATTGATAGATGATTTCGTGATAAGTATTCTTTTGATAACATATCTGGATGTTTATTACGTGGGTTGTTTTATTTTCGTTTCTATATTTTCTTTTTACATTTTATTTTACCAGAAATATATTAAAATGCTATCTTTTTTATTTACCTGAGGGCTTATTCATAATGGGAAAATGTCGACTTTTCAGATTTTCGTATTGAATAATCGTATTTATCCTGAGTGTGGACGCATAAATAATTCAAACATTACTGTTTATTATGTGTGAATAAAATATTTTTGTATATCAGCACTAAAAATTCTTAAATTACAAATGTAAAAATAAATGTCCAAAGTTTTAATGAACGATAAGTGAAAATTTACAATGATAGGTCTATTCATTTAACTAAAGTTAGTATGACCACCTGACATGACCATGTGGTAGTAGGTACCATCTCAAGATGGCCAAAAATCTGCGAATGTCCATGGACGGCGGTTTTCTATGGGCTTGACTGCCCACTAGATGTACCAAATGTATTAAAGAAGTAGTAACTTGTATCTATCAGACTCATTGTTCTTCTCCTTTGTACAACTACGGCAATTTGGGATTGGGATTTGGCTGAACACCTATAAGTATTGATTATTATGATTTTTTTTCTCTAGAAGCCTATGCTATACCTACATAACACTTCATAACTTAATTCATATAGATTTCGTACCAAATTTTGTTATGATTTTTAATATGAAAGTACAACCTAACCTAACTGATTTTCTTGTATAATTGTTGTAACCTAGTATTATTTATGATAGATAATATATGAGCACAAAAAAATTTTGCAGAACTCAATATTCTAAAAGATTTACGCTGTATTGTACACGACAATATTCAGGAAGTCCTACTAAAGCAAAACTGAATATGAAATGTGTGCAATGAAGGTTGGAAAATGAAAAGGAAGCCTTGAAAGTAGTTGATGCATTTTTGATACCATTGTCACGTGAGTACTAAAAGAGAATGCTTATTTTTATTGGATAACGAGAGCTCAAAAAAAAACAGAAAATATTTAGGTATTCTAGAGAATTAATAGTTTTCCGTCCAGATGAAGAGTATATATACGGACAAACGAAGTACTAAATTGAGGTCAATATAGCACAATTTCCCAGGAATCGCAGTTTAGAAATCTTGTCCACCCATATATTTTATTCCATATTTAGTTTAAAATTTTAAAATTCTTAGTTTATTTGTAAATTTATCATTTAATACGGCATACATAAGTTTTTAATTGTTATTAAAAGATTATTGATTAGTCTTATTAAATGTTAAGATAAGTTTTTAGTCCTTATTCAATTTTATTTATCAAATTATTTTTAGAAAAAATCTGTACTAATATCATAAAAAGGAATATTTTTGTTTGTTTGTATCGATTATGCTCCAAAATTACTGGACTTATTTTAACCATTTCTCACTAATAAAGAGCTTTAAATTACCAGGAAGTACATATAATTTATTTCTAAAAAACTAAGACATGCAAATAACAGGTTATGTTAACCTAGATCCTGAAGTCCGTAGAGAGGGGGAGAACACGATAACCCTCAAATCCGGAAACCTGCTATACTACCGGGAGGGCGACCAACAGTCCCAAGGAGGTGTCGGGTTTATGGTCCACAAGTCCCTCATAAACAACATTGCAGTCGTTGAAAGTGTGTCGAGTAGGGTCGCGTACCTTAAACTCAGAGTGTCTAAAAAATACTCGTTGAAGGTCATACAGGTCTACGCACCGACCTCCGCACACCCAGATGATGAAGTAGAGGCTATGTATGAGGATATCAGTCGGGCCATACATACTACAAAAACTCACTTTAATGTTGTTATGGGGGACTTCAACGCAAAGCTGGGCAAGCGAAGCGACTATAAGTTGAAAGTGGGTCAATTTTGATATGGGCAGCGAAACCCTAGGGACGGAGGCTGGCCGATTTTCTGGAGAAAGAGGGACTCTTTATGATGAATTCCTTCTTCCAGAAGCCGCCTCAAAGGAAGAGGACCTGGTTAAGTCCCGATGGTTCCACTAGAAATGAGATTGACTTCATCTTGACCACTAGACGCCAGATATTCAACGATGTCTCTGTGATCAACAACGTAAAAACAGGGAGCGATCACCGAATGGTAAGAGGCACGCTGAATCTCAATATCAGGCTGGAACGATCTCGGTTGGTGAAGTCTACGCTCCGTCCATCTAAAGCTCATATTCAAGATCTCGAAAGCTTTCAACTTGAATTATCGAACCGCTTCGCTTGCCTAGATGATTGCGCATCCGTGGACCAAATTAACAACAGGTTGGTAGAAACTGTCCATACGGTCGGAGGAAAATTCTGCAGACCCGGCCGTAAGAATAGACCCCAAAAACTAGCCAACGAAACTCTCAAACTTATGGCGGAACGACGCGCGTTGGCACTTCAGTCCCTCAATGATACCGAGACTTATAGGCAGCTCAACAGACGCATACGGAAATATCTGCGACACGACATCCGTTTTTTCAATACTAACCGTATTAAAGATACTATAGAGCGGAACCAAGGCTCCAAAGTGTTTGCGCGAGATTCGTCAATTGGGCAAAGCCGGTTATCGAAGTTGAAATTGGGGGATGGAAGCACAGTGTCGTGTAGGGCTGACATTTTGAGGGAGGTCGAGAGGTTCTATGGACACTTATATACCTCGGTCGCTAAACCTGTTGATAGCTTAGCAGAAGACCCAAGAGCGGAGCTTACCCGACACTATTCCGATGAAATCCCGGACATCAGCTTGCACGAGATCAGTGTGGCCCTAAAACAGCTTAAAAACAACAAGGCGCCAGGTGAAGACGGTATCACATCAGAGCTTCTGAAAGCGGGCGGATTGCCAGTACTTAGGGTCCTTCAGAAGCTCTTTAATGCCGTTCTGCTTGAGGGTGTAACGCCGGAAGCATGGAACAGAAGTATGGTGGCCCTATACTTCATAAAAGGCGATACTACTTTGCTGAAGAATTACAGGCCCATCTCGCTTCTGAGCCATGTTTATAAGCTGTTTTTGAAGGTTATCACTACTCGTCTCACGAGCAAGTTTGATGACTTCCAGCCTCCCGAACAAGCCGGTTTCCGAAAAGGTTTTAGTACCATAGACCACATTCATACGCTGCGGCAGATTATACAGAAGACCGAGGAGTATAATCGGCCATTATGCTTAGCGTTTGTGGACTATGAGAAAGCCTTTGATTCGATCGAAACGTGGGCGGTACTGTCGTCTCTTCAGAGGTGCCATATTGACTATCGGTACATCGAAGTGTTGAAGTATTTGTACACAAACGCCACCATGTCGGTTCGAGTCCAGGAGCATTGCACAAACGCTATTCCTTTACAGCGAGGCGTGAGACAGGGAGACGTTATCTCTCCGAGACTATTTACCACTGCACTGGAAGACGCTTTCAAGCTCCTGGAATGGCATGGACTCGGCATCAATATAAACGGCGAGTACCTAACTCACCTTCGATTTGCCGACGATATAGTAGTAATGGCAGAATCCCTGGAAGACCTCAGCATTATGCTCGGCGATCTTAATGGAGTCTCTCAACAGGTGGGCCTTAAAATGAATATGGACAAGACGAAAATTATGTCGAATGTCCATGTCGCGCCTATCCCGGTATCCGTTGGGAGCTTCATTCTCGAAGTTGTCGACGAATATGTCTACCTGGGACAAAAAGTCCGATTGGGCAGGTCCAACTTCGAGGGAGAGGTCAATCGACGAATCCAACTAGGATGGGCAGCGTTCGGGAACTTAAGGAGCGTATTTTCGTCCGGAATACCGCAGTGCCTTAAGTCGAAAGTCTTCGACCAGTGTGTGTTACCAGCGATGACCTATGGAACCGAGACGTGGCCTCTAACAAAGGGACTCTTAGAGAGGCTTAAAGTCACTCAGCGTGCGATGGAGAGGGCTATGCTGGGAATTTCGCTGCGAGATAGAGTCAGGAACGAGGAGATTCGCAGACGAACAAAAGTAAGCGACATAGCCCAACGGATTTGTAAGCTGAAGTGGCAATGGGCTGGGCATATAGCCCGCTCAAGTGACGGCCGATGGGGAAAAAGGGTCCTTGAGTGGAGGCCACTTACTGGCAAGCGAAGTAGAGGACGACCGCCAACTAGGTGGACAGACGACATAAAAAGAGCAGCTGGAAACCAATGGATGCGGGCCGCTTTGGACCGATCGCGGTGGAAGTCAATGGGGAAGGCTTACGTCCAGCAGTGGACGCACGACAGCTGATAATGATGATGATGATGTTAACCTAGATGTAAAAATGGTCTCAAAAATTTCCTTCACGTGCTTAAATGATTAAAGATAAGACAAAATGATGTGCTAATGAATTGTAGGACTTAGACAGATCTACAAAAAAGTTTGCGAGGGGATCTATCTATAAAAGCTAAAGTATAAAAAGGGTTTTCATATTTAAAAAAATACTAAATAACCACTACTTACTCTCGATGTATTTTTCCTTATGTTAATATTAATCCTTATGAAATTAACTATTTAATTATAGAGATAATTTCAAGTGGATATTTTCTGTCTTTACATTATTAAAATGACAATTTCGTGAGCAGACATCATTTAATTATGAACATTTAAAAATGCTATACGAGTAGATACACGAACCGTTGCCGACATTCAAATTTAATGATTTTGACACTATCTTAAAACAACCCATTGAGTTTATTTTCAAATTAATTTTTTGCTTATTTTTATTTTGATACAGTTAGTATGCTTAAAAGAGGAAAATCACGGCTTTGAATGAGAGTACACAAATGGATAATGTCTCAGAATAACACATAGCTACTTTTTACATCGAGAAAAAACTTTATCTCAAGGAAAAAACCCTATAAGTCACTATTTGGTAAAAAGATGGCATCCTCTTTACTGTTAGGTTTAACACAAAGTTCATGCGGGGAAGGCCGCGTGAGTCAGCTAGTTAAAGTATAAAATGGCAAACATATTTATTTCTTCTACAGTTCAGATACAATATCAATTGTTCTCCCTTTTGTCAAAGATGTAAATTGGAGCTTTTTGAATTCTAGCCCCCAACACGGTGGAAGGTTTAACCAGTTGTTAAATTTATATAAAATAATCCATGTAAAATATTTTTCTTATATTATTGATTTATGTTAACAATATGAAATCTGTATAATTAAAGCGTGTTTCACAAAATCAAGCCGTAATAATTAAAACACATGTAGACAAAGCTTTAGAATTGCTTTTTCAATTTTAATATCAATTAGTCGTACCAGTGACGCTGTCAAAACCAATAAAGCTAAAAGGTAAAAGGGGATAACAAAAAAGACTTCATAAAAATGATTTTATATTATAAACAACAGATAGCTAAATGAGTAAAGAATTAAATTTTTAAATCATAGTCATCAATATTTGAAATTTTATTACTTTTTAGAAGTAATATTAAAATAAACATAGAAACAGGATATAAATGATAATATGTTATTATTTCAACGTCTTTTATTTGTATTAACAACACTACTAGTATTTAAAATAAAACTGACACTGTTATGCGTCCTCGGCCATGGTGTTAAACCGGCTTTGGACACGAACACGGCGCTTATAATTGCGATAATAATAGCGAGGCAGAGTATGACCCAGCGAGCCACTTCCAAGTATCCGAGGAGCTTGTGAGCCTGGTGTAACTCTTGCTGGATGTCAGTTGTTATTTCTGCGCCCTGAAACGTAAATAAACCTTAAATAAAACAGTTTTTAAACGAATAATTTACTACCCTTTCACATGTTCCTATAATAATTATATTCCCAGACATATTCTAGAGCTTATTTAGTTCATTGAACTTATTTTTCTTTCAACGTTTTTTATATGATTATATTTAATACAACTTATAATAATAATTAATTCATTCGAATCTCAGATTATATCCGACGGCGTCTCTTTGTTTTTTTGTAATATAATTTAATATATTTAGTGTGTGTTTGATGTATGAATATCTGATGGGTATTTTGAAGATTGGCTGTTATTACTATATTATGTAACTACAAAGGCTTTTAGACTTTATGTTTATCTTGCCAAAGATTTATGTTTTATATAATATAAAATAATTGGAGCTGAAAATGTACTCATCTTATAATAAATAAGAAAATATATATTACCTCTTCGATCCATAGCAAAGGAAACAGTCCAGTCGATACCCGCTCCAGCTGTGGTATTTTCTTAATATTCCTTAGTTCAATGTTGAACTGAAATCTTTGCAGGCCTTTCAGTACTACACCGGTTGTCTGAAATATGTATAGTAAAATAGAAAGTGTTGAAAATAAAATATATATGGAAAATATCCCGTATTGTATTTTTATTATGTTAGATCTGTATATAAATATTTTTATATTTTTTATGGTTGATTTATATCTGATACACGAATACTTACAGCTTCAAGATAAATAAAACTCTTATGCTTTTCCCCCTCCGGCTTGATTCCTCCTCCAAAGTACTCGAGCAGTTCCTCAGAACCGAGGTAAAAGTGAGGCAGCGATACTATGGCTGGTGCTCCTTTGCATGGCTTGAGATTCAACACTCCCATCAGCAGACACCCATCGTGGTTGCCGCTCCAATTACTAGAATATCGTTATAAACTAAGCGTACCTATTCCAGTTTATTATATTTACCGAACCTTAGACAATTACAGGATACAATGAGGATTGATCTAATATTATATATAAGATGTTAAAGATGTATTGATTATTTTATTAATAATATAAATGTGGCGCTGAATAATTTGAATATAAATTGGAATGTGAATGGGAAAATACATTTTCGGCAATAAACATGAGATTTTTTATAATGTTTTTGATTTAGAAATCAGTCAGTGATCTCAAGGTACCTTACCTTTACGAATCAAACCAGTATAAAAGATCTTTTTTTCTTATTAAAATTTGTGTATCTTTGCCTGTCGATTTAGTTTCTAGGTTATTGATTTTTAGTGCCTAGGCGTATGGACTGCGGCCAAATATGTATGAATGGGTGTGCTTGTTATATTCTTTTGTATTTTTAATTGAAATGTAAGATGTTTAATGAATTAAGTATTAATATTCAAATGTATTGTACTTGTTTAAAATATATTGAGAACAAAAATATTTTTTATTAAACAAATTAATGTGAAACTGTGAACATTTGAATTATAAACAGAGAATAATAAATTTATAAACCTCCAGGAGAAGTAGGCATTGTTGCAAAGTAAGTAATACTCAATCAATAGCAATTTAGTTGGTTAACACTAAATGCTTCTTTATAAAAAGTATTGAGATTTAAAATTCAGACCAAAACAATATATTTTGAAGGACAAATCTTTATTCATAATTATTATTGCTGTGTATAATAATATTATATTTATCATTCTGAAGACATCCCGTGATTGATTTGTTACTATTCCGATTTTGCAATCTTTTCTAATCATGTTTTCTCCCATACAAATATAAAATTGTATTTAATATAAAATTCCTTACTTACCTTCTACAAAAGCATTTGTTGTTAGGGTTAACAGTCTTAGACGCTAGCGCTGATTCGTCTATTTCATAGTAATAAGAACTCATATTGAAGACGTCCCGTTTGTCTACCAAACTTGCATATATTGACCTGCGAATATATAAATAATTTTGAGTAGGGTGTGTTCAAATAATTTAATAAATTACTTGTTTTTTAATAAAGTAATCAACCCAAAGTATTAAAATGCCTCTATCACTCTATCTATTTAGTGCTTTGAGAAATATTACATTTTATCCAGTCGTTAAATCCAAATTGAACAAGAGATATTATGTTACGCTTTCCCTTTTTGGCAACAGTCTGTACAAACAAACTGCCTACAGTCTACTACATATTGATATTTTATGGACTTCACTCTCATAAAAAAGAACGCCCCTGGATATTGTATTACAAAACATATTCACATCAAAGAATGTTCTAAGATAAAAACTCAAGGAAACTATGCTTATAAAACCCTCTTTTTCTCTTGTTATTTTGTCATACACAATAAAAAAGTCACTCACTATATAACACCGTAATATTACATCGTTAAATATTCTACTGTTTGTTTATTTCTAAGAAATAATAATAATAAGCATTTAGAATCAATATCCATCCTTTAAACAAGAATCTTATTAAAACAAACCTGCAGATCTCTGGCTCGAATATATATATTTTATCAGGAACGCCATCTTGGAAAGGGGGGAAGATTGAGCTATCTGAACCGTTTAGCTTGCCGCAATATGGGTCACCCCATTGATCCATTACTGTTTTATCATCGTAAGCTATAATGTGACCTAGCTCGTGTATGTTCTCTGTGCCACGGACCATTTCGTATGGACCAGTTTCTGACAAATTTAGCTAAAATTAAATGAAAAAGTTAAACAAAACACTGAATAAATGTAGCTAGATTTTTTTCGGTTTCCATATTTATGGTAAGAAACATTTTTATTGCCGTTTGGCTAGGCATTTTTATGTCTTATAATAAATTGGAATTCATAAATCTTACATGTGAGAACATGGAGAAGTAAAAACCATTGCCATCTTCCGAGGGTCGCATAGCAGGAGGTTTGTCTAATTTAATTTTACCGCATACAAGACCTATAAGAGAATTATAGTTAGTATTCAAGAAACATATTTAAATAACCTAGTAAAATATTAGATAACATAATAAATTTAGTTAGATAATAATACAATATTGCTGTAAAATTAATGATATATTGAAGATAAAAAATTATGTATGTAAATGTAAATATAAAAAATCTGGGGTAAACCATTAATAAAATAAAGAATCCAGTTTCGTCTTGACATATATGTAGTTCATCATTCATCCAGTTTCGTCTTGGCAAAAACTCATGTAGATTAAACCTAATCGACGAACCATTATATTATTATTATTAAATCAATTAAGTTTTACTAAATATATTTTGATTAAGGTATTTTAAAAAATAAACGAGTCTCTCTTTGGGTTGAGGACCAAACGCCTTTACTTTGACTTTGATATCATTATGTTTGTCGGTGTGCAATTGTTTGGTTTTCGTGATTAAATATATCAATAATGTATCTATAACATTTTAATTAAAAACGGTACAACATGTGGCGATGAAATAAAAGGAAAATTGCTTATTTTATTGCAGCGTGCCAATACAAATTCCTAGCAGTTTATATATATATTTTTTTGGATTTTAAGAAAATAATTGTTAATGAGTGATAAGAAGATATTCAAATAGTTTATAATCCATAAAATGCCATTTAATCCATAAGTAATTTTCTATAAATCATAAAGAACACTACAGTTTTGATTAACACGGTTAAATCTATTCTATTTCTTATAATATGTAATTTCAATACAAAATAAAGAAATACGTTATGGAAAAATGAAGCAGTAAATGAAATAATGCAAGGTGACCCTTGATAGAGAACTTAGTATTTAGATGGTTTTTAATTTGAGAGCGAACAAATATTTTATTCTAACCCAGCATGTGTGAGAGAAATCAAGAATGCTATAATCTGATATTATTGGATGCAAGAAGGGATAAGGGACAACGTTATTGGTTTGAACTACAAAATAAAGTGATGCTTCATCAGCCTTGGATATTAAACTGGTTGAGTTCAGACCTCTTAATGAAATGAAATCAATAAGCTACTTCTTATTTTACCTGCCTATTTATAAAAAGATGACCATTTATTCAGATATGCAATGTGCCTGGAATGCAACTTATTATTATTGAGAAATTAAACTATATTTTTGACTTACACTGTCACATTTAACAATGTAATAATATCAGATGACACTTACACTTGAATAACCTACAAAAATATTATATAGGGAAATAAATTTAATATATAATAAAGCAATATTGCTGTTAAAATAATGGAACATTGGAGATAAAGAAAATTATGTATGTAAATGTAAATATAAAAAATCTGGGGTAAATTATTAATAAAATAATCAATCCAGTTTCGTCTTGACATATATATATATATATATATATATATATATAATTTGACAAAAACTCATGTAGAATAAACCCAATCGACGAACCACTCTATTATTATTATTAAATCAATTAAGTTTTATTAAATATATTTTAATTAAGGTATTTTACAAAATAAACGACCGTCTCTCGTTGGGTTGAGGACCAAACGCCTTTGCTTTGACTTTGATATCATTATGTTTGTCGATGTTCTATTGTTTTCGTGATTTATATATAAAATATATATAATAAAGTATCTATTACATTTTAATTAAAAGCGTTAGAACACGTGGTGATTAAATAAAAGGAAAATTGCTTAGTTTATGGCAGCGCCAATACAAGTCCTTAGCAATTTATGGGATATCTTTTAATTGGTACAATATTATTATATCCATCATTGCAAAAGTCATTTTAAAGTACCGTTACATATTAATGTATATTACTATAACAAGATAAATAATAAAATCACATAAATTAAAAGATAAATAGTGTGAACAACAATTACTTATCAAAAGGCCATCATTGATGTAATTAAAAGTTGAATCAATTGCTTATAAAATTAAATCTGTATAACAATTATTACTTAATTAACATTATTGATTTTCTCTTCGGAATATTGTTTTAATCGTTATTGGGTGATTTGAAAATATTCATATATTTACAAACCATAAATAAATAAGTAAAATCTCTAATGTAAGTGTAAAACAGAAAGAACACTACAGTTTCTATTAATACGGTTAAATCTATTCTAATTGTTATTTTAATACAAAATGAAGAAAATCTTTAAAAAATAACACAGTAAATAAAGCAATACAGACAGGTGACCCTTGATAGAAAACTTAGTATAGATGGTGTTTAATTTGAGAGCAAACAAGTATCTTATTCTAATACAGCCAGTACAGTACAGTGTGTGTGCGATCAAGAATACTATAATCTGATATAATTGGATGCAAGACGGATTCTGAAGGGATATGGGACAACCTTACGAAACAAAGTGATGTTTCATCAACCTTGGCTAATATAACGAACCGTTACAGGTTGAGTTAGACGCATATGAAATGGAGTAAATTAACTATTTCTTATTTTACCTATCTCTAAATAATTAGTTCCTAATTGATTATTAATAACTATTTAAATTTATAAGTTCAGATTACCATGCATTCAGATATGCAATGTGCTTGGAATGCATCTTATTATTGTTGAATAATAAAACAATATATTCGACTTACACTGTCACATGTGACCTTGTAATATTATTAGACGGTAAATTACACTTAAATAATACCAATTATATGTTACAGCAAGTCAAAAACAAACATAAGAATATATGATATTAATATGTTAATACCAATATTATATTAATATGTTAATACCTTCTTAAATCACATAATAAATTAAGAAGCATAAAATATTTAAATTAATATAAGTGTTTTGAGCATTAAGTAAAGTTTGACACTTACTCAAACCGGAGTTTTCGCCGACACAATTAAGGAAGATGCCATCAAAGAGGAGATTCCTAACTTTAACTCTCAGAAACGGGTCTGTTAAGTTTGGAAAGAACATGCCTAGAGCACCGTTTATTAAATTTACGGCAGTCGGTAGAATCTCATTCACCGTTAATATAGAGGCCTGAAAAAAAAACTTGGATACAGAAAGATGTAAAAATCAACAACATTTCAGTTAATAAATTTAATTTTAATCGCTATTTTAAAAAGTAAGTATAGAGTTTTCTTGATTTTCATTTCACTTGTTTCTACCAATATAAACCATTTGATACGAGTCAACAACATACACAAAATCTTTATGTTAATAGTCTTGTAAATATGAAAAACTATTAAGATTTATAAAAGAGTAGAATAAATAACAAAAAGTTGATCCCATGTTAATCTGTTTAAGATACAAGAAATTTATATATTATGATTATGTATTAAGAATTTAATATAGATTTTTACAATTACTGCTTCTTAAAAATCTACCTTTATGCATTTAATATCTATGTCTAACGACGAAAAAGATATGGTCAAAAAAAAAGAAAAAAAAGTAATGTATACATACAAACAAACGATATATATTCAATAATGTTTTATACAAACATACCAAAATATATTTGTTACTAACTTTTGATGAAACGAAATTTAACTATCCATTGGATAACTGGGTACGGTCTTGTAACTAAAATATTATTAAAAAATGTTAATGTTTATACTCGTACCAATATTATTACTAATCTATTTGCATTCAATGACATTAGTAATCATTTTATAATAGTTATCGCTTACAGTGCAACCTCCAAAAATATTTTTAATGTTTGTAAATTTTATTATATACTATGTTCGTATTACGATAGTATAAGACGATATTAGATTGCAATAATCAATTATTTTCACTGAAACGTCTGTATCTTTTAAAGTTTGATTGAATTATTGATAAATAAATTGAATTCTTACAAATTTTAATAAACCTCTGTAACTTTACAAAAGTATGGCAGGAGTGAAACGGAAAAGTACCAAGTATTATTGTATTGGTATATTTCATTTATGTCTTTTTATAAATGCATTGTTATTATTACTCATCAAGTTAAGGTCTACTGATACGATCAATCGTATTATACATTTACATTAATTTAAATTAGATAGTCTATAAGTGGAAAGACAAACAATTTAGGCTCACTCCCCAACATATTATCGATTTGACAGCGATAGCATTTTTTTTTCATACTATATAGTATTGAAAAAAAAATTGAATAAAACAACACTTTGCCAGAACATGGGACTTTTTGTATATATAGTTTTAAAAACCAAGAATTGATGTTTTTGTCGACTCTATAAATGTTTTTCAATTGAATAGTTCCATGATAAAAAAATTGTCAATATAATTGACAGTGTCGTATCTACTTAATGTAAAAGAGTTTTTACGTTTGACCGAGTCACGCTATTGTCAATAATTAATGACATCAACAATTCCCTCCACCATTGCATGTGTAAATTGTTAAATGGACAATTAATTTAATCACTCTACCGTGAGTTGGGTTGATACGAGAAGGCCAACAAATGTTTTTCCAATAAGTTCATGCAAACAAGAAAGAGTAAAATAATTGTAACACTTACCATGTAAGGATAATTGATGACTGTGACCTCATCATCCTGTGAGAGCGGCAGAGACGCTTCAGCATCAAAATGGAATGTTTTCTTCAGCATATATCTGATTGTATCATTCTTTCCGTACCCTAAAACTCTCTTAACCCGATATTCTCTGAAAGTAAATCATGTTTAACAGTTTATAAATTATAGCCAACAGGATCCTCAATTTGAGACAGTGACGAGCTTTGATTAAGTATAAGAGAAATACTAAACGCGAAAGATTTATCCAATGAGATAAGTTTGATTGACAAGCTAATTATCCAGCGGAAAAATAAAAAGTTTGTAGACTTTCGTTTTGTCAAATTTAAATTTACATAATTAAGTAAGTTTTATTAACATTAAATGTACTGCTTACTTGTAAACAAATGGACCTATTTCATTTAATACCGGTTTCTCTCCATCGTTGACCTCGTCGGGATTTGTCACATTGAATACGTATATATTAAACGTCAGCGGTACTGGCAACACACGCCATTTTTCAAAAATTGCTGATGAGTTATCAAGTTGTAAGTTCTGTAAATAAAGAATAAATCATAGTAGCAAAAGAAAAAATGACAAATCATTTCTCGTAATAGTATTAGTTATAACATATGTATTCCTTTGTTTTTTTAAATAAATAGAATGAATGCTGTATGTATCATTATCTCTAAAGTAATATGTAATTGTTGAATTGTATCTTAGTTCACATTTATCTAGTTACTTAACATATGTTAAACATATAAAGAAACAAATCATATTCTGGTTTTTCCGAAGTAACGATAGAATATTTTAATATTATTGTGTTATTAACAATACTAAAAATAATTTATTTAATAGTGTTTATTATTCTTTTAAATCTCCACGAATAAACAAAGGCCGTAAATTTTAAATATATGTGTAAATATGTGTGTGTAATAACAATGTGTTTTCTTCTAAACGGAAACCTAGTTGATGAAATTAAAAACAGTTACCAAAACATTCTAACATTGGAACTAGGGAGAGAAATAAAGGCAATAATTAGAATTAGTTAAATATAACTTAACTTCAATCGTTGTGGTTTAATTAAAATATACTATTGTTAGATTCTCCTATTATAATTGTCAGTATTATGAAACATCGTGTTATTGTTTTTCTGTCCGTACTTATGTTAATGAAAATAATAAACTGACTTGTAATAGTTTTACAAAAAAAATATGAATAAAATTAAAAATAATTATATTTTTTTAAATCTTTGTCCGAAAGCAATAATTACACGTTATATTTTTTTCAATCTTGAATATTTATACCTAACATTAAAATATCTTGTTGGTTTAGATTATCCATTTCATATTTACTTGATACCAGTTTGAAAATATAGTTTTTTATCTCGTATCTTTTCTTAGATATGAAATTTCTCATTTACATATGATTTCTCGTATACAAGTTTACCGAGAACACGTTTTAAATCTTAAGTAAGAGGAAAATAAATAACACTTAATATTACATTAATAATATGCTTATAAATTGTATATAAAAAAACTTTATACACCTTCAAAGCTCAAGCAAAACATTATATATACCTGCAAAGCGCTTAAAGTTTTATTTAAACTTGTTTTTGGCATAACGCGTCTCTACAATCGTAATACAACCACACACATAAACAAACACATATACATACTTGTACACACATGTACAGAAACAAGTGCACACATGAGTAAATCTAAGTTATGATTGATCTAGCCACTGAATAGAATATAACAATAACCAAAGGTTATATTACTGGTAATACTTGCTTGAGAGGTCTTTATATGACATCGTTTCTATCTAATTAAGATTCTATCAATATTCGGGTATACATTTCTGGAATTGTAATTGCACTGTAATTATTTCAATTATTTATAATGGAAATGATGTATTTTGTAAATCCAGCGTACCATGAAATAGATTTTGACCTTCAGTTTACATATATTACACAAATTATAGTGATTATTGATCAGATGTATTAAAATATAGGAAAAATATTATTATACTCGTATTACGTGAGTAATTATTATAAAATACATATATATTATGCAATATAAAAGACACTATTCTATAGTTGGCATAGTCTGAATCATAGTTTAAAGGTTAAGATTTGAAACTTGAACTTTGTAACTATTTATGTTTCAAATTTCAACCGTTATCAACATTTTCATAACTCAACTATTATCAAAATAAACCTTATTATATATTGAACCGGAACTGAAATATTATAGTAATGTAAAATTATTTCAAATAGTTTAATTGTAATTCCTAATAATTTGGATTATTTATTATATGATTATATTTTTATATGACCTTATAAATAGGTATCTAATATATAATTTTTACATTACCATTTACATAAAAATATAATTTTATATAAGGAAGTCCTGTTGTCCTGTTAAAATAACAGGACAACAGGACAACTTTGTATTCAGACTCTTAGCGCTTTTCTGGATGTTGCATAATGTAGTAGTTATTTAACTTTATTTATAAGTTTGAAAGAAAATAAAATAAACTTGTTCTAAAAGTTCAACTTTTATAGGATGTTTCTAAAAAATAATAATAATAATAAAAACGTATTCTTTATACCCATTTAACACTTTTTCTGTAAAGATACATCAGAAATACAATGGAAATAGAATTGAAATGTTGTTTTGAATTATAAATATAAAATAAATGAGTTGAATTAAGAATATCCTTTTAGTAATTTTAAAAATACTAAACTAATTTAGTTGTAACCAATATTTTTAATTTGATACTGATACTCATTCAATGTTAGTGATAGTATATATTGTTTACAAACACTATCAGTAACATAAGATAACAGTTACGTACCTTCTTGATCTGATGTTTTACAATACTCGGGACACCCCACGCAGCGAACACAATAGCAACAATTAATACACATATTGATATAGTAAAAAAAACTTTTGCATTTTTTCCCAACATGTCTACCACGACACGATTTCACAAATGATTTAATACAAACAATTCACGGTACCTTGTGACATATACTATCTATTAAATAATGTATTAAATTGTATTTCTTTTGTGAGAAATTACTTGTTTTTGTTAGAGCAAACCGCGTGCGTCTGCGCACGAGTTGCAAATAAAAATAGTTCAAGATAGCCCATGTGTGGTTATAACTTTTTTTTATTAAAACGGCGATTGCGATCTGGTCCTGTCTAGCACCTGGTAGCTCGTATATTGTAATGTTTGTATCAAGCTATGCAAACATCTTCATGTGAACGAAGGTCACTAGATACATCGGAATATAAAAAACGGATTAAAAGATTTGTATTGGAAAAACAATAAAATATAATTATTGTTTATGTTTAAATAATCTTTTATACTGTTTAGTTTTAGCACCTAAAAATAATATATAACAAATTTTATTATTATTAAAATTTTATGAAATATAAAAAATGTTATTGGTAATACATTATCTTAGAGATATATTCTATGTATTAAAGTTACAATTCAATAGTTAATAGGTTGGAACTAATGTACAAGGTTCTCCTAACTGATAATGGAGACAACCTTAGGCCTATTATACATTGACATACAAGAACATATTTTAATAATACTAGTGTAAAACATAAAAACATAGTGTGATAAAACTTTTACTATTCAATTTATGTCTTAAACAATTATAAATATGGTTTTTGTGTTATTGTTTGTGTTTAAAAGATATATTTTTAATAGAACAAAGAATTGTTTGATAATTAGCTTAATTAGCTTTAAACAAAAAATTCTATTACAATATGTATATATGGTTTTTGTGTTTGGACAAATTAATTCAATATTTTCTTTGTTGAAATATTTAATATATTTTTCAGTTATTTTATAATCATTTATTATGAACTCATGTGTATAACTCTTAGTTTAATTTAGGCCTAAAACATATTTTGAATTGATAATATTTAAACAGAACCGTTCATTTTAACATAATTTGATTTCATTTGTTCAAATACTTCGTTGATTCCACATTATATTAAGTATATTTTATCAAATAATTTTAATTGTGTAATCTAAAGTGGTTGAAAGTTTACTTTGTGCCTGTTTTATTTTATATTATTGAATTGATAAATTGTAAGTCCAAAAATAATGAGAATTGAAGTTCTCTTATCACATCCTGTGATGAAAGTTCTATCTAATACTTATAAAACCTAACATTATCATCGAAATACTGTTTACTTGTTTTTGTAAATATAACAATTCTAAAACAATTGACATCTTAATAATAATAATAAAATTAATAACTGTAACAAATGAATTATGCAAATATAACTTATAGCACACACATACAACATGTAAGATAGATTAAGACGTAGGTACTAATATAAAAATTGAAACCATCACGCTACTAAGAACTGTCACCGACTGAACCATCAGACAATGTAAACGAGTTACACTTGTATCACTTAAGCGATTTTAAATTGAATATTAATTACGTAAAACATCCGCTTGCATTACAATAATTGTTTATTAGCACTTTTCATTTGTCTGTCTGTTGTTTTTGTAGGTATATATGATAAATTGTACATTAGATTAAAAATAAATGCAACGCAACATGTCATTTGAGAGGACTTTGACACGTAAGGTCAGGTTATTCTATCAACGTCACACTATGAGTACATAATATGTTATGTATAACATATTATAATAATAGTAACGAATTTTCACCCTTATGCAATTACTTTTCAAGGACTCTCTTTTAATGTTGCTTAAATAATTTAAAAAAGAGATCTCATCCTAAGAATAACACTTTTACATCCTCTTATCTTCTTCGACGTTTCTGTAATCCTCTAGGATACTTAACCTAAGAATATATCTGAATCTAAAGTTTCTGACATCAGTTTTCACTAAGCATTGTCTGTTAATCATTTTAAATGTATATTCAGTATATTATATTATTTACATCATAACATTATGTTGTATAAAGAAATAAATAAAATACTTTAATCATAAAGATTTGCGCAAAAGAATAAAAAAACAGTTATTTCTCGACCTTCGCGAATGTTAATATTAATTCAAAGTCATATGATCATATATTACACTAACTAAACATGCAGGTTCTTATACAAATTTATTTGTGATGTTGTATTTTTGCTTGTGATCTTTTGTGGTTCAGTTGTACTCGATAATAGTTTTCATAGGGTGAAAATTTAAAATTCGGCTATGTTGTTTTAGAGATTACTCAATACTTACAAACATACAATCAAATATTTTGTCTTTATAATATTAGTATAGATTAACAAAATGATGTTAGTTCATTTTTAGGGTTCTGTAACTTAAAAGAAAATAAAGGAACCCTTATAGAGCGCTTATAGAAATTAAAACCATATACTATAAACTATAGCGCCTTGTAGTTTTAAAACGTAAAACCTCCAAATTAATCTAAAAAAAACAGCTGTTTATTTAACAAAAAACACATATTTCAACCCTCTCAAACAAAAAAAAAAATTAAGGTATTTCTCGTCAACCTAGACATAGTACAAATTTATAATTCTAATTTTCATGCAAAAATTCACGAAAAAATCGGGAAACTCTACATTTATTTAAAATTATGAAAAGTATAGTATTATGTATGAGAGGTCACATGTAGTAAAGTATCACATGAAAGGGCTTAATAGGGATATCTGGAAACATATTTTATATATTTTTTACGATAACTATTATATAAAAAACTTAAATAATACCGTTTACCAGTTTGGAAGCTGTATTTCAGAAACAGCTAAAGACTTTTCCAGAATTATTTCTAAGATACAAATTTGTACAGACCCCTCAAGTGTGTACGTGAACGAAACCGATTCACACTTGTCCTTTTTTATTCTCATATTAGTTTTTCATTTCATTTATTAACATAATCATAATATTAAATATTACCGAGACTTTATTTTTATGATTTTCGTCTTAATAACTTATAAATATTTTAATATCAAACTAAAGGATTAAAACCATATACATCCGTGCCAGAACTTGTATTTCATTAGATTTTTTGTTTTTTTTTTAAATAATAAAAATGATTTTTTTCCCTTTTTTGTTACGAACTGTAATTAATGTACGTCTTGTTTCATAAAAAAATATATATTTAATTTTAAATAAGTTTTTAGGTATTGCTTTTTGTTCGGTTATGGCTGATGCACGTAGCAATTAATATCTAAAATTGTATATGCTTAAATGTTATAAGAAACGTGTATGCTCTTAAATATTATAAAAATATTCTTTGAGATCGGGAAGAATAAAGTTTTAAAAACATTTTGCAGCGTGAATGAGATATTTAGATATTCAACACTCTTTTAGAGTTCTACGCTATTTTGCTACTCCATGAGTATCAAGAGTGATGGTTGGCATATAGCATGATATAGATCGGACTGCCTCAGTATTTGTATCTAGAAAACAAAAATTTAGTATAGAAGCGCCCTTTATTATATGGTATCTTTCGCTCTCTCTTAATACAACACATGTCTTAAACATTTTTCACATCAGCAGTAATTTCTCATATCATAAAAATATATATTTGACAACGTCTATAGTCACTACACCTACCTCCATCTATGTTAAAATAACTATCCTCACCATTGATTATTCTATAGAGTTTTGCATTTCCAATTTCAGAAGGAAATATTGCTGGCTAATCTGTTGTAACCATTTTATGATTAAAGGTTACACCGCACCACATAAATTTTTGCTAACGTTCCAACGTTAACGTATTTTTACAGGCCCCGGCAATCAGTTTTAGATAGTTATACCCGTTTTGAAAAATATATATGGTTTCGTTATTTATGTGCATGCATGCTATTTGTGTTCCAAACAGATGTGATTGGTTAGCGTTTTAATTCTTTTACTATTATCCAATAGGTCATCCATTTCTATTGTAAAGATATTTTTTATGAAAGGATTTATTAATTTATTAATTTCAGTTCTCTTCTCCATTAAATAGTCAAATACATTCTGTTTAGTGTCATTCTCGGAAACATCCAGAAATTAAATAACTCTTATCTGTAACCATTTAAATCAGTACTTAGTAAATGGTGGTAAACTTTAGACGTTTGTGTTTTCTTCAATCGTAATTTACTTTCGCTGAAAGTTCTGTCATTTGCAACGAGCTTCAAGGAAAGTTGGTTGAATGTTTGGCCACAGTTTGATGTCTAATATTCAACCTCGCCATCGTGTTGGTATTATAAATGTAGTCAATTTGTTTCCTACATCTATCAACAGGAGTTCTTTAGTGAATGTAGATTTTAAAATTCTCTTCACTTCATTGTAAAAGCTTACTCTTGTTGTTATGTTACGTTCTTCCATGTTTAAAACATACACTTCCTAAAACATAACGAAGGTGATTGTTTGTTTGTTTTGTTTTGTTGTTATAAAGTTGGAATCAATATATTGTTTATATTGATTTCAACTTTAGCGTTTAAATCTATCATCTCCTTGTTTTGAGATTACTTCAAGCGCATTAGTCAGCAGTTTGTAGAAGCCATCATCAACACTTGAGTGACTGTTGTGATATATTTCAATAATATTATATATTATTTTCACAGTTTGGTGGCATGAAGGTCACTTACTTCTACCTTCAGAACCACCATAAATATCACCAGCACCAATCAATAACCATGGCCGATAATATTTCTCACTTTTAAAAATGGTTTGTGAAACTGGTCTGGTCTTTTGAAGTAGGCAGACAGCCTTCTTGTCTTTGACCTCCGACACTGTCTCTTGGGATATTAGAAACAGTGGTTTCTTGATGCCAGAATTTTAATTATTATTGTTATACTTAATAAATTAGCTGAGTAATAACCCAGCTACAGTCTATGACTATACCGTCATTTCTTGATCTCTAGAGCCCAATCAGTTATATAGCAGGGACACTGATCATCATAGACAGTCTCAAAACACAGCCAACACGAGCAGGTGAGGTTGAATATTGAGCGGGAGCGATATATGTAATACATTTTTTTTTCTCTCCGTATTTTATAATAGTCACAGAAGATATATGTAAAATACATTTTTCTCAGTTTGTGTTTTACATGAACACATTTGAATTGACACAAACATGTGAATATAAAATTATTTTCAATTTTATTCGATTAATGCTCTTGGTCACGCTCGTGTAATTGGGCTTAATTACGAGGTAAATTATTTATTCACGTCATCAATGGTTTACATAATGCAATGTTTTTAATAGTATCATTGGCTGGAAATACGACATCCAATATTACTGCTTTTCTT
Source organism: Melinaea menophilus ssp. n. AW-2005 (assembly GCA_918358695.1). Classification (NCBI taxonomy): domain Eukaryota; kingdom Metazoa; phylum Arthropoda; class Insecta; order Lepidoptera; family Nymphalidae; genus Melinaea; species Melinaea menophilus. The sequence goes on along the minus strand of OU911055.1, from coordinate 6,824,709 downwards.
ACTTAAATTTATTTTAATTTATATAATAACACATAATAATTCCGTTATTATTATAAAATAATTACAGAACTAGGATTTTGCTATGAAACTTTTTTACTTTAACAACATTAAAATACACATTTTTAATAAAATATCTAAATGAATAAGGTAAAATAACAACCTATTTTTGTGTAATTTTGTATTCAGACTAATTTATCCTCTTTAATAGAGGACTGGTTAAAAATAAAAGGTTTTGTAAGTATTTAAATTTAAAATTTTTCTTTACTACTTTGAAAATAAGGTTTAATTATGAGTGAAAATTAAATAGAAAACATGGTAATACTGAATACAGAAAATTGAAATGTTTTACAATTTCTCACGCAATGTTAATATCTAAACTATTGTTAGGACGAGTTTAATGTTATTGAGGACTCATTTAAATAATAATCCATAATAATTTTAGTTTGAAATTCAATTAAAAATTTCAATGGAAGCCCTCAGTAATATGTTTTTTTTTGCTATAGGAGGGCAAACGAGCTTGCGGGTCACCGTTGATATGTGATCACCGCCGCCCCTGAACTCTTGCAACATCCGAGGATTCACAAGAGCGTTGCAGGCCTTGGAAATAGGAATATATGGATTTTTGATGAATTTACAAATATAAAATAAATTCACATGTTTGTAAGAAGGGTGACAGAATAAACGCGTTTATTTATTTATTTCTTGCTCATATCTTGCAAAAACATATTTGTCTTGTCTTGTTTCTAATTAATTAATTACATCATTTTAAAATATATTTGTCACAAGACAGTTTATAATCGATGGAATATTATTTTCTTTTCATAATAGCAGGGTAAAGTGACTAATATCACCTCATCTGTATCTGACATCTGTAAATATGACTTATTACAAATGCGTTATCATTTTTGAAGGAACAGGAAAGGGATTATGGGGGGCGTAAAGGGAGTATAAGAGGAGCGGGTGAGGAGAGGGAGGAGGAGCTACTTATCGCACATTTTCTCTAATAAATAGTAATGTAATCTCTGTAATCACATTTTAGATGTTATTTATTACAATTATTACTTGGAAAATAAGGCATTATGCAATTAGTTTTCTTTATAGTACTTCAAGTTAGAATCCTTTAGTAGCTTGTAAATTAGATAACATAACAGAATAGTGGCGTTGTTAGTTATTCTGAACTGATTTTTGTACCACCCTTTATTTTAATACTACTTTTTTCACAAGTCTTTTTTTACTTACCGTCCATGGAAAAGAAACGGAACTGGTTAACTAGACTTTCGATTTCATAACTGCAATTGACTTTAAAGGTTTGACAAAATTTCATAGCTATAGTACTTGTAATTATAAAATAGTATCCATCTAGTAAAAGATTAAATTATATTGCATTTAAATACCCTACACCGGCTCGTAAACAAATACAATTTATTTATATAAATTTGTTTTGTTATTTTATTTGTTATTTATTTATTTATTTAAATAACTTTATTGCATACATAATTAATAATACATAGAGAGAATAGAATAAAACAATAAGCAACATTATCATTAAAGTGATCTCTTCCAGGTATGTTCTCTTTTATATCCTAATTACTATTACACTTTAATTTGCTAATAAAATTGTATCGATTTGCAATTTATCTCCATACCGATAGATAGGATTGTTATCATCAATCTGATAACATTATTACCTTCATTTGCTTATAATTGTACTCAATACCTCTGCTATTATATCTAAATTATTTTTAAATTGATATTATTCTGAAATGAATTCCCTAAAGTGATATTAGCAATAGATCATCTTGATATCTCCTAATTTCAAAACAGATATTAAAAAGTCTTTTGTTTGATAAATATGAAATATTGAACAAAAATACAACAAAAATAGTTTATTACTGAAATTGTATTTTTCTTATTTAGTTTTTTTTTATTGGTACAATTCCGGGAAAAACTTATTTCTGACAAAGATTCCCATTGACCTGCATACTAATTACTTGCCTACTGATTATTTTCAAAGAACAATAAAAGAAAACTCTTCGATTCCTTAATAATATGTTATATTCCAGTATAATTTTAGATAGAATATTGACAATAACTTTTGTTATAGTAGTAGCCCTATAGTAAGTCATAGAACTAATAAATAACTGTATATATCAACTATTTCTAGCACAACTAGTTTCACACTGTTTAACTGTTTTGGCGGATATTAAATATTAAATAGATAGATAGATAGATAGGTAGATAGATAGATAGGTAGATAGATAGATAGGTAGACAGATAGATAGAGTAAACCTCAAAAAGAAGTAAAATTAAATTAAAAGTACCCGCATTGTATGTAATAATCAGTTGGTGAATGGTGTCACGCTAAGACGTTAATGCAACAATGGTGTAATTTTATCTATTACAATATTATCAGGGTCGCTGTGGCTATTATTGTATCCTTGATTAGTTGTTAATACTAAGTACGTCTGTGCAAAAACATTTGATTGTGTACAGACATTTAAAACATTCTTTTAATACTTATTCTGATTACATCGTGCATTGAAGTTAATATAACACAAGTTAATATTGTACAATAATTACATATAAAACTATATTTTCATATTTATATATGCTTATAGCAAGAAAAATATTTTTTTGATTTAGGGGAAATTTTAGGTAAATTTAATAGGTTATCCGTAGTTTTAGAATACATTTAATCATAGTTTTAAAATTAGACAATTGTCATTTTAATTCATTAAAGTACACACATCAGTGATAATATAAGGTTGTTGATATTATTATAATAAGCCTTAATCTCTCACTCACCAAGTAATAATACATGTATCAAAAGATAAAAGGGTAATAAAATTCTAATCAGTTTTTATTTTTACTTGAGGATGTCTTTTTAGCTTGTCGATATGAGTTTAACACTATTATGACAATAACAATTATTAATTTTATTCTTTTATTATCTGTTCATGACTGTAAATAAAAAAGCCATTGTCTTTTAACCATAAACGCGTCGATAATATATTAGAACAAAAACTTTTGAGATTGGAATTGTTGTTTTTAATCATGGTTAATCATGTACAGTAAAGATTTTTTAAAAGACACGTATCTAAGTTATAGCACTAGAATGGTTTTATTTATTGTCTTATTTGTTTGTATGAGTACACATCACGCCAAAACTTATTGACATATTTTAATGAAATTTATCAACATAGGTTGTTCCAAAAATTGTTATTTAAAATATTACGAATATAAAAAATCTATATATTATATTACATCTTTATATTAGCTATATATTATATTTTGAAAATATTCTCCTTCAACCTCTATATAAATAGTATAGTGTCTGCATTCGGGTGAACCAGCTTTCAAAACATTTAAAAACTTCTCTTGCTAGATTGAAAAATAGTTGTCTACATTATTGGACGGCATAATCTGCGTTATTAAATTTTCACCCACAAAGCATTTGAAAATGAGGTATCCATCGCGAAGCAATCTTCCTAACTTCAGATGTTCATGCAGGATCTAGGAAACTGCCTGTGATCTAATCTTTAGCTCAGCTTGAATCTCACGATGTGTAAAGTTTCTTGAGCTCTTCATACGTTTTTCGGAGTGAAGGTTATGTAAGTTCAAGGATCTGAAGCATTACAAGATTTTATGGAAAATAGCAATATTTCATTAGGTTAGGTAAAACTCCATGTGAAATACGGTCATTGAAAGTAGTCGCGAAATAAAGCGCCATAATGTCCACTATTGACCCAATTACCTTTACAGGTAATCTCCCTAAGTCGTAGGTATTCTTAATATTTATGGTCCTAAAACATTTAATAATGACTTCTGACGGAATTTTTTGAAAATTAAATTTAATGTCCAATTTTTTAATACTTTGTTAAGATAATGTTTTAATAACAGGAGAAGAAATTAAACCAGAAGTGGTAGAAGCTGGTATATTTTTAAAATGATCTTCAATAGAAAAGGCAATTTCTTTATCTGACTCTATCACTTGGCTTTCTATATAAGTTAAATTGGGGTTGTGAGCTTTACTAGATTCGCACTTTATGGTATTCCAGGACATTTTATTTAATGAATTTTTGATTAAATTTCTGATGTGAATTAAACTAGCCTATAAACAGATTTATTAAAAAAATATATAATTTCTAATATGTTAAGGAAACGAGTCACTGCAATTGAATTTTCTCTTATTGTAGAATTCCTATCATTGTTGTCTATTCTTGTAAAGTTCTGGGGTCAGCCATTCATTAAATGATAGGTGATTCACAAAATTCTGACTTTGGAAGAGAAAACAAGCTTAAGTTTAGAATTTATTAACATGAAAAATGTATTATATTGCTGTAAATGTTTTTTTTTCACGTATCAAAAATGAGCATTTAGTTAAAATATTACTTCTAATCTTTTCCATGCCCCTAATAATTAGAGGAATGAACACATTTTTTTTTGTTGCTGCTTTATTTATTTATTTGGCGATCGGACAGTGTTAGTTACAATATTAAAGATCTATACAATTGTTGCTTATGACTAAGACCAAATAGGATTACTCTATTATAAATAATATGTTTAAAATCTATTAAGAAAACATTATAAAAATGCTTAACCTAAAGATAAATGTTAAGGTGATAAAAGAGGTGTGCAAAATATATATATGTGAGTTTACAATCAAGCTGAATACTGAGGTCATGCACAGTTGAAACTTTTTGAATTGTTTTATCTCTGGACACACTTTGAATGGTTAATTGTATTTCTGTTATATTTATAGTAATTTAATAGATTGTCTAAGTCCTGTTATATTTTATGACAATCTGCGAGTGATTTAATTCGAAAATATGTTTTATGTCGTCTGCAAAACTTTAGAAAACTTGAATATTTTAACGCAGTATTCCTATCATATACGTACGCATTATACAGTAACGGGCGAAGTATTGAGCCTTGGAGGATACTAGATATTTCGAACACATAAATATCAGTGTAGATAACATCCACATTTTCTCTTCTATCCATTGAAATCAAAACGTAGTTTATTAAATACTGATTAATTATTAGCTGTTGAACGTTTATTGGTGTTATTCGATTACTTATGGATTTTTCAAAACTGTTGCCTATTTAGAATTGAAACTGGACGATAACTTTCAGTTTTGTTTCTGTAATCTTTTTGGGAAGAGAGATGACTAGGGTTTCTTTCCTTTTTTAGCTAAAGCTTTAGAAAATGGTAAATTAATATACAAATTTATTTAAAAAATGCAGATAATGACTCATTAAGATTATCCAAGCAACGAGTATAAAAAATCGGATGGATGTTATCAGTGCCGACATCTTTAGTGGAATCCCTTTCTTTTATTAAAGTAGTAATGGAAGTTTTCATCAAAATATTGTTAATAATTTCAGATATTGATAAACGTACACTACTATACTTAGATTTGGGTTTGGAGAAGACACCTTAAAAAATATGTTGAAACCTAAACATAACTCTTCCACTCAATTACATTGTTGTTCTGCCAAATCACGCATTATTTTTTTATATCACCAAAAGTATTTTGTATTCCGTTTTTCAGTTTTTGGACTTAAATTTTATATTTTGTATAGCACTTGAACTGCAAAACTTTCTATCTGTGGCGTAGAAGAGTAAAGTCTTCGTAATTTCTTTTGGTTGTTGTACGTTTTCCAGCAAATGTGAGCATGAAATTGATTCTTTATAATGAATTAATGATATACCAAATAGGGAAATCAAATGATCTTGTTACTGTAGTCTGAGGTACATGATTTTTTATTACATTCAAAATTCAAATTCAAAATATCTTTATTCAAGTAGGCATTTACACGCACTTTTGAATCGACAATTACTACAATACAAAAAAAGGTCAGTGTAGTCCTTGAAGGATTTATTAACTTTTTGAAGCCGATATTTTGGCGTTACGAGTTTGTTTTTATTTCTCGTATTTATCGCGTGTCTGTCACTGTTTTTTATATAACTATTTAAATTTTGTCGTATATATAATATGTTATTAAATATGTATTGCGAAGCGACTGTAAGAATACCTATTTCTTTAAAAACATCTCTCAGAGAATCTCTAGCTTTTAAGTTATAAATAGCCCGCACAGCTCTTTTTTGTAAAATAAATATAGAATTAATTTTGACAGCAGTGCCCCATAATAAAATACCGTAAGATAAAATACTGTGAAAATAACTAAAATAAACAAGTCGAGCCGTATTAATGTCCGTTAATTGTCTAACTTTTCTAATTGCAAAGACGGCGGAGCTGTTTGGCTGCGAGTGTTGTGAAATGGGGGCTCCACTGGAGCTTTTTATCTAATGTTATACCTAAGAATTTTGTTGAGTCAATCAATTCTAACACTTCATTGTTAAGGAGCAAGTTAAATTTTTTACTTTTTACATTAGGAAGTGTAAACTCTATGCATTTAGTTTTGTTAGCATTTAACACTAAATTATTAATTTCGAACCAATGCAGGACTCGTGAGAAAGTACTGTTTACTTCGTCATAATTAATCCTATCACGCTCAACTTTAAAAATAAGCGAGGTGTCATCAGCAAAGAGTACAATGTCACACAGACCCTTAACAAAAAAGGGCAAGTCATTAATATAAAGTAAAACCAAAAACAACATAAAGATAGATAAAAGTTAAAAATGACTATAAGCGGAATTATTGACTCTTAATGGTTTATTTTGAGAGTAGGTAGTAGGAGTAGTATTAATCTTAAATAAAACGAGATCGATCAGAGCGCTGTAAGCCTATGGGCATGTAGCTAAAATGAAATCTAGAATTCTATGTAAGTCGTATAAAATTTGATGTAGTATTATAGAGGGATTTCGTACCAGCACTATTCTGTATACGATTCGACTTAGCCCGTTGTAAATTTGGCAATTTAAAATAGCCAAAAATAATAAAGTTACCATATATCTTATGTCTGAGTTTATTGTTAAGAGGGCTCTCAGAGGCTTCTATTTGCCTTACTTGTAAAGAATAAGGGAGAATATAAACAACTCCAATATGGAGGTTGCGGTTGCCACGAAGTTTTTATGCTGGTATTGCAATCCAAACAGTTTCGACGCCCTCATATACCCATTCTCATCTTTCTTGTGTATGCAAATTATGTTTTGAACACATAATTACCCCGACACAACTAAATTTTTGAGATGTGGTTTATATCTGTCACCACGATGAATATCGTACCTATATTCACCATTAAAAATACCCTTAGGAAGCCAAGTCTCCGACATCAATAGTATATAGAAACCGTTAGATAATATGTGGTGGCATAATTGTTCTATATTTGTACGTAGACGACGTACGTTTTGATATAATAATTTTAGCGATAAAATATAATATGCCAAAATATGTATACTATACTACTTTTACACATTTATGTAACTTTTGAATGAGAAATTAGAATCACCGGATTTCTGTATAGCATCAGTTCTGTATATACATGTAACAGCGACACATAAAATAAATTGATAATAAAAAATTTAATTGTAAGTGTGATAAAAGTGGGCAAATGAAATGATCCTCTTTTGTCTAATTGACGACCATTAATACAAAAATTTATATTAAGTAAAATGTAAGTTGACACTTACAGGATAAACAATTGTTGAGAGGTGTTTTTCTGAATTTATAAGTAAAACCTCTTGACTCTTCGTTTAGCCGTAAAAAAATGTTGCAATTTCTTACCCTGTTCATTCTTATTTGAATGATTTTCAACAGCAAGAACTTTTGCTTTTATTAGTAACTGTTTATCAATGAGCGTTAGGTGTTTGATCACGAACAATTTTCTCTTGGTACCTTTCATGCCTTTATTAGCACTATTTATACTCTTCTTTACTTTACTTTAATTTTGCAACGAGTGTTTCTGGTACGTTTGAGATGTGTTACAAAGATTGAACTCTTGTAGCAAATTCAATTTGCTCTGGCAATAAAGTCACACCCACAGGTTATGAAATTTTAACAACTAAAATAAACAGGAGATTAATTCGGCATAACCGATTATTTCGACGACTGATTAAATAATACTTATTGCCAACAATGATCAGATTTTTTTTTGGTGTAGGTAAATAATTTGTGAAAATATTATCAATGCAGATATAGACTCAGTTATTCTAGTTGGTTCCATAAATAAATACGTTCAGCTAACATATATAATATTTCTACTATTTACTTTTTTTTACTTTCCATTTGAAATATTCATAATGTACTATGTGTTGTACGTATGTTCATTTTGAATATTGTTTTAAAAATTAAAAAAAAAGAAATAAAATTTATTTAAATTTGAAATATAACCAGTGGAATAACAAATTCTTTAAATACATAACTTCCTTTAACTTTCTGAGAAATGTGTAACTATTCTTAGTGAAATGACTGAAATGGCGTGTTTACTTTTGGAAGGAAGGTATGTAATGAAAATCATAAGGTTCATGTTAGCTGTAAGTTATCAATAGCCTTGATGTTTCGCCTTAAATTCAAAGTCATGAAGTTATATATATTAATTACGTTTAATAACGAGTAGTCAGTAGACTGTATATGTAGTATGTTCAATTATACATGTCAAAAGTATGTTAACATACCAAAAGACTTGTAAATATTTAGTGTACAATCATGTAGAAAATAAAAAATCCGTGCCTGCAGGGGGAATATAACTCACTACTTAAGAATAACACCCCTTGCGAGAATAACCTGTGATAATTTTATTTGGCTTAGTCAAAGGAGTACCTAGTGCGTTGCCTTAAATTTAGTGTAAAAAATAACCTTTCTATTAAAAATATTTGTGAAGAGGGAATGTTTACCAGAAAAAAGTTGCCGTGGTTTTGCCTACCTTAAATTTTCAAGCTAAAAGCGGTTTTTAATTTTTTTATCGGAAACGGTATCTTTTACGGAAAAACTTTTGGTACCTAAATTTAGAGTAAAAAATAACCTTTATTTTAAAAATACTTGTGATGTAAGAATATTTACCAGAAAAAAGTTATGATTTTTTTTCCAAAAAATTTCGGTTTTTTGCCCTCACCCCTAAGTTATTGAAGTTAGGTTTTCGGTTTATCTACATTAGCAAATATCAATTTCTTGTATCTTTATGAAATGTTTCTTATTTCATTTTAAAATTTATAAAGAGTTTTCTAATATTTATGTTAGTAAAATTGGACATAATTGTTTAATTGTATCTATAATAGGATTTTTTCATTGTATAGAATTTTTGACAGATATTCTAAAATAACTTACTTGAGTGGTGTAAGTAGAAAATTAAATTTAAACCCTACAATAATTTTAAAAACATGCTTTTTTGTTTACGAGACTTATGACAAACTAACTTATATACTTGGATATGTCAGAAATGATTCACTTTAACACCTCTGCATCATACAGATGAAAGCATTATCAGATAAATTTTTAACATTTTTTTGACTAAGATCGGAATGGTAATAAAACTCATACATAAATTTAATATTACATTTTAGGATAATCAAATTTTTTTGTGGAATATACAATTAAGAATTAGTATAAAATTATCCAATATGACGGAATAATGTTTGTATTGTAATTTTTTGTCATGATACTAACCTATTTCACACAGATTTGGCTTATTTATTGTTAGATGTAGATAGGAAAGTTATTTGTAATCAGAAAGCATTAAAATATTGAGATCTTGTGTTAAAAAATTGTTTCTATTTATTATACATATAACGTTCCAGACGCAACCGTCTTATGGTGATAAAATTCTAAAACCCTCGGAGTAGTTTTGCAGAAATAAGAATAATAATTGCAGAATAATAACACCTACATATATAATAATATTTTGTCTTTATAAAATATATTTATTTTAATTGCGTAGGTTCAGTAAAATAAAGATTTTTTTAAAATCCTTTGATAAAAATCATTTTTGACTCAACAATATTAAAGTTTCTATTTCAATTCGCTAAACAATTCGTAAAGAAAATTTAAAAATAATTTATAGTACAATAGCATACAATATATATATATCTACTACCAGACCCGGTCACGAGTTGATATGTTTTTGATATATTACATTGTAGTAAACTGTTTAAGGGGTTATGTTCAGAGTACATCTGTCATGAAAACCATAATGTTGTCTTACAGTCGATATTAAGCAAAAATCAAAACAAAATAAATTATTTTTTTATTTTATCCAAGTTTATAACACTATTTGTATAATACAAAGTTTTTAGTAAATAGCTTGAAACACTAAACTTTTAATTGCTTACTCAATCCAGTCAAAGTTTTAATTACTTACTCAATCCACTGCAAAATAGTAAAAAAATAATTTGCAATAAAGTAATATTGCGACTATGAATTGATTTGAAAATTATTCTATCTTTTAAGTTAGGTGAAACTGCACGTGGTGTGTAAATTTTATTTAAATCGGTGAAGTAGTTTAGGAGTCCATCGCGGAAAAACAACATGACACGTAATAAATATAATATATATATATTATATTATATTAAGATATTATATTTAGATAAATAACATTTCTATTTGGCATGCAACTAAAACGTCCCTATTGAAGTACATTTTTTATATATAAAAAAAATAAATATAAAAATTTACGAATTGTCATAGGAGGGCACATTTACGGGCCAAAGCCGTAGTACGTGATGTGGGTAATTCATATACGTTATTCAAATGAGGTTACCTGCTATATAGGCTTTCGTGAAGCGCTCCGGACACAATTAGATCTGTTACTTTCCAAAGGTTGCCATGTGGTTTTTACTAATCTGTTTGTTGATAGCCCCGGAGTTTTCTGTTTCGGGTGAGAGTGACTATACTATATATTTTTGTACATTCAATTTAGCTATTTGAAAATTATCATTATTTTTTTTTACACTATGAAACATAAATTATCTCGTGAGTTACATTTTTATTTAACTACAATAATTAATGATTATAGGTCATGAATAAAACTAATTTATGCTTAGGTGTGTTTTTATAAATATTGATGTAACTTTCCACGTTCGATTTGTTTTGCTGATTGTAATGAATAATAGCCGTAACCACTTTCGATTTAACGTGATTAGAATTGAAAGTACGAGGAGTAATAGGAGGACCTCTATCCACTTAGTTGTTATTGTCTGACCTGTAATTATGTTTTAATAGTATAGGTATTTAAATGAGGAAATTATGTTTAATGATGGGAACATTTTTACAGTACATTTAGGTTAGACTTGTTATCGATATTCTTTGATATAAACCAAAGAGGTAGCTTTCATTAGATTCAGTCCATTTCCATTTTTTAATTAAAATATTTGGGAATATGTATTCTTTTCTTTATTATGTTCACACAGTTTGTTTTTAATAAAGATATTTTTATTAATACTTCAGTTTCATACATACATACATAGTATTTAGGAAATAAAAGCTTTTTTTAATGAATATAATTTTTGCAGGTTGGTTTTCATCATCGAATATAATATTGTCGGAAAAAGTTCCCCTCTGGGAGAGCTGGAAAAAGCCTCCAAAAGTTGATGAGAGGATAGTGGGAGGGGAAGAAGCAAATATTGAGGACTATCCTTACCAAGTATCTTATATTTTTAATAACTCTTACTTTTGTGGAGGATTTATTGTAAACGAATACTACATCTTGACTGCTGGCCACTGTTCTCAAAAGTAAAACTACTAAATCAATGCGATAAAATAGTCTATAATTTTTTATTTTCTTTTAATAATCAATGCATATTTTTAATTGTAGTGTGGATCCAGCAACAGTTATATTACGTGCTGGAAGTTCATATCGTCAAAACGGTACAATAATACCTATAGCAGAAATAATGGCTCATCCAGAATATGACGATCCACCGTATGATAAGGACGTGGGATACATGAAAACTGTTGAACCTATTAAGTTCAGCAACATTATTCAGCCAATACCCTTAGCACCTAGAGATAGTCCTATTAGCGGTGACATATTCGTTGCCGGATGGGGAAGACTTAAGGTAATTGTGTATTAATCTGCATCAACAGTCCTAGCCCTTGATGTTGATCATAGACGGCGGTGATTTGGTATCCGTTGAACTATTTATTATTATTACTTCACTATTAGGAGAGACATTTTATTTAAACATTTGAATAAATCCAGGTTAGGCTGTTGTCAATTTGACAAATAATTTATTTCATAATTCGTTTATTTAGTATAGTGTTATCTTTTGCAGCAAGGACAAAATCCAATACCAAGCAGGTTGATGCGAGTGAAAGTGCCCGTGGTTAATTATTGGCGTTGCAAGTTCTCCTACTTCAGTGTGTTAACAGAGAATATGTTCTGCGCTGGTAATTTCTTCTTAGGAGGACAAGGCACCTGTCAGGTAATAAATATTTGTAAACAGTTATTAATTCTGAGAGAGTTTTGGATTATCTTATCATGATATAAGGCTTTTGTATGTATATTTTATTTTTGAATAAAACAAATAATGTGTATTATAATTAGGGTGATTCTGGAGGTGCAGCAATACACAATGGAACTGCAGTTGGTATAGTTTCCTTTGGTAGAGGCTGTGGCCAAGCACTATCACCGAGTGTCTTCGCTAAAATATCTTCACCAGCAATTCGCGACTTCATCTCACAATACACGGGGTTATGATACTCGTATTATGATACTATTATAATCTTGCCGTCTCATCTCAGTTATGTAAAGACATAATTTTGATTATTGTCTGAGTATGATCCTCTATTTATTAAAGTAATTTAATAATAATATTAGATTTTTTTCTTTCTAACATTTTGATTATTGTCTGAGTATGATCCTCTATTTATTAAAGTAATTTAATAATAATATTAGATTTTTTTCTTTCTAACATTTTGATTATTGTCTGAGTATGATCCTCTATTTATTAAAGTAATTTAATAATAATATTTGTTTTTTCCCCGGATAATATAAAACTGAAAACAACAGATTTATGGACTGGCTTTTGTGTGGAGCCTAATTTTTAATTTTTCGATAAGTCTATATTTAGTAAAAATATTAATCTAGCTAATAGATATTTTGTAAATAAATTGTTTTGATCAATTACTATTTCTTCATAACTTGAACCCAGCGTATTGTAATGAACTCATATTTAGACCCCCAAAAAATTCAATGTCTGAATATGATTTTATTCGTTAAGGTATTCAAAGGTTACATTATATCTATTAAACGCATAAAATATATTAAGATAAAAAAAAGGAAAATAATAGTGGTGTCTAATTAATAATAAATCACTTAAATTAATAAATTTAAATGAACATCATTCGATTTATTTGAAATATGTTTTAATAATTGTGTTAAAATTTGAACAATTAGTTGTTACATTTCACGAGTTTTTGTTACGAGATAACTCTGTTTATAATAAAATATTTTGAGGTCACATTGTTACATTGTATAATTTATACCTTTATATTTATAAGCAAAATTTGGTTATTCTAGATAATTATTAATTATCATAATAATTTAACGATAATGATACACAATTGATATCTTGGTAATAGTAGAGTTAACATCGTGACGTCACAAGTCACATGAGCGGAATCATTTAGAGGGATGATGGTTACATTTAAAGGGTGAAATGGTGATCTATTCACAGTTTAGCTTCCAAATGGGACCATTGGTGTATTCTATCAGTAGACTATTATTATTGTGATTACTGCAAATAAAATTAATTGTCTGGGTCCTACGCTATTAATCCCATAATATATCCTATCGTAGATGTAATCAGCAAAAGATTACATCTACGTTCGAAACCGGCGTTGGTGCTACAAGAGACTTATAAAGACTGTTACTGAAAATTTAAATAAATCTCTTATCGTTCCGACTTAGGAATACAGAAAAAGAAATAAATGCTTCTAGTAATCCACTTAGTCAATAGAAGTTTCCACGTACTAGATTGTCGTCAGTACTAAAAAAATATATATATATATATATATATAGGAATGAAAGTGTAGATATTGTGGTATTTAGTAGTAAAAGCAAAGGATCGGCACGGTGGTGAGAAATGTAATGTATATATGTTGCACTAATTATCAATTTCAAATATTTAACTATGATATGCATTATAATATGAAAAATGGAAATATATACATCAAAGTAAAATCACCAATATATTTAATGAAAATAATTTAACCCGTATTCTTCATTTAAGTTTAATTTATTGTATCACTATTAGTAAGGGGATCACGTTAAATTATTAAAAACATTATATAGCTGCTGATTTGCAATATAAAGAATATGTATTGAATTATTTTTGCATAAAAGGATATATAAAGAAGTTAACTATTCTTACACCGGATTCAGAAGCAAAAAACAATAAACAATAAGTACGAAAAAATATAGATAATAATAGGTACTATAAAACATTTATTTGTTTTTTTAGCTATTTAATTTGTTTTAATTAGTTTTTAAATCAAATAAAATAATATTAATTTACATTGTGAAAAATTATCAATCAAAAAAGATTATAAAATCATAATATAATTCGCATAAGAACTTAGCAATACTAAAGTTGAGTAGATTTAGTTAAACATTATTACAATAACTTTATTAGTATTTGGGTATGGTTGGAACTTCGTATGAACTTTTGTAATTAAGACTCACAATCATTGTGAATTTAAATGAAGTAGTAAGTTTCATTAGTACCGTTTTGCTTAACCATAACGGCATCACGCTTAAAAATTCCGACTATCTATTTTACTAATTAACGCAAATTAAATAGTAACCGATTGCTTCTTAGTCGATGAGATAAATATAAATATTTAACGAAAATAATTTTCTACTGAATGTATATAAAAAAACGTAAACAATTTTTTTTTATGCTCAAAGACCTCATCGATTAAAATATGAAGAAAATAAGATCTGATGAAATAAAAAATGTAGAAGATCTTATGTATCAAATACATACGAAAGATTTTTCGCCGGGCATTTAGGGTTAAAAATTATGTTTCTTTTTAACATTTTAAATAATCTATAACATGTATAAAAATGGAGTGGAGTGGAGTGGAGAGGAGTGGAGTTACTCTCGAGGAATAGGAAAAAATACAGAAAGAAAATAGGAGTTAGTCTAGCTGATCGAATCCGCAATGAAGAGATCCACAGAATGGCAGGTACTAGCGAAGATGTCACGATGAGAATGAAGTCTTCTTCATTCAGCACGTTCTTACGTGCTCAGGTGGTTTGGGCACGTCGAACGAATAAGTGATGAAAGAATGGTAAAAAACATTTATATAGGAAAAGTGAGCGGTAAGAGAGACACGGGGAGGCCTCGAGTGACCTTCGAAAACACAGTATCAATGTTACTGGAGGAAGGTCACGTAAAAAGCAGGAGGACCCCCCGGAGGGCATGTATGAAGAGACCGTAGCGTTTGGCGCTCCGTCGTCTCTGGCTACCTCGCAAGGGATATGGCGTGAAGGTAAATAAATAAATAAATAGGCGTTCGGGCAATCCCGCTTTCTTACTTACCGTACGAAATATAGCTGTTATGTTTCTCTCATGAGAGGGTGACTCAGTCCTGGTCGATGCAGTTGGTGTACTACGATTCCATCAACTGTACCGATAACATTTGTGACGCATAATAATTAAGACATCATTAACTGGCAAATAGCAGAAAATCATGTCCCAAATTCCTTGCAAATTATATGAATATAATGTGTAAATTATTTGTACTATTCCATAGTCATGACTGACAAATATATGAATTATATCATGTGTTTGTTTTCATTAGTCAATTATATTGAAAAATACTACGCTCTTAAACATAGTATTATTTATATGTATATGATGATTTATGTAATGCTAAAATATATTATACAAGGAATATTTTGTTACTTGAGATGTTATTTTGAATGTATTTACAGCATTTTTAATTTCCTGTATTTTTGTTGTCACTCTACAGGGAGAGTTGCTGGAAAAAGTTATCAGTAATTATAACTTTGACAGACATAGAAGGTTAACTTTACATTCTAATCATGTGGGTAATCGGTATACGCTAATAATTGAGGTTGGTACTATATAAGGTTTCATATGAATGTTTGAAACACAATTAGTTTTATTATTTACCAAAACTATGAGGATTTTAATAATATATTTATTTTTTCAATCCAAATCATTAGTTTTCGGTAACTTATTCAGTTTATTTCCATATATTTTTTGATTGATTAAAAAATTGATATGACTATCAGTTCGTATATTCCAGGTTTATCTCCATCCGATATTTTACTACCAGGAAAAGTTCCATTATGGAGTGATGTTGAAGAACCAGAGTATGAAGTAGACGAGAGGATAGTGGGCGGTAAAGAAACAAGCATAGAGGAATATCCGCATCAAGTGAGCTTTATATTCCAACGAGGGAACGGTACTTACTTTTGTGGAGGATTTATTATCAGCGAATATTACATACTGACAGCTGCTCACTGTTCTCAAGGGTATGTAGGATAATATATATTATATTTTATAGACATATTACAATTTGCTACTGGGCTCAGAATGCCTTTTCTACTTACGTTTGATATTTAATTTTAGATCAATTATTAGGTTTTCTAATTCTTATCTAATATTTCTGATATAAATTTTTGTTATAATTGTTTTTTAATATTTTTTTTTATATATCTTTATTTATCGTCACGTATGATATTGATAAGTAAAATTTAAGAATAGTTTAAGTATTAGTATGATAAAATTTGAGAATATAGTTTATAGGAAATTTTTGTCTATTTAAGAGAATATCCTTTAAATTTAATTATTTTAGAGCTCAAATAAAGGTCAAAGTTTTGTTTCATATGGGTATAACGAGCTAATGAAATATTAGACTCTTGTTGCGTGGTTTTAAAGGTCCATCAAAGAGAACCTTCAACAATCCCTGGAGACTTTTAATTCATTATTAATTTTCTTTTTTTAGTATTGATCCTACAACTGTTGTTCTTCGAGCCGGTAGCACATACCGTAACAATGGTACCATCATACCTATAGACGAGATAGTCGCCCACCCGGATTACGATGATTCCCCATTCGATAAAGATGTTGGCTACATACGAACATCTGCACCAATACAATTTAGTGACACAATGCAACCTATACCACTTGTAAAGGAGAACGAACCTTGCACCTCAAGAGTAAATGTGAGCGGTTGGGGAAGACTTAGGGTGTGTATTGTATTGTAAGCTTATGTAGAAATTTAGTAGACCGTTAAAATTGTTAGGCTTGTAAAGCCGGATACCTATCAATGAAATGGTTCAGAATCTGTATTTATATCAGGTTTGGCAAAAATATGTCGACTTGTAGGAAGAATAATACATTTTTGTTAGTACATTAGACATTTCTGTTGATAAAACAGTTTGATCAGTTAAGTTATAAGTTTGTTGGAAGTTAATTTTTGCTATATAAATGTTAATATTTATGAAGAATTTATTTTTATATGTTTAACATTATATTATAGATTTTAATTTAATTTTTTTAAGCATTATCATATCATGAATTTTCCTAAAAATATATACCAGTAAATTTACTATTGTAACTGGAAATTAATATCGTTTGAAAAGGTTTGCAAAACCAATTTATTAGATAGATGAAATTATAAGGCGGTCCTACTCAAATTCAGTATTTTATTGTTCCAGCAAGGCCAAAACCCACTACCATTGAGGTTAAGGGACGTAAACGTGCCCGTGGTCGACCGTTTTAGATGTAGGATGGCCTATCCTAGAATATTGACTCGTAATATGGTTTGCATTGGTAACTATTACTTAGGAGGGAAAGGCACCTGTCAGGTATGGATTCTTTATTTTCTTGCAAAGTTACATTATAAGTACATGTCAATTTATGGTCTGTTCATTCCTATTTCAATGGTGATATTTTTGTGTTTGTAAAATAATGATGGAAGTTTTTACTATTATTGTTTTAGGGTGATTCAGGGGGAGCAGTGGTTGATAATGGTGCAGCATGTGGTATTGTGTCCTTTGCTAGAGGCTGTGCTGCTCCCATGGCGCCAAGCGTCTGCACAAATATAGCAGCTAAAGCAGTTCGAACCTTTATTTCCGATAATACTGGCGTGTAATGTTATATGTCTATTATAATTAAAATAATAATTACATTGTAAAATAATGCGGTGTTAATACGTATTAAAAACATTTATTTTTTAACCCTTTCCTTCGTCATTGCTTTTTTTTACTTATATAGAACTTCAGAAAATTCTTTTATATAAGAAAGAATGTATTAAGAATTCAATATAAATAAGAAGACAGTTTCACTAGAAAAATTATAAAACATGGCAAGACGTGGATGAAAAAATATAAGTTCTTTTGTATATCGAAAGAACGCCTTGAATGAGTTCCACATTAAATAATTATTGTATTATAAATATAATTAAAATACTAATACCTTAAAATTATAACTTTTTTATCATTTGAGAATAATAGACGTGTAGGCAAATATTCGTTTCTATAACATAGTTCTACATTCGTTGCATTTTTCCATAATTTTAGATTTTTCAAGAACTTAAATAAAAATTTAACTATAGCTTTTTTTCATTTTACTACTATAAGTTCTTAAAAGGTTTTCATCAAAATAAATATGAACATATTATTCTGAATTATATATATATAATTTTAGCAGTAACCTTCTTTTTTCAATTGTTACTTTTATAAATTTATTTCATTTAATTCATGGTAATAAGCAAACTCTGAGTTAGTTATAATAAAGAAGAAAAAGAAATAACGATACTAATACAATATCAATATGTGACATTGACAACGAAAAATTACGATCCCTTGAAACAAAACGTCGCGTGTAAGTAATAACAAATAATTATACATTTCGAAATGAATTGCAAGTATTAAAGGTCTCTGAAGAACATGCCTATTTCCTGAAAAGCGTATAATTTGTGAGATTTAATAAGAGTTCGTATATCAAATTATAGTGTAAACATATTTGACTTTAACAAGACATTGTAATGCGAAGGAAATTGTAAAGACTAGCTTGATTACGCGACTCTGGACATTTTAACAATATTTTCACTAAAGCTAAACTACCATCTCGAAACAACAAATATATGGCACAAATTTGATCTCACTCACACAGAAGTAATTGCGTATTCTGTCGTGGAGAAAAGATTTACGTGACGATATAAAAGATAGGCAAAGTTATGTACTCATTATAAGAATATTCTCAGCGACAAGCGACATAATTTCATCATTATGTAAATGTAAGTATGTAAATAAAAAACATATGTTCTAAAATATAATATATGTGTATATTTTAACCTAAATGTTTTGTGTTCTTTACAAGGAATATGCAAGTATTATAGCAATGTTATTTGTTATTATTATTTATTATGCTTATATTTTATCGATATTTGTATATTTAAGGTATGACATAGAAAAGCCTACATTTTTGTTTTTAGTGAATATTTGTTGCTTCAGTTAAGGCATTTCCCGTTTTTCGTTAGATTATATCCCTAAATATAAAAAGATAACTTCTTAACAAAAGTCCCACTTTAACTTTAAAAGTACGTAAACATACCAGTAAAACTTGAAATACTCTCAAATTTTGCAACTTCTCGAAAAGCATAAATAAAACGCATATATTTATAATAATTTACTATTTGTATGTAAATATTTTCATATATTAAAAATAAAATAATTATTTACACAGTTATTAACCTAAATATCACAAGCTATCTATCATAGACTTTATAGAAAACGTCACTCCAGATACTAAAGCGACCATAGAAAATAATACAATGATGCAGTTCTTCCATAGAATCCAATTCCATCTTCCCATGTCTTTTCCCCATCGAAAGACAGTTTCAACTATAGCAGGGAGCGACAAGCCCATGATGGACAAACACACAGCACCGACTAATTCCATGAAGAGTTCCAATCTTGGAATAGCACAGGCGAGACCCACTGAAACACAAAATTCTTAAATAAATGTCCAATAAAAATAATTTAACTTGCCAAGTAGCACATTATAATTTTCTGAGTAGGAAGCCATTTGATTTTGTATTATTTTTTTTATTATGAATTAAGTATATTTTAGAAATCGGTAGTAAATAATACTAATGGTGTCAGACGTTGGGTATATACAAGAATTATTCTGCTAAAATATTTTTAAAGTATTTATAGTTACCGGTGAACAATGTTCCTGCGAGTCTCAACCCCGCCATGCCCCATCTGTGGTAGCGTGCTGACATCTTATCTTGCAGCCGACGCCAGACGACATCTACTGGCACGTAGAATATCAACGCATAAGATAGCACCATCACGCATGCAACTAAGATCTTAGCCACTTGGGCTAGACTGAAAATTGTAAAGATATTTGATAAAAAATATATTCTGATATCAGATTTTTTTTTTATTCGTTTTCAAATTAATTTTTGTTGCACTCCTCCAAAGATAGTGTCTTATATATATATCTTAATAATTACGTGTACTAACATTTCATCTTGTGGCAAATTAAGAGTGAGACTTCCTCTGACTCCCTCTCCAAAGTTCATATAACCGGAAAACCCAACGAAGGCGTAGAGCGCAACAACTGCTGACATAGCGATGTTCAATACTCCAGGGCACCCAAGGAACTGTTGTGGTTTAGTCATTTCGTTTTCTATAGGCATGACTACTCCGATACCCTCCATGGCAAATAGACTAGTACTGGAATTTAATAATTTCATTTTAATGAACAAATAATAATAATAATCTAAAATAGATTAATTAAGGCTTTCTTGGTATACAGTTTTGTCTTAGTATTAATTTTAGTAAAGCCGCTGTTGTTAATGAAGGGATTCGATTTACTAAAATCTGACAAAATTTAATATAAATAATTCTATAAACTAAGCACTATTTTGAAATATGTCTTGAACTATGCGCAATACTGTTCAGATACCTATTATACAAATTTTGTCAAAATTGCCTAGTATTAAATCTTAATTTGTTTTGTGAACGGAATCCCTTGAAAGTATAACTCAATTTCAATTAAGGCGAAACTTAAAATGATAATGAAAATGTTTTCAAGCTCCATTTAATAACTTTGAGTTCGAGGATACACTTTATTAAATTGTAATTTATTACAAAAACAGAATTAAACAGAATACGCTAAACAGAATTCTTACGATTTTGTTTAGTAAACTTCTTTCGCAGAACTTTGTCTATAACTAGTCTGTACTTTTCTCGTAACTTAAACTTTATATTTTCATTTTGAAAACGTTGTTGAGTATATTATGTAAATGTACTAACATTCTTTTAATTTTATAAATAATTTTTAAGTTTGAGTATAATATTCAAAAAACATTAACCTTGATAAAAGAAGATTATGGATTTAAAGTATTATACTTAAATAAATATGTATATAATGAAAAGTTCGTCAAGACGGGGGATGACAAGGGAGTCCAGTAGACAAAACGACGAGGCGATATCGCAAATGGCGCTGGTGTTTTTATTTATATATTATTTAATAATATTTTATTCAAAAATAATTATTGTATAAGAATAATATGAATAATATTTTTATAGATAATTTTAAAGTATTATACTTATCATCTAACAGTACTATTTTTTAAAATATTTCAGGTGAACATTATTTTAATGAACCGAAGTAATTACAGTAAAGATGCTCAACAAGGAGGTTAATAGACAAAAAGTTACAAATGGTACTTGATAAAAAATATATCAATTTTTTTCTAACCTTATAAAATTAGGCAGTCCTGATATAGACGTGGAAAGATTCCTCTCGGACAGTGGTGGTGGGTTTCTCAAGCAGTAGTATATTGATATGCAAATAGACGACAGCCATACAAAATTAGCCAACGCTGAGAAAGGCACCAAGTACTTGAGTTTAGTGATCTGTGTGAGTGGTATCAAGACAACTAGTGTCAGAGCACAGAACACTGACACAGACCACGCCGGCCCTCCGTATACATCAGACACCTAGAAAATATAACACTTACACTTAAACTATCTCTTGCTATTTTGTAATCTTAATATAGTTGTTCTAGGTAGAATCCTAATTAAAAATCTTTTATTTAATTAATAAGTGTTTTTCCTTGAAACATCTTTATTAAGTCTTATTAAATTATTAATTGCTTTATTATTATTCGTTTTATCGCGATATTAATTTCTACCTTGAATTGTAATGGTCGTAAAATATATAGATGTATTAAAATTACTTTTATTTAATTCAAAAGAATTTAAAATAATTTATATTTTAATTTTAGTCATCTATAATAGTTATGTATAAGATATTTAGTGTCTGTTATTAAAATATTAGGGATCTTACTTGTTTAAAAGACTCAGCTACAACAACGATGTAAACACAACATGCTCCTAGATGTGTCACAGCCAGCGCCCAGTCAGCTAACTCTCTGTAAAATATGTCATTTATTGCATTGATAGTCTGTAATAAAAAAATAATTTTATAACAACTTTATCTTCTTATATTATTATGTAGGTTTATAAATTTATATTCAAATTAAAGTATTTATTACTTTGTAACTTATTTAAATTTCAATAAGGATAATATTTATTTATTAGATGGTTACTAAAATAATTTAGGATAAATAATTATATAATAAACTAATAATGTGTATGTTTGTCTATTTCTGTTAATATACATTTATTGTATATATAATGTATGTTAAATACCTTGCAAATGGTGCATATTTCCTGACGGGTTTAGGACCATTTTGAAATACCAAATCACACGTATCCGCGTAACCTAGGCACGGTTTTTTTATTTCAACGCACAGAGCTTGAGATGTTTTTACCTGCAATAGAAAGCATATAAAATAATTACAACCACAATAATATATTGAACGTCACAACAGTTATATATTATTAGTTTATGTATTTGAAAATATATGTAATTAAAACTAATTATTTTCATTTTCTTCCTAAATTTATTTATACCCCCAGGCTCACTGACATCGGTTACTGATACATCTTTAATAACTTTTGAATAACAAATGTAATTTGTATGCGTTATAAGTAATTTATTTTAAAACAATGTAGGTTTCCTCGAAGTGATTACGTACTGGGTGATGATGATGTTAAGATTATTCGTAGAGATAGAGAGAGAGAGAGAGAGAGATATAGAGATTCATTTATAGTTATCTATATTAAAAAACAATTAAAGTATTATTTCGTATGTAATAAAACAGTATATTTTAAGCAAAGTTTGATTAAAGATCAAACTTTGCTTAAAATTTTATTTACCTCCATTCTTATATATATATATATATATATAACAATGGCTTAGAAAATTACGTACGTTTATTTTTATAGTGACTGTCATAAACTAATAGGTAATATAACAGTTTTTATCGTTATCTTTTTTAATATTAATTTAAGTAACGACTTTTGCATATATTATACTTATTTGCTTACGCATGAGTGTAGACAACTTCACGACTGTGCAGATAGAATGACACAAATATGTAGAGCTGAATAAAATTAACATTAAACAAATTGTCGTCACAATAAAAAATTAATTCGGTCAACGTTAAAGGTTTATTATGAAATAAAACAATTGCATTAGCCATAACAAAAGAGAAAATTGCGGTTTATGTGGCGGTGAAAGTAAGTTTTGTTAAGATTGCACAATGTCGTTGTCACCTCATTCCCTTGTACTGACACAATCGTGATAAACAAATCATTAACATTATCATTATTAAACTAATATTATATTATTCTCCTTTAGTTTTTTAAGTAATAAATACCTTTTTGGTAAAAAGATAACTCTACATATGTGGTAAGTTAGAAGATAAGAGATTTTATATTTCTTGGAATACTTTTCATTACTTGTTTCATGAAAATTTTAATATTATCAAATGAAAATACAAAGCATACTTTTGATTTATTATTAATCTCAAATTTAATTTATTTTATAGAATAAATTTTTGCTTGTTATTTGTGTTCCATTTAAAGGAAACAAAAATGAAATTGAAATTGCCTTTTTTGCAACAAGGCTGATATTTTTGATATTTTGGTTGATATTATTGTAATTTAAAGCCTATCTTAAAGAAAGGAGAGTAAAATTGAATATATTATACAAAAATCTTGACCATGGCTTTTACGTTCCGCATTATTTATGTATGCAAATATAAACTTTTTAAGAAAATATAAAAGTCAAGGCGCCTTCTTTTCCATTTGAGATTAAAATTTACCGTCTTCGACGCCTTTCCATCATTAATGTTTAATTCCTTTTTTTATTAATGAACTAAGTGCGAAAGTTTTTTGTTTCGATTTGCCAAACAAATGTATTTAATTTATTATTAGTACCAATATAAAAATCCCGAAAAAAAAGTTTATTTGATTGACGATTAAGAATAACAAAAATAGTGTATCAATTTATTTAACTAGCACATTCACATAATAAATTCTTTATTTTTAAAACAGATTACTCACCAATACATGTATAACGTGTGCACATATAAACCCTATCAGCATAGTGCCAATAACACCGACCAGTAGACCAGCATTTTTGAAGGCGAGAGGCATCGCCAGTACACCGGACCCCAATGAAGCCTTTAGCAAATGCGCTAAAGCACCGAAACTCCTGAATAATATCAAATATATACAAAAATCTGTGGTATACATTGCTATATATATAGTTATATATTATGTGCTAACTACTTACGATGTATTTGATTCCAGAGGTCTATGGGCTGCCGGTATATAGGGATCCAAATCTTCTCTTGAGCCATTGTGAGTGAGTTCGATTCTGAAAAGTTATTAAAATATTTGGTTAAATAATATCACGAACATTCCATATACGATAATTTTAAAATAATCATGGTTGACTTAATTAAAAGTGATGAAAGAGCAGTTTTTATTGCATCATGTAAACAACAACAATTAATTATGTATTTGAGGTAATTCTTATGTTAAAATCGGCACACGTTCCATCTGTTAGAGATCATAATAAAGTAAGTTATGTCCTATCAGAATAGATTGTTTTATTCATTGAAATGAATTATTATTTGCCTGCAACAGTTTTAGCAAAGAATGCAGGGAAATAAAAAATTGAAAACAAATTTTAGTTGCAAATGAATTCATCGGTTCGTATAGTTTCTTCTGTTTTAAACTTTTAAATATTTATGTTAAAGGTTTTATTTGTGGATAGAAATGAATAGTATTTCTAGAGATCATATAAGAGTAGTATTCATTTAAATTTGCCCAGTGAATTAAAATAACAACGAAATAAAAATATATAGTCGTACATCTAATATATAAAAAACTTTGAGTTTGTTAGTCTATGCTATACAATAACTAAAAGACAACAGCAATTCGTCTTCCCGTTAACGAGACTGCATACTATTATTAACGTAAGGCATGAAAACCGATAAACGGTAATTAAAACCGTTAAACATTTAATTTAAGTCAGCTACATTTATATTTTAATATTAGAATCCGCAAACCGTGCGCGGCGGGTGTTGAGCTGAACCCCTCTACTTTCTTCTTTTATTGATAACTTTTGAATGGCTAAACATTTTTTCAATCTATAACATCTATAGCTATAACATCCGCGTTCGGCTCAAACATACATGAGAAAAATTTTAACTAATCTTCTAGTCGCATTCTGGAGACAACTAAACACAAAAAAATGCATATATTATATTTAAGTAATAAAATTCGGTTCTAAAATATTTCAGTTATAAAACGATCCTTGAGATATTTGTACTCTTGCAATTATATTGAATATATGTCGAGAGTAAAACAAATATACTGTAAAAAGATAAGAAAATAAAAGATGTCATGATAATGTTTACGCGAGCGTTTACATGCACTGTGGTATTCCCCTCAATCATGATAACAATAGGATGTGAACTGAATGAGAAGTACATTAACAAAAACTACATTCAACACGTCCTTTATACTTATCCGGGTTAGTTGGTATTAATAAATCTAATTCTAAGAATTAAATTATATGTACATTAACATAAATGTGATTCACTTCTCATCAGTAATGGATTAATACTTAGGGTATTAATTATTAGGGCTTAGTTATTTATGAATGGAATTTTTAAATTTTTTATGTTTATTTATCATGTGCACATAATTAAGAAATTTATGATTAATATGATTATTTTATTTAACAATAAAACGACTTCTATATTTATAAATTTTAATATATATTTATGAAGTTTAATTTGCTCAAACATATTAATATTTTTGATAATAAAATGTTTTCGTAAAAAAAAATTATAATCATTGCAATCATTATTGAAAATTTACGTTATAATCAATTACAACTGAATCAAATATCTCATTACTTAGATTATCGACTTTTAATGCATATTTGAAGTATGGATTTAACATATAAAGATTTGTTAATTACATTTATATGAAACGATTTTTGCCAGTGTAACTTAGATAGAGTACCTGTTGCATAAATTAAAATAGTATTTTGATATACAGATATTGCAATAAAAACGAAATAAGTCGTAAATATTCGATAAAAAACATTAATAACCATAATTTATTTGTTTTGAGTTTTAAACAACCGAAATTCATTTTATGACACCAATTCAGATAATCATTTGCATCGTTTTTACGATATAAAATACATTTGGCTTACAAATATACTTGAAATATTTAAATGAAATTTGATTTGTTTTTTATAGTATTTTAAATTCCAATAAAGGCATTGTGACAATATAAAAATTTTAAAGTTACGTCATTTATTGTGTCTTATAAAATAAAAAGACGAATTGTTGAGATTTTTATCCAATCTAATCTTATTAAGCTCATATTGGCTGTAGCACTGTAAAGTAATAAAATAAATTAAATTTAGGTTTAAAATTAATCTTGCTCTCGTCAACGTCAAAATAAGACAAAGGATCGACAAGAATCCCAGTTAACTCATAGTGCCCGTTGAAACTACACTACCACAACTACATCTACCACGATCAGACTGCGATTTTTAGATATTACTTATAATCAATAAAATGCTACATGGGCTTTGATCAACAGTTTTGACACAAAGTACATCAAGTAAAAATTATCTCAATTTGTCAAAAGTTATCAAAGCAGATACTTCTCCAACTAATACACCACCACATCTGATAACAAATTGGATACGCCTTATACCAAAAAAAAAATGTTTCACATATTTTTTATATGGTTAAAACAAAAACATATAGAATAAATGTTGACGAACGAATGGAGTCATTTAGTGGTTTTTACAAATACATATTACACCGAGAACGTGCAAATAAACTAACAATATATTACATTGACGACCAATTGTTGTGGTCAAAATTGGCGTCACTCACTTCTATGTCTTTGTTTCCTGAAAGTAATATATATGTATTTGATGGAGATGAGCGTATATAGATGTTACCTACACAGTCATGCTTTGTTATATATAGAAAATATGAGTAAATGTAAAATTATTAACAAATTTATTTTACAGGATATATTCTAAGATATTGTTAACTGGCAACTGATACGTATTTCAATATCTAGTGATACACAACATTGGCTTTAGTCTAATACCTTATCTAAGCGATAGAGATTACAGATATAGGTATTATTTTGACAAGTATGCTTCACAGGGACTCAAAGGAGGATTATATTCACAGTAAGGAAGGAATCTAGTTTCGGATGAGCCAATCACTTCCTTGATCCAGTACCATGCCTAAAGTTAGTATTTCTGAATATATCGGGCATATAAAATTGAATAGATTGAAGTCCTTTTTCAGAATATGGAAAAAATTTTATTTATATGATAAATTGTATATGGTATCGAAATCATTATAAATACTTGCAGGTATTACCTTCGTTATTATGAAGTAGAAGGGCATGAGTCGTTATTGTTAATAGGTCTTTGAAAAGTCTCCTGTTACAACCTAGAGTGTATCACCGAGGTCAGCCATCAATATACGGTTTTTGTGCTCTTCGTTAGCTCGTAATAAATATACATTTTATGTTGTTATAATTGAAACTTTGTGTTTTATTCTTGTTATTTTATAACATAATTAGCATTTTAGATTTCTATCTGCTTTAGGATTCAGTTAATTTGAATTTTAATTGTATTTATTCTTTTGATTGAAAATGTAATAAAATAAAAGAACCCTATGATTCAAGCTAATACTACTTAAATGAAATAAATTAAGTTTTGTTGTGCCACTGCTCTTTGAAAGATCGTTCGTTCGATAGAATGTTCAATGGACGATTGGAACAGCAGATCTCGATATTTTATAAGAAATGTCTTGAATTGCTTAATAACTACTGACGAAACTATTTGGATTGAAAACATGATATTTGAATACTAATGTCCTTTTATAAGAATTCCACCTACTACTATAAGAAGAGGTATAATAATTTAATGATCACGGAACGAGATGAGATATGATTTTAAAGTAAGAAACATGCAATTACACATAATTTTATTTCTATTGGTCAGCAGTTTTACAGCAAGTCAGGCAGTTAGTAAAGTAAAGAAAACATTTTAATATAAAGAAGGGCGATAGTTGGCGATAAACCGTTGATACGAAATATTTATTATACTTTCAATGAAGTGTCAATAGCACAAGCTTATATAAAAAGATTTTTTATGTGCAAGAGACGTCATTGTGATATTCGAATGGAATGGAATATTATAATACTCTATTATGTTAAAGATAAAAAACGAATTAAAAAGTCATTTAGTTTGTCAAGTTGTTGTAAGATTTTTTTTAATCGATTTGTTTACATCTAATAGCCGCATCACATTACTATGATTACGTTGAAAATATTCGGAATTAATATATATGAATCAATGGAATAAAATCAAAAATATAATCTCTGTGTAATAGTACCTGACTAAATTTTAACGAAAAGGTAAATTTTTAACAAAAAGTATTATATAGAACCGGTGATGTTAACCTTTTGTATTACCTTCAAAACAACAGAGCAGCCAGTTCCTACTATGGGTAGCAGTTGAGTCTTTTTAGTTTTAAAATAAATACTTTACGTACAGATAAGACTTTTGGAGGTCGTTGTTTAAGATGTTTTTATTTCATAAATTATATTAAAGGCTATGTAGATGTATTCAGCGAAAGTTGTTCTTAATATGATTAATTTATATAATTCCAGTTGCAATATGATATTCATAATTAATAATTGTACACCTAAAATATTGTGGCATATATTTAATAATTATCATACACATTATAATTATGTAAGTAGTTTAAAAAAGACTTTTTTATTTAAATTTTAACATCAAAACCCTTTGGTTTGATTACTAGATCGCTAGCTAACATGGTTTCAAAATTTTAAAACGACCTTCCTAAACAAATTATCATGAGTTTCGCTTCACTTCTGTTCAATTATTAATTTCTTGTTACTCAGATTGGACTTATAGAGTACTGTTGTTTTCATATATACTATCAAGGTTTATTAATCACGAATTCCTTGACTCCAATTGCAAAGTTCAGTAAATAGTGGCGTTGTAATACTTACTTTGAGCTATATGAGTCCAGTACGGGTCGAACAGGCATCGATCCATTTTTTTCTTGTTTTTCCATTGTAAATTTTTATTTAAATGTTTATTTTCAAAATAATCATATACAATCCATTGCCCCTCATTCAATCTGAAGCAAAGAGATAAATTTATAAGTATTACATATTGTCAATATATATATATACCTATACAAATAATAAAATGACAAAGAAAGTACACCCAGGTCGAAGCAATAATAATTATTCTGTGAATTAGAGCTACTTCTTCCTGCTCTGAGAATCGAACCCACGGCCTTCTAGTGCTTACTCAGGGTCAATCTACTACAAAACATAAAAGAATGTTGTCGTCATCGTTATTGCTAGTTGCCAGGTGGAATAAGAAAAATTAACATATTATTAATATCACTGAATACTTCAGCGTTCTGATATCCAAAATAATCAACAATTTACAAATTTTCCACATTGACTGCCACTAATTAATTATTAAATTAACAACTAAATAAATAAAATTAATGTTATCTATATTAAATATTACTGCTATTTCGTTACGTAAATGAAAGGTTGTTATATGAACGTCTTTACTAATAACTGTAATTGAGGTTATCATTAGAATAGAATTAGATAAGATGAATCATTAGAAGGCATAGCTGACTGAACAGTGATAGGCATTAATAAGAAATACCATTATGTAACCTCAAAACTACGTAATAATTTAGAAAGGGTATCTTTATATTGACCATAACCGATTGTTTGAGCGTTAAATCCGATTATAAGAAATGACATTGTTTTATTTTGCGGTGAGATCTATTATAAATAAATCTCCTCTTTAGATTTACTTTGGCATACTTAATGTTCTGGCTAAAAAATGAACTGAAAAAATTTACAAGTTTTATTTATTTTAGAATTTCTCTTCACCCCTTTTGATTGTAAACTCCTAATTCTAATTAGCATTTTGATTTCCTAATTAAATAATATATATATATATAACGAAAATTAAATTATATTGAAATATAATTAAAAATGAATCATCATTATTAGGAAATAACATTACAATTGTCTTCATACAGTTTTTCTTAAGGTGATGTGTTCTTATTTATTTTTGGTCTTATATTTTTATAAAATTTATTTGTTATTACCAAAAGTGAAATAAACATTCTGTATACAATAGTTGTGAACGATATATTTTATTCCGGACACGCGTCTGACCTTTTTTTATATTTTATCTCTTCTGTCTATTTTTTCATTCTATCTATTCAGGCTTATATTCTTATCGAATTCTGAAATACATTAATAAATTGATTATATATATATATATATATTTATATATATATATATATATATATATATATATATATATATATATAGATTTATTATTTTTATTTATAAATAAAATTAAATGTACTCTCTTCCTAAACAGCGTATACCTTTATATTATTCAGAAAATCGAACAAAATAGTAAGTAATAACAATAGAAAATAAATTAATAAATTAAATAAATTTATACAGAACAATAATATTCAGCGAGAAGAGACTTAAAAATCAGAACGACCTGAATAACACAGATAATAATTACAACCGTTTTCTGTAAATCTTTTAGCATTTATGATAAGCACTACAAAGTCTTATAATCCCAGTTATAATGATTACTTTGCAATCACGTGAAATGAGATATGAAGGGAAAAATAACAAAGAAAAACAATATATATGACTTTAACAATAGTGTTGATAGTTTTAATCATAAATATAAAATAAAAAAACCTTATTATGATTTTACAATCTGTGTAATTAATGTTATATCAAAGCAATATGGTGTCATCTGTGGAAAACCGCTAAAGCAATTAAAGTGAGATATTTTTTAATTATTAATGGAATATTTATAAAAATGGTAATTATCATAAGAAACAAAACTAGAAATAAATAAGCAATATCTTGAAGATTTCTAATCTAAAGTATAGTATTACATAGAATAATTACTTTTTATTCTGCTATAATAAAAAAAAAACATAATATAAAAAATGGAATGGCTAAATATATAGTTTTGAATGAAAGTGGATTAATTCATGTATTCAGGTATAATATTAAAATAATTACAAAACTTTTATACCTATGGACCATATAAAGATTTAAGATAAAATTTGCTTAGCAATAATCCTCTTGAGATTTAATAATTTTCATATCTTTAAGGACATTTTTACGACTCGTATGTTATAAAGATAGTCTGGTTAAGTATTATCTTTGAAGAGATTCTACAGTAATCCACTGAAGGATACCACTTTATTGGATTACTGTAGAATATGTTCTTACTGGTTAAAAGCTCGATTACTTACAGTCATTATTGGTAAAATATGATATTATATATTATCTACATACAATTTTACATACATTTTTGCTAAAATAAATGTACGTTTATTTATTTTATATAGTTTTAAACATAAAGTTTTAAACTGAGTAGTGGTTGCTAAAATAGCGAAATACGAAGGTAATTTTGAACGTTTATGAGGTTCTTTTCACGAAAAGTATCTTCTATACATGTATACTTATTTTAATTCTACTCTTTCATTTTAGGTAACAGTTTGTATCTTTTGCTATTTGATTTAAGAATATTTGCTATTTTAGTCACAACTCATTAAAGTGAACTTTTGTGGCTCTCCTTTTCAATTCATACTATTTCATATTAACACATTAACGATAACACAGGACATATATATTTAATATATAAATTAAATATTTGGTATTAACATACTGATTTATATAAATTCGTAAGCTTAGATTCTTTCGTGTGCGTAATATTATTAAAAAGGATTACAAAATCTTCTTATTATATATACATACATATATATAATCTTACTTCAGGTAATCATATAAAGCTGGGTTCATATTTGATTATTGATTTACCCACAATGTTTATGTTACAGAATAGGCTTATAGTGGAGATAAAATCAACATATTGATAGTCTTTAAATGTAATCTAAATCGATAAATATATACGTACCTATATGATAAAAATGTATACATCGTCCTATATATTCTTGAATAGAAAATATTCCTTGACAGATTTTTTAAATCTTGTTAACCGAATAGAGTTGTTAGCAAAATTATTTAATATATATATATACATATATATATAGTGAAATGTCTTTATATATCTTTATGTATATATATATATATATTAATATATATATATGTAAAGATATTTAACAAGAAAAATTGCTTCAATTTATCGACATTTCACTTTATGTAACAAACCTTGAATTATTAAGTAGTAAAAGAATATATATATATATATATATATATAACTTTAAGATAAATAGCGTTAAATTATTTTGTAGTAAGTCGGAAATTTTTAAAACATTTACATTAATTTACATTAGTGTGTCGAAATTAATTCGATACGATATTTATTTATAAAATTTGTGGTGTATATTATATGTCTATAGTATATCAGCCTTATTGCAAGTATTGAATTATAAGAGGACTATAATAAAGTTGTTACAGCGAATTAAAATTTTTATTTGAATACCGTCTTCCGGGAACAATAATATTCTCGACTCTCGACTGACGAAAATATTTTAAAGTTTCCTTAATATCACGTGTACGTGGTATAATAAAACAAATCTCAAATAAGGAAAGAAGTATCTTTCCTTATTTAATATGTAAATAAATATATAAAATAAATTACTATAGGTATGTATATTATTTCATTGTATTATTAAAATGTAATTCGTGAAAACATCGTGCACATGTGTATGTGTGTACATACATACGAGGAAATGGAGAATCTTCCATTTATTAAGGTTAATTTAAATAGGAAAATCTAGTTTGTTATTGAATATATTGTTAAAATATGATATAATATAAAAGAAAAATAATTATACGCTACACTCACCATACAACAGCACTCCGTTATCACAGTCATCTGTTATCAACGTCTATGATCTCGTGTAGTCACACATCAAATACTTTTCGACATAATCCCTATACACTTTTAAATGACATTATACATGTAAAGAGCATACCTAGCTACAAATACATAAAATTTTTGAACAACTAGACTTTGCCTCCGACTCTACATATATATTTTTTATGAATCTTGAATATTTTTTAATCACGACGAGATTAAGGTTTACAAATACCACCAAAAAACTAACAATGATGAAATAACATTGATGACACATTTCAACACTTCTTAACAGCAAGGTAGAACCTACTAAATTCGCATTTTTTTACAAAATATATATATATACACACAGCGCGTGGCTATGGTATTGCGTTATATTATAAATATTAAAGCTATCAAGAAATCTACAACACAATTACATTATCGTAAAGAACATTTTGTTTTCATTCCAATGTCAGTTGTGCTCTAATTTCGTCCAAATATCCTCAATGATTTTATAAATGACGTGTGCCATAATCTGACTTAGATTTAAAACTTTTCCATATTAAAAATTTATTTCCAGTTGAATTACAAAAACGGGAATATACAAACAGAGAAGATATAGACAAGACATGACAGAGAAAACAATGTAGCACCGTGACCTAAAGCCTTGCCAAGCTATAGTACAAGCCTTATATTTTTATCCAATCGCAATTTATTTATGAGAAATCATGTACGTAATATACTGTTTCTAACAAATGCTTACTTTATTGCTAATGTATACGCGTCTGTAGATATTGTCGTGTTTGAAATACTTGACTTTAAATGTTGGGCTCCTCACTATTACAATTATACTCACAAATCAGATAATAATATATATTTAGCTATATTAAATTTATTGTTTTACTTACAACGTTGTATGTGTGTTCTGTGTTATACGTCAATTAATCTCGAGTATAAAATCACAATGGCTGTAATAATGATATTGGGTTAACGTTGTTTCAGGTTATTGTTTATTGTCATTCGTTAGTTTAAATACTTTATTACATATTTAATTTGGGGTCAACGTTTTATGATTAAAATTTTATTTTATTGTAACTAAAGATAAATGATTTTTTTACAAATCTTTTCCAATTTTGATTCTGCATGACTAGGCTTTACTATTTTTTGTTATAAAAACTTTTCTTTAATTACTAATACTATGAATATTTATTCAAGTGATGGTTTGATTGGTTTTACTCTTTATGTCATGTATGTAAATTAAGGACTGAATTAAATATTAATTTTAATAATATATTGCACAAATATTGTGTTATAATATGACATATTAACTTAAATGCCTAATAAATAAATATCAAACCTTAGGTTTTTTGTTAAATAAAGTGGAGAGAAATAGATAACATTATAAAATATATCTATAATACTTATGATCTATCTAAATACACTTCAAATATCATGTTTAAATTATGTCGTTTCTGTTATCATAGAGTGGTCCAAAGATAGTTACGGTTGCCTCTCTCAATAATGAGGGTTTGTTACGTACAATACAAACGTTACAATGTATAAGTATGTTTATCTTTTCCTTGTGGGACAAATCTTTTCTCAAGTTAAATAAAACACATTTAGATTTTTTTAAAGAGAGAGAGATAGAGAGAAAAGAAATATATCTCCTAAGAAACAAATATACCAATGAAATAAATAAATTAATTGATCTACAAATTATACAAATTTGTAGAAAACACCTTATCAAATACCCATTATTATATAAATAATAATATATGAAATATTATCTTGACAAGCGAAAAAGTGATCTAATTCAATTAATAATTATTATTCAAAGACACTTTACTACATCACTTAATAGTTATCTTTATAAAATTTATTTATCTTATTTTCACATTACTGTAACAAGCAATAAAGCTAACACTATATTGATTTTTGTTTTATTTTATCGAACTAATTTGAGTCGATTTTTATTTAACATCCTAAGTTTGTTCTTTCTTCTATATTAACAGAATATTAATATTACTATACGACATTATTTTATTTACTATACATATAATAAAAAAGGAATATGTGAAGGCACTTTGTCAAGTATCAATACACTTAATACGTTACGAGATATATATATTGGTTTTGATTAAAATCTATTCAAATATATTTCTCTATTAAAATCAATTGTACGGAGGAACTTGTCACTTCAATTTTCTGGCTGAGACATGACCACCTGCGAGCCGACCTCGGAAGGAAAATTTGGTTTACGACTTCAGTTATTAAAAAAGTGATCTGAGAATCCATTGTCATTTTATTTCCTTTCCCTTTTTCTGTTATATATAAAGTAAAAATATTAAATTAATATAAAAATTTATATTATTTATTTAACCATTATTTTTCTGTTTGTTGTAAGCATGTTTTTGTATATATGTTAAGCAAGGAAAGTTGGTGTTTGTACCGAAGTGCTAATTATTAAATTAAAGAGTACTGCTGCGAGTCAATAGAGATATCTCGGTGACTAGTTTCTGTTAATAATATTAGATTTTTTTATTATATATAAAATTGTGTGTATTATCCCTTTAAAAACTTTATTTCAAAAGTTGTAGGTGGGAAGAGAAAGAAAGTGTATCTTTGAAAGGTTTTATAACATTTATTGAAATAAATATAGGAAAATCATGTTAGTTTTGCTGCAAAATAGCTATCAACGTAACAATAGATAGATCGATATGATCTATATTTTTCACACAAAGACAGGAAAACATAGAAAAGTCCTTTAACAGAAAGCTGTTGTATTTTTATTCCGTTGAGAATTTTCTAAAGCATTTTGCAACATGTGTACCGTCAAAGAGGAGAACCGCATTTTAAATAAAAATAGTATGTTATTTAGTTTCCAGGGATTCCATTTAAGATGTGTAGCTTCAAACAAATTATTTTGCCATAAATTATTAATATACTGAAAAGATATATATTTCAATGATTTATTGTATTAATGTAATAATGAAATATAATTACAATGAATTGTTAATTTGTCAATAGGTTCTAGACAATACAAAATTCCAATACAAAATTACGGTAGCGGATCTATTATTATTGTAATTATATGGAATTGCGTGGTTCTAATTATTATTTAATTTAAAATGTATTATTGTTATTGATGTAATACAAGTTTCAATATAGCTATGCAAGTTAGACATGGCGGTCATTAGGTAATTACTTCTTTCATTAATTTGGAACAAAAACAATAAATATATATATATTATATTCAATATTCTTCAGTAAATAAACTACTACTTTTATAATAGTCTTTTATGAGACTAGATGACTAACTAGCAAAAGGCATTTCTTATAGATATCTGCACTTGTGCCTTGCGGAATAGGACAGTTTTCACTGTCCTATTGGAACATGTTAGGAAACGAGGAGAGCTGAAGAGAACCTTGGACATGCGGGACAACTGACAGTAATAACTACTTTACGGCTATCTTCTGTGGCAGGGAGCAAGCAAGCTAGTCATATGACTTAAGCTAAGCTGTATTACCTAATAAATATATATATTCTTTCTACTACCTTGATTGTTATTCGTATTGCTCCTAATATTACTACTCATATTGACTCTTCTTGTACACTTTTTATTTATAAAGAATGACATTGAAGAAAAAGCTGTTTGAGGGTCGTTACTTTAGATGTCTTTTTTATGATCTTTTGAAGCCTTTGTTTATATTTTATGTTCAAATTATTATTCAAGGTAGGCAAGTAATTTATTACATGCAAAAATCATTCATTTGATTATATTTAAAAACAGAAATTTTGTTATTTTTTTTAAAGATATGTGAAATCAATGGGTCTTAATGAAATTAATTAATCCATATAAAGTATGCAAAATTGTAATTGTAAATTGATTAGGAAAAAAATTACAGTCTTTGCTAATAATACTACGATAAAATTATACAAGACAAGTTTGATTATAGCATCAAATATCTACAGAGAATCCAAAAATTACTTTTCGAGAATTCGTCATTTGGATGTGAATGTCACCCATTAGCCGACTTACTTTTATTATAACACAATTTAGAAAATTTTCTTAGAAAATTTTGCCGATTTACTTTTATTATAAGACATCATTTATAATTATTTTTTTACAAAATTTCATTAACTATAGATTTTATCAGAGGAATAATAATCTCTCAATCACTCAATGAAGCTACTTCGGTTAACCCTCTTACCCTAATGATATCCAGTAAACCATCCAATAAATTGGATCAAAGTATCCTTAACTCAAGCCTAGCCTTGGGATATTGGGAGTACAATGAACATTTAGTCTCATGGAATTAAAATATATCGGTTTTACTACTTTATCTTTGAATTACAATTCTCACATAAATAATTATCAAAATTTTTATTTTTCAATTTTCTTTTTATAATTTTACAATTTTCCTTTCTCTCTTAAAGTGGATGATTTATTCCGTGATTAAAGTAATTTGAAATTCGAACATAAGATAATATTACCGTTAAAACTATTAATATAATGAAGGTCAAATAAAAAATTGTCCCAGTTTTAGATTTATCACTATTTAAATTGTTATTGCAACCTCTACTATTATTGACCTAAAGACGATATTGACCTCTACATATGTGGCCCAAGGCGAGCTGCAACAGGAAAGTAAAGCAGCCTTCACATTGGCTTTGAATACGAATAAAGTGAAAAGAAAGGTCGTATCCTTTTTAAAATGAGTAATATTCAGGCACCTCTTATATATCAATTAACTTTAATGTTTAGTTTTTATTTATAGGATCTTAGTTTAAAATTGTTTTTGGAGTCTACGTTTTTCTATTGGCGATGTTTTGATACATTTATTTGTAAACTCTCCACCATCAATTTAATGAACACCAATGCCACATGCCAAGCCAAAACCGAAGGCAAAAACTAGCCGGTGAATAATAATCAGTATTGGGGGCGGGTTTCACAAATATAAATTACTGACTCGTTCACCTGGGTATGTATCAATTATTTATATTTGTTGGTAAGTCTGGACTTCGAACAAGAATCGGCGGATTACATAATTATTTAAGGAATCAAAATTCAAAGTGTATTACAATTTTGATTTGTTACTATTTTATTATATTTTGTTATATTTTTAATTTTAGTTAGATACTGTAATTTATAACAAAAATGAATTTTATCAAATAATGACAACCAAAGCCACGTAATATGAATGTCTTCATAATACGGAATAGAACAATAACTTCATTACAAATGCTCTTTTATATTATAATCCCACGTATAATACTTTATGAAACAATAATATTACGCGTTCCTCTGTGATATTGCGACGAGAAATGTCATTATTTTTTTTTATAGGTCCATGACAATCCCAAAATAAATTGGTGTGAAGTAACTTTGTATTGTGAGTCATCTTCCGCCTTTCATTTTGGCTCAAAAGCCTTAAGCTATTTAGGTGTACTAAGAAGTACCGCAATTCTTTTAAGTTACTTCGCTTACATAAACTATATTAAGTAATTTTTTTTTCTAAGATTATCTTCTATAACATCGTCTAATGTCAGTTATGGCTACTTGCATTTTTTTTTATGAATTATAATACTTTATATAACAAAACATAACATATAAAGAAAGTTCTATTTACTTAAAATATTTATTACGCAAACATCAAGAAACCGTTTTGGGGAACCGTGAGTCAATGCTAATTTTGAGTCATATAATATTAATCTGTCGTTCTTTAATAATGATAACCTAATATAAAAGCCTTTAAGAATTTATTAATATGGTTGCTCTTAAATTCTATTTAGTTACGATATTTTGTCCGTGTGAAGATAATTATAATATATTCGAGGAGAACTCAACTTATTTAGTAATGGGATTCAGTTTTCGTGATTTACTATTGCTATTAACCAACATAAGCTGTAAATATGAGTTATGTCTTTG
The DNA here is from genome assembly GCA_918358695.1 of Melinaea menophilus ssp. n. AW-2005. Taxonomy (NCBI): domain Eukaryota; kingdom Metazoa; phylum Arthropoda; class Insecta; order Lepidoptera; family Nymphalidae; genus Melinaea; species Melinaea menophilus. Next base: position 6,785,486 of record OU911055.1, on the reverse strand, counting down.
ACCTCGATAGGTAAAGTTCTGAAGTTAACAATCACTGAATGCCCAACTATTATATGATATAAAGTATGAATCACCCAGTACAATAATTACAAAAGTGCAGACATTTTGCCGCCGGTAGTAGAATATACCATGTATATACCCTTATATGACATAATCTTGTACAAATTATCATAAATCGGCATAACATATTTATTATTGCAAATGGTATGCAAAGGCCGTCAAGTGTGTAATGTCAATTATTTATTCATTGGTTCGTATTCGTATTCGATCTACTATCATAATTATTTATTAGGGTTGTGTTACACTGAGTGTTATTAAAATTTTCGTGTACATTTTAAAATAGGTTAAATAAATAACATTTCTTCATAAAATATATTAAATAATCAATCAATCTATCAGTCTCATTTATATGGAAATAAAGATTTTATTGGAAACAATCAATAGATATTTATTATAAATACTTTAAGAGTACTTCATAACCTTCGGGTAACGAACATAATTGATTTGAAAATTAAAATATTATAATCAGAAATAATTATACTACGTCAGAACTAAAATGATTTTTGATTAGCGGTATTTATTATTTTGTAAGATTAAATATAATATATTTAAAAATAATTAAAATATAAAAACAAAAATAATTTTATTGTAAATTGTAGTTACATATATTATTAAGATTTAAATAAAGTATATTAAAAGTAAATAAATGAACTTACGATAAATATTTATTATCCAGCGAAAAAATATCCTTTGCACAAAAAAAACAATAACATATAACATAAAATAAAGATTTGGATATATCACATTAAGCGCGCGTACTGTGCAAGCTGTTTTCTTGAAGTGAGACGCGAGACTTACTCCGGATGCAATCACCCTGCGTTTGACGATTTAATTACTTCCCTTGAATATGGTACAGCGTATCAAAATTTGATACGATATAGTTAAAGGGCTTACGATTATATTGTATTAATATAATTCCAGTAATACATTTAATTCTGTGCAGATTAATGTATTTGAAAATTAATTCGTTCAGAATTCATTACGTATCTTGAGTTTTCTTCAAATATTATTTGGAAATTATATCATAAATATCGGAAAATTTTATAAAATGTTATTGTTATTTGTTATATTTTAATAAAACTCAAATCCTTAGCCTATAATGTTCTTCTATAACTACAAAAATTATATTTTAATTTATATTTTTAATATAAATTATATCAGCTATACACTTATTTTCCTTTAATTATTATGATCTTATCTTAAGGTTATTTGGCGAAGGTCGCTAAGGCCTTCTGATCTTTTTTTTGGATTTCTGTATCGAGTTGTTTTATTGAACCGAAAAATAAATATAAGGATGGATTTTATTACTAATATATTACATTATAACTTCTCTCAGATATTAGTTTCTATGTAAATTATGAGAAATAATGTTATTAAATCGAGGAATAATAGTAATCGAAAATAAAAACCCTCTCAATACCTATACTTGATGAATGAAGTGAAGAATAATAAATAATAGTGAAGTAAGTGACTGAGTGAGTAAGAGGATTGTCCATCTCGTTCCTTTGTTGAATTCCTTCAACATTCCTCGATACTTTGTACATTATTGCAATGTATTAGCAATTTCAATTATTGTCATAAGAGTTCTCCCCCCCTAAAAAATAAATAACTGATTTATATTTACTAAATTCTGGATATTAGTCAATCAAAAGTCTGCTCTCCGTCGTTTTTCCATTTACTTTGCTCTACACTGTTATAAATCGGCGCGGTTCCTAACTTCTTTCATAGCCTTCAAAAAATATTTGAATTATATTAGACAATTAAAATTTTGTGTTTCTATAAACATATTTCATTGTTTTGTAATAGCAGGTCTCGATTCCCTTTCAACAACCTTGCAAAGTACTGCGCAAGCGTTTACTAAATGCAAAGTATGTTGTTTGTTATTATTGCTTTGTTATTATATTGCATCGTTTAAGTCTTTGTGAGAACCAAATTAACTAATTTAGACACAATGGAAAATAAATTAATTTTTGTATTACCTACACTTTTTCGAATGATTTTTTTTATTAACTATCGTGCCAACGAGAGGACATGATTTGTGTGTATTGTTGTAATCAAAAAATCTCAAATAATACATCTAAAATAATTTAAATGTCGAGTTAAATCTAAATATTTACTCGAGTTTGATTCTTTCTCTAAAATTTTTTAGAATTTATTGTAAAAATAGTTTTCTGAGACCAACGGAGGGAATACTGTTTGCATACTTTTGTTCATAATAAAATAATTGTTTGATATGCGACAATTATTAATTTTAATAATGAGCGAGCTGTAATTTTTTTTACCTGAACTTTATGTAGCTCCTATAGATAATAAAGCCTAATTACATAAATTCTTTAATTTGCTAAGTAAAATAATACCTGTATTACAGCTAATGTGTCCTGTTTATATAATTTGAACAAATAGTTTCCATTTCATAATTAAAAAATTGATGTCCTACATTCTGATACTTATACCTAAATGTTTATAATTCCTATAACTGAAATATTTCTCCCTAGGGCATAAATAGAAACATACTGTTTATATGTGGTTATCTAATAATAATTTAATATTTGTCGTGCCGTGTACCTCAGTCACGTTGGTTCATGTCGTGAACACTATTGCCAATATGCTAGACGTTCTCGTAAATTTTAGTTTAATCCATTATTATTTTGTCTTTTACAGTTAGATATTAAAATTATCCTATCATTTATGTATATAAACCTATATAATCTTAAATAGAAATAAAAAAATCTTTTATTTATAACAATAAAATCTTTTAATTAGTGTCTTTTAGTATTTGAAATAATGTCTAGGTGTTGCATAAAGCCATATAAGCATCGTACACTAGAACTGTATTAAAATTTGTTCTTGTAACATTTTCATGAATAATTCCTACAAGTTAATTTAATCTATGTTAGATGATTTAGAATAATGAGTAAATGTCTTTAAAATGTTTTTAAACTAATTACACTTGTTTTATCCATTTAAAATATTATATATTTCACAGTTGTTTATATATCAATTTAAATATTTAATGTTATTTTTACTTTTCTTCTTAATAATCAAATCAAAACAATGGATAGATGAAAATCGCATATAATAACAATAACTTCTAAATTAACTAAGAATATTAATATTAGAAGTATTATTCTGTGTATATAATATATTATAATTGTATTAATAAATAGACTGAATAAGTTTGAATAAAGTTATAACCCAGTTTATGCAAAAATATACGTATAATAAACAAGTAAAGGAGGCTGCGAACAGAGAGGTGACAATTAATTAAATAAATAAAAAGGATTTTGTATCCTGAGACCTTTCAGACTTTTTAGTGTACGATTATGGTGAAACCGGTTTGACATCAAATATATATTATGAACAACGTTTATATATAATTTGGTATGTTTAGGGTTTTGTATTAACTTATTCATAAGGATTTGTTAATTACTATTGCATGCGACTTCCGCTTAATGCCCCTCAATCCTCGTCCTCTTCTGACCATTCTATTACCGATATTAACAATAACATCACTCAAAATTTTTATCAATTTATGTATATTTTAGTTTAAATAACATTATAGTTCTTTTAAAAAGGTTTCAATGTATCTGCATACCACCTTTAACAGTTATTTAAATAAGTCTTATTGATGTTTGTGTTTTGCGTTGCAATAAACAATTATCTATTCTACAATAAATAAATACATTTTTTTTATTTACATATTTATTATATAATAAATAATTGTTTATCGAGACTCATTGAATTATTTATTAGTAGTATTTGTATATTTCTTCCTTATTGTTAAATAATAAGTCCTGGAGCGTCATTTTCTATTTTTATGAGACTGCATATCTTTGAACATCCATCACATACCATGTTAAACTACTTTTTAAGTTTTGCTTAGTGATAATATCTATATGTAATACCATGTCACTTAATTTTTAGGACACAATTTATGGAAAAAAAATTAGAGTCCTTAAGTTTTTTGTAACCTTAGCATAACAATAAATTAAGCGCGAACAATTTGAATTTGATTGTTGGGTTGACTGAACTGACTCTGAGTCAGCCTGAAGTACTATGACTTAGCAAGATATAAATGATCGCCAAAATATATTGATGACCAGCGATGTTTATTTGTTCTAAAAATTTTCTACCTTACATATTATATTATATTTATCAGATTTAAATAATACATAAAGTATTTTGGAGTTTACTATTAATATATTATTGTTTTATTAACCGAATTAGAAATGAGCATTTCACGTAATAAAAATAAAGGCAAACTCCTAAAAATGTTTAAGTTTTATTTATTTTATTATGATATGATAATATTAATACAAGTTTAAAGTCAACCTTACATATTTTGTAACAAGAATATGAAGTTAATTTCTCAATAATGGAATTCGAGAGGAAATACAATGTTGCTAAATAGAACTTACATAGTTAATTCATTGCAAATCTTATTTCATATTTAAGTTATCCTATCAGAGAATATATTTTATAAAAAAAGTATAACGACTTTTTAATAAAGCAATCACTCTTAGAAATTAAACATTGAAATATTAAAAATATTTTTCATCCGTCGCAGGCTCTACTTTATCTCTTGCAGACACTTTAACTTATCTAAACAATTGAGCCTTCTGTTTTGAAAAACGACTTGAAGAATTTAATGGATTATTATTATAAATATTCATTTGCTAGATTTATAATATTAAGCATAAAAACTAAGTACATATATAATTGTTTTTTAATTTTGAGTTGGTTGTTGTAACACTTTCTAAAGACCACGTTCCACTTCACATAATGGTAGTTACATAACATATCTAATGGTCTGCATCGCCATACATCATTTATATTACTCGTTTTTATATATTATTATTTTTAAATTATAAAAAACTAATACGATTTTAATGGAAACAAGTAGGAGATAAATATAGTAATATTAGACAGCACTTTAATAAAATCCACAATGTATAAAATGATTAGATCAGCATTCTAGTTCAAAAAAGAGAATCTTAAATAAAATAAATATAGCAAAAGTTTATTGCATCAATATTGTATCATATTCGTAGTTTCTTGAATTAAATGATTGAAATTTTAAATATATAATATATATATTATAATATATACATATTTGACTACTCTAGATATTATTTTTAATTATTGCCTGTGTTTATAACGATTATATAATATAGAATTGCTAATAATATAAGTTACCTGTCGCCTGTGGTCTCTAAAAGCAATTTGCATTAACATCGGTTGTTTGTTCGCAATGAACTCCTAAACTACTTAATCGATTTATATAAACTTTGCATACCACGTGCAGTTTGATCTAACTTAAAAGATAGAATACTTTTCAACTCAATTCATAGTCGCAATATTATTTTATTGCAAATTTTTTGTTTACTATTTTTCAGTCACAATTTTCAGTTAGCTCCTAACGATTCTAACAGATGGCGGTATCTGTTGACTGGATTGAGTAGTTTAGTATTCCAAGTTATTTACTAAAAACTTTTTAATATATAAATAGTGTTATATACTAGGATAAAATAAAAAATATATATAATTATAATTGTTTGGTTTTAATTTTTGCTTAATATCGACTGTAAAAAAACATTACGGTTTTCATGACCGATGTACTCTGACCGTTAGCCCTTAAATAGTTTACTACAATATAATATATCAAAAACAATAGTTCAGCAACGCGTGACCGGATCTGCTGGTATATGTATATTTTAAGTGTTTGACAACTTGTCTACTAGTCATGACATCGAACTTTGAAAGCGATGGATATAATTTGCGTGTGGGTATGGAATGTTCAAGATTGATCGTAATAGCCGCACGATTAGATTTCGGGTTTTGGGATTCAGGATTAAATATCCAAGATATCTTGGAAAGAGTATTCAACCGTGACACAATTCATTGTTAATTGAATAACTTTCGAATTTAACGCTAAAATGGTCTTCTCTAGCTAGAGTCACTATTTCTATCCAAATTTAAATAATTAAACATCCACAAATGTAGGAAATTTTCTCAAAAAGTGGTGCTTTTTTATTTTTTATATTTTCTTATTTAAAAGGAGGGTAAAAGGCACTTATGTCGTATCGATCCGGATATACGGTCAAAGGGAATTCGTTCTACATTTTAGTGGTATGTGGAAGAGAGGTCCTTGAAAGCCACACATTAAAGGGCCGCCGCATCCAGGTAGTATGGTTGGTATTCCAGGTAATGACGTGGTAATGTCGAAACAAAAGGAACAGACTAATACGGTTAATTCTTGCCGCTCATAAAATGTTTAAGCAAACTAATTAAAACGATACACAAACATAAGTGAAGTAAATGTTCCGTATAACAAAATAACTCACACATGACAAGTGACAAGGGTATAAAGAATATCCCATTTAACTTGTACCATATGTGACATGTTATTTGTTTTGATGATCATTGTTATGATTATTTTTTTCATTCAATATTTATATAAAATATAAATAAAGTTAATACGGCTAAATAAAGCTCAATTGTGTGATATACGTACGGTGTTAATAAATAAAATTTTATTCATACTGTTTTTTTCTGATTATTTAGCTGTTTTTGTTATCAAATTAATTGCGATGGTTCTATTTTTTCGTAAATGACGTTTGTGAAACAGAGATCACTATAAACAAATACCCGGCTGAATTTGTTATGTAGTTCTTCTATAACCAGGGCCCGTTTGGAATCCTTGTACTTGACGTATACAAATGGTCACTGATTTAAATTGGGAAATATATAATTGAAATAAAAATTATATTTTTTTTATTTTATCTATTCTCCATTATCTTTCCCTGAGTTAAGCGTGAGAAGATTTGGGTTGATTCAAATAAAATTAAAAAAATAATAATTTTAGGAGCAGTGTAAACCATCATAAGTATATATATATATAATCACTAATTTAGCATTTACTAGGTGCTTTGCTGACTTTGGATGTGAAAAAAAATATTTTGATATAAATCAAAAAAGTACAAAAATAAAATTAACCTAAATTAAAATATAAAGATTTGGCAGAATTTGTTTTTACATCTCGTTTTCCATCTACTGTCTTAATATACGAGTTAACATGTTTAATTTAATAATAATTGTTTTTCATTGTATTTATGCTAAGCGGTCACGGTTTCGAAAAGTCAGCTTCATATCTTTTCAAGGTTACCATAACCGCCAGGTAAGGTTTAAAATAATAGTAGATAGCATACTACACTACTTATCGAAAAGTTCATGTTAAATTCACCAACATTCATTCCAAGCATGGCCAGGATATTTGCCAAATCTTTTCAGTATGTCAGGAAGTTACGTATGAGGATGATGTTAGGGCGTACCTGAAGGCGACACGCACGGACAGCACACGATCTTATAAGAAATGGGGAAAGTTTGTCGCATTACCAAGTTGCAAGTTGGTGGGTAGAATAAATGTAGCATCTGTGCATGAGGAAAAATGGAAGAGCGAGGGAGATTGGTGAACGATACAATATTTAATATTGTGGTAACGAAGAACCTAAGAAGATGGAATGATATATATTTAATATTAGATTCGATATGAAAGAATGAGATACAGATGTGAATAGAATAAACGAAAAAATAATTGCTATGGAAATAATTTGGAGGTGTGATTTTAAATATAAAATATAAACTCCACAATCTGGTACCGACGAATATCTTAAGAAATGTTTTGGGAAAAGTTTATTATTATGATGATGGATGATGATCTCAGAAAATGAATATGTAAATGATTTTAAAAAGAAATTTATTGCAAAAATTTAGAAAAGTACAGTATTAAAAGTACAGTATAGATGAATATTGAAATGGGATGGCACTACTACATAAGAGCGCAGAACTATTTGGCAAAATGAAAAATGAGATAGATAGTAGTAGTTATTGTTCGTGTGTATAATAAGTGTTCGAGTGAAAAATGACAGACTGTCGTAAAAATAAAGAAGGAAATATTAAAAGTTTGGAAGAATCGACGGAATCTATGGAAGATGTGGAAGAAATATGGATATGGTTACAGATATGGAAAAATTAGAACGAATGAAAAAAGGGAGGCGGTGTAAAGAAAGAAAATTGGGAAATTTGTAAGCCCAGATAGTATACCAGTAGAAGTATGGAAGTTACTTGGAAAGGATCCATGTAAGTGTTTTTATTTCAATAAGATGTTGCAAGAAGAGGCAGCTCAGCAGGACTAGTGTGGTAGTACAGTAGTAGTAGTAGTGCTTATATCACATGTTTTTCATATATCTATACTCTAGAAGTATGAAAATATTATCGAAAAAGGACTGCCTGAGAAAAATAATATAGCTCAAAACTACTTTGGGTAAAAGAAGTAATATTCTCCGCCAATCTTGCATATATCTTATCTTGGATATCGAAATTTAAATTTAAATTTTAATTTTAAAGCCGGCTTCCGGTAACACCGGTAAATTTAGTGTTTCATCGGGCCAACTAATCAGTTATCGGATTTGTGTTACCTTTTACTGATATTTATGCCACGACGTCGGATTTACAGAAGGACGTATCCTTGAGGACGCTATTTTCTGACAACATTATTTTTGTCGGTTACGATACGGCTTTAGGTTTTGAATACGCTGAAAACGAAATTAAAATAGAGTGTTGAGTAAAATCAGCAGCAGCAAAATTGAACAAACATTCAAACTTTGAAATTTAAAGGTCCCTGACATTAAGGTCGGTACAAATTTGAAGGCCTGTGTCCACAAACAAGTTTATAACTTGAAACTATACTACAAGTGATTCTGACATAAATTGCTGCTCTAAAATAACAAAAATATAATAAAAAAATGAGACAATGGATGACAAAATTTGGCAAAATTATGCGGTGTTGCTGATGTTCTGTGAAGAACGTGTCATTGAAATAATAATAAGTTAATTTAAATAATTTTAAGACCATTGTTGAAATATTATCTTGTTAAACGTTTACTTGTTAGCACGGAAACCTAGAAAATAAAAGTAGTAAATTAACAAGAAAATACAATAACGAGGCCTTTAATTTTATTTGTACACAAAGTGACAGACAATAAGAAGTTGCCAGCAATGAATATACAAACAATATCCCTTAATCTCCAAAAATTGAATAATGTATCCATCTCAAAGTAAGTTATTAATTGTATTTTGTATTTATTATTTCAGATAATTAAATAATATTTTAAAGCAACTATTTACTGCTATAACGTTTACTTGAAAAACATTATTTTAAAATTTTATAACATATTACACATTGACTACACATTCTAAGTTCCCATATATCAGAATTGGATAGAGACTCTATCTATATTGTCAAACTACACAAAAAAATTTAATAAATACAGAGCAAAAATTCAGTAACACCTGGATTACTTATTTAAAAAACCATGTTTCCATTTCCAATTGTTCCAATTGTTCCATGTTTTACCTTTGCATTATAGAGTAACATTGAAAAAATGTGACAATCGAAAATAATGCTTGAAATTGTCTATAAACGTTTTTGAAAGAAGCTTGATAAATATTTTTCAATCTCAACTAATTTACTATTAATTCAGATATCGCTTATTAAATCAGATGTGCTTTTTAGTGTTAGTGTTAGTGTAACATATTAATTAGATTTTACTCGGTAGATATAAATATTGATCTTAATATATTTGAGTAAATATTTAATAAAACTATTACATACAACCAGGTGTACCCACCCACCTGTGTTTATATTTCGTTCGCTACTAAATTTTTATATGTTTGCTAACAAATTGAAAGAAAATGATTTCAAATGAGTTTTGTACAGAAAATATTTATATACGAAATTTATTAAAATAAATAAAATTATCTATTTATATTTACTAAAATATAAATAGCCTACATAAAATGACAGAACAGCAATTAATACGAATTCTTATAAACTTTATTGTTTCTAGTCGACAACGTGACGATTTCAGACTAAAAATGATACAAGATCCGATTTGATATAATCTGTTTTCGAAATATCATATTTCACCACGGAACCATATTGGATTTAACTGCGATATATAGTTTTGAAAACTACATACGATTCTTACGGTCTCCATCTAATATAATGTCGTCGTTCAGGACTCTCTCGGGAGATCGTCTAAGAAAGACGAAAGAAATATAAGTCTTCTATTGAGACTTCCCTAGTGAGCTAGCTTTGCTAAGAAAGTTACATTCGTCATAGTCATACTGAGGGTCAGGTTACATACTCGTATCTATGTTCCATATCACACCGGCAGCAATTTGCGATATTTGATTGCGTATAAAAGAAGTTCGGATCGTCGGATACTTCAGACGAGAAAGATTAATTCTTTGATGTTGCATAGAAACGTCATCTCTCTGTGTCTACCACATTTGTTATTGGAAATGTACCGAAAATCTATTAGAATTATTTCCTGCCGTCGATTACCTTCCGTATCACTTAGATGCATGGTTTTGTTCCCAAACAACTTTCATCTACGAACCAACCAGATTTTATAATTATAGTTTAAGAAATAATTTTAATCTTATTACTTGTGATAATTTAACAATCACAACCAAAATATAATTTATGAATAAGGGTCATATTTTATTGTCACATTTTAAATTCAAACTATTTATATCACTACAATTATTAGATTAATTGATGGTAATATTTGTTGCCTTATTGCGCTATATTAATAAAAAATTTAACATTTTAATACATAATAAAATAAATAATAGTATTTAAAAATACGTAGAGTATGTTACATGAGTAGAGAGAGTAGAGTATTTTAACATGGTTTAAAATAGAGTTCAAACTTTAAACATTTTTGTGATTTATTGTGTGTCAGTTAGAAATTGAAAAAAAATGGTCCGACTAAGCTGATAAAAATATCCAAATCAGTAAACGTAACATCTAAAGGAATAAAACCTTTGTATATATAAATATAAACGTGATTCTAATAAAAAAATGATTGAGTAAGAGTGTGTTAGACGAATTTGTATTACAATATAAAAATAATGCTAACAATTGCGCAGATATTTTGTAGACAAGAATAAAAAACGCCATGAATATCTTCGTTTCAAGACAGTCTGAATAAAAATATATTTTTCTTTTTATATCACTTGACAAGACAATCTTAATGGCTTAATTAAGCCTTCATCGAATGAGTGAATAAAATTTTTATTATATACCTTTAGGTAGGAAAAAACTACTTAACATTTATTTTTTGAAAGACTATCATGTAGTCAAATAATATATAAAGAATAATATAATTATTGAAGTCAATATCAAATTATAGAGATGATGCAATAATAACACCTCTTTCATCACATTACTGAACTGAATTGATTGAGGTCAAACTATCAATATACCATGAATTTACAGATCCATATTCAATATTGACATCAACCTTCTCTGATCGATTTTAATTGCCCCACAGTGATTCGAAGTTCACCCATATATCTTTCTGTCCCATAAAAGTTATGGTTGAGTTTAGTGACATACGCATCTACATTTTACTTATTTCGTTCAATAAATATTCACCAGATTGTGCATCATAATGTTATTTTCCTCTATAAGTTTATATTTTTGTTGTACGGTTAGAAAATAAGATATTGTGAAAGTATTTATTATGAATCCAGCTTTAAAAACAGACAATCTGCTAAAAGTTATAAGGTATTTATTATATTAATCTTATCTTCAATAGACAATAATTTTGTTATAAAAACACTTTTTCTTTCTATATTTCGTTTAGAATTAAATAATTTAATATGGTAATTGTATTGTACGGAAATGTGTCTACTGAATTAGAAAATAAAATATAAGTAAAGAGTTTTTAGATCAGAATTAACATGCAATGGCCCCAAAGACGATACACCTTACGTGCCGGCAGAGCATCGACCGCAGGAGTCTAATACATCGTGAGTAAACTTGTGTTTATTTGATTACCAAACAATGTGAAAATATAAAGACTATGGAATCATTCCACTTTTATTGTTATTAATTATCTTTTCTTGAAAAATTTTACGTTTAAATAAAATTTTAACGAAATATTATAAGAAATACAGACTCTTATAATATTTAATGAGATTCAAATGTATTGAAATTATTAAACGGAATGGTATGTTGTTACGGCTTATTTAAATTACAAAAAACAGCTTCTTATTTCTATTGCTATAAATATAAACAAAAAAAGTCATATCGAATTACTTATTCTTGTAGGAGTTTCGGAGCATTGGCCCATCTACTTAAAGCCTCCTTAAGTTCCGGAGTACTGGCAATGCCTTTAGCTTTCAAGAATGCTGGGTTACTCGTCGGTGTTATAGGGACTATAATTATTGGTTTAATTTGTGTACACGCCACTCACATTTTTGTAAGTATTTTTAAGTAGTATATTTTTTATTCAATGCACGGCGTAATAAAATAATATATTTACTGTTAACTTTATTTTAAGTATTAGATGTGATTGTTATTCTAAAATAATCCAGACATTCATTACTTTTTTAAAAAACATGTCAGTATAAACTAAAAATAATTCTACTATTGTTAACATTTTCTTTCTTTACAAAAATATAAGACTAAGTAATTGTCTACAAGACAAAAACAATTGTTGAAGAACAAAGTCGTATTATCCTACATAATAGCTGTACTTCAATTTACTATTTCGTTGTTACGAAAATTCGTAGGTGATTTAATAGATACAGTTTCTGAAATAACATCAATTACAATATAACAATGTCCTTTATATACACAAGAAAATAAATTCTCATTTTATTACAATGTTAACATTTTTAATGTATTTATTGTTATAGGTAAAAACATCGCAAGCGCTGTGTGTAGAAATTAATAAGCCTAGCTTAGGTTATGCGGATACATGTTATATAGTCTTTAAAAATGGTCCCAAACCCATGCAAAGGTTCGCTTCAATTGCCAGGTGATTTTATATAATAAAATATGGTTTTTAATTTTGGAACAGATGTGAAGTAAATTTTTATATAGATTTTAATGGACTATATTTTTTAGATTGCTAGCAGACTGGGCACTGGCCGTCACGCATCTTGGAGCTTGTTGTGTCTATGTCGTGGTTGTGGCAGAGTCTTTCAAACAAGTAATTACTACAGGTCTTTCTTGCTTCTTAGCTTAAGATTAACAAACAATTTTATTTTAGGTATCTGATGTATATGGAGGTCCCGAATGGTCAGTGACAATATTTTGCGCGATGACACTACTTGTTCTAATACCAGTTACACAAATTACTAAACTTAAATATTTAGTGCCGTTCTCAGCGTTGGCAAATTTTGTATGGCTGTCTTCTATTTGCATATCAATATATTACTGTTTGCGGAACACTCCGTCGATTTTAGAAAGGAACCTATCTACGCCTTTATCTGGTCTCGTAAATTTTATAAGGTTTGTAAACATTTTAAAATTTTAAAATCTCATTTTATCATTAAAGTTATCATATTGACGTTTTTAAAACTTTTTTTTTAAAGAAAATTCAAAAATTATTAAAGTACATTATTTTTTATGAATTCTAGTACAAGCCTGTTTGCTATGGAAGGTATAGGAGTAGTGATGCCAATAGAGAATGAAATGACGAAACCTCACCAGTTTCTGGGATGTCCGGGTGTACTGACGATAGCTATGAGCATAGTGGTCACTTTATTTACTTTAATTGGCTTTACAGGATACATGAGTTTTGGAGAAGATGTTAGGGGTAGTATTACTCTTAATTTGCCTCAAGATGAAATGTGAGTAAATGATAATTATTTGTTATTCATAGTTATTTTCCTTTAAGGTCCTTGTTTTATAACTAAATATATTTGTCTTATTCAAGTCTAGCGCAAACAGCAAAGATTTTGGTAGCATGTGTGATGATACTATCCTACGCATTAATATTCTACGTGCCACTTGATATTTTCTGGAGGAAAATTAAATACAAAATCCCGAAGAGGAATCGTCGAATGAGTATTGCTGGAATAAGGTTGGCTGGAACGCTTTTTACGGGTAATGATTTACAATATATAAATAACTACCTTTGTATTATTTCTATTTTAATAATAATGATACAATTATTATACTTTAATTTGTTGTTGCTTTATTTTATGTCTATAATACGTTATTATTATACATGTTGTGTTTTAACTTTTTTTTTCGTTCATTATTAATATTTGTGTTTTTAACAATATTTTTAAATGTATTATGTATGTTGGCTATATATTTTTTGTATTTAAGTATGTGTTGATATCATGTATTGTAAAGGTTTATACTTTAGTAGATCTTGATTTCTATCTTATAGCATATTGTGCGTTTTTATGGACAGTTTATTTATTTATTTATGTATTTATATCTCTTCCACTTTGAATCAATACCAGTAGACACTTCTTCTTCTTCTTCTTCAGCCATCTTCTCAGCCAGCCAGCCAGCTTCTTCTTATAGATGCTCACTGTAAGGTATAGGAATGGTGATCACTTGTGTATGTCAAATAGGAGTGGTAGGGCCTATTATGATACCATACTTATCTAATTAAGCCGAAGGGCTTAATTAGATAAGTATGGTATCTGTAATATAACAGAAGATATAACAGAAGATATAACATAAGATATAACAGAAGTGTAATGACATCCTTTAACTTAAAATTAAGCGATAAGGGTTATAAACACGCCCTGGTCCGAGAAGAACCAGATAACAAACTCAGCCGATTTTTATTTTATTATGATCACTCAATTTATTATGATTTCACAAACGTTAATACATTTAGTAAGAAATGTACGAACATCTAGAACCATCGCAAGCAATCCACCAATCAATCCATATCTAGCAAGACGACAAGCCACCGCAAGCAGCATCAAGCAGCGGTCCAATTTATAATATTAATCTATAAATCATTATATTATTTTGTTTCAGTGGGACTCGCTTGTGCAATTCCAAAGTTAGAACTCTTCATGGAGATAGTTGGTGCCGTATGTTTGTCTATATTAGGTATCACACTCCCTGTTATCATCGAAACTATTTTTCTATGGGAAAAAGATATGGGGCAATGGAGATGGGTATTGTGGAAAAATTTACTTCTATTATTTTTCTCTATACTTGCTTTAGTATCTGGAGCTATTTGTGCTGTGAAAACTATGTTAGAAGAGTTATAAAATTTCTGTGATCTTATAAGTTATTTAGTAATTAACGTTTGCATGTAATTGTATGCAAACTTTTGTCTTAATTAATAACGTAATTGTAATGAAATTTTTTTTAGTCTGAACATATAATTTTGGTTAATAATAATATAATATTTGAAAATTGTTAGTGCCTTCAAAGCAGTTAAAGGGAATATAAACCTTGGAGCGTTTCAAATGCAATTCAGTAAACATGGTCTATATATCTAATTATTATAGCTTGTGTAAAAGTACCAAAGAACGAAAATTTGGTATAATGCTCAATGCACGGGTAAAGAATTTACTCGAATACATGAAACATTGCCCAGGTTTTGATTGAATTCGATAAAGGCATATTCTGTTTATTTGACTAAATTGTTTACTAGACAATCAAGCGTAGAATGAAAAGAAACTAATATGTATAAATTATAAAATAATTTATTACTATACAATAACGTCTTTTAAAATATCACAATTTTAATTTTAATTTAATATTAAATGTGTATTTATAAAGAAAATTGTCATATAACTAAGGCAAATTATTTTTACTTTAATGTTCTTTATATCTTACTAAGCAATACACTCGAAGTAGATATTTGAACCCTAAACAGTAACCTTTCATTGAAAATGTAATATGCATAGTTAATTAAATAATACAATTTCTTTTATAATAGCCACATACTTCCCAATTCATACAACAAGCAACAATTCCAGATTTCCCGGACATTCATTATTATGCTCAGAATATAACTATTCAAATGCTTAAAATCTATATCGAATGTCTACAGTAAAGTGAGACGGAATGTTTAATTAATTTTCAACCTATTATCATTAAAATCAAATCAATAAAATATATAATATGAGTCGTTTTTTCTGTCATAAGTATATGTATTTGTCATACAACTAAAAATAGGTAATTTTATTTTTTATTTATAATTTAAAATGTCTTGTACTTAGGTTCTATATTAAGCTTAAAAATAGATTTATTATAAAATTATAGTCATTGTTTAATTTAACTTAATTCTTATCTAATTTGTTATTTATATTTTTTTTCATATCACTATTTACAGTGTGTTTATAGTCGCGACGACTTCTTAATTTTAAAATGGCTAGAGTACAAATTACGCATTTTTCTTATTAAATCTTTACCTATAAATATTTTAATTACAGGCTTAAGAGGTTAATTTTAATATCACCTTTTGAGCGGAGTACTCGCAATGAAAATATAATTAGCAAATAGCAGTCATATTACTATAATCACATGAACATGCTAAATTCCATATTATTATCATTAATTACACAGGCACACAAAAAAAAAAAAAACGTCATGAACCAGAGGGGAGACCCCATTATTCCTAGGTTTTTGGGATCGCTAAAACCGAATATGACAATAAAAACTAATTTTAAATGCCCGTTTTGCCGCTAGCACCCCCTTACTACCTCTTAAGGGGTGAAAATTGAAATTTTTGTAAAAAATCAAGATAGATGTGTCTTTCTACGTTTTTTGGGATGCTGAAACCGAAAATGATAACTAAAAATAAATTCATGACCACTATCACCCCCTACCATCCCTTACAGGGGGTGAAAATTTCATTTTTTTCTATAAAATCAAGACAGATGTGTATTTCTACGTTTTTTGGTATAATGAAACCGAAAATGACAACCAAAAGTGAATTTGATACCTCTTTTACTCAATACCACCCCCTAACTGCCCCTAACGGGGGGGAGGGGGTGGGGGTAGTTTCAATTTTGTATAAAATCAAGATGTATGAAGAAATTTTGACGATTTACAGTAAATGACATGTTTATCAAACTAGTTTGAAGTTACTCTTAGCTCTTATATTAGAAATTCAAATGCTTTATCGATCAGAAGTATCTGATATATATTCATGATTTAATTCTATTCTTAGCGTAACCCAGGAACAACGGCGTGGACGTAGTAGATTTCTGTTCCCTTTTGGAGTGCTGGATTAAAGTGAGTCCCCTTGCCTCTCACTATCCGGGGTGCTGAATTAAAGTGAGTCCCCTTGCCTCTCACTATTCAGCGTCTACCTGTTTCTACGATAACGAAGTCTCTTGTTGTCAAAAGTTCTTCTAAGTGGTTGCCTTTTATTGGTTCTTTTCTGTTCTGGCAAATCTCTTTTTAAATTCCAACAGTAGTCTGCTAACATATTGACATCCCATTTACCCTGATAGCGCTGTTCCATTGTCTTAAGATCCTGTCTGATGGAACCTTTCACCTTGCTCCTCACTATAGTCTCCTAAATTGGCCGAAAAATAGTAACCTTTCTATTTCGGAGGCATAGAATTAGGTTCAGCATCTTTTAAGCGTTTTACAAGACTGCCGGATGGATAACAGTATAAACAGAATTAAATAGAAAGCAAAAAAAAAAAAACAAAAACTGAAACAACTTGTTAAGAATAGGACAAAAATCATGATTCAGTCTTAGTATCATAATAACAAATATATGCATACAATAAGGTTACCATATACTTTATAATCATTTTTTCTCTCAGCATCTTGAAAAACATAGAAATTCACATATTTACGGTTCCAGCATCCTAAAAAACGTAGAAATACAAATCTATCTTGATTTTATAGAAAAATTGAAATTTTCACCCCCTGTAAGGAGTATTAGGGGGTGATAGTGGTCATAAATTTATTTTTAGTTATCATTTTCGGTTTCAGCATCCCAAGAAACGTAGAAATGCACATCTGTCTTGATTTTATAGAAAAAAATGAAATTTTCACCCCCTGTAAGGGATGGTAGGGGGTGATAGTGGTCATGAATTTATTTTTAGTTATCATTTTCGGTTTCAGCATCCCAAAAAACGTAGAAAGACACATCTATCTTGATTTTTTACAAAAAATTCAATTTTCACCCCTTAAGAGGTAGTAAGGGGGTGCTAGCGGGAAAACTGGTATTTATAATTAGTTTTTATTGTCATATTCGGTTTCAGCGATCCCAAAAACCTAGGAATAATGGGGTCTCCCCTCTGGTTCATGACGTTTTTTTTTTTTTGTGTGCCTGTGTTATCCTTATTGGCTTAATCGAAGAGCATTTTGGTAAATTGTTCTCTTTTTGTGCTCTTCGTAATCATAACTTTAAATACTTTTAACAAAAATACTTAACTTTTTTCGTCCCACTAATTTACATTGTTTTCATATAAATATCTTCTCAAATATCTAAGTAGTTAATGTGATATTCATATGTGATTCTAAATGTGGTTGTTCATGGAATTTTTCTATCATACTACGAATGGACACATAGGATCCAGCGAAAAGGGCAGTGAAAGAAAGGATCGATATAAAGATATTTTTCCATAAAATCCAGTTAAATCTGCCAAGTCCTCGGTCCCAGTTATGAACGGTGTCTACAATGGCTGGAGTGAGAAGTCCAAGACTTGATAGGAAAATGGCCCCACTCAAGTTGATAAACAGCTCCAAATCAGGAAATGCAGCGGCAATCGCAACTGTTGAAAAATTTTCTTACATTTCAATAACTTTCAATAAATAGGTATCTTCATATTCTACTATACTGACTTTTAAGCGTGAGTTATCACTCACTTTAAATATATGAGTATGAGTCTCTGTACACAGTAATAGTGTAAATAATATTTTAAGGATTATATTAACTTATAGTATCACACTTACCTGATCCAACGACAGCTGTTGTTCGAATAGTGATTTGCATGAAGTTGTGGTACTTCACAGAGAATTTGTCGTGGAGTTGGCGCCAGATCATTTCCATGGGAACGTAGAACTGCAGGCTGTATGTGAACAGGATCGCGAGCGCCATCAATATCTTAGCGCTTTGAGCTAATCTGTTAAAACAATTAAGTTACAGTGAAATCAGATCTTATCATTTCACGTCCTTAATTTAATATTATTTTTGATTTAACATTTTCATGCATTTTAAATAAATAAGTAATTATCAACTTACATGTCATCTTGGGGGAGATTTAAAGTAACACTTCCCCGTACAGCATCCCCATATTTGATGTAACCGAAGAATCCAACTATGCCGTATAAAGAGATCACGATAGTCATAGCCACGTTGAGAACCCCAGGACATCCCAAGAATTGTTGAGGTTTTGCCATCTCGTTTTCAACTGGCATCACTACTCCTATGCCTTCCATGGCAAAGATTACAGTACTAAAACAGTACAGTTTATTTCAGAATAATATTAATTACTAATTTTACTTGATAAATATAATGGATATATTTGTTTATAAATTATGCTTTCAAAATAATTTAGTGTTGAAAATTCAGATGAATTAAATAATTCGGACAATTTACCTATTATATTGATAAAACTAAATACACATATTAATAAAATAGAATACAATAAAATTATTTTATTTAATCAAGCACAATTGTTTGTATTTACTTTTATAGCCATTTTAAAAAATATGTTAAATAAATTCGTCTATATTATTTATAAACTAGCTGTGCCTACGATTTCGTTTATTATATTTACTTTTTATAACATCAGCTATCCACTATAAAAAACCTATTAAAATCGGTCCAGTCGTTTCATAGGTTAGACGAACAGACAAACAGAGATACAAATATATACTTTCATATGTATTTAGTCGAAAGAAGTTAATTTGGAATTACAAACAGACAGTACAATTTTAATTATTTGTATAGATAATATACTACCTTATGAATAGGGGCCATTGCGTAAAACTAGCAACCATTTCTCTTTCAGCTGGATTGGGCAAGTCGTCGAATATATAGTACATAGTGATTGCGAAGCAGATCACTAGAAATATGTTGGCGATAGCCGAGAATGGTACGAGCCATTTTAAATTTCGTATCTGACAGATTAGGACCAGAGGTACCAGAGTTAGAGCACAGTATGCTTCCACTGAAAGTTTGTATTCTGGATAATAAACGTCAAGCACCTGGAAATTAAATAAATAATAAAATTATATCAAGCCGATATTAGACATTAAAGTGTAAAAAATGATAAAATAAGCTTATTTTTATAAATTAATTATTTTTAAAAGATAATTAGTACAAATTTAATTTGACATAATTTAAATTTATGAAATTATTGTTAATTAAACTAACTAACTAACTAACTATCTAATTAATTAACGAATTGATTATTTAATTGACATAGGCTAGAACAATCTGTATATTATTACAATATTATAGCATTGTAAATGTTATGGAAGCTATGCCTCTGCTTAATGCTATAGTGCAGAAATATATGCTATAGCAGAATATATATATTGTTGTTAAATCTAATTTTAAAACAATATCAATACCATATTTTCATTGTGATATTCAATTTATAACAAAACAAATGATAAATATTTAAGGTTCAAATAATCCATAGACACGTCATAAAATTTTACGATAAGTGCAAGAGAGTGTTTTCTGTCTTTATGTGCGATTGAGTAAGATCGTTTAACCCAGTAACCTATGTCTCGCCTAGTCAATAATTTATTTGTGAGAGACGTGTCGTTTTAAACATGTTTCTCCAGTTGAAATTACCAGATTTAGTAGTATAAATAAAATTACTTGAATTATAAAACTACATGATAGCAAAAAGATATATATTTTTTATTTTGTTTACTTGTAATATTGTAATGGTGATTTTAGGAGTATTTCTTAACAAACTTATAAATAGAACATATATTTTTTGTATTAATAACAAATTGTATTAATTATAGGTACCTCTTTGAAATTTTCGGCAATGAATACAACATATACACAGAGGGCAGCCAGATATGTACATGTCAATGTGTAGTCTATGAATGTTCTGAAAAAAATTAAATATTTTACTAAATTATATAGAAATATTTCCATTGATACATGTTTATATGTATTCATAATAATGTCCTCTTAATAGTAATATATATATATATATATATATATATATATATATATATATATATATAAGTATTAATAATAAACTAAGCTTCCTATGAGTAAATAGTCTCTAAGCGTACTCGTATGTGTTTGACATTGGTGATTAATTGAAAACGATTTCCTGTATATAAATTATTATAACAATTAAGGATACAGTAAAATATATATTTACTTGTATTAAGCAATTTTAGAAAGATATTTAATTACTATTACCTTGCAAAATTAGCCCAAGGTCGTAATCTTTTTGGTCCAAACTCAAAAGCTGCTCCACAGGTCTCTGCGAAACCCATAGACGGTTTTTTCGCTTGTACACAAACTTCTTGAGACGTCCTGACCTAAAATTTATCAGGTTACCGTTTATTGAGTATCTCATTAGTTGTTCGTATTTTTATAACCTACTTTAAAAAAAAAACTTACCAAAACATAAACACAGTGTGTGCAAATAAAGCCAACAATTATAGTGCCCAGTGCACCGACAGCTAATCCAGCATTTTTAAACGCAGCCGGCATCGCCAGGATACCGGAGCCGAGAGATGACTTCAGTAAATGCACCAGAGAGCCAATAGTTCTGAAAATTATATCATTCATATTTAATATTTTAAAGCAGATTGTATTTCATTTAATCTAGTTTAAGTTCATAATTTGAAGTTCATTAGTTTAAAGGTAAAACGTGTTTAATGCTAATCGTGAGCCTTGAGCATCATATCACTCGTTTCCCTTGGCTCGCAATATGTACCTAGCTAGCAACGCACATGCAAACACTCTTGGGATTATGTTTTATTTATATCTACAAACCTATAATAAAATAATAATGGAGCCACGTCTAAGTGATAATATTTTTGGAACATTTTTGGAGAAAAAAAAAATTGCTTAAATGCGTTAATATCTGGAATTATCACTCAGATTTGAAATAATGTTTTGTATAACTCTATGAGTTATTAAAATATTTAAACGTATCCTTCAATAAAGTACTAATACTTTATTAATACTTTCACTGCCAGCTCCGTAGCGTGTACGGAGACGCAAGTTTCACCCCGTGTTTCACCCCAGGGCCGTAGCATGTACGGAGCAATTAAAAGTCAATTTTTTATAGTATTTAATTGGCTCAACATTTTTTTTTACTATTTTTCCGTTTATTTAAATGCCTTTATGCAAACGTTTATATGAAAAATTTAAACAGCACACAGGGTTAAATTTCTGAAAATCTGGTGGCAGCGAAAGTGTTAATACAACAAATATACATTACGCTGATTCGTTTTGACTTAAATCAATAGCCCTGTATTAATATCTTAATATTCAATTTTATAGGATACTTGATTTCAAAAATATCGTGTTAAAGGAGTCCTTTCCACAAGCTCAGTAATAGCTCTATTAGTATTTTCTTGCGACTTGCGAATGCAATTATATTAATAAATATGTATTTTATTATAATTATATAAGAGTTAAATATATATTTTTTTTATTCCACATAAAATTCATGAAAAAAAATATTTTGTTGTATTTTTTAATGTATATTACTTTGAATATTTCACATAAAACAACACTGACATAAAAACAGGTCGAAAATAATAAAAGTAAAATAAATAGCGTAAGCCCTCGTGTACATTTAATTAAAAGTGATCAATTGTTAATTAAATTTGGGAATTATATACCTGAAATACTTTTAGGGAGAGATGTTCTTTTGAAATTAGTATAATAAAAACACAAAAACAACATTTGTAATAATAAATACCTACAGGAGCTACAATGAGGAATATTAATCATGTTTATTTAAGGTTTTGCTATAAAAATATCGAGGATAAATGTTTATTTTTTAATACTCGCTTTACCTGCAACTTCAGTTGTAGTTCAGAACTACTTAGTGGAGTGCCTGGAGCATTCAAAACCGTAAAACCTCGGATTAGAGTTATAGTGAATGAATTAATATGATCGATGTGGAATATTGTTTTTTAAACTATAAATTGCAATGTTTACCCAACATTTTTTTGTGCACTCCATTTTTTTAATGTTTAAACAAATTATTATAAAAAATTTATGTTTGACCATATATTTTCACTTTAAACAGTATTTTTTTTTTATTTATATGGTAAATGTTACCTGAGTAGACATATAGGAACATTTTTCAAAGATACCTATGTGTGTATATATAGCAGTAGGGATCTCGAAAAGGTAGAAAAACGTGGAGGGGAGAGCGGAGCGACAGCTGCTGTGCACAATGGAATTTCTCGGCCAGTTTAATTATAAATAAATCTATTATGCACATTTAAAAAATAAGGTAATTAATTACGACCAATGAAAAGAAAAAAAAAATTAGTACAAAATCTGTTTATTTAAATATATTACATTGTTGTCTACATCAAATATTTTCTTCTACTTCATCTATCTGTATAATAGGAAAGTATTGGAACAACTATTTCTGCTGCACTGTAAACATGCTACACTGCAGTATAAACCACTTTTTTTGCATCCACACGCAGCTCCACATCCCTTTTTGCAATCACAAAATAACATTTGCAATAAATTATCCGGAGCAGGTAATTGATTCATTATTATTGGGATGTACATGTTATTGGAATACTTCTATCCCCAATTTTCAATAACTACGTCATTTCCTAGCCATATCTGAATTTGTAGTTACACTCTTTTAAGGTGCTCAAACGCTGCATCAGTTATTGGAGGCAGTGATGACAAAAGAACACTCGTATTTTTGGCTGTTGCTTTTATGAAAGAATTGAACCTTAATGTATTTAAATCATGAGTTTTAGACGGCGCGCCTTATAAACTCAAAATACATGCTACACCTGCTTGCAATATATTATTGGTGTCTTCATTGATATTTTCAAATACTTTTACTGAGTCGTGTAAATCAATCCGTTTCTTTTGGCAAACTTAATTTTTCCTTTATTGAAAAACGCAGAAGTTGTGTCACAACCCGTAAAGGCATGTAAAAATGGAATATGTTCTTTACAATTTGGTAATGATTTTTTTAAACATTTCGATAAAAATATCTTAACTGAATTTTTCAGCAAATTATAACAATCCGAATGATATTTTGCTGCAAGTGTCTGTAAGTCAATCCTTTTATGGATATCTCGATAATAATCAGTTTTCTGGACGGCTATAAAATTCATGATGGATTCATTTAAAGTTGGAGTGTTGATGTATGAAATCTGCCTACGCCGAGCTTTATTTAATTTTGCTTCTTTTGTTTTATCAGCTTCTTGTCCGCAAAGAAAAGTTTTTTTCCCAATTGAAGTTATTGAAATTCATGCTACTTCGAAGTTTTTTTTTCTGAGGCGATAATGAGAGATTTTCACGGACCTTATTTTTATACATTCCAATATACTTTTTATTAATATATTTTTGTCGACAACTTGAATGAGTATAAACAAATTCAGTTTGTAGATGAGGTAACAATCCATCTTGTCGTTCAGTTGAAGCAGCTTGTAAAGAGGTTATTCCTCTACTAATTTTTATTATTTCACCTAAACTTGAATCTGTTTCGGAAGGTGAACCCAGATGTATACATATTATGCAGCTATTTTCATCAGCCATGCTGTTAGCCGTTGGTTTATCCATTGTTCGAAATCTAATAAAAAACAATTAGTAATTAATTAATTGCATTTGATCCATTATTATTAGGGCCAGGAAACTCGCAGTCTTTCAAATGAGCATTCATATGCTTAACCTCAAATTTGTACAATAAAAAAATGCCAACTTCCTGGCCCTAATATTTATCATATATTTTTTTTTTATTGAATCGGATCTTTCATTTTCGATTTATTAATTATTTAATTAACTTCCAGTACAAAAACGTAGAAAAAAATTTCACTAAAAAACCAAATTTTCACTGAAACTGAACTAGCCGAGAAATTCCATTGTACATAGCAGCTGTCGCTCCGCTCTCCCCTCCACGTTTTTCTACCTATTCGAGATCCCTACTGCTATATTTATACACAGGTATCTTTGAAAAATGTTACTATATGTCTACTCAGGTAACATTTAACATATAAATAAAAAAAAACTGTTTAAAGTGAAAATATATGGTCAAACATTATTTTTTTATAATAATTTGTTTAAACAATGAAAAAATGGAGTGCACAAAAAAATTTTGGGTAAACATTGCAATTTATAGTTTAAGAAACAATATCCCACATCGATCGTATTAATTCATTCACTATAACTCTAATCCGAGGTGAAAACCTCCAGGCGCTCCACTAACTGACGAAAACAGTATTACCCTACAGAAATAACTACAATATTATTGGGAGTTTAAATACTTTGCTATATCTTTTTTAAAAGGCACTGTCTATTAAAGGCCGTGGAGATCACAGTGCGTTATTATGCACCGTTTCTTTACCTTGAATAATGTAGTTTTCCGGAGATTGAAGATTATAATACTACAACTAATACTACTACTACTATTACTGTTACTATTACTATCATAAAACAAACGAATAAAATATTTAGTTCAAGCAAGACATAAAATATGTAATGGGTACTTACGAATTAGGATGAGACACTTTTCTATGTTCAAATGGATTGTAGGCCTTTTCATTGATAACATCTTTTGAACCGAGGCTTAGAGTCGACTGGAATCCAGGATTTGCTGTTAAATTTGCTCTGTAATGTGATATTTAAAAATAAATTACATTTCTTTTAAATGTACCCATACAATTTAATTGAACATGTTAATATAAAAAAAATGATCTTTGTCTTTAAAACAAAGAAAAGCAAGAAGTTATATTTTGTTCACTAAGATAATAATTTCTTATTGAAACCTAACTTTTCTACGTACATATATTACTATACACCTTACTATACTACCAACTTTAAGAGATATTATATAAGATATAAAGATATATTATAGTATTTAAACTAATTAATAAAACATTGGTTTACTTACGTTGAATTAAAATTGTCCAAAATAATAGTTCCCTTCTTCTTATCGTGACCCATCTTGGTAAATGTTTTCTGGAAATTAAATATATAAATGAAATAAAAATATTATCTTACATTTAAATGATCACTACAGAATTCTTTGCTTGCTTTTAATAAAATACACCTAACGGTAAAATACCATTATATTATTATAAATAACATATAATTAGATAAGATTATTAAGTTCATATTCATATCAATGTACATCTGGTGAATTATAGATTATATTCCAATTACCATAGCAGGAATACATTAAAATAATATTGGAATCCAGATCTTGTACCGTACAAATTTTAATATGTAGATGATTTAGAGTATATATTACAGGAACGTTAAAACCATACCTAAATTACGACTAAATTTGATGATTAGCGAAAGAACAACCATTCCAATACTGAACCGTTACCTGTTCTTAACTTGGTCAAGGCTGTATAAGCGACAATTATTTCTATTTTTTCTGTCTTTTTGCTTTTAAAACAAATTATTGCTCATTTGACTAAATCAATCCGATTAGAGATTCTTTGAAACTATTCACTTTGCCATAATTACATGATAAGTAGGTATATAATGATCTCAAACAATTATATCATCTAATGGTACTTTTCCAATGACTACAAATAAAACCCACTGCTGATAAAAACATGAAGTATGTCAAAGGCGAAAGGGTAAACCAATATTATTTTATATAAAGGTGAGAATTATGTATAGAGGCAAACTGGTGTATGAATAATTAACGTCTATTAAGTTAATTTATCTATAATTCAATCTAAATCTAATTACAATAATACTATTTTTGTAGATTAGCTTATGCCCGCGGTTTCGCAAGCGCTATTTCGACATCGGTAGATCCAAATTTTGTCTACCACGTCACTCATAATGCGCTTGCTCCAGCTAACATCAAAAAAATTGTTTTGCGCTGGATCACACTGGTTTAGACTCCCGCACTCACTTTCTTATAATTGTAACGTTTAAAATATATATAAAAGTGTTTAGTACAAAAGGCAGTTTTATTAACTACAAATTTCATAAGCGATAAAAGAATAAATATTGATGGAAATCAGTAAGTTAATGCACCATTTGCATTGGATATAAATTATCAAATTTTATTGTAAAGTTTTATTATTATCTGATTATTAGTATCTGAGTGACAAAGTAACAAATCATAAAAATTCGTATTTCATATATTAGTAAGAAATACGATTTTTTATAATATATATTAATAGTATATAGTATAACAATGGAAATAAGTTTAGATAGGAGTTGTAAGCGACTACTTTTTTTTAACAAAGATACTATTTAAACAAAAGAAAACAACAGAGTTGTAAATTAATATCATGATAATAAACTGATATGTTTTTATCGTTAAATAATCTTATAAATATAATTTAAAATTATATTTTTCGGGGAATAAACTAGTATTAACTATTTTGAATATACAAATATTTAATAATAAAACCTACAAGAAATATTTTCACTTGACTATTTTGTAATAAATTTTATTAAAAGTTTCAACAAATTTTGTATCTATTATTTTTGCCGAAATAAAGCTACATTTAATTCAATTAATTTCAGAAGACTTTGAGACTTAGGGATTTTTCTGTAATCGAGAGGATAGAAGCTGGTGTATAGTATCTAAACGTAATACTAGGATTATTATAAAAACCACACAAATATCCTTTTCAAATAATTGGATATTTAGGAAAAAATATCATTTTCATTGCAAAAATCCTTAATCTACACCGAAAATGTCGAGTGTTACTTAAACAACAAAAAAATCCGACACTCTTAAATTCACCAATATTTAATTTTAATTCCATCGCCAAAGTCCATTATTTTGACTACGAAAGTAATTATAGTTATTATTACGTTTTAGTACAATACATACACACGCGCACATATATACATATATGTGTGTGTATCTTTCAAATATATTTGAAAGAAAAACATATAGGTATATCTTAATAAAAAGCGCTGCATTCGCGTCGTGGGAACAAAGACCAAATAATGCCGGTAAGGTCACTTTAACTGGAATTACGATTTTTAAATTATCTCTCATACAACCGCTGGGTGTGTCTTTAGTTATTTAAGACACACCAAAGTTTAACTGTCTGCGTGACCTATATCATATTTTAAATATAGTAAACGAAAATCTAAATTTATAAAAACGAACCAATATTTTGTAAAAAGAATCTTCTCGTTCTAAGAATTTTTTTGTTATTTTAAATAATTATTTTATAAAGAACTTCACAGACTGTCAATCAAACAGTCTAATAATAACTTAAACATACAAATTCAGAAATTTGCTCTTATTCTCTTTAAATTATTATAATGTGCCAAAAATTATAATTTTATTATTTTTAGTTTTAAGATTCTAATCAACGTCATAACATGTTACATTAATTGTGATGTGTTAATGTAATGATAAATGATAAGATTAATTATATGTATAACATAATAAAGCTGAAGCGTTTGTTTGTTTGAACGTGAAATAACTACTTGATTTTTTTATGTATAGCTCATACATTAAGAAAGCTTATAGGCTATATAATATATAAAATATTCCAAATATACAAGTGGTTTTAAAATAATATTTCGAGCAAGCTCGAACGCGGTGGTCCATGCAGACATTCTTAAAAACACCTAGTTATACCTCATTTTTAAAATGTAAGAAAAATTATAAAATTTTTCTTACAGTTCAAAAATGAGTTTTAAATTATTAAAATGAATACTATAATAATTCTTACCGCCTTACATTGATAGTAATCACATTATACTAGAAATAATTTAATGAGACCATTACAATAATGTTATGTTATAAATATAATTCTAAATATTGATTTTAATTAAAATAACACATCCAGAAATTTTATATCTTTTAAACTGTCTCGGGTCCAGATGACTTGCCGTTTTCGGTGAGCCTCGTCAACTTACTTTTTACTTAACAACCGGTTGCAGAACGCGATCAATGGATATTCAAAAAATACTGACGAAACTTCATTACGCAAAGATAATATAACGTCATGAATTATTAATGATAACTATGAAATAATCATTGTTCTTAAATATAAAATGATAATGTTGACCGATACTGTAACAACAGATAAAGAGTATAAAATATTAATAATCAGCATTTGATAAGTATAATTCAAATGTAATATAACTTTTCTAACACTTCAATTAAACCGAAGTTCAAAATTTTACGTATTCCGATATGTCCATATATTATTATATATTATAGGATTTATATTAACTAATTTTGGTAGCAGTGAAAATTTAAAGAACTAGAAGAAAAACAACTTATCTAAGTCTATCTAACTAAGAACTTATCCGCAATAAAAAATTGCGTTAGTTCCATTTAACTTAAAACTTTATTATCAAGAACTAATTGTTGTTTAAACATGTAATAATCTTATAATAGTTGGCTTCTACTTAACATAACACCTATTTGAAGAAAAGTAAGCACTTTTCTTCAAATAGGTGTTATGTTATGTTTATATCAAAGTAATGCAAATGCTCATAACTATAACATTAAAATATTTTTTTTGTCAATACGACGTTATATTATTCACTTTCCATTGTGTGCATTTTATTATTAATATGATTAAAGTAGGTAATTTTTTTTTATGTCCTTTCTATCTGTAATAAACTAAATCTCGGTGGCAGTTGCCATAACAGGAATACGGATATTGTACATTCAATCGAAGTGCGATTGCTATGTGACCGGAAACAATAAAGCGGTATAAAATGCGGCTACTGTTTTAAAATTATATATATTTACGAAATAAAATGATTCAGCAACGAAATTACTGTAAACTATGAGTAAGATATTTTGAATGGAATGTTCATGTATGTATGTATGTATGTTTGTGTTCATAACATTTTATCCTCAGAGTACTGGTTAAAAATAACTTCCGAACGTCAGTCAGTGTGAATATTGTATTTTTTTGTATTGATTTTTTAATATCTCGATTTGCTGGTGCAGAGCTATAAAAATATAGTTATTGGCTATAAGTTCATTTATAAAAATTTACAAGTTTTACAAGGTAAAATAAGATTTTATTGATCCTTATTGATTTTTTTTGGCTACTTGCGAATAATGATGGACTAATAATAAGCTGATGAAAGCTATCTGATCCGGAATCTGGAATCTCTACGACGCTTTGTTTAGACATGTCACTTAGCTTTCCGATATAAAATTTAAACAAAGACAAACTATATATAGATAAGTTTCTATTTTAAAATAACATTTCTCTACAAAATAAAATTAAACTTACAATATTCCGTCAGACGTCAGATGCTGTCACTGTGCGACCTAGTTTAACAATTTTTCAAGCATACCACGCCGTATTTAACTACAATACATGAGAAAACTCCAATAGA
The DNA here is from genome assembly GCA_918358695.1 of Melinaea menophilus ssp. n. AW-2005. Taxonomy (NCBI): domain Eukaryota; kingdom Metazoa; phylum Arthropoda; class Insecta; order Lepidoptera; family Nymphalidae; genus Melinaea; species Melinaea menophilus. The sequence continues at coordinate 6,755,106 of OU911055.1, read as the reverse complement.
TAACATAAATTTTAATCAATCATAATGATCACGTACCAGACTTTTTATAAGGTCACGTTTCGGATCACGTTTCCGATGTAAGAAATGTTCTGATCGTGTATAAACTCTCAACAGAATTATACCAAAAAACAAGTTTTATTTTAGTAAATTAAATCAATTTGCTCTTTTTTTAATATTATTAATGTGGATTTAACAATATTAAAAAAAAAAAAAAACCTGACCCGTATTCTTGTTTAGTAAAGAATGCTAATATTATAGATATAATAAAGTTCAGTTTTAGTTTGTTGTCTGTAATAAATATGATGACTATTGAATTAAGAATATAGTCAGAGTCAAGCTGTGTCAGCGAGGTGGAGGTCGGAGATATTTATGCGTGAGGCGTAAAGGTCTCTTGACTTTCAAGGTGAAACTATTTAATAACTTGTTCCTTGGCGGGTTCGGGGAAACCTATTGGTATGGACTTTTTTAACATTGGGATACAGTTATTTGTATGTATGTTTCCCTCTATATAAATTAACCATTACGATGAGAAATGTTTTGTTTATTTCTTTGGAATCAATAAACTTTGAAATCGCTGAATGAATTTCAATAATTTTTTTACCATTAGAAAGTTATGTTATGATCGATAATACGTCTAACACAGACTTTTTGTATGAAATATTATTATTTCATTGTGAGATTTGACATATGTTGACATATGTGCTCAGCTGCTATTATGTAATTCCGCTTTTGTATACAATATAGAACGCTATAAACAATTTTAGGAGAATTTACTGTGTTTTTCCACGAGTCAGATAAATTAGTTCAAATATTAAACTAGTAACATATTCTAATCCCAATAGTTTACATGAAATTCCCTTAATCGGTTGAAATAGACGACAAAATATTAAAACTCATTAAACAAACACAATTATAGTGAGTTAATTTTTTATCTTGAAAAAACATTTTTGCAATTGATCTAATTAAAAATTTTGTAAGTATTAAAAGTTTCAACCATGTATTATTTTAAAGTCATCCGAAATAAACAAATATATAAATCTGTACTTACATTTCTATCTACAACTCTAATTTAAAAGTGTGAAAACGAAGAATAAATTAAACCAAATCAAAGTATTTAATTACTAAACTAGAAGTGATTGCAAGAATTGTCGCGCTACTTTTTATAAGGGATAATCGTTGAACGTGTCACTAATGAAGATATGGTAGTACCGGCTGACTCTGATCACACACAGATACCTTTTTTACATACTCGTATCATACATTTGCATTGCCACACGTTCTGATTATAAATTTAAAATAACTGATCTAAATATTAAAAAGAAAGAAACAGAAATATTTTTGTAGAACGCATTCCTTAAAATTATGCACATTTTTTCTTATTTTATTTCTGTTATTATGATATTTTGACTATACATTCTCCTAGAAATTATCTAGCAAATATATAAAAAGATCAGGCGTGTAGTTACAGAGATGTGTTTAAACAAACAAAAATATTCTTTATATTTATAATATACTCTATATATTATAGTAATTCAAAGTTAATAGAGTATTTTTATAAAAAAAAATATCTGTATTGTAAATTGAGTGTATTAGTTGAAAACTATATTCTCTTAATTTGGCATAGTTTTTAATATACATAAAATAAATGCAATAGTTTGGTTTAATAACATATAATAATGAATGAAATGTACGAGCAACCGTTGTTGCTACATTAAACATCTGACTAATATTACTTATATGACTTATAAAGTACTTGAATAATTAAGGTTAAGTATTTAAACAATGTATCACTTTTATTTAGATTGTTTAGAATTACCAAAATCTTATGGCTTTAATGTAATTGTATATTATAACAAGCCCAAGGCTTCTAAACGCTAGCTGAATACATTATTAATAGTATCAGGAGTATAACAAGAAGTAATTTGATTTAACTACCAGTTCAAGTGTATTTACTGTTAAATAAATTACGTGTATCTAAAGATAAACATTTTGAAAGTGTTATTCACTGTTGAATGGAGGTCATCCAGTATTTTTACCTTCGTGACCCGTGAGCAACTACATGTATCATATACCGGAAAAGAAAAATCTTTTTACAAAAAACGTTACGTTTTTATTTTATAGCTCTTTATAATCTCATTGAGCTAAAGGAAAACACGGAATAGGTTTTTATAATTAACTTTTTTCTTTGCGGTCGGGTAACATTGACACCTGCTTTGTGTTTCACTATACATTACATATTAAGAATTAATTATCTATTACCATACATAATATAACATTACGTTTAAAAAATGTTTGTATTCTTGATGATAAATGTTTGTTACTAAAGATCCACCATGACGTTTGGAAAAATGACGACCTGAAGATCGTAATATCGGAGATAGAATGTGAAATTCATTTGAATATTGTACATACAAAATCTTATTTGAATCTAGCAGTGAATTAACTTATTATAAAAAAGCATATTATATTATATAAAATACAAAGTAATATCACATTCAGACAATAAATTTATGTTTAATTAAGCAATAAATCATAAAAAATATGCAATAAATATCGTCGTAACTTCAATGTTATAATTATATTGCAATAAAAGTAGTTTGAACTTTAAAAAACAACAACAGTCAGTATAGTTATTTATTTTAAATGTTATATAATTTATTTTAAATATAATAATATCAGGAAATACTCATGTCAATAAAGTTCTGTGATTTGAAAGACTTAGAGGCGTTGAAGAGCTCATATTTTTCCGGGATTAAAAGTTATTTATTTATAATAAATGGATGGATGGATGAATTATTAATGACGTAATAATATTATGTGAGATGTGAAGTGCTTTTTTAATAATTAATATCAGTTTGCGACATGGCATTGAATTTTAAATTAATAGTTATTTAGTATCTTCTATATATTACTGTATCGTAAAAACGTAGATCTTAAACAAAAAAAATATTTAAATTTTTCATCTAACGTTCAGAAAGAAGAGCAAAAGTGAAAAAGTAAACATGTATTTCTTTAATAGTGGACGTGGACGGAACTAAATTACTAAGCACTTTATGTAAGCTTTTCTTTTCTATTATTTACCCGGTAAGAACACTTTTAACTAAATTGTACGTAATCCGAAAACAAACGATAATAGAGAAAGCAAAATGAATAAAAGAATCTGCACTTGCGAAATATATTTCGCATTTTTGTAGCTAGTTTTTAGAAATTACTTCACACTTATTACGTTATTCTTGGTCAGTTATACTTATTGAGTACGAAAAAAATCCCACAACGTTCCTCTTAGGCAATAAGTGTAACAGATAGTTTTAGGTAGCCTTAAAAATGGCGGCATCCTCTTTGCCATCTGGGAGTCTTACGTAATAGTCCCGGTGATCACCTTCTACGATGAGGAATTCTTAAATTATTTTTGCCAATTTATTTTAAAAATTACATTATTTTTTGTTTTTACTAATATTTTTTTCTTGTTACTTCGAAAATTATCGTAAATATTTTATCGAACATCACACACGAGAAAGTCAGGACGTGCTTAAAACTATCTACGTTTGTACAAGTAATAAAAACTTTTAATTTATTAGCTATCAAATTAATGTACTTTCAAAAAATTACTGAAAGAGTCATATTAATTTACCAGTTTCAACTTTTATCCACTTATATTTTGGGGATCGTTTACTTTTCGTTCAGGAAAAAGAAGAAAAAGTAAAAAAAAATATTATATACTCGTATATGTAACATGCTGGACTACGTTACAATTTGAACTGTTGAGGCCGCCGTGCCGACATGCTGCGAGCTCATGAAGGACCTCGAATGGGTTCGAAAGTAGTCAGACAAATTCTTATTTAGCTAACGTGAATACAACCGGTATATGTACATACATACCTACATATAACTTCAAATATTCAAAAGGTAATTTATTTCTGTTCTTGTTATTACATGAAAACAACATTAAATACCTAAAAGGTGTTTCCGTATTTCGTGACTTATATACTGACAAAAGCATGTGTATATTTATTTCAGTATTATCTTACCGACACAAATGATTCACAACTTCTTAACTCAAAGGCATTGACTTTAAAATATTTGTTTCCATATCCTTGAATTTTTATCTATATAATGAATGCTTCGATTAATAATTCTTACTTAATACCTAAACATTCTATAAAAAAGATTGTTTATTTATATTATTTTAATGCATTTATAAAAAATAACTGGTTTATATTTAAAATTTTAAACATGTGACATCAACACGTGTTGTAATAAAATATAGATTTAGAATACTAAAGATTATCGAATACTTCTAATTTCGTTCTGTTTATTTTATTTTTGTTTAAATTTTATGAGTTATTAGTTATACAGTTATTGAAGAAATTAGTTATTATAAAAGTTTCAAAGAACCAATCTAAGTTTGATTTCAATTGCGTATTATACATAGATCCATTATAAATAAATAAAATAAAAATAAAAGGCTAAAATAAAAAAAAATACATTATCGAATAAAAAGATTGAGAAATAAAACATATATAAAAGTTATTTTTAGATACATTACAAAATATGTAACCTTCATCTTAATTACCTTCTGTTTTATTTGTATTGCATAATTCATAATAAACTAGTCGATTTCAACTTTTTAAATACTTTTATTAAATTCTTTATGATATTTTGCTGAATGATAAAAGATGATGATGATGATAATGAATGATGAATGAATAAATGACGAAAGAATAAATAACTAATATCCGTTTTTATGTCCCGTTCCCTTTATTTCTGTAAACCAAATTATTAAAATATTGCACTTTTATATAATCTAATTTTACGTTAACCAGGAATTTAATTCCAAAGTTTATTAAACGAAGTATCGCTAACCGCTATCGGTCGATTACATCGATGCAGTAAATACGTTTTATTTTATCTCTAGATACTTGTCGTTTCTCGTTGACCCGATTTTCAATTACAAGTACTTATATTTTGTTTAATTATATGTATGTGAATGAAAATGAACATTGAAAATATTTACATTGGCAGGATTAGTCATTTTTATTTATTTTAAGATTATTTTAACGATTTCTTTATAATCAAATAATGAATTCAGAATATGTTCCTAGTTTTTTTTCTATTTGGATATAATAATAATAAAAAAGTGCTACTGTTTTTTGATTGTATATATATTTGTTATCTTTAAGACTACACTAAGTATTACATTCTTTATTGCAAGGTTATCTCTTTAGTAGATTGTATTAAACACAACAAATTTCTAGTTTAAATACTTTACACTATTTACTTTACAATTTATCTTTTAATAAGTGATGTCTCAGCAAACTTGTTGGAGAATTTTCATTGAGACTGGGATTAGAGATAATCTATCAACAATTGTATTTTTAATTAGGTCATGTCGCATCACTTGTATGTGAGTGTTTTTATGATTTCATGTTTACACTTTTGTGTATTTTTACCACACTCAAAAAAGATGGGGACACGAAATTTAACATATATATAGAAGTATTGGGATGTCAGTATATTGCATCATAGAATTCCAAGCTGAAAAACCGATTTGAGGGCAATATAATAGTCTTATAATTTTAATCATCTGTTGTATCAAGTTTCTATCCTGATTTGTTTTATAATTTTATGTCGTTGCTAATAAGGCAATAGAAATAATTATTGTTCTTCAATAGCCGTTGCTTTGATTTTAACAAAAAGTAGTTTTAAATATAATATTTTTGGCATTAAACGTATATTTTATTCATTTATACAATTACACTTTGTAATAAGTTATCTGAATTACAATTTAAGTAATCGCCAGAGTAATTGTGCCATATAACGACCTTCGCATATTCAGACGGACGAGTAACATACAAACCTTAAACTGAATGTTAGATAATAAAAATTTATAAGTAAAATATATTATAAATATTTAAGTACTTTTTTTGGCGGGAATACTGCTTATAATTTTTATTATTTACACAAACACTGGTTATATTAAAAGCATAATATAAAAATTAAGTATTATCTTACTGGAAAAAATATCGGATAGACGTTTGATTCATAAAACTTAATAACGAGCTGTAGCGAACTTATAAGTCCTGTATTCAAACATGTGGTCAGTTAATGACAGTTTGTAATCACTTGGCTGGTAGCACATAAAACTAATGATGTATTGTTATAGAAGGATTGACGTCTTAATATTTAGTTATATATTAGATTTTACTTTGACAATTTTAGAAGTTAGATACAATAAAATGACATGAAAATAAAATCTCTACAAGTAATAAAAACCGTGACAAAATATTTTTACTTTTAATGTAAATATTACGTACGTAGAAGTTTTTTTATTTTTCTTTTGTAGTGTAGTAGTATCTGAAGATAGGTTATATAAGATTTTTAATGCCTTAATTGCAGGCACGCATGCAGGTAAAAAAAAAAACTCTTCTTGGGCTAAAACTGCTACAATACTGCTATAGCCCAAGAAGTTTTTTACTACTAGAGACTACAAATGTTCAGTTTTTGCATATCTAAATGTATTATTCATTGAGGTGGAAGCGGACGTAAAGTCCCTGATAAAAACTGTTCTCCAAACAAAATTATCAGCCTACACTTACTTCACTGTTCGTTCCATAGTTAAATAAATAACAAAATTGTTAGCTTTATTATGACTAAATAACTCATCGAGTCATCTACGCGATACATTTCATATTTTATTTCAAAACACACCCACATTAGACGCCATTAGTACCACGTTTCTAAACTTGCTAAACCCGATTTTATATAAATACTTGAATGTCAATAAAAGAAAATAAACAATTTTTATTATGTAACATAAAATATATTAGATATAATTTATTTTATTGAACAGGTTTATTATTAATGTCCTTTTTTTCATTTATAACACCTTCAGACGTGACTTATTAATTTAGACAGTTCATACGTTTTGATGATATTGATCTTTATGTCGTGAGGTTGCTAAACCACAAGTAAATAACAGAAACATATGCAAAGTACACATTCATGTCGGGATTTTTTGAATATAATAAGATTCAAGCAAATAGTGTTTTCTCGTATTTGATTATATTTTTGTATATATTTTGTTACATGTTTTTATTTAACTATCAATTGCTCCCGACATCCACCCAACATCGACACCGATCTTTGCGAGAAAATCTTACATTTAAACAGGACATTATAGTAGGTCAGACAATTTTTGAAAAAAGATTTTTTTAATGACTACAAACGTACAAACTTTATCTCTCAATATAAGCAAAGATAAGAAATAATTTTATACCAGCAAAATATAACAGTTTCGTCACGTATGCGTGCGCACAGAACCTTGACGGTAAATGACAAACGAGATTTATGCAATGCGTGAATCACGCGCTGATACGTATAAGTACTCTGTACCTTCCAATTTATCTAAAAATTGGACGAATACCTTTTTTTTATTTTTTATCCCATCAATTACATGTTATATTATTATTATGTAATATTTAATGTTTTTTTGTCTTAGGTAGTTAAAGAATGAGAGAAAGTTTCTAGAACTTATTTATAATGGATTCTCCATTGTTTATGATGTAATAAAAGATTTTCCTTTTATAACATTGAGGTCATAAGTATTGACCACGCAGGCCATGTCGAAATGGGTGAAAGTATCTCAGTACCCTTTGTATAAAGAAATAGAATTGCGTCAGATACATGTACAATCATTATACATAGTACATTAGTTTATGCCTAATGTGCTTTTAATTTATTTTAACAGACATCCAAGCAAACTCACATAAGAAGCGGATATTGGATGTTCCTCAAATTTGTATACCTCGTATTCTTTACCTACTTATAGAATAATACTTTAAAATAAATAAATAGAATATGGTTAAACAAATAATCAGATTTTAACATCACAAATATATATATATATCAAAATTGTCTACTTAAGCTAGCTGTCATCATTGCAAATGTTTTGAATTTATGTAACAATATATAAAATATGTCGAGAACGTAATACTTTTTATTTCGTATATAATTATACTAGTGACAAAACTTTTTTTAAACTAAAACTCTTAAGTCACTATATTTAATAACCACTGAGGTATATTTATAACTTAATGCAACCGAGTGTTGATTTACGATGAAGTATCAAAAATAATGTTTACTTTACTTAATTTTACAACCACTTCAATGATAATAATATTTTCAGATTAATTTGTTCTAAAACACAAGTTATTTGTAGAAATATAAAAAAAATAACAATCATAAAAAAGGATGTATGTTTTATTATTATAAGAGTCGTAATTTATGAAATTACATTATCTCTGTTCTAAACACGTGGACTATCTTTAAGAGCTTCATGCTATAAAGCTTTGAATATGAAATAATACGCTTTTCGTGTTTTAACTTAATTTAACTTAGTTTTAACTTACTTCTCCTAAATCTTATTTGAGAAACGACCTAAATGTATATTTTATACAATTTCACAGAATTCCTCTTATATATTACTTTATATCGTTTTGTACTTCTATACTCAACCAATTTTAATTGCATTTTTTTTCCATAAATAGTATAAGATATCCCAGTTTCCAAAGTATTTTATTCTATGTAAACATTATACATTTACCCTAACGTTGAGGGTTGGTTTCAGTAAGTCAAAATAAATCTTTTTGTACACATTATATATACAAGTTGTCACATATATATACTATTATATATTAAGTTAAATGAGTAAATAATATGAAAATTATTTAATAATATATCTAGGTCTTGCATTATATAATTTTGCAAATTAGGTTTGACCGATATAGTATTAATATTTATCCAATTAAGTGTCAAGTACTTAACGTGTTTCATGTATTGAATAAAATTAACCTCTGTTTAATAGGAACTGAGAGAATAAATTATTAATAATATTAAATTGCTAACAACAATCTAATCTAGTGTACAAGGAGATAAGTATGTTTAATTTTAAAAGTAATAGCTTGTACGAGTCTGTGAATTTAAATAATAATAAAAAATATAACATTTGTAGGTCGCAACGGGATTTACTAAAACTGTTTAATCGTAAGTATAAAGCTCTAAGCAATTGATACATGAATCACCAAATTACCAAACAATCAAATAAACCGTTACTCCAATCATTGTAGCATTGCAGTTATTGCTTATAGAACAATTATTATTATATTTAATTTGATTAATAATGAAAAAAAATAATCTCTTTGATTAAACTTAATGTTTTTTATTTCACAGCTTACACATAGCGTATATTTTATTTAAAGTAGTCCAAATTGTATTAATTTTATTAAGACGAAACCACCATTAAAAAGAGAGAGAGAGAGCGAGAGAGAGAGAGAGAGAGAGGGGGAGAGAGAGTGATAGAAGACACAGACCACAATAAATATAAATATTAATAGTTACTCTAAAGTATTCATAAATATCAAATAATGTTGAATCACAATTAATATTACTAAAAAAGATTTAACGAAAGTAAAATGAAAATAATATACTTTTGTATTAAAAAAGTTTCTACTTTATCACGAGAGATATTAAAATATATAAAAATTAACCATTAAAATAATAAAATTTTTACATTTATTCTAACATTTTAATGTTATTTGGTAGCTGCAATACTATATCATACCGACTCAATGAAACAAAATATATTTTCTGAATATTTCTGCGTCTGTAACATACAGACAGAAAATGTAGTGTCCATGAAGCATATTATCGCGTTTTAAGATGTCGCTAGTAACATCCTTCAGGCAGAGGTTAGAGTAGTTGTTTTAAATAAAAATTTAAATATATTTTTCTTATAAGGACGACTAAACGAAAATGAATAAATTAAAAACAGATAAATAATATTTAACCATACATTACTGCCAAAATTACCTTATATATAAGTTGTATTTCGCCCAGATTCATCTCATTAATAATAAATTTAATATATTTTTTATTATTTATAAAATAAAATACATGGTTTTAATGTATATATTAATTATGTATGTCTATTAAAATAATAACAACACTGTCTGAACGTTTTTATTAAGGCCAAATATTTACCGCTATAATATTTATAAATAAGAAGGTATCATTGTACAATAATTGCATTAAATAATCAATATTCTAGAACTATCACTTAAGAAAGCAATATCTGAATAATTGAATTGAATTAATGTTAATAATAATAACTCGATGAATAACTTAACAATCGAATTTAAACCATAATTATATTTGAAACAATAGAATAAGAAAACAATAGATAATCAACAAAAAAATAATACCCACAAATAACCTAATTATAAAAAAATATATATACAATTATACAACTTACTTATTATACTGTTATCCGATACTATCTCAACATCACTCGCGATAATCAGAACGATTTATTTTACGTGTAACCCGCACACTCGGTGATTGTACACTGCTGTGGGTAAAATTGCGCGGACGCAGGACCTTGTGCTATTCATTTATTAGCCAACCCTTTACCATCTAAGATCAAGCATAGCTCGAGTAGGAGTGGTTTTATCCGGTCTTATTAATATATTGAGAGTTTTGTTTATAAAAAACAAATATCAAATATATTTATTGTATTGTTCGTTTTTATGGTTTTTTGTTAACCCAAAATTGTATTTATGTATGTAAAAAATTTACGAAAATATTTAAGATTTTATTTGTCACTCATTAGTGGGTCTGAGTTATTTCACCTCCCGGATGTTTAATATTGTTACGTTCAGGGTCATCTTAAGTGTGAAGTTAAACATCGAAAAATAGTCTTTATAATCTAATAATCGTAATAATTTAAGCGGCGAATGTGTTGATAGAATATCAGTAAAGGTAAATAAATGACTGTAATAGAATTATTGTCATTACATTTTTTCAATAAAATATTTAATCTTTGATATAACTTACAATAAGTTATAAGTCTTTATTGTCACTGAAATAATCGAAATATCAATCTACATTAGGAATATTAAAATTAGATTCGCTAAATTACTTGTAATCTTGGGCACTCGATACTAAATCATTACTTTAATTAAATTCAAATACTACACTTTTTTGAGTTGTTTTGACTTGTTTGCACGTCCTTACGTGAACAACTCAAAAAAGTTTCATTGTAATAGGATTAAAGGTTTAGTTAGGCGTTTGGGACGGACACAATTTTATGTATATATCAATTATCAGCTTTTATTTGTTTAAATCCAAAACTTTATTCACTTAAACCCACGTGACACTCGCGTGAGCTCATGTCATTCACTCAACATTCAGGTCATGGTTTCTAGAGTTGACTTTTTATGGTACATAATCCGTTAGCTTCGTTCGTATAATCGATATCCGATTATAGTTATGAATATTTATAAGGAAGGTTATACCGGTATTTATAAAATGTAAGGATACAAACTAAAAATAATAATATAAACAAACATTAATGTTGCAAAAAAAATACTAATTAACTGCATATCATAAATAAATAATGTATTATAATTGCACAGGTGAAAAAGTCTCTGTTCAATCGTAAAGAATGTTTTTAAACTTTGATTAAGATTTGCAGATTCATTCTTTAATGTGATTACAAGCACTTAGATAAGCTATTTGGTTTTTGTGAATAAAAAAAAGTATACAATTTAAAAAGAAAAACGAACTAACTTCTTTGATTAAAAAGAAGTTTTTAGAAACGCCTCAAGTTTTTTATCACTTAAACATTAATGACCTTGTTAACATTTTAAAATTGTTGTATATATATATATATATATATATATATATATATATATATATATATATATATATATATATATATATATATGTATTTTAGGAGTGTTCATTGACTTTTACAATATTATCCATTCGAACGTGAATTTGTTTGTTTTTTACACTTCTTGACTAGACAACCATCTTCTATAAATTATTAAATTTACACTATATCGAGGATACGGAACATTAGAATACATCTTTTATTCTTTGATGTGATTGAAAAATATGAGGCATAACAAGACTGAATTTTTTATGTATATAGCTTGAGTAAAATCGCTGATATAATATATTTCACTACTAATGTTAAAATGCATATTGACTAGATCACTTCCCTCGCCTCCTTCTGTCCTATTGATTATGTATATAGCATCTCAACCCCACCAACCCCTCGGGCATATAAGTTGAGCCGCTATACATGTGGTCCAGGTTTACCCCGGTCACATGGATCCTTGGTACGGCAGATCTGACCTCGTCCGTCGTCGTCCGACAACGGCACTATAAGATTAGTAAGCTTGCAAGGCTATCGGTCATAGACAAGTCCAATCGCGACCACCCAGCTACCTTTTCTCCATGAAAGGTTCCGGAGCTGTAAGGCACGCTCACTTCCCGTGTGATTTCTCGCACTAGAAATAACTTGCTGAGAACGTCAGAGAGACTAACTACCAGTTTCCAGCTGGTGCCGGAGCTGTAAGGCACGCTCACTTCCCGACAAGCAGTCAGGCCGCAAGCCTACCCTACAATACAGTCGGGTGACCGGATAGATGCTAGCACATCCATCTAACCTCTAAGCAGGGGGCTACCCGAATTGCAGTGACCCCCGAAGGGATCTCTGCTTATCGACCGTTCCAAGCCCCGAAGTAAAAGACCGCAGCAGCCCTTCGCCTTAGGCTGGTCAATCACCTCTAGCTGCGCACGAGATCCGACGAGCCCCCGACAACTGTGGGAACCCAGACGAACAGCGCCGAACCTCTACAGCTAACCACATTACCATTACGAATCCAACACCAAAACTGGTAACCTGGCAGTTTACACGCGCAAGCGCATGTGTCGCTGCCGGAGGGCTTAGGTACCGGGGTCCCGTAGTACCCTGATCTTAGCAGCTGACCCGTAGTTCAGCTGCAAACTATCTACCGCCGGGTGATTGACTAGATCAGTCGATCTATCTAAGTCTTCGACCAACTTTCGACTTAAGGCACTGTTGTATTAAGGACGAAAATACGCTCCTTAAGTTCCCGAACGCTGCCCATCCTAGTTGGATTCGTCGATTGACCTCTCGCTCCAAGTTGTCCAACTTGCCCTATCGGACTTTTTGTCCCAGGTAGACATATTCGTCGACAACTTTGAGAATGGAACTCCCAACGGATACCGGGATAGACGTGACATGGATATTCGACATAATTTTCGCCTTGTCCATATTCATTTAAGGGCCACTTGTTGAGAGACTCCATTAAGATCACCGAGCATAATGCTGGTCTTCCAGGGATTCTGCCATGACTACTATATCATCGGCAAATCGAAGGTGAGTTAGGTACTCGCCGTTTATATTGATGCCGAGTCCCTGCCATTCCAGAAGCTTGAAAGCGTCTTCCAGTGCAGTGGTAAACAGTTTCGGAGAGATAACGTCTCCCTGTCTCACGCCTCGCTGTAAAGGAAAAGCGTTCGTGCAATGCTCCTGGACTCGAACCGACATGGTGGCGTTTGTGTACAAATACTTCAACACTTCGATGTACCGATAGTCAATATGGCACCTCTTCGATTCGATTCGAGCGAATTAAACATTTTCTCATTGTTAACGATCTAAATCAATCAAGTAGAAAATTATATGTAACTACAAGAGATGTATGTTTCTGTCTTAATAGATGTCGTTAGTGGTAATCTAGATCACGGTATCATTTACAAAAATGAATTTAGTTAAGTTTCTTGAAATCCAAATAAAAGATCGTCTTGTTATGTTTAGAGCTTCCGAGCTATAGATCAGTATACAGTTGTGGTTTCATTTGTTCCAAACCCCACTAGTATACACAAGCGACATTGGTATTTAACACTCATAGTCCACAAACGCTAAGCATAATGGCCGATTATACTCCTCGGTCTTCTGTATAATCTGCCGCAGCGTATGAATGTGGTCTATGGTACTCAAACCTTTTCGCAAACCGGCTTGTTTGGGAGGCTGGAAGTCCAACTTGTTCGTGAGACGGATCGCGATAACCCTCGAAAACAGCTTACAATTATGGCTCAGAAGCGAAATGGGCCTGTAATTCTTCAGCAAGGTAGTATCTCCTTTTTTGAAGAATAGGCCCACCACACTTATGTTCCATGCTTTCGGCGTTACGGCCTCAAGCAGGATGGCATTAAAAAGCTTCTGAAGGACCCTAAGTACTGGCAATCCGCCCGCTTTCAGAAGCTTTGATGTGACACCATCTTCACCTGGTGCCTTGTTGTTTTAAAGCTGTTTTAGGGCCACACTAATCTCGTGCAAGCTGATGTCCGGGATTTCATCGTAATAGTGCCGGGTAAGCTCCGCTCTTGGGTCTTCTGCTAAGCTATCAACAGGTTTAGCGACCAAGATATATAACTGTCCATAGAACCTCTCGACCTCCTTCAAAATGTCGGCCCTACACGACACTGTGCTTCCATCTCCCAATTTCAACTTCGATAACCGGCTTTGCCCAATTGACAAGTCTCGCGCAAACATTGTGGAGCCTTGGTTCCGCTCTATCGTATCTTCTTTTGAGGCGGCTGCTGGAAAAAGGAATTCATCATAAATCCCTCCCTCGTCCCTCTTTCTCCAGAAAATCGGCCAGCCTCTGTCCCTAGGGTTTCGCTGCCCATATCAAAATTGCCCCACTTTCAACTTATAGTCGCTTCTCTTGCCCAGCTTTGCGTTGAAGTCCCTCATAACAACATTAAAGTAAGTTTTTGTAGTATGTATGGCCCGACTAATGTCCTCATACATAATGTCCTCTACTTCATCATCTGGGTGTGCGGAGGTCGGTGCGTAGACCTATATGACCTTCAACGAATTTTTTTTTAGAAACTCTGAGTATGAGGTACGCGACCCTACTCAACACACTTTCAACCACCGCAATGTTGTTTATGAGGGACTTGTGAACCATAAACCCGACCCCTCCTTGGGGCTGTTGGTCGCCCACCCGGTAGTATAGTAGGTTACCGGATTTAAGGGTTACCATGTCCTCCCCCTCTCTACGGACTTTAGATAATCCTAATATATCCCAGCGTAAGCTACTCATCTCTTCATCCAGCTCATCAATCCTATCGTCAGTCCGCAAAGTGCGGACATTGTGTGGTACCAGGGCTAGGTGTCGTTTGGGGTGCTACAATTTATTTTATCTGTTTCAAAACACAAATGTAAACAATAAAACCACCTAAAAGGAAAAAACGTTATATGGGAAATTATTAATCAGACATTTATAATATGGATTCAATTGAAGAAATTATAAATAAGTGTTGCGAATCAGACATTTTTCCCTTTTCCAAAAAGGGTGGTTTTGACAACTTGATGACTATGAATTATAGTAATGGCTACTTTTAAAATATTCAAAATCATAATCATCATTATAGAAATGATATAATTTATAAAAAGCATTTATCAAAAATCCGAATATTTACTTATTACAATATACTAGTATAAGTTCACCTTTATCAACGAGGTACGAAGCTTCAAAATTTTGTAAGAGATCTCTATAGAAAAAATAATAACAATTGTTGGGCTCTCATAGACAATAGTACGAGGGTCAAACTGAAAGTTCTTAGAAAATCAAAAACTAAGCATTCTAGCAAGTTATTAGTTTTATTGTAACTTTTCAAAATAGCGTCCATTTACATCAATACATCGCTGCATTCGATGGAACCATTGAGAAAAGCACCTTGCCCACTCGGCCTTAGGGGTCTCTTCGACGGCGTTTTGAAACGCAGCCACTGATTCTTCGGGGTCTATAAAACGTTTTCCTCGAAGTTTTTCTTTTATTTTCGGAAATAAATAAAAATCGCAGGGTGCGAGGTCGGGGCTATACAGCGAGTGACCCAGTAATTCCACGTCTGAGGTCACCAAATAGTCGATCGTTTGCCTGGCGGTGTGCGACGAGGCATTGTCGTGATGAAGGAGGATCCTGCTGCGAGGTCGTTTCTCTCGAACTTTTTCCAAGACAAGTGGCAAACAATTGTTAGTATACCACTTTGCATTAACCGTTTTCTGATCCTCTAAGACTACTGTCGCGTAATGACCTGTCTTTCCGAAGAACGAGGCCACCATCTTTTTTCCAACACTTCGACCTCTCTTCACTTTAGTTGGCAACTCTTCGGAAGGAAACACCCACTGAGCAGACTGTCTTTTGGTTTCCGGATCATAACAGTAAATCCAGCTTTCGTCACCCGTTAGTATGTCGAACACAGCATTTGAGTCACCTCCGTTAAATTTTTGGATCATTTCTCGGCACCAATCAACACGGCGGAGTTTTTGAGCCTCGGTCAAATTATGCGGTATCCAGCGGGCACAAAGCTTCCTGACCGCTAAATGTTTATGGAGAATTTTGTGCACTTGACTCATACCTATGCCTAGACTTGTCCGAATCTGCTGATAGGTCACTCTTTTGTCAGTCTCTATCATGCGCCGCACAACACTGATGTTATCTTCAGTCGTCGCTGTAGAAGGCCGTCCCTCACGCAAATCATCGGTGAGATTAGTTCGACCACGTTTGAATTCATTGAACCAGTTGTAAACTGTGGCACGAGATAGGGCTTCATCGTGAAAAGCCAATCGAAGTCTATCATAACTTTCTTGTTGACTTAAATGACATCGAAAGTCATAAAAAATCATTGCACGAAAATTTTCTCGGCTTAAATTCATTCTGACGTGCACAGACAATTTTCAATTTGCCGCCAAATCGTAAAACAAATGACAAATGAATGAAATGTACACTCAATAATATTGGTAAAGAGTTCTATTTTCAAAATTTAAACATTTTTTTTAATATAATGCTTTTAAGGGGCCAGTTCTAAAAACTTTCAGTTTGGCCCTCGTAAATATCTGTTAAAATTAGAAGTAGCGTGGGAATAGGAAGTAGCAATGAGTTGAATATATTTAATGTCAAAAATATAAAATGTATATTTTATTCAAATAATTTCACACAACATGACATTGATACTATGGGAACCTTGACCTACTACGAAACCCTTTATATGATATTAATATATGTGTATTGCCATATTAACTCTTCATAAAAGGTTGGGACGAGGATTTTTAAAATCATTTTATGCGTCTTTAAGTGTTTTTTTTCTATTTTTGGAGTAAGGTTCTGATTACGTAACCTTCGAAATTTCTAACTTGAACGAATATCTTTAAAAACATATAAATCATTTCAGTTAATTGTTAATTGTTCTTACAGTCCATTTATGTAGGCATCGACCATTGGTATTAGTCAAAATATTTATAATTCTCAGTCTTATCCAAATTGTCAAATAAAAAAGCGACAATTATCAAATTTTAGCAACCCTATCCGGTTGTCACTTGGATCGTCGTTGCTTAACCATAAATATCTAATCAGATAAAATAAAACAAACAAACAAACAAATTAGGGCACACATATAAATGTTATGGAATATACAATGTATTATATTGAGGAAAGAACTAGGCCCTTGGATCTTATTTAAATTGAATATTTATAAAGTCACTTCATCCGGTAACTCAATGTTATTAAAATGTCAATACAATTTTATTATTTACGATGGTAACCTTGTGCAATACAAGTTAGATATAAGAACACATATTATATTACACTTGAGTCTATATTTATAAAATTATACAAGAGTTTTCCCAGTACTTCGTTAAAATTGCTTATTAATATTTTGGATTCATAATATTACATAAATACGCTACAAAAGTTGCATAACGACGGATAAGCTGTGACGGAAATAAGCTCGTTTCAAATAGACGGACGGAAAGATAAAATTGTCAATAAAACCTGACATGTTAAGTAACTTGCAAAATAAGATATTTTATAACATCAATAAATGTATATATTAATAAGTATAAAATTTATTTATAAACATGTTGTGTTTTTTTATTCCACATTATTTTATAATATACGTATAGAGAATAATACTACTTTTTGTTTAATTATTGTAATTTTATACAATCAATATGAGTTCAAAACCATAAAAAATAGACAATACTAAATTATATTATTACCGCTACGTAACCTCAGTAAGGTTATTATACCTTATATTTAGAATTATATTATAACAATTATGCTATTCTGCAGCGTAAAAAACGGTTTTGTTTCAGATAAAAGTCTTACACGATTATTTTATATTTCTTTAGTACGTTTTACAATACATATTTTAATGCATACAATTAGTCACACATCTGACGATACATTTGTGTTATTTTTATACGTATTTTTAATTCATTTCATGACGTTCAAAGACACTATAATTATTTTTCCATTGTCTTTAACTTAATATATGAAGTTAAGTTTAATCATAATTTGCAGAATGACAAAGGTTATAATTATCAGAATAGATTAAATATATTAACAATGGTAGAGTCGTTGTTTGTCTCGTGCAATATTAAATTACAATTAGTTTTCGATAAAGTTAAATGGAAGTTTTTACCATTTTCTACTTTAAACTAACTTAGGTTCAGATAAAACAATTCAGTAATTTAATTGTAGATGTTTGATTTTCTTTTACTGAGTCTCTTCTACAGAAATTTCTTGAAGTTAGAATTGTGGCTGGATTTGGTAAAGCGAGCGTTTGGAATCCATACTATCTTTGCTTTTATTGCATCAGAAAATACTTAAGACTATTTCACATTTTTTTAGCAAGTGTAAAACAACATTATTACTTATGTAAGATAGAATTCGTGACGATGATTTAATATGTAATTATCAAGAATTTCCATCCCAATAACATCGCGATAAGTAATTAATTTACTTACGTATTTGCGTAGAGAGGGTGGAGATAAATGACTGCCTGAACAAATAAGCATCAGTGTGTGTTATTGGTAATATCATATGTGTAAAATGATATGGTAGAGTCCTTTGACTCGATAACTTTAGTAATTAGATACCAAAATTAAAAATATTAAATAATTTTTAGGAAACAGAGTTATGTAACACGTTTAGGAAAAAAGAATTGTTGGGGCACAAAAAAAGCCTTTGATTTTTCTTATAAAATAAACAATATTTTCAATGTTTGTTGTTCATAGACCGTGAAATAACTATAAGATTATAGATCCGCTACTGGAAAATGTCCATGAAATTATAAATTTCCATAGCAATGGTTTACATTATCAAACCATGTTTTTAGTCGTAGTTTTAAGTGTACAATGCTTTTTTTTTAATGAAAAACAACAACCGTGAACAAATGTGTACAATATTAAATACCTTAACTAAAGTTATCATTGCTTTCATATGTTACCATATCCAGTATATTATTATATTACCCTTTGATAGTTCTATCAATAGGTTATATAATATTAAGTTTATTCAAACGTCAGGGAATAAATATAATACTATTGTTCTGTGTTATTGTTAGATCAGTGAGTATAATTACAAGCTATTTTGAACTAGCTGTGAATACATACGTTTGCTCCTCATAAATAAAAAGACAATCATATAAAATTTATACGAATCTATACGTTTCTAGTATCAATGTATTTTTAATTTATTTATTTATGTACCTCATTTTTACATACACATTTAAACTATAATTTATGTACCTGGAAATTTTTGTTTGTGGAAGCATTATAAGGGTGAGTTATATAATTAAGGCAATACTAATTTCAATAAAATCATTACATTTATAACAAAGTCAGTTTCTATGTTTAAGACCTAAAAAAAGAATAGACTAGATATTGACATTTGTCACTTATGTCATTTACTTTATATATTACTATGTATTAGCACATCCGAATATTTTATTCGCATACGTAGAGATAGTAATTTTCCACCGGTATATTAAATTATAAACTTTGGTGATGGTGCCTTTCGAATAGGTTCAGGTAGGTGGTTCTACTGTCCTTTATTGTGTAAGAGCAATCAACATCTTGTTTTCACTGGAGCATACTGACCTTTTATGAGCATGAACGTAGGTAGGTAGGTAGGTCAAAGTAGGAATTTATTTAAAAGATGTTTGACCAAAGAGGGACAGTAAAGGAAGGAAGGAAACTAAGGGTGAAAATGGATTCTCGTAAGCCTACGTTTACGTATTGGTGACAAATTAAGTTGGGAATGACATGACGAAACATGTTGAAATTTATAAATTTTGAAAATATACCGAATAGCAGAATTTAGTATACGATCAAACTAATTGTGCATTTCCTCATTCAAACTGATATAACAAAACAACACAATAATTATTTAACACAACATAACCAACCAACCAACGTATTTGCCAACTGAACTTAATATTTTTTACAAGAAAATATTGCATGTGCATTAAGGAATGTAAATGGAAATATTTTTTCGAGAATTTTCTCTCATTTGATAGTTCCAGCCAAGATAAGGAACTATCTACCTAGGTTTTAATTATTTTAATATGGTTCGGAAAAGGCATGGAAATATTATTTTACTTTCAGTTTTTTGCATTGTATTTTTTTATGTGTATATTAATTGAGTTATCTGGTGTCGATGAAAAAAATATTGAATTTCATCTTGTACTACGTACTTTAGTCGAAGACAATATCATCCTATTCAAGTTTCACAAGGATTTGAACTCACTCTTCTCTGTATATGTCTATTTATCCTTCATGGGTACGTTGCGTGTGGCCCGGTACGCATTGGACCAGATTTTAACATTAATAATATCTTTACATTTATAAAGAAATAAATTAAAATTTTGCTTGTAAAGAATTTTGTGCAGCATATAAAGTACGGGCCAAAATTTCGAGATTACTCTATATTTACATCATTAAATTTGTTGCTCAATTTACACTTTAAATATAAAAAAAAATTAGTATTGAAAAAAATGTATATTAGATATGAAAAAAAAATATATATAGTCTTGATTCTTTTGTTTACATTGTAAAAAAACACTGTCATTAGGGAATGTTGTGAATGATAAATTTAACAAAGCGGGTAGCGAGAGTGTATTGGTTTATAGAAATTTTCAAACAAACAACACTATTTATATAAGATGGACATTACATCCATTCAACATTATAACCTTGTAGTAGGTATTATAATAGTTATAATGTTCGGGAGCGTGAACCGTGAAGTCATTGTGACGTGACCGTGGCCCAAATACAGTGATTGTCGACTCACAGGTACAGGTAACACGAGAACGTATTAAAATATATATATTCTTATTTGAACATTTGATAAAATAACGTTTTTTTTATTATATTTTAGAGTTATACGATGTTATAAAAGACTAGTGAATGGCATTAAACTTATTGTGATACGATGTCTCTTTTTTAGTCACGTTCCCATATTTCCCTTTTAACTTCTTTGTGAACAACTCCAATGTATGTAATATTTAAAGCGCGACTTGCTTTTACAAAGTACATCTTTGTAAAAAATCTGTTTATTGTTTTTGTCTACACTGTCTCAAATGTTAGTACATAATTGGTGTAGTTTCAAAAGATTTATAGAACTTTGAACATTACGTTTACGATACCGCCAAAACAGCGGGGTTTCTGGCTTTTGGTCCTCATTTGGAACGACTGTAACTGCCTTAATTTATCTCCCGCCGCCTTCTTAATATCTACATTAAGATAAAAATATTTCAACAGTTATGAACAAATGTCTGTGAAATGAAAAAGTTTTTTTCACAATTTAGAGTTTTCACGGTAGAAATTTTGTAATTTATTATAAATACCAAAATACTAATATTTTTGGTAAATTTATAATATCTTTTAATATTTAAATTTTCAGAGAAAGGATATCAAGAAATACATTCATAATATGCCATATCTAAGATTAGAATAAGTTTTCATAAAGATAAATAAATTGGATAACACTCAGATATTGTTGATAATAACTTTTCGGTTGTGAACAGCAGAACGGTGAGTCATATCCAATATATTTATTCTTAATCGATCTTTATTTATAATTAACGAGATCAATCAATAAATTATAAAGGCAACAAATAATATAAACTCATGATCGAAAAATGTATTTATTTTAACAATATTATATGTATATATTTCTTAACAAAGCACCTATTTTACACTAATATTATGCGTTAAACAAAAACAAGAAACACATCATCACAGATCATAGAACAAAGTATGCTCTGTATATTATTAGATACGGATATTAGCTCAAAACAATTTACTATAAATATTGTATATATAACGTGCCTAACATAAATAAACCTATTAATAAATTTAAGAGTAACCATATCATTAAAAACTGTATTTTTAATTGTTATGATATTACCCATAATGAGCTAACATTTACTTACTAACAGTAATTTATTTTATGATATTACGTAATTAATTCAAAATTATCTCAATATAAAATGGCTATGAAATTTTGTTACATTATATGAGGTATTTTCTGTACCGGTGCGTTTTTCACTAAATTTAACCTTACATATAAAGTATAAAGAGAAAACATTATTTTTTACGTCTCTTTTAACTTCAAAGCGTTCCACTTATGTTTCTTATCTAAACAAATAATAATAAATACTTTGTATGACGATATTTATTATCCTTATCTATTCTGGTAAGCTATCACAATGAATTAAAGCTTAGTGAAGTTATTTATAATATACAATTGTTCTGATGATTAGCTACTTAAATTACAATGCCCTTAAAAATCCGCTACGGGACTGAATATGAAAATAAAACTATTAAACTGCATAAGAAAATGGAATGAATATTGTATAAATAATGTTAAGTTTTCATAAAAAATGTGTTTTTTTTACTTTTTTCTTAATTAACATCCATATATCACATTTCCAAACGCATATTCAGGGAAAATCAAAATGAAACGTTAACGTTTTTAATCTGAAATTTTCAACTCAAACAAACGTTAATGAACGATATATGGATATTATCGCTGGTTGAAAAAGATAAAAAATATGTGTAATAAATCTTTGAAAACAATTAATGTTGTGGAAATGGTTGGATCAGTAGTTTTTATCATTGATAAATTATTACTTTTTTTTAAGGGATCATAGAATAAAATTTAATACATACAATATAAATATATACTTATTATTAAGATAAATATTTTTTTTACACACTATATATTTATGCTATAATTATGCGTTTGTTTATACTATGGAAAATGTCTCTCAGCTTACGGATATATTATTTTATTTCTTGATATTACTTCTACATCTGCCTTTAGAGAGAGTTTTAATCTTAACCGTACTTTGTAATAAAAAGACAAGTGTCATACACAAACATAGTCTTTATAACGAAGCCTTTGTTTTCAATAGCAGCACTGGCCAATACATTGTAACAAACAAAAGAAATAAGGCTGGAAACACAACTCGAGATAGTTTGTCTATTTCTCGCCACAACACTCTCTCTTGTCCGGTGTCAGCATCCAGCCACGCTACCTAATGAATAAAAAGGTTTACAGTTTAATTTAAATATAACTTACTGGCATCCCGGTAAAATTGACTTATTTATAAGAGAAAAATTAGTTTTGCTCTAACTACAACAAAACTACTTCAAGGATAATATTTTAAATATGATTTAAGGGGAACACAATAGTTAGTTATATTAGTAAGAAGACTGTCAGAAGTCACCTGTAATATACTTTGTCGTCTTTCAACCCCTACAATATGCGCAGTGGCACCGGGCACGGGGTGTACTGCGGGGGTTGTTGCGGACGGAGATGTTGGGGAGGTTAGGTCTACCTTCCTACACCGTACCCCACTACCCTCCCAAGCGGCGACAGTACCGCAAGAACCTTTTTCCCCATTGAGGCGCTGCAAAATTTATTTTAATTCTCAATTTTTAAAGTCATTCGACTTGAGCAACTTTCTTAGAAAGTAATTGTTCTGTTTGGCTATTTAACTTTAGTTTTGAAATTTATATGGATAATAAAAATAAAGGAAGCCAAATCTTGTTACATTGAGAATCTTTTATGATTTCTTTTGAAAATGAGAAAAGTTTTATGCTCACAAAAGAATTTATAAATAATATATTTCAATGTTTAATTTTGACATTTATTGAAATGTATAAATCAAAATGTAGTGGAAGAAATAATGATTTTAGGTTGTTAAGTAAATAAACCACGTCTTTAGCAGACAATTAGGTTATATATATTTTTTGTTAAATTACCACAGGAATTATTCTCGGCATGGCTTCCTGAGCTTTGGATTTGTTCATTTGGTACTGTTTATCTAAAACTTTCACGACGACGAACTCTCCCAAAGCAGCAAAGACGAACATCATACAACCGGCCATCCAAAGATCTAAGGCCTGATGAGTAAAGTAAAAAATATATTTTTGTACTGATTCTAAAACAGAAGCTGGAAGTTATTTTAGTTTGCCTAAGCCAATTTCCATATTATAGATAAAGGATATCAGTTTCATTTTATAAATATATTCTATGATTAATTATGAAAACCAATAACTAATAATGTTGCCAAAAATATTTGGTAAAAGTGAAAGCTGCGATTATTAATACTTATATACATTAAAAATATATATTAAAGTAACATTTAGGTATTATGCTACTTATAGCGCAGTTTATAGTAATAGTCAATTGCGTACACAATAAATATACTAAGTAAGCTGGAAAGCAATATAAAGCTATACAAAATTTGAAATGTTTATTTTACCTTAACATAAGCAACTGGCGGTATATCAGCCCTCAATCCCGTAAACATGGTGACAAGAGTCAGCATGCAAGTAACTAAGAGGGTGACCCTGCCGGGAATAGCGTCCAGATCTAACCAGAAGCTAAACCAGGACAGCATCACAACAAGAGACGAAGGTGCAAAGGTTTGAATAAGGTGGTGACCAATTTGACGCTCAAATCTGAAGTATACTCCAAGTCTAGAGTAATTCCCTGAAAAACACACGTGGGTCAAGACTTTTTAAACTTTAAACATACCAATACAATAAGGATTGAACTGACATTTAAGCCTTTTTTAGAATTTTTATAAAATATAGTTACTGTTTTATATAATGATATATTCATTTTATATAAGCATAAAAAAGATTAAAGATCCATACCATCCTTATCAATCATGTATCCGTTGGTTTCTTCCAGTCGCAGCGGCTCTCCGATGTGATATTGCAATAATTTGAGCTCGGGATTAATGGTGACGCCCGCCTCACTCCAGCGAAATCTCACCTTTTGATTACTATACGAAACTGAAATTGAATACATTTCGATATTAAATTTTTATTTAAAATTATTTCAGTTTTGTTTTTTTATGAATTACATTAACTTTTCTTTAATAAAATATTTATTTTGGATTTCGTGGATATATAAAAAGTAATTTACTAAAACGTAACAATCTCTTTAAATATGAAGCACGGTAAGTAAAATAACTTTTTAAGAATTTGTAATTTTCTGCTGCAAAAACTCACAGCTCTCGATGTAAATTGGACAGGACTGTATATCCATGGGATAGAGTTGAAATTCCATCTGGCAGGCAATAATTGCGTGCATTCTGGCCGCATACCTCACTGTCTGGTTTCTGTATAAGGTCACTGACGAAAATTTGTGAGTCAATTCGGCTATCTCTGGAAAATGAAACATATTTTTTTTCTGTATACCATTCGGCAAGAAGTAAAAAATTTGCTTGTGATTCAGATTAAATGTAAGCGTTGCAGTTTTTTTTATTATTTCTTTTAACCTCGGAAAGTGATTCTTTAAAATGTCACTGAATTCTACTATTTAAATAGAAAGCATAATATTCAGATGAAACAATAGTATTTTTTAAATATATTCAATTTAATTACAATAGTATTTAGTGATCTTAGTTGTTAAAAATCGTTTTGCTATTAAATAAGTGCTAGCGAGGGGTGAAAAAAATATTGTTCATCCAAGCTGAGTGTTTTAAAATATCTTATAAAGGTGTAATTTTGTGATCAACGATATGGAAGAGTGTTTGTTTTTGCATCTTTTGGTAACTGATTGTTTATTAATTAATAAATTGTATTTTGAATCATAAAAAACAAATGTGGGTACATAATTCTGAATCAATAGTTGCACAAGTGCTCTTATTATGATAAATATTACAAAATGATGACTACGGAGCAAAATCGTACCAGCAGATTGGTGACAAAAATGGCAAGCTCCTCCTAAAATAAAAATGTATTCCATGAAATGATTATTAATAAATATCCAACCTCAGCTTAGTTGAACAAAAGCAATATTGAACGCTTACGTTAACTTTTTTTAACTTGGGTACGACACAAAAACTAAGAAAGAACTGCAGATGCTTCATGTTTTGATTCAAAATAAATATTGATTTGGGAACAATATTTATATTTGCTGAGATATAAAAAATATAAGTATCGAAACTATATTTAGCGAAAATTATGATAATAATATTTACATGTCAAATATTTTACTTATAAATATGATTTATTTGAAGAAATATTTTGAGAAAATTCTTTGCATTAAATATTCAGTTAAAATTTTCCAAATTATTTGCACAATTAAAATTTCTGTTTAAACATAAAATTTTGATGTTATTGTCTTAACTCAATTTCCATATAGTACGAGCTAATTATTAAATGATTAATCAGATGATCTTTTATATTATAGTAAATATGTACCTGTAACTTTAGAGTTTAAGAAGTAAGGATCAGGATGCCAGAGATTGTTAAAGAATTCTGGAGGCAATGTGACATGATCGTCACCTTCCTCGAAAATGTCTTCTGGTAGTTGCAATCTACTCTCGATCCAAGTCTGTCTTATAAACATATCCACTCTGAAATATATGTAAAAATAATTGTTGCACAAAAAAAAACAATAAGGGATTTACTTAATATATTTCATATAAATCTTACATAATTGAATATGTTCATTCTAACATGAATTGTTATCTATATAGAAAAATCCAATAATAAAATTGTTTAACGAAACATCAAAAAATATTTTCAGTAAAAAATATTTTTAGTAAAAATATTTTTTTTCCTACCGGAAGTCCATATCCTCAACGTTAATGGAATTAACGTCGACCACGTAAATACTGAACTCGACAACCACAGGCTCTCCTTTGCGAGACGGCGGCCGCATTTCTGTACAAAATAAAATTAAAAGTTAATTAAATAAGACGAGAAATATTTATTTTTGGGAAATAATAACAACCTTATCAAATTTAAAATAGAATAACGCAAAATCAATAAATACGTAAATAAAAAGAGTATTTTTATTTAAGAGAAATTTTAGTATTTATTACTCTAACATTAGTACGAAGTTTGAAATGATTTGTTCTTTGGATACTATAAACAGACTATATAGATACTATGTATAAACAGCAAATTTAATTATTTATTTTTTTTTCAAAATTTTCATCAAAGAATATTTAAAGATTAGATGAAGAAGAAATATGTGCGAATTTCACACATATTTCTTATAGAAAGGTATATGGTATGGAAAAAAAAATGTGCAAAAATAAATCTTTGTTGACTAGCTCATACACGACCGCTTTAAAAACCTCATTACTTACGATACTATAATTATAGAAACAGTTCAAAATACAATATAACGATAATTCGAGATCAACAGTAGTTAAAGTTTGATTTAGTCTGGTAGGACATTCTCAGTAATATTATTATTAGGCTTATTTTATAGCATTTTCCTATACAGTACACTTCATATATTAAGTGTGCAGAGCTTCCATGATACTTCAAACCAATTGGTTGGTTATATTTAGTTACAATCATAGTGTATTTGATATTCGTCATACAAATATTACATGCGTTCAAACTGTATTTATCCGATAGTGGTCAAACAGAGAGATACTTGTCAAAGGAACATAAAATAACTAATTATATATCTATTTTATTCATAGTGACTAATAATTATTATCATTTATTACTGCATCAAATATGAATACTTTATATTACAAATAATACAGTAGTAATAATACAGTAATGTCTTAATTATAAATAAAATGTCATTAAACAATAGCAAATTAAAAACATTTTAATGGATTCCGAGATAAGAATTCTATAAAATAACATTATCACAGTGAGATAAAAAGAATCTGACTTCTTATAAAATTAGAAAATAACGACAAACAGTATTTAATTTAGTTGTCTTTTTTTGCTTTTAGCTATTTCTTTTTGTATAAATGCTGATGGCGTTTTAAACAATAATAAATGAAAAGTTGAAAGGAATATAATTATATTTTTAGCTTTTAAAGAGTTTGCAAGTGAAATATGAATATGTATATTTGGATATAGTTTGTAAATAAATAAGGAAACTTGCATAATACATATTTATTGATTTACATTATTACAAGTGTTGATTTACAGTAGGTTCAATTTCTATTCAAAATGAAACATTTCACATCCCTTTTAACTCCTGTTTATATAATCAAATAATTAATCTCTGAAATAAATGTAGAGGTACATACAAATACATATCAATATTTATATAATTCTCAAATCACTGTTTGTAAATGTTACGCTAGTACAAGTAATAAAATATTTCTCGGTTGGGTTCGTGTAATGTCAATTTAGATTCCATACATGTTTAGTGTTAGAGAAATATTACTTCAGCTTTGTTAATAAAAACAGCACAAACAGCAATTAATAAAAACTGTTTTGTGTAGTTGACGTATAATGTATACATGTTGAAAATAAAAATATGTTACAAGAGGCCTAGATTAAATCAGTAGAATAGTTTTTTGGTTACTTCATCTTTTGTTTGGCAGTCTTAATATATAATACAATTCACTGTGAAAATGTTGTTTCTAAAAACTGATTTGGACTTTAATTACTATACAACAAAATTACTAATCAAATTATGATAAAATTAAGCATGGTGTTAGCTAATAACTTAATGAAGGAAGAAAGGTAGGCAAAGACTCTGACAACAGTCAGTAATTCATAAAATTAGCGAATTTGAAGATGTATTAAAATGCCTTCCTTCATGACCTAATTTGACGCTTTGTTTGGAATATTGTTAATTAATTACAACAATGATAAAATATAAACATTCTTATGAAATAATTATATATTGTATAAATATTCTCTATTATTTATTACCTTTGACATAGTTCTCTGGCAGCACGACCCTTGGTTTTAATGTGTGATTTCTTTTAGATGTGACGTCATTACATAACCTGAAAAGTACAGAACGTTAGGTATTAATTTATATTTTATTTATGTTTATTATAAAAATGGTAACTTAAAATTTTGGTCGCAAATGTTATGTTATTGGCCAGAGCTTTTAGCACAAATAATATTTCATGCTCATGTTATTTCTTTATTCAGTTAATATTAAATCACATACAAGTTATATCAATAACATTAGCCACATAAAAAAAATGTTTTTTAAAAATGTCTGATTGTTATAATTAGAAAAATAAATCTATCTTTGATAAATATTTTTTGCTTCAATTCCACAAATCTCATGCTATAGCAAGTTGGCAGCTTGTGTTGTGAGGTTAACAGATTTGATACTTTGCCAAAAATAGGCTTGTTAATAGAGTGACCATAATTCAAAATAATTTTGGTTAAAAAATATGCAAGAAATTTATGAATGATTAATTAATTTAAAGCATTTTATGTCAAATTGAACTATTAAAGTATGTATTATTGTAAAGTTTAATTACCATTATTTTAGGTAATAAAATATATTTTAATTAGTATTGAACTGTGTGAAAAAAACTATATTCTTAATCTCCTCAATTTCATTTCTCTCATAACTTTTAGTTTTTGTTAAATAGTGTTATATTTGATATGGACTTCCTACTGTCAGCATTAATTTTAGCGTGTAATGCGCCAGTTATCCAATCTAGTCTAGTTTAAATGGTCGTGAAAGTTGTATGAATTTATGCTAATGAAGAGTTATAAATTAAAATATTAGTTAACTTTTTAATATGATATTTATTTTATGTATTAATTCTTCATACATTCATCAGATTAACAAAACTCCATCATTGCAGGAATGTTTTATGAATGCTGTTTTAGTACACAACTTTTGTAGAACATTTTGAATATACTAACAAAATAATTGTATACAGAAATATATTATTTATGTATGACCATATATTATTTTATTTTTTTTGTAACTGATATTTAATGTATTAAAATATTTAATTTATTATAACAATATGAACGAATGCCGCGTTGGGGACCGCCAACCAACACGCCATGTTCCGAACGGCGGGAGGTGGAGGACGGAGCTACAAATAGCTACGTGGAATGTAAGAGGAGAAATGGAACAGAAGATGAATGAATTATTAGATGTGATGGATGATAAAGATCCGGATGTTATTTGTGTCTAAAAGCATGAGGACCCCTCGGCGGACCTGAATGAAGAGGTTGATGTCTGTGGCCGAGGCGAAAGAGGTATGCAGGGACTGTAGTGTTTGGCGCCCCGTCGTATAGGGAAAATGAATAAATAAATTATACCATATATTTTAAAAATGTATTATATTATATTAATAATCACAAATTAAATTAAATATCACTTAATATTTGATAAAATGGGCTCTAACAAATAAAATTTGTGGTTAAGTTTTTTATTAAACTCTATGACAGTATGAGATTTTTAATCATACAAGCTAAGTTATGATATAAATACCTTTAAGTTATGTTATAGAAGTAAATATTGTATAAATCAAAGCTATAAACAATAAACATTCCTAAGAAGTAAACTATCTTCAGCACGGAATTTTGCAACAAAACTTTGAAAACTTTCAAACAAAGCAATATTTTGTTCGAACTAAGCATTGTCCTAATTCCCTAAGACCTAGTTTATTATTTATTTAAACATTGCATATCACAAATGACGTAGAGCTTTTTCCAGGCCAAGGTGCCGTCATCGATTTGCTATATACCTTGCACGCAATAGCTAAATTTAGAATTCATTTTTAACTTTTGTCCGACTGAATAACATATTTAGGCGCATATAGCGCTTTGTCACTAGTATCAAAAAATTAATTAAGCAAAGAATTATATGTTTTCTTATTTTAGATGGGTACCCATATATACTTTTCATCCAATTGTAAATATTTGTGGAGGCTTACGATATGAATACTTTGCTCCTTTGAAAAGGTGAAGCTATAAAAGAAAGTAAAACCTCTCTTTCTCTTCTCGGTTTCGTCTCTTTTATTTTTCACTTACTTACTACTTCCTTAATATAATAGATGGAGGAGTAGAATCGCTAAAGGGCTTTCCTTAAAAACTCAAAAGGCTTTCTATTTAAAAGGTAATATTATAAGATCATAACAGTGATAGAATACGATAGTGATTCAATTTTAAAGAAATCTTAATTAGACTTGATATATTCTATATATCAAGTTCAGATTAGATCTGCAAATGCAATTAATATCTTTTGTTTGGATGTTTCTATCGTTATTAGGATTGTAAGCGTGGGTAAGTGTTTGGTTTTAATAAGTTAGATATATAAACCGGAATCCCTAATGTTAAAAGCATCGTATATGTAGACTCACGCCACGCCAAATTTCGTTAAAATAATCGTTTTGGCAAAGAACAGCGAAGAAGAGACTTGGTGTGGAGACTGCTTCTACTTATGTGTCAGTACTATCTTAATATATATAAAAGTTTTCATCCATGATTAAAGCGACTATTATATAATTCATAAACTTTTATAACTAACTAATAATGAATTGATCCGTTCTTGGTTATGTAAATAGTACAAATAAATAATATACTAAATTTATTTATTCTATGAAATCAGTAGTGTATTTTACCTATCATAGGTCCAATCATAACTAAACCTGCGTGTTCTTTGTTTTTCAGTATTTGAAAGTTCAAACCTCATTAATCTTAGTCGTACCCTATAAATGTCTAGAGGACAAAGGTTTTCTTTTGAATTATGGTTACGGTACGTTATAACCATACAACGAATATGCGTTCCCACTGAGAATTTAAACGTATCAGTTTTGTTTAAGAAGTTTTCTTTTTCTGACTGGATATAAATAAAATTATCAGTTTTTAGGTTCTGGATTTGAAGTTAATTCTTATTACAAATCTATAAGTAGAACTCAAACTTATTCTCCGATTCGTTTTATCTTAAGCTTAGTTAGTAATTGTTGAGGTCAAAATTAAA
This sequence comes from Melinaea menophilus ssp. n. AW-2005, assembly GCA_918358695.1. Taxonomy (NCBI): domain Eukaryota; kingdom Metazoa; phylum Arthropoda; class Insecta; order Lepidoptera; family Nymphalidae; genus Melinaea; species Melinaea menophilus. The sequence goes on along the minus strand of OU911055.1, from coordinate 6,723,178 downwards.
TGAATCACAGCTGTTCCTTCAATTTGTCTCAAAACTTTGACAGATATTTCATATAATTTATGTGTAACTTCTTCACTACTTCCTTCTTTTAAAATTCTGTAAGTGTAATATAAATGTCTTAAATAACATTATATCTTCATTGGACACCTGTAACATACACATAAGTGTAATTAAAATGACGTCATAGAGTTTGTACGTCATTACTCACTATTGTTGACTTAACACACACTGATGTTGTCTTACCTTCAAAAACCTATCATATACACCGACCACCTGCAGCCTCAAAAGTACTTTTCGATAAACAAAGTTTGTTCAAGAGTTTATAAAACGCTCTTATTTCATCACGTGATCAATATTGAATTATACTGTTGTTTTGAAGAGTATGCATTCTAATGAAGTTAAAATCAATAATATCACACAAAAAACCTGAACTACTTTTCTATTTTTAAAATATTCGCGACCGCTGACGTGAATTCAAATTCTATTCTGGTTGTCGCTGACGTGAATTCACGTCATTTCAAATTTTATATATGGTTGCCGCAAACAAATCTTATACTTTTTATGACAATACAAGTTTGTGGCAACCAGCTTCAGAATTTCTTTATATTAACCGGTACTCAGAATTAGAAACGCCGAAAATTTGCCGGGCTCGAATGTGTTAAATGAATACTTGTGTTATTGTTGTTGACGAGAGAATTCGCGTGTAACACTAAATAAATATTTCTTAGTATCTATATTTTAAACAACAGCGTGTTGTAATATGTTATTTTTTACTTTCTAATGATTGCCCACCAGAAAACAAACTGACTATATAAAAAAATATGGAAGCGTTCAGTAAAATCAAATACGGAAAATGGGGAAAGATTGAGGATATTAAGGCACATGGACCGGAAGTGTAATGTTTATTTAACAAACAGAGATATTTGAAAAACATGTTTGACTTTAATAGATCTAGGAAATATTATTTAATTTTGTTTAATCTCTCTTCTTAGAAAAGACGAATAAAAATTTATTAATATTATATTATCAAGTCGTTATTATTATCTGTAGTAATAAACATTTAAATTCATGTAATTAATTTATTCCCAACTTTTATGAAATGGGATATTCAAATTTTATACATTTATATATCTATTTCATATCACAAAGGTTTACAGGTAATAAAATAAATTTACAGAGACATTTACTAAGGAATATTTTATGCAATTTATTTTAAGATTCTTTTATCGAAACACACGTGGATAAATAATTTTAATTATCTCAACAGGGATCTTCAGGGTAATTTACTTAGCCTGCGTTAATACGTGTCATTTAACAATATTTTATACAATCGTAAAAGTGTCTTTCCCATTTCAAAGTAAAATAAACTGAAACCCTCCTAATCTACTCCGTGACCTTAAGGGTGTTAAGTTGTTATCTCTTATCACAGTGATTCATTGGATTTCGCTCACCTTAACCTTTCGCAATGGAACGTTAAAATGCGATTTTAAACAAAATAAATGTATTGTTTAAATTTAGAATTAATTGTTTGAAATTATATAATTCATCTATATAAAAAAGAGAGGTATATAATACTAATATATTACGCAAAATATTTCAAAATTGGGTTTACAAAAATGCTTTGTCGTTTGAGAAATTACTCTCTTGTTTATTTAATTTAAACTGGTCTCATAATACCACAATCCTTAGACGTGCTTCCTTTAACTCAATCAGTATTACAGTTCATTTATTTATGTTGGACAATATTTAAGTTATTAATGAAAAGTATAGCTCTATAAAGTGCTACTGGTGTTGCGTAGTTCAAGGTGAAAGACAATTTATCGTTCCGTCCATCTTATTCCCGCTATTATGGAAGCGAGTGGGTTAATAAATGATGACCGATTACTATCTACCATAAGGCTGACCTTCAGACAGCCCTGTAGCAAGAAATAGTATTGTTCTGAACATTGATTTGAAGCAAATTATAAAAAATAACAGTATCGACGCTCTTTTTACAGGATCGATCTACATCTAACATGACAAGGTAAATGCTCTATAATAAAAAAAACAAGAAAAAGAAAAAACCCGGTTGAAAGTAAGTCCAAAGGGACTTTTCTTTTTAATTACTTACGAGTCAAAACCGTTTCTGTGAACACTATTAAAATGAAATTCCTTTCTTTTACTTTATTTTCCAACTAAATGGTGACAGTAGGTATATTTTATAGGGTTAAATATATGTATTACGATGTTAAAGTTTATTACAAAACAACCACCTATATATGAAAAAAAGTGTAGTCACTCTACCACCCCACACAACATACGGCATTTCGTTACGTGTTAAGGTTGTTACTTGTTGTATAGAAGTAGTGAGTTAACTCTTGATTTTGAATAAAAATGATTTAATTATCAAACAAGAGTTTAAACATTAGTTATTCGAGATTCGAATCCTTATCAAGACGTCGCTGAGTTGAAATTGTTTACTCTGTGACCACGGTTTGTGAAATTTATTCGACATGTTTGGAGATACATAAAAAAATATCTTAAATTTTTATTGCAAAATAAACCTCTTATAATGAGTACAAGCACAATAGTTTAAAAGCAAAAGTTAGGGCTTAAAAAACTCTTAAAAAGACTTAGAAACTGCTATGTCTGTTTGCGTCACGAAATTACTATTGGATGGTTTTTGATATATTCGGGTTTATGTTTGATACATGTTTTTTATCAAGCAATTATTATTGCCATATTAAACATTTTTGAAGGAAAATTATCTGCTCAGGATATTTTTTTTTTCAAAGAAGGTTGAAATAAAAATTATAAAAATAATAAAGGTGTAGAAGAAAAATCTGTGAACAATATTTAGAACGAAGTGGCGGGATGGATTAGAACCGTGGCAAATGCATCAGGTGAATCAAATCAATCAAACAAAGTAAAGGATATGATAGCTAATGAAACGTGGTGGTGGAATGGAGATATCTAAAAGAATTACTTTTTAGAAGAAAGAGGCGTTTAAGCAATGGCAGTAAGAATCTTATGATAGTAAAAGTATGAAAGAGGTGGAAATGTTATATAAAGGAAGTAATAAAGGAGCTAAAGTAACTATAGATATTACTAGAGCTGAGGTTCTAAACGAGGTTTATAGGTCGCTTGAGTTTTCCAAAGGTTAAAAGGAACTCTACCATATAAAAAAGCATAAGAAGAAGGATGTTAGAGTTATATATGGAAAATGCATTAAAAAATTAACTGAAAAGATGTTGATGAGATATAAAGGAAATTATTACAGTGGAATTCTGGAAATAAAGCTAGTAAATGAAGATTAATTGAAAAAAGCGACCTGACATGAATTGTGGGCGGCTTTGCAAGATATTGACTGGAAAGGTATTTATTGGACTGTAAGGACGAATGTAATACCGGTGGGGATATGCAAAGTATTGAATGAATATGTATATAAGTTGCTTGCTGGCTTTGTTTCCTTAATAAGTTGTTGTATGGAGAAGTAATCCCCGATGAATGGTGCAATAGTTCTCCAATGTTCATCTATAAAAATAAGGGTGATGTACAAGACTGAAACATTTGTCGTGGATTAAGGCTCATGTAACATTGTATAAAAATGTGGGACAAAGTGATACAAAGAAGGATGGGAGATGAGTGTAATGTCTCAGAGAAACCATTTGGATTTATGCCAGGTAAGGGTATGAAGGATGCCATATTCGCTCTATGCCAATTTTCCGAGAATTAAAGACGTAAACATAGGAACTTAAACATAGTATTCGTCGATTTCTAGAAGGCATACGACTGGGTTCTCTTTAATGTCGTGTGGTGGGCAATGAAAGAGAAAGGTATGCCTGGGTAGTATGTGGAATTGGTTTAAGCAATGTACCGTCGATCTATTACATACGTTCGGTCAGCTACTGAAAAAACCGACAAGTTTAATGTAGCAGTAAAGTTACACCAAGTGTCGGCTCTGCATTCCTCCTAATTCCTGTTGATAATGGATGCTCTAACATCGGATATACAGGAAGAGGCATGCTGTTTGTTGATGACATTGTTTTTGTCAGCGAGTATGGACTTAAGGTACAAAGTAGACTGGAAAAATATCAATAAAGGCTGAAGAATGCGATTTAAAAATAATCAAAATGAAAACAGAGCACTTGTTCTGCCATTTCGGCGGTGTTTCAAATTGTATAGCTATTTCGTTGAATGGAATGCCGTTACCAGTCTGCTCCGATTTTAGTTATCTTGGTTTCCTAATTAATTCGCTACAGGTCGTGGGGATGACATGCGATGCCCAAATTCCCTTCAAACCACAGGGGAAATCTATAAAACCCTTATAAGAAATGCCGTTATATATGGATCGCAATGCTGGACAATGAAGTCAATGGATGATAAGCGTTTGCATGTAACGCAAATGCGAACGCTAAGATGGATATATCGGGTGATAAGAAAGGATAGGATAACAAATGCGTATACTAGGGAAAGCTTGGGCCTAGAACCAATGAAAGAAATAATTAGAGATCATGTTTATGACATGGTATGAAGAGAAGAGATGAAAAGTGTGTAATCAAGAGAGTGTTAGGTGTGGACGTGGTGTGTACAGAGATGACGAGTAACAGGGGACTGTGGATGGGTATACTGCGCTGACCCCAAAATTGGTACAAAGTCAGATAATGATGATGATGATGGTGATGATAAATACTTTTTCAATTAATTTCAATTATTAGTGATAATTATGTAACGTTGAGGTTACTTGTACTTTGTTATGTATAATGAGGTCGCATTCTGATTTTATAACATTATTTTTGGTAGGCTAATGCTGGATATTTTGGATTACTTACTAACTCTGATAAATATTTTTAATGCTTTATTATATAACCAAATAATTAGAAGCACCTGCCACGAAACTAAATAGTTAGTGTTTATAGAGTTTACGAAACGTGACCGTCCTAATAAGCCGATAAGGGTCTGTTGACTTGATATCTTTTCCCTCAGCTGGAAATTTTACTTTTAAGTTTATGTTTTGTCAAAATTGTTATATATTTTTTTATTTTAAAACTCCTTTTACTTTATATTCTTTGTGAGTTTTTTCGTTGCAAGAACCGAATTTATGATGGTACTTTTTTAGCAAAACCTTTAGCAACGAAATAATATATGGATTGAGATATAGACATAAATATTTTTTTTAATATTTCGTGCAAAACAAGAGAAAAGAATAAGAAAATAAATCTGATGTTAAGAATGCTAAGCTGGGTAAAGAATTTTTTTTGTATAAAATCGGAATATAATTTATGTTCTAAGCGGGACTTGTTTTTATCTTTAGTCTGTGTATAATATCTATGGACCTCAGTTTTATTATGTATAATTTATTTTATACACTAATCATACTTAGAAGCAGCTGCTGTGTAAAATATAGAAGTGAAAGGCATCAAAATCAAGAGCCATCTGGTATCTAATTTGGCTCGTCAATTTATTTTGGTATTTTGTTGAAGACGTCAATAAAATCTCTATATTGCAAACTATGTTTCGAATTTATTTGTAAAACAGGTGATCTTAACTTCTAACATTATTATATAATTAATAGGTTATGAACTGTTTTTTTTTTGGTATTTAGATATGTAATTTTTATTTTTTAAGTTATGTGTCTGTTCTTAATTAAGTATATATAAAAATATATAATATATTGCAAGTACATACCATATTAGGAAGAAAAATGTAGTAGGCCAGATACAAGGAATCATTTTCTACGGTGGCAGACTGTGAAACGAGTCGTAGCAGGTCATTACAATGCCGATGAATTATCTGAAATGTAACAGAATACAATCTAACAAAGAGTTTTATATTATTACGATAAATATCAAAATATCAAGTTGAATATTCGTGCACAAAGGTTAGTGATATTTATTTTATCATATTATCAAGAGCTCTGTAGCACTAATTAAATTAACATTCAGATGTTAAATTATGTTGATTCTTTTTTGGTATATAATATCAATATTTTATTTAAGCCCAGTAGTAAACAGGATAGAGTTTTGTCTGATGACGTTTTTCTTAAACGTGACGTTTTTCTTAGACGTGACGTGACATCTTAAGACGTGATTTGGGGTATTTTATTATAAGAGAAATAAATATTATACGGAAATAGAAACTTCTACAGTCTAAGGGATGTTACAAATTCGTTGGAATCCTTTGCAATGTTGATATTTAGAAATAATTCATTATCGATATGAATGACTTCTGTATTACTTTTTATTGGAATGCGCCCTCTCCATGTGCGTTTATATTTACAATGTTGACATGATCTAATTATGAACCGCTCGGCTTCTTCTCCCAATTCCATCTTGTGTGCAAAGGAACTTGCCCTTTGGCCACAAGGTGAAATCGGTGTAGACTAAAATCTGACGTTCCTCATCTTAATCCTCACCCCATACGCATATTTTAGACAATCCATATCGTTAGCTTTTTTATACAAGTCATATTAAGTTTATTCCCATATCATATTATGCCAATCATAAAAAGTCAGTCTATGGTCTCTATAAATGACAGAGATAATTCTTTGTCATTTATTGCCGCAACTTTAAAATTTTTTCTAATATAAAATTTGTTTACAGTCTATAATAAAATAATTAACATTTTTTTTGAGTACATAAATGGTATTTGCCGAAAATCCTAAAAACAAAAACAAACCTAAAAAGAAAACTGTAATGAACTGAAGAGGGAAGACAATAGGTTTAATTAAATATTAATTTAGGATGGTAATAGAATATACCTACAATATTTTGGAAGCTACAAGGACGACATATGTGTTCTTTAATTAATAAATATTAAGAGACATTATAATAATTAAATTTTTATCTTTCATTATTCACTCGTTTATGTTATAATAAAAACTTTGTTTAATAAATAATACTCTCTTAAATCGATATATCACTTGCAGCAATACGGTAAGTAGGACGTTCACAGTTAGTATCGATTCAATGAGATCGATTTATAGTTAATTTATTCAAAAGCCTTGACGATTTCTCAAAACTCTGTAACGATACATTTTATAGTTTTCGCAGTAACTTTTCATCCCGCATTAATGATTAAAATTATTAGATAGAAATGAGATTTGGTTTGATGTTATATTTTATATACTACTCAGTATTCTAGTACTAGTCTTTATAACATATAAACTGACAATTTCAAATAGCCACTAAACTTTAGAACGGTGTAGTACTTAAAACATTGATTCGAAGAACAATTAAAATTTATTAAGAAGATAAAACAAGTTTTTTTTTTTTTTTTTTTTTTTTTTTATGTAAGAGGAGGGCAAACGAGCTGGCGGGTCACGGATGGACGTGATCACCGCCGCCCATGAACTCTTGCAACATCCGAGGATTTACAAGAGTGTTGCCGGCCTTGTAGGTAGGAATAAACGCCTTTTTTGAAGGTACCCATGTCGTACCGATCTGGAAATACCGCCGAAGGGAGTTCGTTCCACATTCGAGTGGTTCGTGGAAAAAATGTCCTTGAGAACCGCACAGTGGAGGATCGCCACGCATCCAGGTGGTAAAGATGGTATCGGAGGCGATGGCGCGCTGTGCGGTGATGAAATTCGGCGGCAGGCATCAGATCGAATAGTTCTTCGGAACACTCCCCGTTGTAAATGCGGTAGAAGACGCACAAAGAAGCCACGTCTCTACGCAATGCCAAAGAGTCCAGCCGTTCGCAGAACACCGGGTCCCCGACAACTCGAACGGCTCTCCGTTGTACGCGGTCAAATGGTAGAAGCTGATATTGGGGTGATCCGGACCAGAGATGAGAACAGTACTCCATGTGTGGCCGGACCTGCGCCTTATAGAGCGCAAGTCTTTGGCCAGGTTTGAAGTACTGCCTCGCTCTATTGATCACTCCCAATTTCATCGAGGCCAACTTGGCCTTGCTCTCCAGATGACCACGAAACTGACAGTCGCTCGAAATGTCGAGACCCAGTATTCTGATACTTGGCGAGGCAATGAGGGGAGTGCTCTCGAAGAGCGGTGATACGACAAATGGGGTTTTCTTAGTGGTGAACGCGCAAACCTGTGTCTTTAGGGGATTGAACTGAACGTGGTTAAGTTCACCCCACTCAGAGACCATCCCCAGGGAGGTCTCTATTGAAGACACAAGTTTCATTCGGCACTCGTCGACGTTTTCCCGAGTGAGACCTGCACGGCCGGAATATACCGCATCCCCAGTACTGTCATCCGCATAACAATGTATGTTGGAGATATCCAACATATCATTGATATGCAGGAGGAACAGAGTTGGGGATAGCACGCAGCCTTGGGGTACACCAGCGTTCACGGGCTTGGGGTCCGAGCAAAAACCGTCGAGAACGACCTGTATGCTCCGCCCAGTGAGGAAGCTGGTGATCCACTTGCATAAACTCTCGGGAAGCCCATAGGAAGGTAGCTTCGAAAGAAGCCCCTTGTGCCATACACGATCGAAGGCTTTCGCCATATCCAGACTAACTGCCAGACCCTCTCCCTTGCTTTCAATAACAGCTGCCCAACGGTGTGTAAGATACAACAGAAGATCACCAGCCGATCGACCATGGCGAAAGCCATATTGCCGGTCATTGACCAACTGGTGATCCTCGAGGTACGTTAGGAGCTGTTTATTGATTATGCTCTCCATTACTTTGGAGAGCAGAGAGGTAATGGCGATAGGTCTGTAGTTAGCTGGTTCCGAGCTATCACCTTTTTTAGGGATCGGATGGACAAGGGCACGCTTCCATGTGACCGGGACTACGCCTTTAAGGTAGGAGTACCGAAATAGACGCGTTAGCACTGGAGTCAACTCAGGGGCACACGTTCGTAGCACCAATGGAGAAATGCCATCCGGCCCACTCGACTTATGAACGTCCAAGGAAAATAGAAACTGCCTAATAGTTTTCTGCCGAAAAACTATTTCCGGCATTGAGCTCTGACACCGCGGGATGATAGGCGGTGTCTTCCCCTGGTCGTCCAAAGTCGAGTTGGAGGCGAAAAGAGTGCCCAAGAGATCGGCTTTCTCTTTTGCCGTGTGGGCCAGAGAGTCATTCCCCATGTGCAACGGCGGTAGGGACGGCTGGCTAAAGTTTCCCAGAGTGGCCTTTGAAAGCGCCCAGAATTTGCGCGTGCCAGGCGGGTACTTTGCCAGCTGATCCCCAATTTTGACGACATGCTTGAACTTTGCTCTAGCGATTTGCCGTTTGAAGAATCTGGAGGCACGATTATATTTCCTCTTCAGAACTCTAGAGTTCGGATCCTTAGTGACTAACGCATTGACCCAAGCTTGATAAGCCTGCCGTTTGCCAGCTGATGCAGCCCTGACAGACGCATCAAACCAAGGCCGCGATCTGCCACCAAGTGGTACCACAGAGCTTGGTACAAATAGTTCCATGCCCTGTAGTATCACATCAGCTACAGCCGCAGCGCAGTCACTAGGATCATCGGAAGGGAAACAAATCGGCCCCCATGGGTAGGATGCAAAAAAGGACCGCATTCCATCCCAATCCGCTGACTTGTAGTGCCAAACGCGTCGAGTCGCAGGTGTTGTGCGAGCCGACCGTTGAATGGGCACTACACTCCGTACCAGACAGTGATCAGAGGAACCTAAGGGAGCCTCGACAGTGATCTGGTACTTTCCTGGATGTGTAGTCAGCAGAAGATCCAACAAAGAGGGCGTGTGGCTGTCCACGTCCGGTAGACGGGTGTGCGTCTTTACCAGCTGGGACAGACCATTTGCCAGAGCAAAGTCAAACACAGATCTCCCCGCGTAGTCGGTGGCACGTGACCCTAGCCAATCGGCATGGTGCGCATTAAAGTCCCCTAGGACTACGACTTCGACGGAGGGAGTCTGTGAAAGCAGATCGTCAATCTTCGCCTGAACATGGCCCAAGAGTTGATCCGTTTCTGCATTACCACTATGGGACCTGTAGAGGCACGCGTAGACTCTGACATGGTCGTCCATGTCCACGCGTAGCCAAAGTAAAGACAGGTCCCGACCTTCAAAAACCTGAAGGCGACGGTAGCAGATATCCTCCCTTACGAACACAGATACCCCGGCGTGTGGTATAAAATGGTGTTCTAGTTTATACCCGGGGTATGACAGGTACGCTGTGTCGCTAGGTTGAGATATCTGCGTTTCCGTCAGAAACAACAAGGCCGGCTGCACCGTCTCTAGATGATAATGGACGGCGTTCAAGTTGGAATGAAGTCCCCGGATGTTGCAAAAGTCCACATTTAGAGTGGGTCGGGGTGCCGCTGCGTTGACTCGTCGTTTGCCCTCATAAAACACAAAAGGCGATACTTTGCCCGCCCCAGATACGACGGGCAGCCCGAGCAAAATCCGAGAATCATTTCCCCGATTTTGCTCGGGGAGGGGGTTCCCGGCTTCATCAAAGCCGGTACCCTCCTGGGGTATTTTTCTTATAGGCATCGCTTTCATGTTTGGCGCGGGGGGGGGAGGTTGGGTTATAGAATAATTAAATCTACATATTCTATTTAAATTTGATTATGTTCATAAAATATGTACATTACGCTGCTATTCTAAAATTTATCCTACATCCTGTCCTTTTACAAATTATCCCTAACTAGACACCCGATTCATCTCAAGGGACATCGTTTAGAGATCGCATCTGGTATCGGAGTTACGAGTACGTACTTACTCGTTTCTAATTGCTGTTCAGAAAGTACATTGTTTTAATAGATATTAAGAATGTTTGTTATATGTCTAGAACATTTACAATTAAGTTTATTATAGACAAGCTTAACGATTACGAGTATGTGATTTACTTATAATATATATTTATACAAGAAACTATATTTATCTTTATAGTAAGTAATATGTTAATTTGATAAAGATTAGTATTGATCTTCGCCGAAAAACTTAAAAATTTTCGTCGTATTAAATTTTATATTTTTAATTATAATTTAAAACTATAAAATCTTATAAATTCCTAATTAACAAGATAATGTCTATTTAACCTATATTTAATTTACATATTATGTATTAATTCTATTTAATATTTAATTCAATTATAGATATTCGAATTAATAATGTTCAAGGTAGTCATTTAGTACTAAACGAATATACAGAAGTATGACAATATATATTTATTAATTATTTAATCATAATACAATTTCAACTAGTGTATCACAAAAGTGACCTTCAATTGAAGATTGTTAAAATTTCTATCCTTCATAATAGTCGAATACACGAAGTGACAATTGAGACCCACGCATGAGGAACTGAGAAAAGACATTTAGACAATAATTCAGTCTTCGTGCAAGCAATTTACGCCTTTTGATGGTCACTTCCGGATATTACATATATAGTACTTTTATAGTCATTTTAACTTTTGTATCTTATTAACATTTCATTAGGAATCGACTTACGAGTTTATTCTAAAATAAGTTTTAATTAGGTATACATATAAAAACTGTCTAAATATATAAAAAACTTCTAGTATATATTCTATAGTATATGTTTTAGTATATTTTGTATTTGGCGTCATTTACTTAACACTAATGATATTTTTTTTCGATTTCAATTAAGATAAATATTTAATAAACTCTTTGTTAGTATGAAGCACTTATTTATTATGTTTCAATGTTTGTGATACACAAGTTTGATATTAAACATACAGCTTCAATTGTACTTATGTTTGATGTAAAAAAAGGTTTAATACTTGTCTTTTTATTAAATTGCTATCTCAAAATAAAAAAAAATGTCCTATTATTTATTTGACAATGTTACTATTATTTTTATTACACAAACGTAGCCAATTTTTTTTAGTTCTGATACAATTAAGACTAAATAAAAGAATCTGTGAACTGTAATATCAACATACATAAATACTTAATAAAAAAATAAATAAATGAAGTTAGAATAAAATAACAAACCATCGAATCATGCCTGTAATCCTGCAACGTCACAGCACTAACACTTATTTAGTTCTAATGTAATAGTTAAGCGGCCAGAACGGTTTCCGCGGTAGTTTTAACTGAAAACTCGTCGGCGAGCTCGGTTTGCGTGTTAGTCTGTAGACACCCACCGACCTCCTTGCCAGTTGCCACCAACTGTTTATTATTTTAAATGTCCATAAGAATTTTATTATGGATTTATATTCATTCTTTTAATTTCTGTGTCTTATTCTTTACAGCTTCAATAAAAATTTAGTTAAAGATGGTTTCATGTAACTTAACCTTAATTAGTTCTTTATGTAATGAAAAAAACGACAATATTCTTATCTTAGTTACCTAACCACCTTATTTTAATGGGTTAATTTTATGTAAATAGGTAATGATTTTGTATTAAACAAAACGTTTACTTTATCTTAATTGTATAGTACTTAAAAATATAAAATAGTTCTAACATTTTCAGAATATAGTAAAAGATTACAATTTCACATGTACAAAACTATATGCAATCCTGTTCTTAAGTTACAAATAGTAATACTTTAACACTTACCAAATCATTTCTTTAATTGAATCATATACCAAATCAATATGGGGTACCTAAACCCTTATATAATGAGATATAAAAGGTTGACAATCTATTATTCATGAAAAATAAAATATAAAACAAACGGTTGAGGATCCGCGTATAACGTTGGATTACTAATATGACATTCGACTGCGGCACTTGCTAGCAGCACGGTTACGTGACGTGACGGGACGGTGACGACATTGACCGACCTTGGGGTATGGGGCAGGTATGTTTATTTATATTAATTAATAATTTCAAGAGTTTTTTTATTATCAATTAAAATCATATCAATTTAGATCGAGTCGAGTGTGGGGTAGATAACATTTTCGTTTCATGAAAGAGCAATCCGTGCAATTTCGGCCTTAATGATACTTTATCAGATAAGTTTGAGCAACTTATGCCTTTAAAATTTTCATAACTTTACCGTTAGTTGTACTAATATAATAATAACACAAGAAACAATCAGAAGCTCGCTGATTTCCTGTTCGTATTCAATAAAGTGTTATTCTGTAATAACTAAAATCTCTGTTATTGGGTAATATATACTTTAACAACAAACTCACAGTAAACATTTATCTGTTACCATACAACAAACAGAAACTACAATATTTTCGATTATTTATCGAGTTAACAAGGCCAGGCTTCTTCAAGATTTCCTGCAATCCGGAGAGAGGCTTTAGAAAATATCATTCATCATCATTGTAGTAAAGTTACTTTCAATGTAAAATTCATTAAGTCCAGAAGTTTTTACCTTTTTTAAATCCCGATTTTTTTTACAAACAAATTAGTCAAGTACTAAATATTTGAAGGACGGAGAGAAAGCATTTCAAAAACAAGGTCACTGTGTTTTAAACTGTGTTTTTGATTTCGATAAAGCGTTTTAGATCATAGATAAATAAGATGTCAAATAATACTACATGCCTTTATAAAATAACCTACTTCCAACTATTTAATAACTAATTAATATGTGAAGATTATATTCCATTTCGGTTTAAAAGACGTATATAGGAGAAGATCACAATTTTGTCTTATTGTAACACAGACAAAAACCGATCAGTATAACTTTATTAGCAGCCATTTTTTCTAACAATAATTTAATTTATAAAAGAACAAAAATAAATAAATAATTATAAAAAAGCTGTTCTATTAAAGTATATTGCTTTTCTATTAAAATGATTTTCTGAAGTTCTTTTTATCCTTTGTAACTTTATAAAAGAACGTTAGTGATCTTATTAAGATTCTCAATAATGAAATTAAGTAAATATTTTCCCGGACCTGTTTTATGAGAAACTCTGACTATTCAAAGAGTTAAATTGTAAAATTTAATTTATTTTTCGCTAAAAAGAAAAGTCAGTCAAAGCAACAGACAACATCAGGCTTCTGTGAGAACTGTAGCAACTAATAAAGTAACGAATATCCGTATTAGCAGATTCGCATTCGCATAATTTCTACGAATATTTTGGAGTATGAATATCAGAAAAAACAATTTGACGATAATAGTAGGTTAGTAAAAACCGATTTAAAAAGAACTATTTCAAAAAACATCAATATGCTCTAATAATACTGCGTAATAAGTAAAATGAAAAAGCCCGTATCAGCCAAGGTAGGTCCGTAAGTCTCGAGAACCTTTCATTTTCTAAAGTCGTCGTAAGTTTGTTTGAAAGAACTGTAACCAACTCTGATAAAAAAAACTGCAAAAAGGCAAATATATGTTGCACTAAGGTGTGTCAAAAGTTTAAAAGGCATAGCTTTATCAGAATTGGACGCTAACAAAATAGTAAATAGACCACATAACGTTAGATCGCTGACAGAAATAACGAGACTATGAAATCTGTCCTCCGATCATGAAGGTCCAACATAATATAGCTCGCGTAACGCAATTCGAACTCAAAATAATCGTTGAGGACATCATATTTGACGACATTTTAAGAGTTTTCTGATATATCTCCGAAGTCAAGGGCCCAACAACCATGAAATTTATTATGATTATATGGAATCAAACGGGAAGCAGCAGCTTTTAAATAAGAAAATTATTATAAAACGTTCAGAACGTTCAAAACATAAAAAAAAATACAGTCAAAATGTGAACCTCCTTTTTATACTTAGTTAAAAACGAAAATCCATTCATTTCTTATGTTTTTTAATACAAAAAAAAATTTACCTCGCAATCACATTATCAATCTTCACTTTTGTCATTTGGTGTTATTTATTTAACACGTACCTCTTTTGAATGCGACTACCACCAAGCCATAGACAACATGAACCAAATTTAGAAAAAAAAACTGAATATTTGTATTCGCATTAACGAATGTTTAAAAAATGCCTTTTATTACCTTTGTCGTTATGTGTTTGTTATGTTTGCCATTATTTGGTATGTTTGAAAAAAAATTGCTTCTGTTTGGATTAGGGAGATTGAAGCTGAATATAACTTATAATATTGTAGTAGCGATGGAAAACGAAACGGTATGTGAGAAATATTAAATATAGCGACATGGAAAAATGAAAGATGTTAAAAGAGCAAATAACAAAAAGATTTCTCTGTAAGTGATTAAAAGGTTTGTTTTTAGCGTAGTTCGTTACGAGTAAGTATATAAATCACAACCTGTAAGTAAAGAGATAAATTTTATGCTAGTTTGAATATGATGTTGCAAATAAATTTTATGGACATCTGGGAGGAGTAAATGTAAATGCAGCAAGCCTGTAGCAAGCGGCTTTAGCATTCCATTTATTTATAATAAACTTTTGATTATTCTCTTGAAAATTAACATCTCAGAACTTATAAAAGTAACTACCACAAGTTACTGGTTACTTATTATAAAAAAAGAAGAAAAGTCTTCTGTGTCAAGTAGCGTAAACTAGTTACTGCTTATCTTGGAAGTAAGGCTTTGTGCTCAAACTTCTTAATAGTAAGGACGGAAGCCTTGTCAATATTAAATAATTCAGGATATTAGAAAGGTATAGAGGTAATGATTGTTTATAGAATATTGAAAATTAAAAATAAGTAGCAACAATTCCAACATTCATTTACAATAGTACAATAACTATTTGAGAAAGAAAAAATATAGAAAGACAACTGCGTAAAGGAAAGTGACATCTCCTAAGATCATTTTGGGTTTATGCTAGATGAATAAATTAAAGATGCCATATTTTTTCTTTGTCATGTCCGAGAAAAAACATGCATATGGGCATAAAGAGTTTTTCAGATATCTTTTCAGTACTTATAACACATTTCGCGGTGAGTCTTTAATACCTTATTTCTTCCTGTATATGCCTTAACATTAAAATATATTTATAAATTGGATAAATATATACATTGTTTGTTTATTGTATTCTTTAAATTTCAATTAGCTCTTAGATTTAAAACAATTATCTTGTCACGATAACAGAAACATTTTTTTTCCTGAACTGTGATAATTGTTAATTGTGAAAATCACAGTTTTGATAATATTATTTTCTGTGTAAAAAAACATAACTCTGAATAATTTGCGGAATTTAACAAAATCCAATCAACCATTTGAAAAGTATTCATATACCTGAAAACCTGTAACAATCCATATACGAATAAAAATAACAATGACTAATGAAATGAAATGTAAATTTTCATGGAAAAATATTTGTTTATTTTTGGTTATATGATGTTTTGCTGCAATGAAATACGAGGAATTTGTGTTTTAATTATACGTTAAAATATATCAAAATGGAAGTCAAGTTTAAAATAATAATTAATAATAACTAACAAAATATTTTCGATTATTAATAATTAACAAAATTTCGAATGCATCTTTCTTGATTCTATCTAAATAGTTCATACAAAAGAACATAACGATATTCTATGCATTTATGAATACTTTTACAGAATCTTCAATTAAATGATTACTGGATCATAGAAGGTTTTAATCAATCGTATATTGTTGATAAAACTAGCATTGTAATAAAAGAAAAAATATACAAATAAAATAAAATCTTTCTGTAACTAATATTCAAAATTGCCTTGAACTTTTCACAAAGTCAAGAGTGGGCGAGCTTATTATTTTACCGAACCCCCTGGTGCCAATCACTTAAACTTAGACTTTAAAACATCAAGGTCAATGTTTTTAGGTTAATATTTTAAAGATATCGGAAAGAAAAGTAGATTATATTTTAGTATGAAACTTAAACTAATTGACAAATATTCCATATTAAAAACAAATTTATTTTATTTTTAACAGTGAAATGGTATCTATTGATTTCAATATAGTGTGTTTCAAGGAAATATTTTTTAATTTTAATTGTATATAAAAATATCGTGTTATATTAAGTCTAAACTAATTCTTGTATACATGTTTATATGCTACATTTTTAATAGAATAAGATTTAATTTTTAATATAAATCAAAGTGAATCATACCAGAAATTAAAAAGGAAATGCTTTCTATTTGCTGAAGTCTGTCGCATCGGTTTAATTTTGATTCTATGCTCTAATGACTTCAATGCGGTCCGACCTTGGTTCCGATCGATTCTTTACCGCCATGCCATACCTGAACAATTCATATAACATTATATAATTTCATTGCTTTCAAATTTCTGTTTCTCATGGCATGGAGACTTACAAGTGGATTACGCATTTCAATGATCCGATTAGATGGGTAATTCAGGTCTCTTTATTTAATTGCAATTTAAAGTTTCTGAGATAAAAGGTTTCTTATTTTTTTAGTAGATCCTTATAACTTTAATGAAATAAGGTTATTTCTTGTTTTATATATAATTTTTTTTTTAATTTTATAATTGAAACTATTCCTTTCATTTAAATTGTATATATTTTAGTCAGTATTTTATTATGTAACTAAAATGATAAAAAATGTAAGGTAATGCATTGCCCTGAACTTGTTACCTTTGTTCAGTGCATTTCTTACCGTCGTCGACGGAAGCGCTAAATTGTCCTCTCGGTTTTAAAACGTATATTAGCAAAGGCATAGATTATGATTTATGAAGATGGCCAAGAATAGCGTCATTGTTGACAGTTTAAACGAGTATTAGGGGATCAATGCAATTTTTTTTTGTGTATTGAATATATTAAGGAAGTTAGAGAACGAGAAAGATGGCTAGAGAAACATAATTTATGATTAATATGTACTACTTTAGACAAGCAAAAATTTTTATAATATAAAAACTTTTGACAGAGTATTATGTTGCTATTATTAAACCTAATTTATTTATATATCTAGCTTTTATAATTATACCTTTTAAATTTTCAAAGGGTTGTCAATTTTAAATACGTTTTTTTTTGTTGATCGATCTTGACAGATTTTTATTATTTTATCTCAATTATAATATAAACAAATAAAAAAATATATAATATTGAAACCCTGCTGCAGTAAACCTTAATCGTTTTTATGCCATAAGATGGTGCGAGACTATAGCATCGACGCTGAATAGCGAAACGGCGCTGTAATAAGGATATGCCGTCGGTCCGAGTCCATTAACTTACAATTACTGTGAACGCTAATTGACGTGACTGACGTCGTTGCGTCATTCTTACTATTGTTGTTTGATTTACTGTTTTTGAATCTTTGGTGATAGGATACGAAACCTGTACATTAGTTATCAGATATGTGACTAAATGTTAGTGTAGAACATCATGTTGATATAAAGAAATATTAAGAGTCGATAGAGGAAAAGCTCTGAACCAATACGATGTTGGTTTCATGTTATTTATATTATAAATTTTTTTTACAGTTGCTTTGGCGTAAAAAAATATTTATTATATAAATTAGTAGAAACAAGAACAGAAATTCAAACAAATTTAACACAAAGTTGTAATATAATTTTATTGAAATAACTTGAAACGAAAATACAACTAAAATAAACCTTGCGGATGGGGAATAGGAATATAGTATTAAATCCACTAATTTAATATTAACTAAATTAGATTACAATGTTCGATGAAACCTTTCAAAGGTTAGTGTTATTTCAGTTCCTCAACATGGTGGATGGTTAGAAATTTATAAATTTTATTTATAACATTATTCTACTGTGCTATTTTAAAAATACATTTTAATAAAGTTTTTGTCACTTCAGATTGCATGTTGTCGGTTATTGTAATTTACACCAAAAATGTTTTGTTTATAGTAGACACTGGAATAGCGAAAATTGGTGCATATAAATACGATGATGGGACACGGTATGTGGGTGAATGGAATTCCAAAGGTCAGAAGCATGGGACCGGTCATCTCATGCTCCCGGATGGTACCAGGTATGATGGTTCCATGGCAAGCGGACTCTGCTCCGGGCTAGGAGTCATGGCGTTTCCGGATGGGGCTAAGTAAGTTAAAAGAATAATCGTGAACTTGTGTAAATAGTATTGTTGAACAGTTTTAGAAATTTGCTGTTGAGAAAATTATAAAAAGCTTTGCCTGTAAGAATAAAATAGCAATTTCAGACCATAATGTTTTAAGGCGCTTAGAATTGAATAAATGCATTAACGAAAGCAATAGCTTTTTTTGTTAATTTCTTAAAATAATTGTAAATAGATATTAATATAATTTTTCTACACCATGAAATTAACATTTTTATAATCTGATGTTTTATACTCTCTAAAGTGCTAATCCTCAAAATTTTGTTGAAAATAAATAATTGCAAAATATAGGAGGTTATTTAACATGAAATAACAAACATAATTATTGAAATAATGATCAATCCTGCTCTACGCAAAAGCAGAATTTAATCATTTTCGAATTGGATTGAATTCCATTCTACCTCTGTTAATTCAAATGCAAACATGATAACATATTTTTTTCATAAACCAAATTGAAAATCTGCTATTTAATTAACAGCATATTAAAAAATTTAGAATCTAGATCAAAGTTTGTTATAACTAACGCATTTTAAATTTTAGGTACGAAGGAGAATTCATGCAGGGCTGGTTCCATGGTCACGGCGTTTTTTGGCGAGCTGATGGTATGAAGTTTGAAGGTGAATTTCGTGGAGGTCGCGTCTGGGGATTAGGTGAGTTTAGAATAGCAATGAAATGGAAGCAGACTTATAAGTTCAATATAATCGTTGCTACTTAAATTACATTATAAATACATATACATATATATTTTTGTACACATATATATTTTTTTATAATCACCGAATATTACTCATCTGTAATATCAAGCGCAAAAATATAATGTAGATTATACAAATATACATGATTTAGACTTCATAAGTTACTATCATTAGAAGGAAGAAAATAAAATTTTAGCAAGACTTTATAAAAATGGAAACTCAAACGGACGTTTATTTATACCCAGCTTACTTGTAAGCCTTAAAAATATTGTTTTATTCATACAATTTTGCAGGCAAATTTTTCTTCTTTTTATATACATGTCAAGTTATTGTATGTTATGAATTTATAGACAAATAGCTTTAAAATCATATTATTTTCTTGATAATCTAATTTATACTTTATTGATAAAATACTTTACTTAATAACTAAAGAACGAACTAAATGTGTTTATAAACTCGAGAAGGCTGTAATTTATTTCTTCTTGACTAAAATTATTTTTTCACCGCGATTTGTTTTTTTTAGGTATCGTTACTTTCAATGACGGAAGTAATGGATTTCCAAGAAATGAAGGTTACTTCCAGGACTGTAAGATGGTGCGTCGCAAGCGTTGCCCTGAGGTGGTGCAGAGAGCCCAGAAGGTAGCTTACATGGCACGAGCTCAATGCCAACAAATGTAATTGATTGTTATGTAATAATACTTCCGTTTTAATTAAAATTTATTACAAAATACTGAAATTATGTAATCATATAATAAACCATATATTATATTTCTCTTTTATTATACCTTGCCTATTTTTAGTGTTCTCAAAAAAGCGAAATGTTAGTTTTTTTATATGAAATTTCGAAGTAAAAAATATTTTTTTGTTATTACCTACTTTTGAAAATTCAATTTCAAACTAACGTACAATACAAATGGTATGTTTTATTTTCTTTAAAAATAAAACAGTTAGCTTAACGGTATATTTTACTTTACTTCCGGATTATGACGATGACCTTAATTAAATATAAAAATAGGGGAAAAGAGACAATTTTCTTGCAATTTTACATCTAGGTCAAGACAAATTTCATTTAAGCAAGTATGAGCATAGTCTCGCCTGTCGGTGTGTGTTTAAACAATATTATGTTTATCTTTTTGTGAGAAATGTATTTAGTTTTACACATACATAATAAATATATTAAAAAACAAATTTGACTGCTATTTTACTTATAATATAATATTGACAATAAATACTGTACTGCAAAACAGTACAGATATAGATAGCGGAAATTCATTTCCACGAACTACCAAATATACATTTCTAGGTAGTCCGTTTTGGTATTCCAATTTGCGTTCCCAATTAAATATGAAAACAAAATATCCTCTTAAATGTATCACAATTTATTCTATTTCAGCGTGATGTTATAAACATATATTTCATCAAATATTTGAAAAATTGCACAATTTCAATTATTCTATTGAAAAGCAAAATTAGTATGAAAACCTAAACACATTCTAAAATGTAACTTACTGTCATAATAAGTAATATGTTCTAAGTATTTGACTTTTTTACTTGCTTACCAACAAATACGAAAAGATAAAATAAACGAATAAAAGTATGTTTTATTTGTTTTTTTATTTATTAGAATAATATCTTTTCAATATCCTATTATGTAATGTCATAAATAAAAAAATTGTGAACCCAAAAACATCTTTATTAATATTAATGTACAAGCTACTAAATATTTTTACAGCTAGTAATATTTCTAATTAAATAAATAACAATTAATATGTATATTATCTTGATTATTTAATTATCTTTTAATTTCCTTTGACGTATGGTTTCTTCATCATCTAAACATTGGCCATATCTCACCTCCATACATTTGCTTCCCTGAAATAAAGTATTTATACAATCAAGTTATTAATGATCAAGTACATACTTAAAAACGAAGTGAAGAAATAATATATTGATATCGCTTATTGGCGTTAACTTAATGTCTTGATTTTATAGTGTAAAAAAAGCAGCCGTGTCTTTAACAGGTTTAGTGACCGTGTCAAGACTAGATGGGTATTTTATTACTCTCTTACGGATGCCGAGTTGAAAGTAAAACGCCATGATGTAACGAGACTTGCTACAAACCTGTTACATAGACACTTTCACTCGGAATCTCCAGTTGTGTAAGCAAAACGTAACCGACCATTACTCATTATATATTTAATGTTACTGATTACCGTGCAGATCAAATCTCGGACGGTGACACGGTTGATGGTTTTAATAATTAAAATATTGAAGGTAATTACAACGTTCGTGAAAGCGAAGTTAACAATGGAATGGGGAAAATTATTGTGATAATGACGTGAACATACGTTTTTGGTAATTGTATTATAATGACATCAGTTTCTTATGCAAAAAAAGCATAAATTATAAAAGTTATTAAAATTTCGGTGATTTTTGTGAAGGATGGTTATTTGTGTGATAACGAAAAATAATCTAACTTTTGCAAGATAAGCTTTCATGTAGAAGTTGCCGAAGAGGACGATGAAGGAGATCATATAAATGATGAGGACGTAGTGCATCCATAGCGGGAACTCGCAGCCAGTCCTGATGCCATTGACGCCGAGGATAAGAGCGCAGGAAAATTGTATCTGAAAATTACCAAAGTATATTACAAATAAACACATAAATAAAAATAAATGAATGTTTGGCTTTAGGAGTAGCTATACATATATATATGTTGTTTATTTATCAGGAAATGAATTAAACTTTTATGATTTTTATATCTAATTTTACAGTTAATTCATTAAAATGGTCTATTTTAGTTTATACCTTTTTTTATTTTTGTGTTTATATTACTGCAGTCCCTATTTATCGTTAATATTAGATTAAGAATTTAGTGTTATATATAATAAAAAATACATACCAGTTGTAGAATAGTCAAGTACTTTTTCCACCATAAGTATTGACTCACTCTTGGACCGAACACCGAAAGACCATAGTACGTGTACATGAGCACATGGATGCCGCTGTTTACCATCGCTGGTAGGAAGGCTGAAAAGGAATTAACCGAATTAGATATACACTAGCAATCATTACAAATCCTAGGAGCGCCAACAGACCCTCATTTTCGACTCGCTGCGCTCGTGAAATCTTGGTTGCTGTTTGTAATAACTCATCGTTTGCACATTGACTTCAATGGGATATCAGTTTTTTGACAATTATTCCTCAACGACATGATATTGTTCAATTTTTTTTAAAACCATCAGCTAATGTGTGTCTTTTTGATTGCAAAATTTCATCATTTTCCGTCAAGAGGTTTTTGAGCCTATTCGTGACAAATAATGTGAAAAAGTCAGCAGTAGAGCGCTCCGCTCAATAAATATTATTAAACCTATTATTTATATCTTTTTCTTAATAACTTACTTGATCCACTTGGCACCCATTTGATACCAATCCACCAGAATCCAAACATAGTGGAATGATGATAAACATGTAAAAATGTTAGTTGTTCTTCCTTTTTCCTTAGTATAAAGAAGAACGTATCACAGAATTCTAGAAGCTTCGAAAAATAGTACCACCACACAGCGTTTGCTATCTAAGGACAAAAATATTATTATACTCGATAACTAATATAATGCTACATATAAAAAGACTAGTCCTATCTGATTCATCTTTTTATTTTATAGGGTTAAATCAATATTATAAAAACTTTCTTTTAGTTAGTTTGTAATAAATATAATAAGGACGTCTAGAATAACGCAGACAAACTCATTTTTAGGATTATTATAGATTAAGCAAAGGTAAATAGTGAGAAAACATTAAATAATGCTAAAACACTTAAAACCTCTTAGTCTAGGATTACTCTAAGCTTTTAATATCTCAAATTGAAAGACATCTCGACATTTAAATTTATATCCATCTAGTATTCTACTTCAGATAATAAAATAAGTTACGTCTAAAATAATACTTAAAGGATTTGCTATAAATATCGCTTCTTCATAATAATTTCTCGAGGAGCTATTAGTTTTTATTTCAATTGCTGCGATTCTATTCAGAATAATAAATCGCAAAATACAAGAAATATTAGTATAAAAATCACATTTTTATATGGTCTAAAATAAAGATTTTGTAATTTATTTTGCAATGGTTCTTAATAGAAGTTTTGCTAATAAAATAATTTAATAATGATTATTAAAAAAATCAGGAAAAGTGTTTTTTTCATTAACACAGCAAACTACAGTATACTGTTAAAGAAAACAATGTATGTAAATGTATATGTACGTAAAATGATATCAAATATAGATGATATAAAGATAACTAAGATTTTCAGCTTCAGTACAATATGAATTAAATTCTCAAAGACAGACCTTACGAGAAGAGAATAACTTTCTAACGAGTACCATACTGTATTTAATACTATCGAAGTCCTTTTCAAGTTCGTTTAAGTCACAGTTTACTACTTTTATATAGTTTCAACGTTATGTGTGACCATATTAAATAACGCCAGCTGTTACCAAATATGTTGAAACTTCTCAGACATAGGGAGGATACAACAAAGTGCTACAAATTATTGCGGTACAAGTTGTTAACTATTTACATTATAATATCGTTTACAATTAATTAGTTTCAGACTTTTTTATTCGATACAAAGATTCACCTAGTACGCCACATACTAAGTTTAAGTTATTAGTCCAAAATTATGACTTCTGTTCCATTAAGGAAACACAAATATACATATG
Organism: Melinaea menophilus ssp. n. AW-2005; assembly: GCA_918358695.1. Lineage (NCBI taxonomy): Eukaryota > Metazoa > Arthropoda > Insecta > Lepidoptera > Nymphalidae > Melinaea > Melinaea menophilus. Next base: position 6,698,964 of record OU911055.1, on the reverse strand, counting down.
TAAGACACTAACACTAGTGAAGGAGTTAGTAACATAATTTGATTCAAAATATGATTCATACTTACTTGTAGCTCATCTGGATCGTATTTTTGTCGACATGGTTCACAAATATAGCTGTATCGAAGTCTAAAGGACGCCGTTAATAATCTAAGAGCAATATACGCGTTAAGCGCTGCCATCGCTAAGTTATAAGGTACTAAGAGCCATGTTAACTGAAATGGTCTCCTATTCATCATAAGTTTTGGTCCAATCCATACTATAAATAAGTATAATAATGTATAGACTGCTGTTGGCAAGGGAGAGTCGACGAGTGGCCATCCTTCTGTCCTTTTATCTGTAAAAAGCGTTGTTTATTAAATTTATTGTTCAGATTTATTTTCTGCTGGGATTTTATATTAATTTTCTACTTAAATGAAAATTCTTATAAAGATATTAAATATTTAAGCAGAATCATTGGTATCCGGTAATGGAAATATTAAACGTTTTTTTCCGAATTACTATGAAAATATATATTACGAGGAAATTTACAGTAATATTTATAAAATACTAAATATAAAAATTAATAATTATAAGAATATCGTAGAAAACGAGATTAAAACTTAATTATAATATTATGTCTGGTCAAATTCTCGCCAATAGACAGAGGAAACAAAAACTAGGTCACCATACATCTAACATTATTATTCCCCATTTATATTATTATTAAATGTTTATTTTACAAAAAGTTCAACTTTACTTAACTCACCAGACAGTGAAAGCGTCCATAAATAATAGTCGTAAGTGTCTTTTAGAACACTTTGTGTGGTGTTCACTATAGTTGCCATTTTAGCAGTGTCTCATCTGAAACAAGTAGTTCTATTGTCATACGCTATTTACATAGTCGAGATTTAAGCAGGAATTAGTTTTGGTTTCGTGTTTGATCTTAACTATTTATCAAGTAATTAGTTATTTATGCTTTTATATAAATATTTAGAGAATTAAAGAATAATGAAATATTTCTCGCTCGCTTTTATTACAAAAGTTAACATGAATGAATTAATTTTTTTTATTTTAATCTTTTACAATAGTGTGTTGAAAAAAAATTACCTATTGGTTTTTGGAATTGTACTGTAAAGTTTATTTAGTAGAGACTAAAACCATAAAACTCAGTAAATGCTTTATTTAGGATTTAAAATCAAAGTAAAATTTAATTTTTACTAGATATATATATATATATATATATATATATATATATATATATATATATATATATATATATATATATATATATATATAACATCAAAATAACAAAGAAATCATTACATATATTTTGACAATAATGAAACTATAACTACACCATCAAAAGGCATCTTAGGGAAGTCTGTGAGGTAGAAAGTCATAATAATAGCTGAATCATCGGAGAAATTCATTTTATATAATCATAGAATTAAATTACATTTCTTGAATGCTACACTTCAAGTTTGAAGGGTACCTTTAGGTAATTGGAATGAGCTGTGTATTCCAATCGAAAACCATTGTTATTTATTAAGTTATTCTTTCAAAGATATATAAATATTTTTATCAAAAATAGAATTATAAATATTTATAACTCTTCATAAATTATAACACGAATAACAAATTTTTGATACGTAAGAGAATCGATTAATTTCATTTTATAAATCTTATTGTTGTAGTAATAATAAAAAACAAATATTGATGTTATTTTATTGCTTCCTATATATTTGTATTAATTTGTATTCATATTCATAATCTTTAAATTAAAATAAAATTAAAGTATCTGTTTGTTATTCCAAATTAACAACTTTTCACTACATGCACCTGAAAGTGTATAATTACGTGCGGTAATTACGTGAAAAAACTATGTTTATAATTTTTATCTGTCTGTCTAATTTCTGAAAAGACTGAACCGATTTTAATACAACTTTCACTGGATACCTGACGTTGTAAGGAGTAACTTAAAATACTTTTATTTGAAAAAACATTCCGCGAGAATGAATCCGTGCGCACAGCTAGTGTCAAATAAGATACAAAATAAACCTTAACTAATTTAACCATAATAATATAAATTCTGCTTTTAAGAGGTACTTCAGCTAACCTTTGTTATTCTGCAGTAACAAAAGACGATTGTTATAAATATTCAATAGTTATGAACTCGGAGAAAGTTTTTGATGAATGAAAAAATACATAGACGTAAGAGAAAGTTTTGTTTAGACTTAAAATTTAATAATTATTATAGTATTATAGGACAATGTCAAAGTTTTCTTGCGTAATCAAATGAATATTACAATTAATGACAGTTTTTTCTATAATTATATTTGTAATAATTTTAACCGCCTTTTATTAAAACTGTATATAATATAAACTTCATTATATATATGTGTGTATTGTCAAAGTAAGATAATATTACTTAAATTTCTAGTGACGACATCTTTATAGTGCGTCATGTCACGTCGTTAAGGTGTCACGGCAGAAGTTAATTGCATTGCTTACGACGTGTAATGCAATTAAATGCAGGTGGAAATTAATGTGCTAGTCATTGCAATATGCATTTTAGTATATCTGCGGTAGATGCAATAATTACTTTTTTTTATTATTACCAATGTGTTGTTATTGGTACATTACAAAAATATTTACATATTCTAATACGGTTTCAAGTAGATTTCAGTAATGTTAAATTCTTGTCTGTCACACTTAATATCCAGAATTAGAAGCAAATATCCTTATTTGTTTTGTTTTTAATATCTTCCATATTTATTTGCGTAGAATTGAAATGTCTATGACAACAGTACATCAACTTTAAGACATGAAATGTATGTACTATTTGCAAAATTCTCTATTGATATAGAAAGTTTTACCTAGGTTGTAACAAACTTGTGGAAACATTAAACATTGTTAGCTTTGACGCAAACCTACCAACACATTTCCTGATAAACATACGAGTACTTAGCTGGCTGTGTTAATAAACAGTAAACTATTGCAAAACTTTTATTTAAACAAAATATATAAGTTTCAAAAGCTTATTTATGTTGTTTATTGATCAAACGACGGTAACTTGCTTAAAGTTAAACACAGCATGCCATATGTTTAAATGAACTTTTGTAGAAAAAACACAAATATTCAATTAACTAATTGACAAATAATAGCTTCGAAAAGCAGCTCCTGTTATTATCAAAGTTATCAGATACGAGTGAAGACTTGGGTAGTTGTTAGTTACGAGTATTTGGGTAGACTTCAAGTTTGCTCTTAATGTGGTTTAGACGACAAGAGGAAACCGCATCATTGTAAAACTATTTTGGAAAGTATTCGGTCGCTAAAACAGTGTTAACTTATTGTTTTATTTAACATTAATGTTTTCAGTGTATACCAAATATTTTTATTGTTAAATATGTCAATTAATCTTCGATCAATCATAGTTATAAAATCTTTTAAAAGGAGGTAGAAGTCTTTTTAAAGATAGGCATATGTAGCAGTAATGTCCACTCATCCATAATATCATAATATTATTATTATTTTTTTTTTATGAAAGAGGAGGGCAAACGAGCTGGCGGGTCACAAATGACTTGTGATCACTGCCGCTCATGAACTCTTGCAACATCCGAGGATTTACAAGAGTGTTTGATTTGTGCCCGCGCATTTGTTTCGATATGCATAACATGCATAACATGTTCATATACTATATCCATAATCCATATATATATTATTTGAATTATAAGGTAGTCTCAAATATAGTCTCAAATATATAAGTATGTCTCAAAACCTCTAACTAACACAAAAACAAAGCACGCACTTTGAAAAAAAAAAAGAAATGACAAAAAAAAGATATTGTTTGAAGGAGCGAAGTTTATTAAGTTTTGGAATGAACTCGAATAAAAAAATATATTTTAAAATGGTATGTATGTAAACAACCATGGTTTTGTCCTTTCTAGCTAAAAGTTTTGTTATTTATATATTTTATTATATTATCTGCAGTAAAGAAACTATCACTAATTTATCATTTGAAGCGTGCGGAGCGTTAAGGTAATAATACGAAAAAAACTAGTATTCCTAAGGAATAATCGATATAATATATCATAATTTTTTTTTATGTTTTAATCATTGTTCATATAACCATGGAAGGAAAGTTATTTAAGTTTACTTATATTAAAATACTTCATTTTTATATTAATTATTCATATAAATTAATTCTAAATATCACACTTGTACTTAGATTTTAAATTCTAATGTTGTGGTATTTATTATTATGTTGGATAATGTTCGTCTAACTCCAGACATTTATCTAGACCAGTATCTAGACATTTGAAACGTAGCCAGACAAATACTAGCAATTCATTTTAATAGCTTTCACGTTACACTTAACAGAAACCCAAGAATAATGAATGAAAAGCCCGCTTCATGTTGCAAATAAGGTCATTTGGGAAATGAGGTCAAAGAGCATTGAACTGAATACCTCATTCCTGTTTGTATCATTTCTGGAATGTTTTTTTTATAAATTATATTATTCGATAACAATATTGATCTTTTTATTTGATTTTATCTATTTAGTAAGATTATTTTGTTTTATAACTATTTATCCTCCATAAAATATGTTTTCCTTTACAAATAGATATTAATATTTTATTTTTATTACTTATTTATGGCCAATTTAAAATTGTTATGAACATTTTACGTAACATTATTTGATATAAGTTAATTTTATTTCACGAAAAATATATGTATTTATTTATAATCTCATAAGAATACTATATTAACCTCACCTATTCCCAATTGTTTTATACACAAACGCACAGACACAAAGTAGCGACGTGTGTCGCTAGCGAGCTTTGAACGACAACTGAAAGGTTTGCGCTTACGCAGCGAATTTTCTTACATTCCTCTAGGGGGTGAGGAGTAAACCAGAAATTACAATCACAAACTTCTTGATAAATAAAAACAAGTTTTAAATTGCTTTACTGTTTAGAAAATAAAATCATTATGTGTGTATAAATGTATATTATTATGAAGGACGTTTTTTAACGGCTGTCGGAATTTATTATTAAAAAACAAATATTGTTGGATAATGAATATAGGAATAAGTATAATATTCTTTCATTTAGATTTTTTAGATTTGAATGGATATAAATTATAGTTTTGTTTATTAAAAAAATAATGATGTGAAAGTAAGTTTTAAGTAATTCTAAAAAAATACTGGTTAAGTTAGAGTCATAGTAATGTTTCTTTGTTAGTGAAAAATGATGATGAGGTAAATTTTCAACTTACAACAATCTTAAAAAAAATATATGTGTTTTAACTCTATGTTTAGACTAATACGGTAGACTTAAATTAAAAGTAGGAAGCTAAAAAGCTTATAAATAATACATATAGAATGTCAAATATTTCCTTCTTTATCTATATTTATTTAGCTTAAAACCAAAAAATTATAAGGAAATGATAATGAGCATATAAAATAATTAATTAATTACATTAAATTTCCTATTTCCCCTGTTACATTAACATAACCAAATAATATCAATATTAGAACAAAGATATAAAATATTCATATAATTTATACATAGCATAATATTTTAAAACTGTAAGCAAGGTAACCTTAAGGTTTTACAGTCTTAGGTATTAACAGAACAACAAAAAAATATTTGTTTCATTTCTTTAGAAATTCTATTTCATTCATGGAAAAAATATTTTGATGGGATCGTTGTAAAGTGTTAATGACAAATATCTTTAAAAAAATCTGATGCCTTTCAATTTTTCACATAAAATAATAAGTAAACCCGGAAGTTGGAGAGAAGTCGGAGAGCCTGACATTCTTTGCTATGAAACTAGAGACAGAATATGAAACTATGGACAAATTTATATATACGCAACATATTCTAAAATTATTGTTTATCAATAAACTAATGTGGATAATTAAAGAGTTAAAAGACAAGAACGGTTCATACAAGTTCTTTGAGAAAACGTTAAGTCCTCTAATAAATTAGTTGTATAAAAACTTTTATAGATAAACGCTTTAGGAAGAGAATTACTGTTAAAAGGTCTGGATTAATAAGGCACACTCGGCCGAAGTTTACTTGTTAGCTAAGTCGTTGAAGGCTTTGAAGGAACTTCTCTCATAAGTGATACTGCGGAGGAAAGTCTCTATATACGATGTGATAAGTGTTCATCTTTACTCTCTAGTAGAATCCTCAGATGTAATAATGAAAAGCAATCTTAAAATATATCAATCAATGTTTAAATGATTTACGTTATGTATTAATAAATAAAAGTCGTTTTTAAAAATAATCTCAATTATATTTATTTTGCAATAAATCTTTAAGGGAAGATTATTATTTTGTTACAAAATTAGATTCCTAAGTTAACTTTCGAAGATATGAAAATCCACTTATTAAGTTCTGTATGAGTCTTTAAATCTTAATATGATCATAAACTTATAATATGTGGGCACAAACGAGCCCACGAGAAATATTAACTCCAACGGTATTAGTTGTTATAGAAGTTTATTTTTAAATTTTGACAATCTCCTAATCACTGTAGGATACTTCTGTTTTGTCAGAATTTGGGTGTCCCCAGTTTATTAAAAAAGGGATCCTCAAAGTGTGTTTGTGTGTGTGTATTTGTGTGTCTACAGTAGGCCTCGCCGTTATATTACAATTGAGCAAAATTCATCCTCACTAGTGAGCCCAATTTATGGTAATTTAATAAAATATAAACAGACATACTATTTTCATTCTAACTTTCACTCACTAATGATTCACATCTTTTATTCATTACCTCATTTATATAAAAAATTTGGATTACGCAAAATATTGTATACCAGTGTATTATATATATATATATATATATATATATATATATATATATATATATATATATATATATATATATATATATGTGTGTTATAAATTATTACAAAACTAATATAATATTAATTAATATTCATTTTATAAATAATCCTCTTATAGTTATTTAAAATTCCTTTAACATTTTAGTGACTGGACTTTATCGAATTAAGCTCATATTCTCAATTATTATTATACATATTAATTATTCACATATATAACATTTCAACCTTGAGCTCGGCCTAGCTACGTTTGAATATATAATTTTTAATTATTATTTAATTCTATACTTCTGAACCACAATACCTCTTAAGCGTGACACTTTTATTATATTATTCTCCAGGCATTGCTATTCATCGCGAACGATGACGCGGCGCGGGGCTTGTTTTTCTCTAAAAGATAGTGAAAGTTAAAAGATACTAAACTACAATTGGGACGTCACTGCTTTAACCATTAACTTTAAATTCATAAAATAATTAACACAAAAGTGTCAATATACAAAAATTTGCTTATAATTTTGAATAAGTGTAAAAAACTCTTTCAGTAGATAAGAGCGTAGAAATGTAGAATATGTTAAAAAAAATGTTTTTAAAAGTAACTCAAAATTTTATATATACATATATATATATTTTATTTAAATTATCATATTGTATAACACAAATTGTATATATTACAATAAATAAACATTCGAAATTTGAGATAAAATAACGTAATCATATCATGGCTAACAAGTTTATAAATATCTTCTCGTAACAGCAAACATCCGGATATGAAAATAAAAATTGATTTTTCAAACATACACATTACCTTTGAAGTCCTTAAACTAGTGTTTTTATTATAAAACTTCCGTGCTTCTAAATAATAAAACATTTTAATATTAACTTCCGCTGAAGTTTATAAGAAAGCAATGAAAAGAGAAAATATGAGGTACATAAGTTGTCTTTGAAAGTATTTATTCTTTTATATTTCTAGCAATAAAATTAACAAAAGAATATCTTTTAAGTTTATTCAAGAAAAATTTATGTATGTACTCAATATTTATATTGCACTTACTTCTGCTTTACTTCCGTTTATTTTATAGGCTAGTGGGTGCTCGCAATCTTCAAAGTGGCTTTGGTAACTTTTCTAGATACTAATCTTCTTACGCATCGTACTTGAATCAATATTTTGTTACGTAGTTTGGGGTAAATTAATGGAAAACCATACGCCACACTTTATGGGATTTATTGTCGAAAGTAATTAAACCAAATAAATGTTTTAAGATTTTTAAGAAAACGGAAAGGGATAAAAACCGGTCGGAAATTCGAAAGGAGAGGTGTCGTAAGTATATCAATATAAAATTGAAAGCTAATTAAAATTAATCGACTATATATTTTAATGTTGTTAAATGTATAACAGCAGCCCGCTAATGTAAATGACTACCTTTAAACTTTGTTTGTGTGTTAAACACATATTTTTGTAAATATTTTTGACACTGTAAGTATTTTTATCAGACTGAGATGTATTGACACAACTCAAAATTATGGGAACAATATAAAAAAATGTATTCTGTTTTACATGATTATAAAAAATATATAAAGTGTGCATATATAATTATACTATTTTAATAACATCTACATTTTCCTTATTATATAACATGGGTGTTTCTAGAATAATTATTATTATTACTTGTATGAATGTTAGAATAATTAGTGATAGAGATTCATAGTGTCACAATACTTTTTACAATAATGGCAGTGGCTTATAAGGAGTATTTTATTTCAAATTAACATTATTTTTATTTTATTGAAAGTAATATTTATTGATGTAATCTGGGAGGAAAATAACCAAATACTAGGCTCAATGTTCAAATACGATAGATAAATTTTATCTTCTCATAAACATTATTCAAATGTTCAAAAAGGGATTCGGGTCTAGAAATTTGATAAGCAATTCCGATTTCAGTATCAAAATCCGCTGAAAATAGTTGTAATATTTACATGTGAACAAATAGAATATATATTTTATATTTTACTGCTTGATAATTGTGTTCTTTGTTATATATTTTTTAAATAAATATTTTTAATCATTTAACATTTGCTATAAGATTACAATAAGTATGATTAATAGTATTTTTGTTTTAGTTTTCCTTGAAATTTAAATCATTTTTAAAAACAAAAACTAAAAAAAACATTAAACAAAATAAACCATCGCTCACTATTATGTCAACGATGCACATAATGTGACCCTATAGCATCGCTTGGCAGAAGTTGGGAAAACACAAAATCCTTGAAAATGTCACAAAATTAACGTCAAGTTAAAAATATATATGAAATTACTTTTAAGTACTAAAATAAAACGGCACTACAATCTTGTTAAACCTATGTACACAATACATAAAAATTTTGTTCGTTGTCATATTAACAATTGTTGCTTAACGATAAGTATATTGTAGATAAGTATATCGTATATTATTTTTTTATAAAAAATACAATTTGGTTGCTCATAAGTTTAAAGGTTTTATAAAAAAAAATGTTTTTGATTGTCAATGCTCGAAAATGTTATAGCCACAAAACTAGAAAGAAACGATAACAGAAAGTCAGATTTAGGCCTTTCTTTATATTAAAACTTTCACAGGCTTATAAATATTAAGAATATTAACTATAACTAATACATAAACATAAAGATATAAATCTCTGGTCAAAATCCACTCTTTAAATGTACAATATACAAGGAAGTTGATAATTATTTAAAAAATATATATATTTTTTCATATTATATACTATAGCATTTTAAAATTGTATACGTTTTTATATTAAAACATTGATTTGACTCCATGACTCGGTAAATGCTTGTTCCGATTTTATAATCGTTGGAGAGTCGAAAGCAAGTACCATTTGCCTTTCACTCAGCTGCTCAAATCTACTCAGATTTATGACTTTTTACTAATATGGACCTTAATATTTGTGTGTTAGGCTTAATTTTGAGTGTATTTTGACATGTTTTGTGGATAATCTGTAGGAGGCATCGTGTTATACCACTTTTACTTAAAAAATTTAAAGCCTGACGTATATATCTATTTATAATAAAAATTTTGCTGGTTTGTAATCTGTTACATCATATAGTTATTAATTGTGTATCATCAATATTTGATATTGAATGAAAATTTTTAGTAGGCCAATTAAAGTAAACATAAAAAATATTAGTGTCTTAAGAAATAACTACCTACCCCTAAGGGTGAATAAATGATAAATTTATTTAGGGAATAATTCTACAGTGTACTGGAATATTTAAATATGAAGGTATCATCATTATTCAACCTAAATACAACGTTAAAAAGTAGTTTCTAGAACTTGATTTAAAAGCAGACGGTTTTAAAATTGGAGGTCATAATATAAAAAAAAAATTCTGTTTGAAAGTTTTAAGTTGATTTAGAAAAAAATTTGTTAAATTAAAAAACTAAAACATTATTTGATCACCAAAATGTAATTTTTCAGCCTTTAAAAATAAAAATAAAACATTATTCAAATTACTTATGTTAAAAACAATAATTTAAATAAAAAAAATAATTGTGAAGTAATTACGTCTTGTTAGTGTCCGTGACGAAGTCATACATAATGATAATAAGCATAAGTATAAAAAAATATTATTATCACATTAAAGTTAAGATAATATTTTATAAAGGATACTCCAATTTAATAATTTTATAATAATAATGTATGTAAAATAGAATATTGTTTAACTTGCTACGTATTTTTATATTGTAAAACACATGAGTATGATAAAGATAATAGAATATTAGCGTCTCTTTTCTATTCCTAAGCGGATTACGCCAGGAAATTCATCTATGATATATGAGAGTAAATCTTGTTAGATATTTTAATCTACCATGATTTTTCATATATCGTTACTATTTAATTCGATAAGGGGCACAATGCCATCTTCGTATATATAGAACTTATACCCATGAACTGACAGTTTTAAACGTCATAATAAGTTAAAGTTTTTGAAAAGTATCGTTTGCTATAAAAAGTTATGTTTTGGAAGGGGTGGATGACTAGTTTTGAAACACCTTCAGAAGCTATTTAATACCGTGCTACGCGAACGCAAGATGCAACAAGCATGGAACAGGACTATGGTGGTGTAGTTCTTCAAAAAAGTTCATAACACCTTGTTGAAAAATTACAGATCCATCTCACTTTTGAGCCATGTCTACAAGTTTTTCTTAAGGATCATTACAAATTGTGTAGACCACGTACAAACTCTGCGACAGATTATACAGAAAACTGAAGAGTATAGTCACATTGCTTGGCGTTTGTGAACTATGAAAAAGCCTTCGATACGGTCGAGATCTGGGCTGTACTGTGGCTGTTTCTCCAAAGTTGCCAGATTGACTATTAGTACATCCAAGTGCTATGTCTACAAGCTAATGGCATCAACATAAACGACGAGTAATTCACTCATCTTCCATTAGCCGATGACATAGTCATAATGGCTAAGAGTATGGAAGATCTGGGTTCAATGCTCGATAATCTCCTAGAACCTAGTACAACCTCTGGACAAGTAGGTGTTAAAATGTCAATAAAATGTCCATGACGTGCCTACTCAAGTAGTTGTCAGAGTTGCTACGTACGAAGTTGATGACAATTACATATACTTGTGACAAAGCGTCCATCTTACTTGCCGAATCGGATGATATAATCGCTGATAAATAATCAGATGTTACACTATGACAATTTTAAAATCATGAGCTTTCAATATTGTATTGCCATATTTTTATGATGATGATGATGTATCATGGGTGCGAAACCCTTACTATCAGACTACTTCAAGATTGATTATAAAAATAGTTTATGTTTTAAGTATGGCTATTTAAAGAAAAAAATAATATAAATCTTAAACTGAGGTCTGAGGTCAGTGAGGTCCTAGTGACAGAATTGATAGAAAAAAAATCTTGTTAGGACTTTCAATAAGGATTTTGATTATTTTTGATTGTTTAAAATCTGAGAAGCTTAATTCTTAACTAAGCTTTAGTTATAGTTACGTTGTAACTTAGTTAAGTTTAAAGAAAAAATACTATAAGGTAATAAATGATCGCTGAAATTTTGTATATAAACATAAAAATAATTACAAAATGCTTGTATTCTGGGAAAGTTAATGGGTATCTATACACTTTTATATGGTAAAATTGATATGCAATACACAATAATTAAAATATTACTTTCACTTCGTTAAAGCTCGAATTACAAGTTACAATTTAGTACGAGGTGTTTCACGAAGTATTTGTTTTAACCTTTCGACTGCATGTCAACGATTTAATAATTTTTAGTTTTATTCTAATGTTTACAAAGTAATGGTATTGTACAGAATCATATTCTATTTTAGAGCGGAGCAAGAATTAGCAGAGATAAGTTTTAATAAGTGGTATTCCCAAAAATTGTACATTACAACAGCTAGGCGATTACTTTGATGTTTGTTTTTACAGCGCTTACCGTGTCTTGAAAGTGACTTGTATGTCGAAGTTTGAACTGGGACGAATATATCAAACTTTAAATTGTTTTTATTTAATAAATTACCATTGGATTTATAAACAAAAAAGCAGTAGTGCTCAGTTCGAATGTGTTAATGTTTGAATGGGACGTAGAAGTTATATATTATTAACAGGGTATTTAATTAACTTTTCTTGAACAATTATTGTTGTTTACTGAGCTTAGCTATACAACTTTGCTGCAACATAAATCACAAAGATACAGGTTTTTAGTCTCTTTCATATTTAAAAGGTGTTTAAAATTTGGCATAAATGTAAATCCTAATAAATGTCAGGCAAGTGTTATTGGCAACAAATATGGACTCTCTAAGTTTCATAGTTGTAATGCTAAACCTATTAAGTATAGCAATATCTTTCACGCCATCAGTAAAAAACTTGGGTCTTCATATTTATAGCATGCTGGATAAAGTTTGAACGTCCACATAGTCCAATTATGGCGAAAAGTAATGTATACACTACGACCTCTTTATCGACATAAACACTTTTTACCCATTCGGACCAAAATCCTGTTACAGCAGACCTTAATCTTTAAACTCATTGACTATGCTGATTTATGCTGCTCTAATATCTCAGAATCTAATTTAGACGAATTGGATCGTCTTTTTAATAGTTCAATTCATTTCATTTTTAATCTCCAAAAATTTGAACACATCTCTCAGTACCGCTCTAAACTTAAATGGCTACCTATCTGCAAAAGAAGACGATCCAGAATTTTATGTCAGTTATTCTCTATCATAAATGATTCAACTTCTTCTCGATACTTGAAATGTAAATTTTAGATACTGATGTCAACTCACGATTTACATCTTCGGTCAGATTCTAATTAATTAGCTTATTTGTACCTTCACACCATACTGGTTTTCTATCTAACTCTTTCAGAGTACCCACTATTAAACTCTGGCTTAAACGGCTTCTCTGATATGCATTATGCTTCGACGTGGTCCGAATAAACATGTATCTAAAAAGCGTATCTGTAGACATCTACACCAGAAAATGTCATAATTGTTTTTCTTTTCATAATTATTATTGCGTGGTGTTATTTATACCAATAGTGCAAGTTTTACATAAAAATAAAACTTGTATTATTTAGCAGAGACGATGCACAGCATCTGTGAGAGTGCGTTGTATATTTCCCTCAATTGACTTCCGGTTCTCAACTCTGTTCACGTCATATATTCAACCAATCCGCTTCAACTTCCGGTGGTCACGAGTCGAGTTCGCTAATGGCGAACGAACTTACCTCATAGAAGTCTCTTACCAGGAGGCCTGAAATGGATGCTGTGCATCGTCTCTGCTAAATAATACAAGTTTTATTTTTATGTAAAACTTGCACTATTATTCGGCATGTGACGATGCACAGCATCTGTGAGAGACGTGTTTATATCTCCTGGTGACCACAGACGACGCTATGTGAGAATATAATATTTACTGAAAATAAAACAAAGGATAACACTGGTTGAATGTTAATCAATAAGAACGGAATTGGATTCAGTACATACTATAATAATCAATTAAAGTTTGACAACAATGAAATTATAATAATCAAATCGTTAATCAGTAATTTATTATACAAATTATAAAATATTTTTCAGATTTCTTAAATTGGTTCAAAATTATTGGAGAGATTACTCATATTGGGTAAGGTTTGAACTTTACCAATAATCTCTTTACAATAATATTTCGCAAAGGTATTTGATCTGCGCCAATTACCACGAGATATAATATCCTCAATAGGGAGATTTTCAAACCAATTTAATGAAGCTACAGCCGAGCGCACGCTTCCAGGAGACGCAGTAATACCTGCGTCCTTGAGTAAGCTCTTTATCCAATTACCGATAACGGTTCGCGATGCACTTCGAATAGGGCCTCTAATAGTCACAAACAAGGAAGCATTACACTCGGTTGTGCGTCTCTGCATACCTAGAGTCAAAACTCGCCTTAACCAACTAACTGGACATAACTTTTCGTCAGGGTGACGATAAAGTTTCCAACCTGATTGCCTGTATGTTGCTGTGTCCGTTTTCGATCCGAAGGCCGGATACAAGATGATATGATCATCATTGTCAAGGTAATGGCCTGATGAGATTCTAAGCAATGTAAGGTCATGAACGCGTCTTCCAGACGCTAACAATAAAAGGCAAGCCAAACGACGTGACGCCTCGAAAAAGGATACGGGACGATCAACAGGATTCGTCTGAAGCCAGGCAATCAGATTACTCGGGTCCCAAATTGGGGGTTTCTCTGGCTTAGGGGATTGAAGAGAAATAGCTTTAAGAATATGTTGTACTAAAAAATGTGAATTCAAGTTTTCATTACCCGATGTTCGGCCAAATGTTAAGACTACAGACTTATGAAGTAATATCGTAGAATAAGACAATTTCTCTTCAATGTACAGGTAAGCTAAAAATTTTGATAAGCTGACACCATCTGGAGTAAGAAAATTAAAATTATGGGTTCTACACCAATTGACCCACCGTGACCATGCAGGTCTATAAGTTTTTAGTGTGGAATTTCTCCAACTAGAAGTTAATAAGGACTTTTCTGCTACTGACCAGCTATCAATTATCTCATTCCAGCCGCTATCTTCCAAACGTAAAGGTCCATGTCCTGAACTCGAGGAGGTGGAAGGCCAGTGCTGTGGTCTACTAGCACTTGTGGAAGGTTGTTGATCTTTAATGGTCTGCCCAGAGCCCGACGACGAAGATCCGGTAACCAATAAGCTCTCTTCCACATCGGTGCTATGACGAGGAAGACACCTCGAGCTGAATTCAGGTGGTGCAACACTCGCGGTATTAGACTGGGAGGTGGAAATACCCACGCTAGCCGAAATATCCATTGCCGACTGAAGGCGTTGTAGAATTGAGCTGACGAGTCTCGATAATCTTTGGTTACATACCGCCTCACAACTCTGGTCTCCCTGGAGGCAAAAAGGTCTATTTCTGGAACTCCAAACCTCTGGAAAATGCGTCTGGCAGCAGGCTGCAACAGGTGCCACTCGGATGCCACTTTTCCTCGAGATAGTCTGTCTGCAATGCCGTTGAACTTTCCTGGCAGGTACTCCGCAGTCATGGATATTTTGTGTTTGTCCAAAAGGTATAAGAGTTGATAAGTCATCCGAAGTAGTGGTATCGATCGAGTCCCGCCTTCGTTTCGAACGTAAGACACGACTGTCCGATTGTCGGATTGCAGATTCAGATGACGACCGTGTAAGCGAGATCGGAAGTGTGTGATTGCTGCTATGATGGCAAACATTTCCTTTTGATTGCAGTGCCAGTTCAGTTGGTCTGCTCTCCATCTCCCTGATACTGAAATATCGTCCAGTTGTGCTCCCCACCCGTAATCTGCCGCATCGGTTGTCATAAAATGTTGAATCAACCTTGAATGAAGGCAACTCCGGGCTACAACGGGATTTTGCAAAACCGCTAGCCACCATTCCAAATCCTTGGAGATCGATAATGGGATGCTTACCGGTTTCCGAGCCGCGCGCTGAGATAGAGTTCGCAAATGAATCTGAAGTTGGCGGCAGTGAAGACGACCTCTTGGAATTACGAAATTGGCGAAGTTGAGAATACCTAAAATAACTTGTGCCTCCTTCAGGGATATTTTCTTTCTTTGAATTATCCTCTTCGATACCGATACTATCCTGCGAGTCTTTTTCTGTGGTAAGCACTTGAAATTTTCTATGGTGTTCCATGTGATCCCTAGAAAATCTATCTGTTGGGATGGAACTGTGACTGATTTTTTGTAATTTATTGTCCATCCTAACCCTTCCAGCACTTGAATTGTCAATTTCACTTGAGACTGAAGTAGAATTTTTGATTGGCATGTTATTAAAAAATCGTCTAGATATACCAGAAGTCGTAAACCTTTGGATCGAAGATACTGCGCCACCCAGTTGGTCAACGCTGCGAAATTCTTTGGTGCACATGATAGGCCGAATGGCAAGCAAGTCATCTGCAAAATTTTTCAATCGTAAATTAACCTGAGGAACCGTCGATGGCTCCTTGCAATGCTCAAGTGAAAGTAAGCTGAAGAAAGGTCTATTTTCACCATCCAGTCTTCCTTCTGTAAGAAGTGAGGTATTTGAAAATGAGACACAATCTTGAAGGGTTTTGGAACAATATAACGATTTAGGCGTTTCAGGTTGAAAATAGGCCTCTTTGATCCGTCGTCCTTCTTTGTGAGGAACATTGTCGAAAAGAAGCTCGATCCTGCAGCACGCCGATCCACAACTTCTAGAACGCCTTGTCCTAAGAGTTCTTTGACCTGGACTGACATTTGTGGTGACTGGGCAGTTTCGAACCGTCGCAGTATTCCCATAGATGGATGGGTGAGTGGTGGTTTGGAGGTAAATGGCAGACGCATTCCCATGATCATTTTGAGAAGGGCCTTCGGAGCCCGAAGCATCTGCCACTGCCTCCGATACGCTCGGAGACAGCCCCCGTAGAAGTGGTGTGGCCGCAAGTAATTTTTCATATTGTTTTTTACTTGACATCCTGTCTTTGCTAAAGTACTTCTTATTGTTGCTGGACTGCTTGGTTGTATTCGACTGGGCCTTGTACTTCCTTGAGTTGGTATCGTTGTCCTTGTGGCGAAAGGGCTTATTATATTGTGGCAACTCACGGGAATTGTGTTTATTTGATTTAGTTGGAGCCTTGGATATATTCTTCTCCGATTTATTTTTATCAGATCCAAACCATGGACTGATCCATTTATCTAAGCCGCCCGTGTTTTGAATGTAAGCGCGTAGTAGATTTTCATCAAATAAACACTTCGAACTCGGGGGGATCTTACGCAGACCCTCCCGAAGGTTCTTGTTAGAAATTTCGCTTAGGATACGATCCCTGCGATTTTCAATGTATTCAGCTCGTTTTCCGCAAACTAACTGTACAATTTCCTCACTAATTTTATGAAATTTAGATGAGGGTAGAAATGATTCTGAAATTTTATCAAAAGTATTGGATGAAGATAAAATAACATTATCAGAAGCCGTCCAATTAATAAACTGCTGCAGGCTCTGATTAAGTATTTCACGTTGAGAAATTAAAGCATTGCTAAGGGCTGCCAACAAACGCTCGGAGCTTGCTGTATAATCTTTGCCCTTAATAAATTGTCGAAGTTCATCATTTATTTCGAGTTCGACAAATCCCGGTGTAGCATTATGAATTTTTAACGCGTCTGCATAACGTACGTCCTTCCATGCCGAATCCCCGAATTTTTGCAATACTTCTAGACGTTGCACATGAGCGGGATCGGCGCGCGGTACTTTAGGGTCCTTAAGGCACGTGTTAACCATGCCTAAGTTCAATCGAGGAGCCTCACGTGACATGACGTTCGTCGCGGGTACCGGGCGACTAAAGCTAAAATCTAACGGTCGTGAAGTACTAGGCCCGGGCACTGATTCTAACGCGGTGGCCCCTTTCGACGACCCGTTAGTGTATGTATTATCCGGAACCGAATTAGGCGGAAGCACGTTTTGCATCAAAATGTTTGTTAATACAGTTACTTGATTAACAAGATTAAGAATTTCAGAAGACTCACCGACTTTTCGCCGTTTTACCTCAGAATCTGAAGTATCTGAAGAATCCGATTGCGATGATCCCAATTCACTAGGTGTTGGCCGTTTACGGCCAGACATTGGAGGGTAGTTGTTGCCCGCTTCCATGTCACGATTGGAATCCCCATCGTTGAAATTTGCACTATTATATTGTTCGTCGCTCATATTGTAAGTGATACTTATAATTCTTAAGCGACAATATAAATAATTATTTCACGAACACTTTTCGATGTGTCTTGGTCGGGAAATAACGACGCTATGAGGTAAGTTCGTTCGCCATTAGCGAACTCGACTCGTGACCACCGGAAGTTGAAGCGGATTGGTTGAATATATGACGTGAACAGAGTTGAGAACCGGAAGTCAATTGAGGGAAATATACAACGCACTCTCACAGATGCTGTGCATCGTCACATGCCGAATAATATGTATGTTTTGGTATAATATTATCTTTAATTTTATGTATAAATCATCGTCTTATACATACGAGTATGTGTCCATATATGTATTAAATGTTATCTACATAAGTAGTTTGTTTGTTTTCTATTGTACCCCTCGTTTGTTTTTCTGCAATTCTTTTTTTCGGTTGACTGGTAGAGAATGCTTTAGCATTAAGTTTGCCAGTTGTATAATTTTTGTTGTACAGTATTTTTTTTTTCTTTTACAATTTTTTAATGCTTTTCCCTATAAGTTAGCCAATCAATTTAAAAATTTTATGTCATTGTTACAATAATATAACTAACGACATAGGTCAAATATATTTTTAATTATATTGAATTTGCCATATCAATAAACAAATAATTTAACATGTTTATAAGAGTTCAAATACAACGGTATAAAATACATGGAGTTGCGAGTCAACTTAAGTTGCCGGTGTAATAAATAGATTTCGTTCAATAAAAAATATTTCTTTCTTCATTTGAAGGTTGTAAGCAATCTATATTATCATACTAAGATCTTCAAGAAAAAATATAAAAATATTGTTTGATGCTCGAATTCGACCGGGAGTTTCAAAAGTAACTTTTTATGAAGGCCACACAGAGAAGGTCTCGATAACATCTAGCTTATAAATAAATAATTAACTTAAATTATACATTTAAATCATAACAGCCACTCATTTACTTTTGCAACCAAAAGTTTCTAATGTCATTGGGAAAAATTGTAATATAAATGATTATGCTGAATATTTTTTTAAAGTAAAAAGGAGTATACTTTGAATGGATAAAATTATTACATAGATATATCGCAATATGAAATTCAAGATTGCAATTGAGACAGGTGAGATTACATGATAATACAGCACATAACCGGTCCGATAACTTGAAAACAGATTTAATGACTATTCTGTTACTATATATTTTTATATATGGTTTTGAAATATATTGTAGATTATACGCCTTTAAGACAAAGAAACATACAGATTCAGAAAATTATGATATTCATGTTCGAAGCCTAATATTTTAAAAATAAATTTATACATATATTACAGAATTATGAAAATCGTAGTACACAAAGTTTCTTAGGGATAATAGTTACTTAGGTTGAACTGAAAAACTTGGGACTTTAATAAGGAAGTCAGAAAGCTTTTGAGATGTAAATAAGCTTTGAAAAAGTTTGACTAGATAGATTAAATTGCTACGTTAAATGTTTATTAAACACTGTAATTTATGTTTCAAAATATGTTTTTTTTTATCACTGCTATTTGGTTAAATATTATAATTTTAAATCAAAACTTTATTTGAGTATATGTTATGAATTGATGTAAAAAATATTATAGATTCACGATAGTATAAAACATTTTTTATAGTCTCTCAACTATTAAAAATGTTTTATACTATCGTGGTACTTTAAGACTCTTTTAACTGATTATAATTGATTATTTCTTCATTATTAATTAAACCCATAGATCACGTACAAAAAGTAATTAAACTTGCTGACTTAATTCGTCTCATAGCGGCATAAATAAATATTTTTTTTAAAGGCTGAAAATTTCTTGTAAGAAAATATTTTTTAGTTCATCTAAAACTTACATTTATATATAGTGACGTAAATTAAGCTGTTAACAAATAGAAAAACCAAAAAAAATGCTCATGTCAAAGTTATTAAGTAGGATTTAAAATTTGTATAGAATAGAATAGGTAGTAGATACATGCTTCTATGGTCTTTATATTTTTTTATTTTTTGCCTACTCATTATATTCCTATATTCAGGTAAAATTGAAAATTCGATTACAATGTCAAAACTTATAAGACATGTTATCTTTTTGGAATTACTTACATATACTGTTTAACAATTTTACTGCCTCTAAGATTATTCTGTATCAAAGCAAATAGCCATAAAAAAGACTCGATTATTTGCTTACTCTCGTAGAAAGAAAAACATTTAGTTTTATTATAAAATTAACATACAAAATTAATTTAACTGAAAGGTAAATAAATCATAATTATTTTTAAATTTAAGAGTATATTAATTATTTATTCATTCGTATAAAAAATATTGGGCTTCAACAATAGTTTTAAAATTTTGCTGTTAATAATGAAATAAATAATGTACGACCACTTAAAAATCTTTGTAAATTAAACAATATTTTTTATATTCAATCTAGTATTTTTCTACAATATGATGTAGCCGTTTATTAATAATTATTTATAATAATAATATTTATTGGTAGAATAATATAATTAAAACATTACTTTTACTTTGTTAAGGCGCTAGTTACAAGTATTAATGAGTATGGAATGTTTTTTAAGTCTTGAATTCTTGAACCGCGTGTATTTGTCTTTTTTATATTGATTGTAAAATTATTGATTAATGGGAATATATCTTATTCTAATTTAGTACAGACTACTTTTATATTGTAGCGATCTCAGTTCTCAAAGTAATACTAAATACATTCATCATATTTTATGATAAGAAACTATTATGACAAACAAAGCTTTTTTAATTTAATCATATGTAACTTTTGTGGTAACAATTTGTTGTATCTAAAGAAATGCTATCTTAATTACATGGGCAATATTATATAATATTTAACTCATCTATTTTGGTAATATATTTGCAAGACTTATATAACTTTTATATGCAGTAGTTTTTATTATCAAAATAAAATGGAAGTAGATATAATCTAAAGAGTAATATCAGTAATAATCAGTATTTTTTATTATTAATATATCACGCCTTGTTTATTACTTGCATAATTTTATTTATATTTATTTACAAAATAGTTGTTATGTATGTTTTTAATGATTTGCTAATAATGTAACATGGATGTGTGATTTATATATATTTTAACATTAATTTCTGTAGTTTGGCTATCTACGATAAAATATCATATAAGATGTACTGTGTGAAACATGGTTTAACCATACTGTATTCAATTCCGAATTGTTTAATGATCGTTATGAAACATATAAACGTGATTGAGAGACTTGTGAATATCATAATAAAAAATGGGTGGTGGTGTCCTTATTGCTATATCTAAACGCTTTAAATCACAGAGATTAATTCAATTTGAAAGTGGTTGCGAAGACCTTTGGGTGGAGCTAGATATGGGTAGCAAACGGAAAACCTTAGATAAATTATACATATGTGTGAGTCTATATCCCCCCCCCCCTCCGGTTCAAATGCATGTTCTCGAACATTTTATTGAAAATACTAACCGTATATAGGAATTTCGCAATAACACACTAATACTGGGCGATTTTAATCTAAGTTCAATAACATGGCCTAGCAACAAAAACTCCGTAACCCTACCAGCTTCTTTACATGGCCCACTTGGACATAAATTATTGACTTTATAGCTCTTCACAACTTAAGTCAACACAATTCAATCCTGAACAACCAGGGAAAGATTCTGGACCTAATACTTTCGTCTGAAAGTATTGAGTATTTGCAAGAAAGCAAGTATATACTTAGTTATATTGATCCGTACCATCCGCCTTTGGAATTTATTTTATCATGTTACAAAGAAACTGGTCTTCCTCCCGTGATTCCAAGTGACAAATTTAATTTTCAGAAGGCCGATTTTGGCAAAAAAGTGAATGAACTCAACTCTGTTTCCTGGGTCGACGAATTTTCAGCCTTGACGAATGTTGACGATATGGTGGATGTGTTGTATAAGACGATCAGAGAGGCAATAACAAAACATGTTCCTCTAAGTAAAACTAAACATCAAAAATATCCCTATTGGTATACTAAAAAACTTATAAATTTACTAAAGGAAAAATTTAAGTTACGTAAAAGATATCGTCAGTATAAAAATCCCTTAGATGAGCTGTCTTTTTTGTCGCTAAAAAAACGTTGTGCATTATTAATCGAAACATGTTATAGAAACTACATTAATATTATGGAGGATTCTTTAATAAAAAATCCGAAACTATTTTGGACTCACATAAAAAATAAGCGTCAGAATAAAAGTACGTACCCTTCATTAATGCATCTAGATAATAGACGAGCCTCTAATGGTGCTGATATTTGCGATCTATTTGCTTCATTTTTTGCATCCGTTTATAAGACACCCTCTTCTAATTCAGCATTAGTTCCAGCAGCAGTCCCAACGTCTTCGCCCACAAATTGTTTATCGAACTTATTCTTTTCACAATATGAAGTACTTAAAGGATTGAAACACTTGGATCGAAATAAGGGAACTGGATCTGATGGTATACCTTGTCTGCTTGCAAAGGAATGTTGTGATGCGCTTTCCCTACTAGTCTCAATAATATACAATGAATCAATAAAGTCCGGTCTCTTTCCTACTGCATGGAAAGAATCTTTGGTCGTAACAATCCCAAAGTCGGGGGATATTACATCAATAAAAAACTATAGACCAATTTCTATTCTGCCTGTCTTCGGTAACATGTTTGAAAAATTAATAAAGCCTACAATTAAATAGCATATTAAGCAATTGATGTCGTCACAGCAGTCTGGTTTTTTCACAGCACGATCCACAACAACCAACCTTGTTTCATTTGAGACCTTTTTGACCGATTCGGTTGATTCTAATATACCAGTTGACACCATCTATACTGACGTAAGCAAGGCGTTTGATACCATGGATCACGATATTCTTCTTCAAAAACTCTTAACTTTCGGTATAACAGGCAACTTGCTAAAATGGTTTTCCTCGTATCTAAGTAACCGAGTTTCCAGGGTGGTTGTTAGCGGATACTCATCTCAATCATTTTTAACTCAATTAGGCGTCCCCCAGGGATCAGTGTTGGGGCCTATTTTGTTCAATATATTTATGGACGATGTTGTGCGAATATTCGAACACAGCCAATGCTTTCTTTACGCTGACGATCTCAAAATTGCAAAACAAATAAAAAACAAATATGATACTTACCTATTACAAAAGGAATTAAACAACTTAGTCGACTGGTGTGAAAGAAACAGCTTAGCATTAAATACAGATAAATGCAAATACATAAGGTTCTCGCCCAGAAATCATCCCAACTCGCAGGTTTATACCATTGGAAGAAGTGGATAATATCAAAGATTTAGGTGTTAGTTTCGATGGTAAGATCAGATTCCACACTCATATCGACAAAATAACATCCAAGGCGTTTCAAATGCTGGGTTTTATAATAAGAAACACTAAAGATTTTAAGAAGCCGTAGACCAAGATTGGTCTTTATTCCTCCTTGGTTCGATCCGGTCTAGAATATTGTGCTCAAGTTTGGTGTCCTCACTATGAGGTACATATTAAGCCGATTGAGAGGGTTCAAAAGCGTTTTCTATGGCACATTACGTATCAGCATAATAAAGTAAAACAGTTGCCGACATATCACAGTCGGTTACAATACTTTAACCTCAATAGCTTGCTTGATCGGAGACATTTGTTGGATTTGATTTTGCTATATAAATTAGTTAACAGTGCATTAGACTGTCCTAACCTTGTAGAAAAAATTAATATAAATGTACCCTCAAGGCTTCCCCGTATGACTAAATATGTTCCATTTTCGATACCATGCTCGAAAACAAATCTTGGTCCGAATGCTACTATGAGCAGACTATTTAAGCAATATAACCAACTGTCAAAAAATCAACAAATTGATGTAGACATCTTTTCGAACAATCTGACAAAATTTAAAAGCAAAGTTTTGGAGAGCTTTATATTACCTTTATAAACTCTATATTAATCCTAAATTTTTAAAAATAAAGATGAATCACTATTTCTTAAATATCGATCACGTTTAGTATAATTAGTATTATAATTATAGATTGTGCATGTTGTAATATGTTAAAATTTTTGATATTTTTAAATGTTTAATTGTCTTCTGGTGGTACTTTCAGATTTTTTATTTTTGTTATTTAAATTTATATATTGTTAATTTATCATTAACATAACATTATATATTGTTAATTTTAAAGTTAAAATAGTAATGTAATTAGTTAAAATAGAAATGTAATTAGTCGAAACTGTCCCTTCCCATGCCGTGGCAACTTGTAATTGAAACAACATTCAGCAAAAATTTTAATGTTTAATTATGATAAAATTTATAAAAAGTGTATGTTTTGTAAGTTGTCCTAAATAAATAAATAAAGTAAATAAATAAATAAAAATACCCCTTGATCTTTTGTTAAAACATGTCTTTAGTACCTTTACTGAAGATTGATGTGATTTCTTAGCAACACGTTATTGCAACTTTGTTTTAAAAGGCGGTCTTTGCACCTTTATGCTTCTTATTTCTTTATTAGTCAATATTATTTACTGACTGTCTTATCTTACTTCTAATAATATTAATATTTTTAATAATCAAATATATGAAAAGAAAGGTTAAATTTAATATATGAGTGTAATTTATAAACCTAACTGTTATGTACTAGAAATTTGACTTCGTGTTCAGATCTTTGTTCTAAACCACTAGAAATTAATAAGTACATGAAGCTGTTTAAGGCTCACTTCAGATCACAGAAGATTCAGTTCTTCTACCAATTTATTTTTCAGTGCTTCTCTTCATTGATTTGATTTTGATTCTAATCCATTCGATGTACTACAGTTCTGGAATCTGGAACAAGTTACTTGAGTCTCCTAGCAAAGCTCTGTCTTGGAGCACTTTTGAACTTTTCAGGTTAAATAGATAATCCTAAATAATATATCATTCAATATTTTTGTCTTTATTGAATGACTAGTTTTAAGCTCGTCTGATCTGCAAATTGTTATTGTGCAATGAAGACTATGTAAAAACCGAGAATACCTTATAGAAGGCCCTATAGAAATAGGATCAATTAAGGAATAGTTCCTATTTCTATTTCTATTTAATACACGAACGTACGTTATTTAAGACCAAAATGGAAATACTATTCAGTACAATATTTTTAATTTGGTGGTTAAAATAAATTCTTCCTTAAGGCTCCGTCAATTGCAATCTTCATAATAAATTTTACACAAACACATGTTGCAGTGAATGAACTGCGACTCAGTATTATGTTTTAAATTTACATATGAATAAATATTAACATATGAAAATAAACGTACAATATATTGTGGTATCTTAAGAGTACCGTTACTGGGGTGATGACTTTATGATAAAGATTTATATGTATTTTTCATAACCTGTTCATGAAGTATTAAAATATATACAATAAATTTATAAAATATATATAAAAGAGCATAGCACCTTCGAAACTGCTATTCAAATCTGAAGCAAATAACATAATCACCAAGCAATATGTAAAGGTGACCCTCTTTTTACATATTGTAGTAGTATGTACTTTTTTATTTATAGAAATGCACTACGCCATTTCACAGTATTTTAAGATATATAGGTTCGTGTAGGCTGCTTTCCTTCACAAACTACCCAAGACATATACATTGTCACAACCGAGGATCGAAACCAGAATAAATTTAATTAAAAAATATATAAACATGGGTGTGCACGTGTTATTTATTCCTTATTCGCAACACTATAATGGAAACATAAATGGTCCTAATACAGGACCCTTTTTACTTAATACCCTTTGGAATAAATTTCAGACCAACTAGTGATTTAGGTCATACTTTTCTTTGTAATAGTTAAAAAAGTAGAGATTTTGTAGTTAGTTATATAAATATACAAACGAATTTTAATATCATGAAGTTTTGTTTTTTGTTATAAAATTACAATATCAAGGAATATATAGGAAATTTCCTATTTGCAATTACAATTCTAAAACAAATATTTACATTTCTAAAACAAATATTTTATGTTTAGACCGACTATAAGAGGTAATCCCCGACTCTCCTGTAGAGGTCGAAAGTAAAGAAAAATATATTTCTTTTAAGCATGCAATATTATAGTGTAGGTAAATGGCATTCTAATAGACAACATTAGAGAAAACTGCATTGGTATATGAATGATACTAAATAAAAATCGTGGTTAACGATATTTTTTAGAACAATGTGCCTTAGGGTTTTTAGGATAAAGAGCTTTGATATAAAAGGCCATTTTAGTTCAGAAATGCAGAAGTCCCTTGAACAATTTTGTATTTGTAGATCTGAAAGTATCCGACACTTAAATAGAATTTAAGGATAAAAGTATCCTATGACTTTCTTATGATTTTAAAGTGGATTTTGTATAGTATCCACACAAAATACAATTAGTGGTTTAGGTGTGAAGGTATAGAAATAGATAGAGTTATAATATTAATAGAATAGTTTGCAATTATAATATTAATATTCTAGTCTTTTGCTGCTTGTGTATGCCAAGTCAGTTTATTTATTAAGATATAAATAAAAGGTAATACTGATATAATTACAATACAATGTTGTTAATAAGCTAACTAGGAATCAATTATGATAAAGTAGTTGAATAGCTGATCTCATAGATAGGTTTACTGAATTAACCAACTTGGTTTATATTTACGGCATTGTGACACTTATGTTTTTTAGATTTTACGTTCGTGATGGGATTTCAGATTTTTTTAGGTATTCTTTCCAGTTTTTTTTTATAGAATTATACTGATATTTTGCGCTTCAGTTCCAGGTTTCCTCAAAAGCGCACTCCCTGACTCAGTGGACTGTTCTCAGAGGTTTCAATATTTTGATTATAAACAAACATTGCCTAGCAGCCATAATTAAGCCACTTTTGAGTTGTTAAATAATACAAAATGTAATGGAGTCATTATATATGTAATTTGTTGAACAGACTTAGTTCTGCAGTATACACGGTTCTAAGAATATGCCGGTTGACAAATTTTGAAACAGCTGGAATAATTTTCTTTAATTAATTTTACAGTAATTACTTGTGATAAATATGATGCATTATGGTCGTAAATAAATGGGTGCTCCTGGCGGTGACTGGTTACCGTTTTAGATACGGATTTTTCTTATATTATTAAGTAATCATTTATAAAGTTTATCGAATTGATTGCTAATGCTCTAGTTGTTCGTAAATTGATAAATAAATAATGAGTTTTGTGAAACAATTATTACAATTAAGAAGTAGATGGCTGAGTTTGTTGTGTGATTTTTATACCAGGGCGCATTTGGAAACCTCGTAATCTTATTTTTAGTTGGAGTGTTTTTACAGAATGGTTTATTAAGAAAAAGTATGGTAGCAAAATAGGTCTTTCTGACTTTCCTTTTTGACCAGTGGTCATTGGTATTTAAGCAAAGTGTATAAATAAGCCTAAAATAAATAAATAAATGTCTCGAGTTTGTTTTGGTACGAGAGGATAAACTAGGCTTTGTTTATCTATAAGGTTATCAAGATACATGTTATATTTTATGACTTAAAATGCGTTTTAACATTTTTATTTACTATCCAATAAACTATTTATATGTTATTAATTGTTTTATAGTCATATATTATTAAATGCATTTTATTTAAAACTTACAGTAAGGTAAAAAAATTATACAAACACCTTTAATTTATGTAGTTTTATGTAATATATTAAGAAAATGAGTTCAGGCAGTTGGTCATAAAAAATAACCCAAAACTTTTTAAGATTTTAAGTTGTAAAACACGAACTGAAGATATTTCTGAAATTATGATCATAAGCTGCTTCAACACACGTTAAAATGAAAAATCGGGTCTATTATGTTATATATAAATGAAAAGTTAAAAGACATTTATATTTCTAGACTTTTGAGCCGAATTTGGATCCGGGTTTGGCACAGGTTTTCTATTTTTTGGCATTTCTGAAAATGTCAGAAAATTAACGAATAAGAAGTGCGGATAAGGCTAATAATTTATTATCAAAATACAAGAATTAATGTTAGAGGAACACGTGTGACAATTAGACCTCAATTACCTAGAAATTTAAATGTTGTAGATAGAGGAAAAATTAAAATTCTTACTGGTATTTTCTACATATCTTGTACCTATTCTACGAGCGACTTAAATCGTATCTTCTGTCAATAGAAATGCTTTAAATTATTAATTTGTTATTTGAAAGTTCATATAATATGAATTTAATGTTTTAGAAATAAAGAGTTTATATAATTTTATTTAATAGGGAAAATGGTTCTCGTGAAAATACTAGAAAACATGTCGATCGATCTGTTAAAAATGCACCATATCATTTTGCTTACTTTTAATAATCACCCAAGTTGACATTCTGTTGGGGACAGGTTGTACTGCCTTCTCTTTTATTTTACTTTTTTTTTACTGCACGGAAAGTGTTTGTCGATCAAATGTCTGCGAGTACAATGTTTGTCAGTGTTAACAGATATTCAAACAAAGATGTTATTCGACGTGGGATTATAAATTTGGTGTAAAATAATATAAATTGAAAAAAAAAAAACAAAAAACACAAACAATTATGGCTAATGCAGCTATTGTGGAGAAAATCACGTATGTAAAGTAATTACGTGTAATATCTCAGTTACCGGACAAATTGTGGGGTCATTAAAACATGTACTTAATTCACATTGTGTACATATCAAAACACATTCGTTTCGAAATTTCTGTTGAGACTAAATCTCATATTTTTAATATGAAATTGAAAACTAACTCCAAATAAAATATATTACGGACTATAAATATATTATCCAAATTAAATATATTATTAAATCATTTAAATATATGTCTCATTTGAACCAAGCTTTAATTTACGATTAAGGATTTTATTCTCAAATAAAACTTCTCTCAAGTAAGTAGTCACTTTGTTGAGAACAATAAACAAGTAAATAAAACAACATTCATAGTTGTCGGTGAGAAAGAGATACATGTAAAGAATAGTACAATTCTTACTGGCACATTATTGTTTAAAGTAAATGCATTGATTAAAATATAGTGAGCAAAATTGTTAAATGCGTTAAAAGAGAAAATATTTTTTTATATTATTAGGTAATTTATTAAGTAGTTTTGCTCCCTTAAAAGTTATTTTACGTCTATAACATTTACTTCTAACTTTAAAGATAACGCCAAATCTGGAGAAACGTGAGCTTCGTTCATTTCGATTTTTTAAACAAATAAAACTTATTTTTGTGTCCATATTTTTGTCGAGTGATTTTAAAATAAAAATACATTTATTATAAGTCAATAGTTGCTTTATAAATAAAAAGCATAAAATACAAACAGACGAAACGAAAAAAATGAATGTAAAGCAAGAATGTAAATACTATTGGGGATATTGGACTATTTTTTTTATTTGTATAACTTTGTAGCTTTGTTCATTTAATTTGGCCGGAACTTCCCCGAATTCGACTGTAATGGAGAATGTATTTGTTAATTCCTTGTTGCTGTTCATTCGTAATCCTATATACTTCTCATGATTTTACGTTCCTTAAGAATATTTTTAGTGGTATCTGGTAGCTTTATATTTATAGGTTTAAAATGAAAATGAGAATACAGTTAAAAATTAAGATACACTGGTAGTTGTTTACGCGATACTTAAGGATTGCTCCATCCATTAGTAGTTTGTTAAGTAAATTGCTTAATATAACTACTATATTTGTTATGACGCTTTTAGTAGCTTTATTACTAAATCAAATATTGAGTTGTCAAAATATTGTTCTGACGATAAAAACCCCAAAATTACTATAGTTTTTCAATATGATCCCAGATACAGAAGAAATATAACAAAAATTATAAGTACCTGCCAAAAATAAAAATTGACAGAATTTAGGTCTTATAAGGTTCTAATTAAGGTCTAATATAGAATTTTTCAAATTACCGGCAACCACTAACACTGTTACACACGACAAATGCCATGAATTTACTAGGTGTATACTACAGTACTTTGTACTAAGTTATTTATTTGTAACTATTCGCTTGCAAATTTTCATATAAATTCATCAATTTTTGGGGAAGTGCATTCAGGGTTTTGGCAAATTAATGGTCAATATAATTGTCAATCATATTTTAAACACTTGAATTTTTGTATGCTATTTTCTTTAACAAGTGTCAAGTTTTATTCAAATATATTTTTATTTTTTTTACTTCATTATTATAAAGATGGCACATAATGCTTTTGTTGTTGTGCTATTTTATATGAAATTAAATATAAGGTTATTAAAGCATCAAGGTTGATTGCTACTGTAATGTAATATATATAAGAGTTAAAACTTCAAGTTTTCCAATAATGATAAAAACTTGTTACTTACCAGCATGTACTGAACAGTTATGAACTATAATATAATGAAATACGACTTAATTTCCACTGTCAACTATATTTCAATATAATCAACTCCAGCGCTTTGTAGTATTTCGTTTGTTAGATCAGTTTGCTCTCAAATGTCAAGACTCGCTGTTGTAAATTGACGTATGTAAACAAAACTCAAGTGATCGATATATTTTCCGTTTTAAAGATTAAGGTATGTAAAATAATTGTTTTTATTTAAATAATATAAATTAAATATTATTTTCCAATTTCATGATACTCTTCTAGTAAGGTTAATTTAATTTATTAAATATTAAGAAACATTGAAAATTCTCGTAAAAACAAATAACTTATATTTATGTTTAATTAAATATTAATAATATTTAGATTTTACATTTAACTTATGTAAATAAATCAACATTATTATGATAAAAAAATAATTACAAGATTTATAAATAATAATTTCATCGTCGAAACAAAAACCTGTTTGAATATTCACCTTGTAACCAAGGCTTCTTTTAAACCTATATTAATAATGACTTTCTAACCAACTAATATCTTACATGAAAAAATATGTAGAGTCCAATATGAAGTTAGCTAATTGATTTTTTTAAAAACATAAATTAAACATTATAAGAATTATATGATATTATTAACATTTGAATATTCTAAATAATATAACCTGACAATATATATTTTTTAATTTAATTAATTTCTAAAACAATTTTTTTTTAATATTGCAGTAGTTGAGGTCGAGGCCTTGTGATCGCATGTTCCTTATAGAGACTTGAATAAAATATTACTGTTCAAAATGTTTTTTTGCTCTGGTTTCAAAGTTATTGAAACTTAAATCATTTTATATTGTAATTATTTTCTAAAATAATCTGAACATTTTTTAACCTATAAAAATTATAGCGACAAAAATAGGTATGGGAAATCTATCATTATAGAAAACAAGTTAATTTAATTAATTATTAAATTAAGAATACCATTCTCCTGTATTTATAAATATATTTAACATGATAATATTTTAAAATATAAAATCAACAAAAGCATTACTCACACCATAATTGTTCGAAATCACGTTTACTGGGTCTTTCAGACTTTGAGGACTAATTAACAATAAGACATCGACTAGAGCGATTGCAAAGATGAAAAAAAACTATTTTTGTCGTGATTTTGTTATTAATTTTATTGAGAATCTATAAAAATAAAGAACTTTCATTAGTTATGGCTCGCTATTTGACAATTCGTAATTAGGAGTTTCTCGCTCAATCCACCATTCTGATATTTCTTAAAATCTGTCCATGGAGAAAAAAAAACAATCTTTTATTTATTTTTTTACTTTTGATTTTTTAACTTTTCGAGTTAGTGTTTTGTTGTTACGACATTTAATGTAGTAATATTATATATACCTAAAAAAATAATTAAACCAAAAATTTGCATTTCAAAACTCAAGATTTTTCCAAAACTATAAACGGTATCCATTAAATTTTGGTGTATGCGTTAAAGAAATAATTTGTTTGTATAAATGTAAAGCTCATCTATTAATATTATTCTGTACAGTTAGTATATGGTTTCACAGGTATACAAAATATACAAAAAAGAAGACGATAATTCAACTCAAAAACCTGACAATTAAAAATTCTGTCATATCTAAAACCTATATTAACATACAGATTTAAAAAATAGATATATAAATATATATCTATTTTTTTAATCTGTATGTTAATTATAAAAAAATGCTCTATAGATAAGTTTCAAGTAAAGATATTGCTTTTAAATAGTAGAAAATATATCACCTATATATTGTATACATTTAGAACGCAATAAAACAAGTTACTCGTATATCTTTGGTGTTAAGTGTACAATTCAATAATTTGTAACACTAAATTCATATGTTACTCAATACAGAAGTCATCTGTCAATATGATTGAAATCAATTTCAGTTAAGACACAAACTTAAGATAAGATTACTGTTTTCTACTGATAACAACTAATATCGAGATTTATCTCGTAAACTTTCAAGGTTTGATTAGTCTCCCTTTAGTTGTCATGGAAAGGAAAAAAAGATTTCAAATAAGTTGTTTGCGTTATAATCGTGACACACATCGTACATCTGAAATATGAGATAACAAACTGACAACAGACCACTAAATGCAACAAAAATATATTATTATATATAAAATATATTATGCATACACAAACATTATTTGTACTCCCATTAAATTTTATTTATAATTACTGATCTTTAGCCAAACAATATATCTTTAAATATAGGTTAAGAACAAATAAAAATAACTTACAAAATATAAGAATAATAGAGTAGTAACATCATATTACCAAGTAGGAAGAGAATTAGTTTCATTTTTATTCATGGATAAAAATGTGAACTTGAAAATAATTTCTGTATTTTATTTGTTTTCATTGAACTTAAGTGAAACTTTAAGAAATTTTCCCCGGTGTGGATATTGTTTTTGAACAATCAAAACAATAATATTATTGATATGTTAATAATTCGAAACTTTAATGCTTTATTTTTTCCAGTTGAAGTAACATCATGTCGAAAGAAAAGCCTCTCGACAACTTTAATTCTACGTAAGTATGTTTGATATTTAATGTTACTTTAATTCTTTACCGTGCAACCGTTTTTTTGTGCAACCAAGAGAAATTTCTATACGGTGTCTTAGATAAGAAGAAATCAATAATATAAAAAAAACATCCAATACTCTTGTTGTATTGTAATTACATGTATCCACACATTCTTTGTTATTTATTCTCATTTGTAAATATTCCGGGTCGAATAGTATATAAGTTCACTTAAGTATATTGCAATGCGTAACAAGTATATTATAGCCAACATTGCATAAATTAATTTAGTTGTATTATAATTATTTATAAGTTATATTATTGAATGATTTTCATATTTTCCCTTTGAAAATGAACAAATTGTCATCAGTAACATCCTTTATCTTGACCGGTGCAATAACCTAATACCATACCAAATTTCTTTGAAATTCATTCAGCAGTTATTTACAAATAACATGTAGCAGCAATTACTTTTTTGAATATTTAATTAACAAATAAAAAAACACAAGATGTATTCAAGCGTCAGTAACAGACAGCATCCAAATTATATATAGTCATCGCTTATCAACAACTTAATAAAACGCGTTGCCACCCTTTACAAACAAGAGATATGATGGAAATAAGAGGGGAAAACAGAGGAAATAAACTTGCAGTTCTCAAGGCAGATTTTAAATTTGAATACAAGTACATAAGATGATTAATCTTATAGATTTGAATTCTATTGACAATATAATATGCTACCATAGAAGGTATCGTGTAATGTGGTCAACGTTACTCGAATGGTGAACAATAAGCCATCGATATTTAAAATCTATACTAATATAATAAAGTCGAAAAGTGTTTTTGTTTGTACATGCTGAGCTCTGGTTTATCTATAAGATTAAAAACAAAAAAGTTTAATTTTTAAGAAACGTTTTAGACTATATAATTTTACTCCAAATTTACATTTTTGAGATTAAACATATTTTAGTTGTAAATTAGCAGTAGTAGAAGTAGGACTCTAGTAGCAAAAAATATATTAATCATTCAGTTCAATAGAATACTTTGCAAAGCAAAAAAAGTAAAACTATATCCTTGTAAATGTTTTATTGTTAACTAAAAAAACGAATAGTAGATACTCGTAACATTGTGAGGAATATGTTATGATAGGTCTCTTAGATAATAATGTTATGGTCCTTTTAAAACTACCTTTAATAATATAAGTGTTGGGTATTAATGTAGCCTGCCTCAGAGTGCGACGGTCATATGATATACTTCCTTAATAATAGGTGTATAATGGAACTAGGAAAATCTGATGATGACCCTGACAACTATAAATGAAATACCTAAATAAAATAAAATTCTACATAATATACTTTTCCTTAAATTCATACTCACTTTTTGACCATTTGGTCTACATAGTGAATCAATCAAATTAAAATAAATAGTTGTCAAACATAAGCAAACTTTACTATACAATATTTAATTCACTTATCCGAAATATGACATTTTTAATATTTTGTAAATTGGTTGGTATTATACATGGTTGGTTATATAATATATATATATATATATATATTATAACGAGAGGTGCATTTAAATATAAAAGCACAAAACAGTCATGTTTGTAGATAATTTAAATTTGTAATTATTGTGATAACAGAAGTAGTTCAAATATTCTTTCCACTTTCCTTATTCAGTCACAGGAAATAAAAGTAATATCGAGGACAAAAGATCGACTGACACAAGGTCAATATGAGTTCTTTGTAAATAAGATTTCGAAATCTTTTTAGAGAAACGTCAATTCAATCTTTGGGAAGTTACTAAGAAAATCATATAATATAACCTTCTCATGTATTGAAAATATTTTCATTTACATTACAGATCTTATATTTTTAAAATCAATTTAAATATACATTGAAACCAACATTACCTCATATATATATTTATGAGCCAATGCTGATCATGAGCAAGGAAAAGATTAATTTTCACTTTCTGTTATTAATGCATATATTGATTTAATTTTATGGGATCACATTTTATATTTGTTATATAAATCATAATCACTGGTAATTAATGGGTAAGTTACGCCACAAGTGCAATAGTTGTCAAAGTAATTACAACATTCTGAGACTCAACACAATGACGATCATATCGTGTCCTTTTTTTTGCTTTTTATTGACAGTCTAGTTTCAAATATTAAACATTTATAACGGATGAGACTGCTTGTATTCTGCTCTAGATATCTAGACTAGTATACAAGCAAATCTATATTTATATGGATTTGATATT
The DNA here is from genome assembly GCA_918358695.1 of Melinaea menophilus ssp. n. AW-2005. Lineage (NCBI taxonomy): Eukaryota > Metazoa > Arthropoda > Insecta > Lepidoptera > Nymphalidae > Melinaea > Melinaea menophilus. The sequence goes on along the minus strand of OU911055.1, from coordinate 6,663,668 downwards.
TTTTAAAATTGTAATCCACCAAATACATCTCAGAAAATCTTATAATTAGAATTGTTTTTGCTTGAGGCAAACATGTTATGCTAAATATTGTTATAACAATTACCGATTTTTGACAGCTCCATTTGTATAGATTATGTAAAATATGAAATTCTGGCAATAAAGTAAAGCCGTCAGGAATGGTCGATTTGTCTCCTGAAATATCTTAAATGTCGGTTTGTAAGGAAAAATACATATTATTATTTGACTAAAATAAATATTATTATTTGACGAAAAAAAATATTATTTGACAAATGGTGGTAAAAAATATAATGAGTTGATCGTGAATAATTGTAGTTACGTGCGCAGTGCAAACCGTTCACCAATTGGTGAAACAATGGCAGTTATAATTACTTGCCTCCATAATAAAATTATTAAAAATACTTTACTGTATACAAAAATAAACTGATTACTGAGGAAGTATTTTTTTTAATATAATACTTCCTACGACTGTGGAAAATGTCAGAAACCCTTGCAAAATACCTTATGAAAACATTTTTTACAAAATTATTAATTGATTTTATATATTCCTAAAAATTGGAGTGCATTTATATAAACAATTCGGAAATTGACGATTACCTTGAAAAATATTTTTTAACTAATCTGTTGTATATAATTAAACTGTGGGAAACCAAACCAAATTCTACGACGTATAAACAATATGTGATTTTAAATGATTTCTATAAAAATTTTACAGCATAACCTACAAATGCATAAAGATAATGAATGATAAATCCCAACGAACTTGCCTATAATCTTGAATAGCTTGATAAATAGATTTGAAAGAAAAAAAACTCTCTCCATTAAGGTAAATGTTATTATTGAATAAAAATTGAGGAATCAATTATATTAAAAACACATCCCTAAAATTGGGTCAGGTGGAAATAAAAAAAATATGTTTGTTGACGATAAACTAATTAAAATATATTTTTGATAGACGCCATCATTTTGTATGATGATTACATCCCCAGTACATTTTAATTACATTTTTATATTATATTAACAGTTTTAAAATTTGGTCACTTTTTCCTGGTTTCATTGTTTACCTCTTTGTACATTTTATGGTTATTAGCGGATGGTGCGCATAATATTGGCTTATCAGAGGGGAATATCTAAGAAAATTATAATATACCTAACCGTACTTATTACAACTAAGTTCTATTTTAATAAGTGCAAGGTGACAATAAATGATTTAATATAAATCCATGTGGCTTATCACCTACATCTCTGTTATCGATTTGTAATGTGGCCTTGTAGATTGATCATCGTTAACATAGCCACTGGTCCGTAACGTGTTTTTTTTCAATTGAGTTTGTCAATGCGAAAAGTTAATTTCGATCGACGTCACGCTCGAGTTATTACTTGTTGATTTAACAAGTTAGGTATGGTATGTGGAAATGTATTGAACTGTAATTAATAGTGTCGATATTTATGTTATTCATTATTGACTTCTTAGAATGTACAAAAATTATTTTTAATCTTTTACCTGAATAATGAAATATTATTTGAAGGTTAGTTAGTTAAAGGTTCTTTCGTAATGTTTATTAAAAAATTAAGTAATTGTTTATGTATAATAAAATGGTGTCCTAGTTACTTTATGTTTGTCCTTTATTTGGTATTCATGTCTGAATTGTAAAGAATGTTTATTTTTTATCTTGTTAAATAATTAATATCGGTTTTGTAAAAAACAAATTACATAAAAGACTACACCATCGGTATGTCCAGAAATTTTTCTCCGGGAGAGCACACTGTCTAATGCATTTAAACGACAACATCTTAACGTTAATAACCTTAGAGTATATTTATGTTCTAAAGTTATCCTGTCTTATGTTCAGAAATAAAAGTGAATTTAGCGTAACTTTTATTATTATTATTAACAATATTTTTTCTTCTCTTTATCGTTAGTTACTTAAGTTTGAAAAGTTATCACTGGCTTGAATTTCCTATAAAGTTAATTGTTAGTGAATAAGATTTTAATTACTATTAATTTGCGTAATAGGTATTATTTATATAATTTCTATATGTCATTCGTTCCAGAGCAAATCTAACTAAGAATAGCGGTTTCGTATCTACCGTCAGTTTAGATTCCAAGGACGGCGTCGAAGAACAAAAGACGTATAACCCCTTCGAACACCGTGAAGTTGCCCATCCGAATTCGTAAGTATACTTTAACCATGCCATATCTAAATTCTACATGTACAAGGTAAGAAAAATAAAAAAAAAACAATTAACCACAGGATATTTGAATTGTATTCTACATATTTTACTCACTTTTTAAATTGTTAGGTTTTTTTTCCATTGCTTCAATTATTTTTAATTGTGTATCATAATTTATGGTAAAAATAAAATGTTTAAATCTGTTCTCTGAAAGGATCACGTCTATTTGATGGGAAATTTGAACTTTTAATTATTATTATAATATTTTTTCAGGGTGTTTGGGTCAATAGTTCATCTGCTCAAAGCATGTCTTGGATCCGGAATTTTGGCCATGCCAGCGGCTTTCAAAAACGCGGGTACAGCAGCTGGCGTTGTAGGAACGTTATTGGCGGGACTAATTTGCACACACACTATTCATATGCTGGTATTGTTATATTTAAATTAACTTATAACAATTTATAACTAAAAACGAAAAATAATAAAAGTAATTTTTATTTCATTTGGGATGAATTATTTATAAAGATTATTACTATCAACCTTCAATCTTACCTACTTTTATGGAGTTTTATATAACCATATCAAAGTCCGTATCAGTTTATCTCATCTGAAAGTATATTGCATAATAACATAGCATTGAGTATTTTGCAATACTAACTTATGATATTGAAGAATTTTTGTTATCGTTATATAAATATATATTATAGTTTTATGAAAATATGTCACATGTCAAATGAACATACATTTATACTTTCATTAGTCCTTCATTTATAAATATATCTTGAAACTGTTTAAAGGTCAAAACGTCGCAAGATGTTTGTGTGGATGCTAAAAAGCCATCTATGAGTTTTTCCGAAACCTGTGGAGCGGCTTTTCAATACGGACCTAAGCGTCTTCAGCGTTTGAACGGATTTGTTAAGTATGAGATATAGTATTAATATGATTATTCTTTAAGCTTCATCGACGTATACCCATTGTAATAACTACTTCTTCAATAATTCGAAATTATTATTTCAGATTATTAATTGATTATTCACTGATATTAACATACTTGAGTGTCCTGTGCGTATACGTTGTGTTCATCGGGGTTACATTCAAAGAGGTATTTTATCATCATATTATTTAATTTATGTTATATTAATAAATGCACTAAATCCAAATATAATCGTTGCAAAAGATATACGTAATATATAATAGATAACATCTTAAAACATTATCTATTCAATAACCATGGTATATCCATTTTTAATTTTTTTTTTCAATAAACTTTATTTAATTATATTTTTTTGGTTTAAAAATCTAGAGTTTTTTATATTTTCTTGTGTTCCAATAAAGATATAAAAAATTCGTACAATATAATATATGAATGGATTTGGAAAGTTGTATATATAAAATGTATATATATAATATATTTTCCAGGTTTTGGACGTGTATTATCCGGAAACAAATTTACCAGCACAAGTCTACTGTGCACTAACACTAATCCCATTAGTGTTATTATGTCAGATTAGAAATTTAAAGCACTTGGTGCCGTTTTCTGCTCTCGCCAATATTATGATTGTGGTGGTATTTGCTGTGACGTTATATTATATGTTTATTGATATACCTCCCCTAAGTGAACGTGAGGTAGTCGCTAATGTATCGACATGGCCTCTATTCCTAAGGTACTAATATGTTTATATTTATTTACTATAAAATAGAATATGTGTAAACTTTATGATATTTCTTAATGCTCCTAGAATCGTGTCTCAAGAAATACCCTACGGAATCTAAAGTAGGCTTTAGTTTAGAGTTAAAGATTTTGTTACATTTAAAATAATTTCAAATATACTTTTCAATGGTTTCTTTTAAAACATGAACTGTAAGTAAATAGTTTTATATTATATTGATATTTCAAGTTCATCTGTGGAATTATTTTTTTCTACAGCTTATTGCAAATGAAAATTTATAGTTTTTTTTTTCCTTAATAAGAATAAATGTTTCTGAATATTACATTTAATTGTTAAATATCAAGGGATTGTTATAATTTAATTCCAATTACAAAAAAAAACTCTAAATTATTTATTATTATTTAATATTATATTTTGATGAAATTTATAAAAAAAATACTTGTCTACATTAAAAAATTCAATAGCAACACATAAAAAATTCTATCTCTTTGTATCTACAATTATAAAAAGGTTTTATAAAATTAAGATAATTAAAAGAAATAATGAAAAATAAAAATAAATAATAATTCACGTACAATAACTTTCTCAATGAATAATTTATAAAACATAATTTTCAGCACAGTAATATTCGCTATGGAAGGTATTGGAGTTGTTATGCCAGTTGAGAACGAGATGGCTAAACCGAAAAAGTTTCTTGGTTGTCCTGGAGTGTTAAACATTTCTATGTTTATCGTCATCTCCATGTACTGTGTTTTTGGATTCTTCGGATACTTAAAGTATGGAGATGCTGTAAAAGGAAGTGTAACACTAAATCTACCACAAGACGAAATGTAAATAAAATAATAATAATATTTAATATTAAGTATATACATTTTACATTAAAATTTATCAAAAAAGAACAAATGGCCCTGATAATATATTTAACGCAATAAATGCAAATTAAAAAAACCTAATTAAGCAGGCACAGGTTGGCCATTTGAGAGTAAAATATATGAGAAAACCTTTTTAATATTACGTATATATACATTATATTAAATATGTCCTTCTTTAATAGGCGTTGTATACATTTTACTCTCACTACGTAGTTTCGCGATCTTATTTGAGACAACATAAAGTACATACCATCGTTTTGCCATCAAATATTAATCATTATCTGTTTTTAATGAACCATTGATATTTGATGTAGAGTTTTACGTGTTGTATTAAAAATATTAGCAAAAATTACAAATTTGATAATAACTATGTAAATATAACAGGGGTTAAAATAATATAAACAATTTTTTCAGGGTCGCGCAAATAGCGAAATTGCTAATGGCTCTTGTAATGTATTTTTCTTTTGGACTACAGTTCTATGTTCCTATGGAAGGAATTCAGCGCCTTATATTCAAAAACTTATCTACCAAATATGAGAACTTTGTACAGATAAGTGTAAGAACAGTCCTTGTGGCGATATGCGGTGAGTTTTAAATACGAATGCCAATTTTTTGGATTAATTAAAATTTTTGATATAAAATGTAATAATTGTTCTTTAACTTGGTTTTTCTAGTTGCACTTGGGGCTGCTTTTCCGAATTTAGAGCTGGTGATCAGTCTCGTTGGAGCACTCTTCTTTTCTACCCTCGGACTATTCGTCCCTGCTATAGTTGAGACTGTTTATAATTGGGAAAGAAAAAAGGCAGGCAAATTCTGCTACATGTTCATCAAGAACTTTATTATTGTTATCATTTCTATTATAGCTCTTGTCTCTGGTTCTTATGTTTCTATAGTGGCCATGATTGAAGATTTCTCTGGTAACCATAAAGAAGCTAATGTTACAATGACATAATTATCATGGTACTAATATATTGATAGGACGGATTGTGCCAAATTAATAGTTGTTTTAAAAAATGCGGAAAAATCTAACATTATATTATTGTTATAATGTTATATTTATCCTGTATTGTATAAAGTTGCCATTTATTAAAATATGAATTATAACAGTAAAAGAACGCGTATAATTATATTTTGAATTAATATTTATAGATATTTTTTTTTTATAAAACATAATTTTAAATGTTTTTAGAAACTAGATATTAATTCGAAACACATAAAGGAGATTACAGGTACCATGGCGGCTATTTGATGCTGTTCAAGAATGTTTAGAATGGAAAAACGTAATGATTTGGTGAAATACTTCCTAATTATTTTATAATGTAAATCAGTATTATTATTATTAAAATGTGTTTAGACAAATTCAAGCAAGACATACATAGAAGTACAAAGTTACTGAATGCTGTGGATATGTTGTGGGTTTAGATGAAAACTACTTCCCTATTAGAAAAGATTCAACTTTATACAAAGATATTATTTTATAATATTTTTATATAAAACTATTTTCTTATAAAAAGTAACAAAATATAGCTATAAGATTTTTTTTGTTAATGTTTAAATTTTAATATAGCAATATTCTAGTTAAATGATTTTATTCAAGCTGTTATTAAAATCTAAAATTAGTAACATATATGCGTTTTCATGTCTCAAATACCTTTAAAAAGTTATGATGCTTTTTTTTAGAAGCTGTTATTATTAACTCTTTTATTAAGTATACATGCGGCTTTAGAAAAAATAATTAATATTTTTTAATACAATAAAAAAATTGATTTGATTGATTGATTGAACATAATATGTTTTTGGTAAATAGAGATCGCTTACAGGAGCTTACTATATAAGAAAACCTTTTTGTACAGTTTCTGAAAGTAACTTCAATTTTGGTGTGACTATTAGTCCATTACTGTCGCTATTGTAAATAATAGGAAGGGAGGCGTACTATATTAATATTCGATGCTTATCCATAATTTTTAATATCTTGTATGTTGGTGCTATCAATTATGGAGGTCCCGACATCACTTAAATAGGCAATTAAACTGTTGTCCAATTTTTATAAAAAAATTGTTGTGTAGTATGTGATTCTGCGAATATTTTGGAACTACCAGAAATGTATGATATGTGTGTATGATGTCTACAAACTGTTAGACTAGATATTATTGTCTTTAACCTAAGGCGATACTAAAAATTGACAAGCGAAGACATATACGCAATCCCCTTTTTTATCAGTACAAAAAGCATATGTAGCGTTGAACAAATGTGTAAAGTTGTAATCACTTGAAATTGTTGTAACGATAATCGTTAATTTAATAACAGGTTTCACATTCAACTATAGCTAAGAATCAGAAAACTGGACAACCACGATATTGCCCAGAAAGTTCACGTTTACACGCGATAAATATATATTTCATCCGTATCTACAAAAAACTGTTAATGGAGGAGAAAGGTCTCTATAAAAAATGTATGTCGACTCCAAAGGTCGAAACGGTACAAATAGAAATATTTTTCCAATATATTTTTTAAATTACCTGGTATGTGTCAGCAATAGTTATTTTGATTATTCTATAATATTAAATTAGTCCGAAGACTACTTATAAAATAAAATTCAGCTTCCGATAGAAAACAGATCAACTGGTGACGACATCAATTTAATATTTCACCAATACGCCTATAACCCCAGTGTTGCTACGCACACATAACTGAATATGGATAAGTGGAAATTAACAACCAGCAACGATAATTAATTTAATAGTTTTAAAACGATGAACTCTAAGAACGAAGAAGTATAATATTTTATTTCATATTGATATTTTATTAAACACATCAATAAACAGATGTTGGCATCTAAACTAATGATAGCTCTTCTCTTAGATAATATTTGACATATATGTAATATAATAGTTTATAACTTCAGCAAAACACTAAATGCTAGGATCCGCCAACCGTACGCGGCGAGTGTTGAGCTAAGGCCCTCTCCTTTTTTCTTTTCTTGATAACTTTTGAATGGCTAAACATTTTTTTAATCTGATTTTGCTATAACATCCGCGTTCGGCTCAAACATACATAAGAAAATTTTTAGCTAATTATCACGTCGCATTCTGGAGACAACTAAATACAAAGAGGGTCTCCCAAACGGTTAAGAGCTTCGCTTACGCTCAGCTCAATAAATGGCATGTTAATTAGCTATCAATAGATAATTAACCTACAACAATATGAACAAAAAATATAACACCTTGCTTTTTTAATACCTTCAAATTTGGGAGGCAAGTAAGAATTTTCGGTAAAGCATCTAATTTCGTACAACTTTCCCTTGCCAAGAAACAAGATTAGAAGTAAGAGTAGAAAGCAACTGCCCTGTTTTTAAAAATTGTTCTAAATATAAAAATATCAGAGTATTATAAAGATAATTCGATATATGCTATTGGTATTAAACGCTGTAATTTTTTTTATTTTCACAACGTAAAATACTGGTAGCGCAGTCCTCAGTGCTACTGCGTCATGTATATATCAGTATCACGCACTGGCGCCCAAGCCCCTAACACTCTACAATATCAGTTCTTCAAGAGAATATACCCCAGAAGGGTACTGGCCCCATAAAAACCGGCATATCTTTCACCGAACATCTTCCCGAGTTTCTGTTATTTTGCCCTGCTAGAAATGATTTAGAATTATTAGATTAGAACTGAGCTACCAATTATGACAAAATTTGTATAACAGATAAGTATTAAGCTATCTCTATCTATGATTTATACAATTTTATATTTTGGTTATGTGATGGTAGGATATTGCGAATTTTTACGAATCTGATGTCATTCTAGATATGATAATTTTTTCTTAACATGTTTTTTGTAAATGCAAATATTGATTTAAGAGCTGACGATATTTCTTTTTTTATAATTATTATATATTTATTTTATTATTACATAATAATCAACAGATGGTATACATTATTCGTGCGTAGGAAATATATTAATACATATTTTTTGTCTATTTTTGTCTGTTTGCATAACATTTTTTATACTAAGTATTTACTTTAGCTTCTCAGACCGTTAGGGTACACCAGCCATAATACATTTTGTGGGGTGTAAAATATGGCTTTAAAAAAAATTACAACCTTAACTCATTTTATTTACACTGTATAAAAGTGGAAGAAGTAGCATTTACATATGCCAAAACTAATACATTTTTTTTTACCAAATGTCAACCATTATTAATTATTAGTATCTAAGTTTTAGTACCTATGTGAACAAATGACTGTAGTCTTACATCCATTTACACTAATTATTTAAGTGTTGTAATAATACTACATTTTAAACATTGTAAGATAACAACATAACATAACATAATATATATTTAAATATTAGAATTTATCTAACTTAATGCATTTCTAAATAAGGATATGTTTAATAACGCTTACAAAAAAAAAATACTAATTTTATTAACTTTTTATATTATCTTTACTATTTTAACACTAGGAACCATATAAAAACATGCTTGAACATTATTCATGTTCAAATATATTTTATGTTTTTATGTATAATAAGTATAATATTATTTCACAGTTATTAAAATATCACAAATGTCTTTTAGTTTGATAAACTGTGTCTTTCATTTTTTTAACCACCAGAAAGTCGGCTTGGCTATTGTCGCCTAATCGGAATGAGGCTTGTCCAATAGGGAAGTATCTACTAGAAATTGTAACTTCTCCTTCTCCACAAAATACTTCAATTGAACTTCTATCAATGTATATGCTCAAATTCATGGTAGTTTTAGGAACCCATTTCGTCCGCCGTACTCCATCTTCACCACCACGATCTAGTGATACTTGACTGTTTTGATAATCATATTGTATTGTTACTGTCCTGGAGTTGTCTTCTGATTCAATAAAAAGCTCTAAGTCTTGGTCTATAGCTGCTCCCAAGTAAATGAGGCCGATATTATTTTCTAATATAAAATATTCTCCTCCACTAGCATCACCTGCGAATATAGCACGATCTAGGGCTACTGATATTTCTTTTACAGGTTTTTGAAGTAGCGTCAAGTTTTCAGTAAGTGAAAGAGTTCTAGGTATCGTCATTTGTCCCGTAAAACCTTCTTTTTGTTCAGGATAATTAGTTTCCCACATATCATTCCAAGCTATAACTATTCTTTGATTTCGTTTATCAAGAATTGTTTGTGTTGCATAAAAATCATGACCATGATCTAATTCACGGAACTCTGTCAGTGTTTTAAACTCATATGTGGAATAATTGAAATCCCCAACCACATATCCAGTTTGATATAAGTTTTTATAATTATCACCATCAGCTTTCATTCCTTGAGGTGAAAATAACAAAATAAATTTGCTTTTCAGTTCAAAGAAATCTGGACATTCAAACATATATCCCAATTCTCCGTCCGATTCAAGAAGAACGGATACTTGTTTCCACATTATTTTGTTATATGATTTATATAATAGAACTCTTCCAAGGGTTTCATTATTTTCGTTAATAAAAGAATTACCTAGGACCATATAATACGAATTTTTGTGTTTCCAAACTTTAGGATCTCTTATATTTGGCTGATAATCTTCTCCTTTTAAAATTGGATTATTTTTGTACTTTTTAACGTTGATACCATCTTTGGATACGGCCAATGCTTGGTGTTGTTCGTGATCAGGACTACTTTCAGGGTAATTAACATTACCTGTGTAGAATAGAAACATTTTTCCTTCCTCAATTAAAGCACTCCCAGAGAATACTCCAGATTTGTCGTAGTTTTTATCCGGATACATAGCTACTGGAAGATCTTCCCAAGAAAATAAATCTCTGCTCTTTGCATGTGCCCAGTGTGCGATTCCAGGTTCGTAACTACTATTTGGGTTATATTGATAAAACAAATGATATTCGGATTGGAATATACAAAATCCGTTGGGATCGTTCATCCATCCTTGTGGTGGAGCCAAATGATAGGCAGGAAAATAAGGACTGTCAATAGCTGAAGCACTGCTCTTGTAAAAAAATGAAACTAATATTATAATCTCTGGTGCCCCCCACATATTTAAGACGAGAAATACGGGGACTCGCTGGATAGAATAATAACAATTTATTTCCACTTCCTCTCTTTATATAGTTGCGATGTACTGTTGCATGTTTGCAAAGATTTGTAACGCTGCTGTATTTTGAATTCAATTGCTAATAAGTATTAATACAACTGCTAGAGATAATACATCAATGTTATATTATGCAAAATAAGTAATATTTGTCCAACTATTTGTTATAGAAATTAATTGTTTTACATAACATATTCATTTTTACATATTATGTTAATTATTATTTAACTATATAAGTTAAAATAAAATATATATAAAATAATATAATATAAAATATACTTTTATATCAAGGTTAAATATTTAGACATTAGGTCTCTAAATCATTCGACTTCTAATCTACATTGTTATCTTCTAATTTATCAGTTTGTTTAGATAATAATGCTAATATTGCAATTTTAAAAAGTATATTATATATATCTTTCAGTATTTGTACAAAACTCTATGCTTTTCACAAGGGCATTCAATATTTTAAGTTATAAGATAATATTAAAAAAATGTTTACAATCACTAATATAACAACATATACAAGATCCAGCTAAAGTATCTACCACACGGAAATCTGCTGCCTCATTTCTGTCAATAAAATACTCTAAATTGAAACTGACCAGAACGCGTGTGAGGATTAGAACCTTGTAGTAATATATTTAATCGGGAAATATTTGGAAAAATTTTATATGAAAACGACCAAATAAATAATGCTTTTTAAGTTTTAACTGGGAACATACTATATTATGTTATGTTATGCTATGCTATGCTATGCTATGCTATGCTATGCTATGCTATGCTATGTTATGTTATGTTATTTTAGGTTACGTTACGTTACGCTACGCTACGCTACGTCACGTCACGTCACGTTACATTATATTATTTAGGGAGAAAAGATTTTTTACTAAATTTCGAAAGTTCTTTTACTGATAGTTTCTAAACTAATCGAATCATAATCTCAAACTTCAAACATCCATATAGCTCCAGATGATAGATCATTATTAATATTTTGGATTATATCTTATATATTCCGAAATATGCAACTTGGCCAAAATAGGAAACAGGATAAAAAAATCCGAGAGGCACTTTTATATAAGACGACGAGTAAACTAGTTTTGAAGCTTGAAAATATATATCTTATATATGTATAGTCCAATCAATAATAATACCATACGTATAATATTTTGAACAGCTCTATTGTACCTGGAGATGAAATTCTTACAACCCATGACGCCAATAAGAGTTAGATTCGTCTTAAAACCTAGACTCACTCGCTGCGTAAAGGTACAACAATCACAACACCGACGCCAAGATAAAGAGTCTAAAGTAAAAGAATAGGTAAACTGAAATTGAATAAAACATATTTTATTTTATTTTATTTCACAAAATGGCGTGCAGTTAAGTATAACGTTTAATCAAATAAGAAGAGCCTTTTATCTGTCAAACAGTTAGTAATATTTTAAATCTTTTAACAAGATGACTGTTAATTTTAATTCTACTATATACAACATTTGACTTCTATAAATTTTTATATTCGTTTTAATAAAAAATAACTTATGTGAAACATTTAAAACCCTGAAATCTGAACTATTTGCCCATGTTGTAAATTGTAAATAATGCTGTATTTAAGATTTTGAAATACGCAAGAAATATAATTAATTATATTTAATACTATTAAGTTTCTAATTGAAATTATTTTGATGTGCATTTTTAAATATATATTAAAAATATATTTAATTTGCTAATTCCAAAAAAGGCAACCTATATTTTGTTTTATATTCGAGGGATGAAATCAAATTTAATATATACAGAGTTTTATATTGTCGGTAATAAATAATTCCCCAAAAAATTTATTTTGGATTGGGGACTCAGTTTAATTAATTTTTATGCAGGTTTTTAATCCAATATAGCCTCAAGTCAAATTAATATAAACAATAATGGCACAGTAAAATATATTGACTCAAAAGTCCGTTTTTTGGGTATATACAACATGTATATAAATCTTGAAACATGTAATTTTTGTTTAACTTCATTATTATCTGTTGCATACAAATGTTATTATTATTATGTATCTTCTTTTGAAATTGGAGATTTTTGCTAGATACTTATGTTTAATTTAAATCAACATACTTTAATTAATATTATTAAATTTTTTCGTCACACATTGCCTGATTTAATATCATTTCTCCATTTTATTTTTTTACTGAAAATATTAGTAATTTAAGCTAGGAACAAAAACTTTTCATATGTATAATAAATGCATACAATAACAAGAATTTGCAGGTACTTTGTGATATTGATTACATATAATTTAAAGGTGTTCTTTATAAGTTTATAACATGTATATAATTGAAAATCTTATAGTAAATGAGTAAGTATATTAAATAGGTTCAAGGCTAGTCTATATCATGACAGAGACGTAAAGTGGTAATGTGGTGGTGGTGGTACGTATACATTACGACAACAACTAGTAGATTTTTTTACCCACCGTGAGCAAATATTATTTAAAAAAAATTCTTTATACATTGTCCTTTCTCATGTTCAAAGAGGTCATATATCGAGATTAAGACCATTAAATAATTTTAACTTAATGTAAAATATAGGCAACACAGGTTTGAGCAACGGTAGGTCACCGGTGATGACATTTCTATTGTAAATATTTATTTTAATTTCTATTCTTCTTAGTAAGCGAGTGTATAAGATAGAATTGCGATGCATAAACATGGAATAAACAAGATTTAGAATTTTATAAAAACAATTTATTTTGAAATGCTTTTATAATGAAGGAGCAAAAATATATTTACATTAAATCATATTGCCTGTAACATCAGAAAAAGTAGGAGATTGTTTCGTTACACTTTTAAACGACTTCAGAGAGTTTCCAATTTTTTTTATTTGTTACTTAATAACTTTGTAAAAAATTTTAAGAAAGGTATTCTATTTCAATCAAACGCGTAGATGTAGATAGAAAAGATTGACTGGTATTGGTAAAGAAATAAGTATTTTATTAAGAAAATGCACTTCAAAAGTTCATTTATTTCTTCGATTTTTTTTAACCTTCTTTTTTCAAGAATTTGTTCAAAATGTTAATACGTAATATAATGACATCTTGTAAATAAGAAATGTTATTCTCGTTACGCAAAATTTTCCTAAAAATATCTTAATTATATCATACTTATAATACTATTATTTTAAATAAATATCAACAACCTGCAACGCAATGCATGTATTGTAATTCTAATAACTAAATATTGTAAACATGTTTACGCGAAGATGGAAACTGAGAATAGAGAATCCCCAACTTTGTTCCCTCGTCACATCAATGATATGTTCGATATCTCTAACATAAAAGACACGACATGCCTACCTTCAAAATAAAACTTAATAAACTGTTAAATATTTTAACTTGTAATTTTTTTGTGGATCTAATATATATAGGAATTGTTAAACCATAGCATCTCAAGCTGTAATTTATAATGTAATCTGATAATGTATAATAGACGCTATATATACCTTTACTTAATATTTTATTTAGCTGACAAAATTTTACAGGTACAAGTCTTAATTTATTGCAAATATTTTGCATATGAGTTTTCCATGAAAAGTTGTTACCTATTGTAAGTCCTAGGTATTTTAGATGACTTACGTCTTCAAAATTATTACATTTACAATAACGTACAGTTTCATTCAGACAATTAAATGTATGACCAATTATATTTAAAAAATTGTTTGCTTTTTTTATCATTTTGGTTTGTTAATATTTATTGTATGCCCAATTCACTATATTATCTAAATCATTTTGGAATTATCTTCTCATTACATAAGGTCTTTATCTCCCTACAAGATGCACATATCATCTGTACATACATATTATATTAGTTATTGTATTTGATGACATTATTAATGTTGTTTACATGCATTATATATTCAATGTGATCAAATACAGATCCAGTGGGAACTCCATATTTTATAATTACCTTGTCATTATAAAACTTATCAGTCATTACCCTTATGTATAAATTTTTACACAAATGTGGCTATTTTTGAGACTATTTTTGTACTGTAATTGTACTTGAGACTGTAATTTCAATAACAGGCGTAATTTAAATTCTTAATTATATTTTATGATACAGTCGTCGAATTAAACAGTAATTGAATCGCGTTAAAGTAAGTAATAAATGTTTTGCTTTTAAACCTGTAACATAAGATGAAATTTTTAAAACATTTAAAACCTTTAATCCGAAAAAATCCGATGATCTTTGGGGTAGGACAGTTAAATTACTTATGAAATTAATAAATGACATTGCCCCACATTTAACCTCTTAATTTTTTTTATATGTACTGAAATTGGTATATTCCCAGCTTTGATGAAAAGCAGTAAAGCAATTCTTTTGTATAAAAGTGGCGATACCATTTACCTTAAAATATCTATGTGACATTGTACTTTTTGCTGATGACACTTCGCTTGAGCGTGAAAGGACTAATAATGATGACGTAAACAGTACTCTGTCACGAGTTCTTTATTGGTTTAAATTTAATAACTTACTCTTAAATACTAAGAAAAGTAAATGCATGGAATTTAAACTTGCTAATGTAAAAAGTCAAAATTGTAGCTTGTTTCTTAATAATGAAGTGTTAGAATTGAATGACTTAACAAATTTCTTAGGTATAACTTTAGATAAAAAGCTCTAATGGGACCCTCATCTAACAACACTCACAAGAAAACTCAGCTCGACCGGCTTTGCAATTAGAAAAGTTAGACAATTAGCGGACGTTAATACGGCTCGATTTGTTTATTTTAGTTGTTGTCATAGTATTTTGTCTTACATTATATTATTATGCGGCAGTACTGCCGAAATTAATTCTATATTTATTTTACAAAAAAGAGTTGTACAGGCTATTTATAATTTAAAAGCTAGAAATTCCCTAAGAAATGTTTTTAAAGAAATAAGTATTCTTACACTCACTTTTCAATACATATTTAATAACATAATCTTTATACGCCAAAATTTTATTTCTTATATATAAAATAGTGACAGATACAAAAGATATTTGAAATTGAATTTGAATGAATTATTAATTATTATGAAAGGTTTTAAATGGTTGAATGGTTAAACAAACGTTACAAAAAACAGTCATACCATTTTAAATCTAAATATAAATTAAATTTAAGTCTATTTGTAAGTTTCCAGATGAACAGCAGAGCATTTCTGCGTAAAAAAAATAATGTTTTTGATTTTTTTTTCTTTCCCTCTGTCTGTCTGTTCGCTTCAGCTAATCTTTTAAACGGTTGAACCGATTTTAACAGGAATTATACTGGCGGATAGCTGATGTTACAAAAAGTAACTTATTTTATTAAAAAAAAAAATCACAACAATCAAAAATGAAAAAGTAATATAAAATATTTAGAAAATAAAAGTAAAAGTTATTCATCACTTTTGTCATAAATATTTAACTTACTTTTTTTTAGTAAAAAAGAAAAAGATATTAATAAGACAAACAAAATAACCATAAATAAAACCAAATAGTGTGTGTGGTTATATAAATCAAGGACGTCATACCCGTGCGTGTATTTTAACATTTGTTATATGTGTATGCGTGCTGTTTTATTTATATCCTTGTGTGTACAATTATGTATTCAATTACACTCGGAAACAGTCTCAATTAAAATTTAATAATTCTTCAATACCTCGTTAATCTAAACTCATCAAAAATTTCGTACAAGCTGATGGATGTTTAATTTGTTATTGAGTTTGTTGTACATGAATGAGGATTGAAAATTGAGTTTTGAATTTAATTATATATTGAAGAAATAGGCGAAAAGGGTACGTAATTTCTGTTTTGAATTTTTCCATTTTTAATTATTAAAAGGGGATTTTTTAAAACTCTTCATCCGTTTATATCCACATTAATAAAATATCCGAACTTATAGCAGAGCAATTCAGAACTCTTATTTCAAATGTATCTAAAGTGGGACGTGGTATCCATTTTTATATTTAGTTGTGGGTGTCAACCGTGCTCGTGTTCACTATACACTATAAATCACCCATGTCACGTAGAATACAGAATAGATGAAGGAGTATAAATTTGTAAAATAATTAGTCTCTTTAAGAGTATTCATATGGTAGAGATATGTTAGTACTGTCTAAAATACCTTAATTACAATCACACACACTAAAAAAATAAAACTAACATAGAATATGATATATCATATTCTATGTTAGTTTTATTTTTTAACATATATGGTAATAACAATTTATTTTTAATTTATTTGGAATATTTAGAAATAAATTACAATAACACACAATTTGCACTACTACATGTAAAGATATATAGATACGCAATTATAAATAAAAGAGTGATTTGACTAATTTTGCTGACAAATATGACAAAAAATGGTGATGCTGGTTTCAAAAAGATCTTTTATCTTACGTTATGATAAAGTGATATTGCAAAAAATTATAAACATATAAGAAGATAAATAAGAAATTTAATAGATAACTTCAATAGCGGTGTGGACGAGAAACTGCAATCTAAATTAATAAAAATTGGTGGCGATGAAAATGTGAGCAATAACTGAAGCATTTTACCGAGAAACTTCACAAATAAGCTGATGACGGATGGTTATTAAGGGATGGACACACTCACCTTCAATAATATCGTCGTCATTGTAATACGAAATGTAATACGAAAGCATTTCTAAACTGTTGAACTTTTTGGTGGTGGCTTTATATAATTTAATAAATGTGTATATAGCGCTCTCCCCTAATTTAATTTAAATCTTTTGTATTTTATGATTTATATTTTTTCCTATACCGTCAAGAGACGATGACGATTCCACTTTTTTATAAAAATTATATCCTTTCACGCCTGTCTACTCCCGAATAATTTATTTGTTATATCTCTTTTCTTAAAACTTCTAAAATCTATAATTTAACAACAAAAATCGCTCCAAAACTGTATTCACCTACAATTTACAAGTTAAAAATTTTGTGAGACATGGTATATATAAAATATAATTGAACGAAGGACGAATGCTGAGCGTAGCGAAGCGTTTGTCCGTAGGACTACGTTTCCACATGATAGTCCCATTCTGCTATTATCCCGTTTGTATTCCAGTATGTTTGTTCTGGTGTAGCCGGCGTATTTTTCATCCTATCATCACGAAAATTGGCAGGCGTGTGCTTTAAATTATTTGAATTTTTATGTCGAGCCGTTTTTTTTATTGGGCGAAAAAATCCAAAATGGCGGCGTTTTTTAGTTTTGTTTTTGGCGTAGCAGGAGCAATTTTCATCTGATCGCCACTAAAATTGGTGACCATATTCTTTGAGTTATTTATTTTTTTTTGTCCGGCCATTTTTCTGACTGGGAGGAAAAATCCAAAATAGCGGTGATTAGAATTTTTGTTTTGGCGTAGCAGGCGTATTTTTCATGCAATCGTTCGCTAATGCGGCACGCTTAAACGCGGCAGCTAGCGGGCTGAAATTTCGTCTAAGTATTCTTTGCAGAAATCTAAGGTGTTTTTGTTATTTCAAAATCCAAAATGGCGGCCATAGCGAATCCTCTAACGTACTGAGATCTATTGTTCACAGAACGACTAGAATATTAATGCTATGTTTAAAAAATATTAAAAATCAATTAATTATCCAGATTAAAAGAACTTACTATTAAGAAACCAACGTAACGCACCTTAATATTAAACATTATACAAAATTATAAAAAAATACAATGTATAAATTATAAAAAAAGTTTAAAAAAGCACCTCCACTTTATAGAAGGCAGCATAAGCAGAAAGAAAACGTATAAGGTAAAAGCCACTTAAAAAAGGATTCCACGATTTGAACAAATTTCTGGAATTCATAATTTCCAAGAATAACAACAATAGAAAACGAAATCGCATTTTTGCAGTTATCTCAATTCCTAAAACACGTCACGGTAAAAAACGTACTAAATCCTATATTTTTTAATATTAAAGATTTTATAGATAAGTCATATTTAAATAAAATTATTTTGCGTTTATTTCGGTATAGTTTAACTTAAACCCAACATCTTAAAATAATGATTTGCAGCAATTGTGTTCACGGTAAGACGAGATGTAGGTCAGCCTGTGGGTCAGTCAATGAATTTGTTGTCTACCTCAAACAGTTTCTTGGTTTCGGATTGTACGATTCAGGATGTACAAAACTCACTTATAGTAATCATGGAATCTACATATCCTATGAATGTTAAAGGCTAACGGCAATAAATTCATGGTTGCTAGAACATTTTGTCTACTATATTTATTCCATTATATTTGGAGCATAATATTACCCATTTGTAAATCAAATTTTACTTGTCATTCCAGCTTGCATGAGCTCCAAAATATAAACAACAATTAACAAAAAAAATAAGTTTTTTTGTATATACGAGTAAATTCATTATTCACCGAAAAACAGAAATTTAATTACGCATTAATTAAATGTTTACAGTTGTAAAAAGAATGGATACTGTGAAGCTAACGAATTATTTTTATATTTAAATACTTATTTTATAGAAAGAATATAAATATTTATTTAAAAAAATGTTTCTAATAAAATTATTTTAAATGGTTCTATAATCATAACCGTAATCATAAGTAACAATAATATTATAGTTATAAAATTGTATAATTTTTTCATGAAATAATATACAATATTTTGAGGTTTTATGTTTATTTATTAACCTCAAAATAAGATACGTATCAAATAATTGTTAACAGTCCTTAAGTTAAATAAACTTAAGCTTAAAATATTAAACATACGAGTTAGATGGATCACCACTACAATAATTACATACAACATAAAATTTTATTTAAGTTATAGTTACTATTACAAGATAAAAAAGAAAAGAATAAATCAAATGCAAAAAACTTTTCATGTGTAAAATTTCTACACATTAAATATTTTAACACTGAAGAGAAAATTATATATTATAAATTTTTGTTACTTATTATTATTATTTCATATCAAGGATATTGTAAAGTTATCAACTTTATAAGTATCAAAATGCGAGTATCACGCATGCGTAGAATATTTGAAAGGTCCCTCACCGGTACCAACAGGCAGTTCGTTTTCTCCACTCGAGTCTCCGTGAGCCTTAATTCTACCGCTCTGTAAAGTTTCGTGTGAAACGTCCGATAATTTTGTAATAAAACTTAGGTTAGGAAAATAATTTTTAAAATAGTTATAGGTGTATAACAATTGTTAATAATGAATTGTAGTGTTTAAATGTTTAGCTTTTAGTAGTTAAGAAGTTTTTGAATGTGTTTAAGGAATATGTGAATTGATAGTGTTTTGTGATTAACTTAAAAATGTGTTGAATTTGATCGATGAAGTAATTAAAAACAAAGTAAGTTGAGTTTACTTTACTATTATTAATTAAATAGTTACTCGTTTGGGGTTATATTTTAATAAGAGAAATTAGTGCCTAGAAAGCCAAAGAATGAATTTTTTTTTTAATTTTCTTATTAAAATAAAACACAAAATTCATCAAAAGTGATGTATGTTAATAACATTCTTTTATAACAATTTCATTTTTAAAAGGCTAATAATCTTTAAAAGTTAAGAATTATTAAAATTTTAAATAACTCTTTGTAAAGATATTAAAATAATATTAAAGGCACCAACTGAAATAATAAAAAAAATAAAGAAACATTAATTATTTCTATACAAATGTGATTACATCATTATTATATGTATTTATTTGATAATTGTTGCTCAAATTCAGGTACAGTCAACCCCGAAACAAATCTGTAGATAATCATTTTATTATATTAGGAACAACACTACAATATCACAATTATAAAAAAATATGATATAGTTGCAATACAAAGTTTATATCTACTTATTAATAAGTATTACATTCATACATAATATCTTTCAATAGAAAGAAATGTATGAAATTAACAATTAAAAGTTCAAAAGCTACTACTGTTTGGAAAACGTCCAATATTTTCACCGAGTCTTTTAATTGTTAAGTATAGAGATCAACTCATTTAAGATCCAAAAGATATTCTGAATTGTTAGAAGAATTATTATTAGATAATTCCAATTCTAATTTGAAGAAGCATTCGGAGATGTTAGGGCAAATATAAGAATATTCAATTCAAAAAGGATTAATTATTACAATGACAAAGTTTTCTTTTGAATGGGGAATGTATTTCATGACAAAAAATGCATATAGGTTGAGTTAGTTTGAGGCTTAACTCAGTAACTTACATAGAAGTCCAGATTTTTGATAGTTAGTGTTAAAGGATTGTATATATTTTAAATCTTAAGAGATTATCATCAGCAATATAGCTCTTCGGAACACTGTCTGTTGTAAATGGTAGAAGCCGATATTACGAAAACAGTTCTCCATGCGTGGCTGACTGGCGCCTTATAGAGCGCAAGTCTTTGGCCAGTCTTGAAATACTGCTTCGCTTTATGAGTCACTCCCAATTTTAACGAGATCAACTTATCTTTACTCTTCAGCTGACCACGAAATCGACCAACGCTCGAAATTTTGAGGCTCAATATTTTGATACTAGATGTGGCATTGAAGGGACTGCTTTCAAAGAGCAGTATTACATATAAATAAGGTTTTAGAGGTAAACACATCAACTTGTGTTTTTCGGGGGATTAAACTGAACGAGGTTTATTTCACCCCATTCTAAGACCATCTCCAGACCGGTCTCTTTAGAAGACACAAGCGTTTTTCGGTACTCGTCGACGTTTTGCGCAGCAGCCCTAAACGGTCGGGATATACCACATCCCCATTGCTATCAACCGCATAACAACGTAAGCTGGGTTAGGGCACCTAAAGGTAAGGGGTACCTTCAAAAAAGGCATGTACTCTTACCTCTAAGGTCGGCAACGCTCTTGTGAATCATTGGATGTTGCAAAAGTTCATGAGCGGCGGTGATCACACATCAACGATGACCCGCATGCTCGTTTGCCCTCCTCTAACATAACAAAAAAATTGTTGGAAATATGCAACATATCATTGACATGCTATATAGCTAGATATAGCTTCCAACATGTATTTAGGAAGGTCCCAACTTACGCATTAATCATATTTCACGCTATTAATTTAAGTCAGAATGTATGTTAAATTTGCCTATTCAATATTTATATTTTTACATATTACAGTAACAACTGTAACAAATGACAATAACAAGAACAACAACAACAATATTTTATATATATGAAGACAAATAACATTTGCAAAATTTCTTAATCTCGGGTTTAAGACGTTTTTTGTTATAATTTTTCTCAAACTTGATTTCCACAGGCTTTGTCAAACTTGGTTCCCAATACAAAAAACTATTGCAATGCAGTGTTATATTTACAAGGATTAGTTATTTTTTTTGGTTATTATTTCAATAAACAGAGGTGAATTACAAGTTTGTATTTTGGTTAGCATAATAAATCTGAAGTTTTACATTTTTAAGTAGATAAAAACATTGGTTTATTTGTACTTTAACCTTATAAATATGTAAATAAGATTGTAATATAATACAATTTGTTGGATTTATAATATCTCTTGCATCTAAAATTTTAAGAAAGTCTTAGTCTTTTTATAATATAGTAACTTAAATATAAAGTAATAAAAGGTTTTAAAAAAATATATAAATTAAATAAAAAAAACAAAAGATTTTCTAAAATAAACTTTTTAATTTTATATGCAAATTAATACAATAGAAATTTAATGTTGTGGTCATAGTTTAATTTATTAATTATGTTTTCTTTGTTTACATTTATAAGTTAGTAAATTCAATGCCATTATTAATTATTGTTTAATGATGTCACATGTAAATTATTCATAAAAAAAATTATTCAATCAAAAGTTTAATTATGACTATTGTTATATTGTATCATAATTCATTAAAACACCATAACTGATCGCTACTGATTTCATGAAAATATTAGTAGAACCTAGTAATAGCAGCCAGTTTTGCAAAGACAATTAGTAAAAAAATATTATTATTATCAGTAATATTAGATCTCTAGACGAAATTAACTTATTATATAATAAACAGAAACCAAAAACACCTATTTGTCCTAATAAAAAGACTACAAAAGTTTAATCGCAACTTTTACTGAAGGGAATGCGTAAAACGTATAACTGGTTTCAGTTTAAAATAGTTATTATGATAATTCCGTGAATCTTTTGATTTAGTCATATAGACTAATATGCTTTATATTTTACAAAATAATATTTGTAATATGTAGATGTCTTTTTTTGTAATATGTAGATTGATTGATGAAATAAGAAATAAGAGGTACAAATTTCTAAAATTATATTTTGTGATTCATTGCTAATTATAAGAAATTATTATTTTTCACTATTATTTTGGTTTTCCATGGAATTCTCTGACAGAAAGCACATTGCTCGTGATATACAGTTGACCAGTTGGAAATCTGTAGAGCCTAAAATACACAACCTTTAATATTGTCCGCTGAGCTCTTTTCAATTCAATAAATCTTGTCTTAGTGCCACCATCCCAGACTGATATACAATAAGTCAAGATTGATTGAATCAGAGCTAGGTAAATCGTTTTCAAAATAGTGTTAGAGGCTACGTGTCTTAAGATCTTAAAAATACAAACAAGCTTCCTTACTCTATTTGCAACCATTTCAATATGGGGATATTGAAAAGCCTTAGTGCAAAGATATCTATATTGTGAATTAAATTTGTGCTTAAAAATTGTTATCTAATTATTGGGTATATAGTTTTTTATTTAATCTAAGTTTTTAATAATTACCAAAAATATACGAACAAAAAAAACGCCAAAGAAGGTTTTTATCTCTCTCATTTTAAAAATCTCTGCAGTCGAATAGAGTACACTATAATTAATAATATCTATACTTATAATAAATCTGTAGAGAGGTCAATTCTGTACATGAAATATATTTACAAAATAAGTAGCAGGGGGTGATTAGTGTTCGATACTGATGCCAAAAATGCAGTTAAAAATTTTTTTGTCTGTCTGTCTGTCTGTCTGTCTGTTTGTATGTTATTTATAGAAAAAAAAACTACTCGACGGATTTTAACGAAACTTAGTACAATTATTCTTTATACTCCTGGGCAGGTAATAGTATACTTTTCATCACACTACAATTAATAGGAGCAGAGCAGTGAAAGGAAATGTTGAGAAAATGGGAGAAGTTGCTTGATTTTTTAGGCTTCCGTCGCGTGTGCAGCCTTAATGGTTAGAGCTACATAGAAACTATGTATAACGGAAATATTCTACATAAAAATACACGAAAAATATTCCAAGACAGCATATATCTACCTTTTATAGTTAACTCACAATAACACGCATAACTCTCGATAGCTTAGCAGTTCGGAGATTTCTTATTATATTTGTTTACTTTTACGTTTATAAAACCAATAATGCTCACCATCATTCCTAATTAAAAAAAAAATAAACATTAGCACCAATTCAATAAAAAAAGAATCATTGAAATCGGTATAGAAACACCAAACTTATACGTAATGTAAGTAACATGAAATACGCCAACAAGACATCGCGCGTGAATAGTGAATCAAGCTATAAGGATTATTTTTGCGTAACGGTTGCCGCGCTCGACGGGGCTCGCGGCGGCAGAGTATAAAAGGGGCGGGAGGCGAGCGCAAGCGTCATTCAATATTTGGCTGTTGATGCGTTCAGAGTGTTGAACTTTATTGACAGACAATAATTGTTATTTTATAAACCGTGCTTATCAGCGCGACTTTTTGTCTTTAAATAGTTTATTTTAATTTCTTTTGTTGTTATTTTCTAAATTAGTTTTAGTTTTGTTTAAATTCTTAACTATTAATAGTTCCTATTTTATTTCTTTTTAAGTAGATTTAGATTCGATTTTTAGATTAGATAATAGATAGATAGATTAGATTATTGTTAGATTTTTAGTTACTGATAGGTTAGTTTTGGGCATTTTATGTTTAGTTTTTTTTGTATTGAGTAGATAAAAGCGTAGGTAGGTACTTTTATTAATTATAGTATTCATAGGTATTTTTTATTTATTTTTAAGTGAAGTAGGTATAGGTAGATATTGCCTACTATCTACCTATACTGCACACGTGTTTTAGCTTTATTTTCATTTCTTTTTTTTTTGTTCCTAAGTTGTAGGTAGATAGGTACATATTTCTTAGTTTAATTCTATTAGAATATTAGGTATTTAAGTTTAAATAGGCACTTAGATTTATTTTTTTTTATTATATAGCAGCTGTACTTAGAACATCTAAGGTTTTTTTTGTATTAGCATAGGTACTTTGATTAATTACAGTAGTTGTAGGTATTTCTTATTATTCATTTTTAAGTGAAGTAGGTAAGTGTAGATAGTATTGCACACGCATTAAGTATAGCTTTATTTTCATTTTTTATTCTTTTGTAATTTGTAGGTACCTACGTACATATTTATAATTCGATTAGAATATTATTTTAGTTTTAATAGGCACTTAGATTTATATTCTATTTATTATATACTTAGCTATAGTAAGGACCTCTGACGTAAGTTTTTTGTTGGGTAACTAAATAGAATTTAAGTTACCGTCGATTAAAAATAAAATAAACGATGCCACCTAAAAAACGACCATCTTTATCTCGAACTTCGAGTCAAGCTAGGAGAATGAGAATGACGCGTTCTCAAGAATCGGAAGAGGAAAGAGCACATCGGTTAAACTCTATGAGAGTTAGTGCCTCAACATCTCGAGCTAATGAAAGCTCTCCAGAAAGAGAGATGCGATTAGCAGCTGAAAGAGCGAGACGAGCTACAACACGGGCTTCTCAAAGCTCTTCTCAACGAGAGCTAAGGCGTTCCATTGACCGGGAACAACATGCGTTATCCCGAGAAGCTGAAACTGCTTTACAACGAGAATTGCGACTCACAGCTGACCGCGAACGGCATACATTATCTCGCGAGTCTGAAACCTTCACTGAGAGGGAATTACGGCTTACAGCTGACCGCGAACGTCATATTTTATCTCGCGAGTCCGAAACCTTCACTGAGAGGGAATTACGGCTTACAGCTGACCACGAACGTCATATTTTATCTCGCGAGTCCGAAACCTTCACTGAGAGGGAATTACGGCTTACAGCTGATCGCGAACGTCATATTTTGTCTCGAGAATCTGAAACTTTTACTCAATATCAAGACCGTTTGACAAATGATAGGGCGCACCATAACATGATTCGATCTCTTGAAGATGAACATGAGCATGAACAACGACTAGAGTCGGGACGCGATTATTACAATTCTTTGAGACAAGAACAATTGATTACTTTATCTAATGAAAGATTAAGAATTGAAAATATTCGGTCGCTTGAAACAGAAGAACAGCGAGAGGCCCGTCTTACTGCAGATAGATTTCGACATGGTCTTAATGACTTAGATATACACGTGGTAGATCAATCTACAAATTCGGTGGCGTGGTCCGATAAATATAAAAGTGGGTTTGCTTATAACCTCACAATTGATTACAGATCATCTTCTGAAATAGGCGATATGAACGTAGTATGTTCCTTTTGTAATGCTTCGAAGTGGAGGAAGGAGTCTGCTGGTTTCTGTTGTTCTGGAGGTAAAATAAATTTGCCTTCGTTCGAAGACCCACCGGAACCTTTAAAATCACTACTTTTAGGGGAACATTTGCAATCCAAACAGTTTTTAGATAATATTCGCACTTATAATAGTGCATTCCAAATGACATCCTTTGGTGCTAAACAAATCTCAGAAGGCCCTTTCATGCCTACTTTTAAGGTACAAGGTCAGGTTTACCATTTGATAGGGTCCCTTTTGCCTGAAGAACAACCTAAATTTCTTCAAATATATTTTGTATCCGATTACAACGAACAGTCGAATATAAGAAATCAATATTTTCCGAATTTAAATACTGAACTCATTTCACAACTTCAGAACATGTTACATCAGGTTAATTCGTACGTATGCAGTTTTAAATCGGCATTAGAAGCCCTTTCTCAAGATGGTAATAACAATTATAAAATTGTTATAAATGCCGATAAGCGTCCAACTCAGGAACACCCTGGGCGTCATAACGTTCCATCCACGAATGAAGTTGCTGTAGTACTGGTCGACCAGGAATGTGATAGGCGTGATATCGTTATACGTTCCAGAGACAATCGTTTGCAACGTATTTTCGAAACCCACAGGGCTTACGACAGTTTGCAATATCCTATGATATACTGTCGAGGGGAAGATGGTTATAATTTCGCTGTATACCAAACCGATCCGCGCACAGGCGCACCTAATTATAATAAAAAGGTGTCATGCCTTCAATTTTATTGTTACCACCTGCAAGTGAGACGGAATAGATTGGTATACTTTCAACGTTTTCGTGGCTTATTTAATCAGTTTATTGTTGACATGTACGCAAAAATTGAAACCGAAAGATTAGTTTATATACGATCTAATCAAAGGCAGCTGCGCGCTGAAGAATACGTGCACCTTCGCGATGCCATGCAGCAAGATAACGATACTGTGAATATGGGTCGTTTAGTTATTTTACCCTCTTCTTTTACTGGTGGTCCACGCTACATGCATGAACGTACTCAAGACGCTTTTTGTTACGTAAGAAAATATGGACGTCCCGACTTATTTGTTACTGTAACTACCAATCCCAAGTGGGATGAAATCACTCGGGAGCTTCTTGAGGGTCAGGCACCGCATGACCGCCATGATATTATTGCAAGAGTGTTTCATTTAAAATTAAAATCAATGATAGATCTTCTTACCAAAGATAACATTTTTGGAGAAGTATTGTGTTATATGTATAGTGTTGAGTGGCAAAAACGCGGCTTACCTCACGCACATATCTTGCTTTGGTTAAAAGATAAGGTTCGACCTAATGATGTAGACAGATTAATCAGTGCTGAAATTCCAGATCCGACTGCAGATCCCCTGTTATACGACATTGTTAAAACTCATATGATACATGGTCCATGTGGTGCATTTAACGCAAATGCTCCTTGCATGCAAGACGGTCGTTGCACTAAAAGGTATCCAAAAGCATTAGTGGATGAAACTGTAACAGGACATGATGGATACCCATTATATCGTCGCCGTTCAAGAGACAATGGTGGTTTTACTGTTGAAAAGCGAATGTCTGGACAACAGGTTACTTTAGATAATAGGTGGGTCGTTCCGTATTCGCCTGTATTGTCCAGAGCATTTCAAGCTCACATAAATGTAGAAATGTGTAATAGTGTAGAGTCAATTAAATATATTTGTAAGTACATTAACAAGGGCAGTGACCAAGCTACGTTTGCGTTAAGAAATGAACATGATGAAGTTACTAGATTTCAGTCAGGCAGATATATCAGCTCTTCAGAAGCTGTGTGGCGGATCTTAAGTTTTAATATTCACGAAAGATATCCACCTGTGACCCATCTGGATGTTCATCTGGAAGGCGATCAACGTATATATTTTAACGCCGAAAATGTTACAGAACGATTAGAGAACCCTAGACAAACAACTTTATTGGCATTCTTTCGACTTTGCCAAACTGATAATTTCGCAAAGTCTCTTTTGTATGAAGAAGTTCCATCGTATTATACCTACGATAAACAACGAGATGTCTTTAACCGTAGACGCCGAGGCAGGCCTGTAGATGGCGAGACAGGTATTTTCAAAGAACATGTTCTTGGTAGAGTGTATACTGTTCATCCTAACAACGCAGAGTGTTTTTATTTGAGATTATTATTACATACAGTGCGAGGACCAACATCATTTATAGATTTGAGAAAAGTAGACGATGTTGTTTATCCAACTTATCATGCAGCTTGCCAAGCGCGTCATTTGCTTGAAAATTATCAACATTGGGATGACGCTTTAGCAGAATCCTGTGTTAGTGATAATCCACGACGGTTACGCCATTTATTTGTAACATTACTCACATTTTGTAATTTATCTGATCCTGTCCAATTATGGGAAAAATATAAAGAAAAATTTGCAGAAGACTTTCTTCGGAATTTATCTCACAATAATGAAGGCGCAACTAATGATAATTTTCGAGATCTGGCTATAAATCAGTGCTTATTAGCTCTTCAGGAAGACTTAACAGCAGTAGGCGGTAAATCACTTTGTGAATATGGTTTGCCAACGCCAACCTCAGTCGGAGAGGTTACCAATAGGGAATATTCCGCAGAGATTGGTTACAACCCAATGGAACTGCTGGTAACATTAGAAAACGGTGTCCCAATGATGACTGCAGAACAACGCTTAGTCTATGATCGCGTGTGCGAGAGTGTGCAGAATAATTTAGGAACAATATGGTTTTTAGATGCACCTGGAGGAACTGGGAAAACTTTTTTGACTAAATTAATATTAGCGTATGTTCGAAATCAGCGTAAAATCGCTCTTGCCGTGGCTTCATCAGGTATAGCTGCAACATTGCTACCAGGAGGTAAGACTGCTCACACTATGTTTAAAATACCAATTAATTTAGATCGCACGGAAAGTCCAACCTGTAGTATTTCAAGAAATAGCGACAAAGCTAAGGTATTGCGTGAGTGTAATTTAATCGTATGGGATGAATGTACGATGGCCCATCGAAAAGGAGTAGAAGCAGTAGACAGAACTCTAAGGGACATAAGACAAAATGATCGACCAATGGGCGGTATTACGGTTTTATTTTGTGGTGATTTCCGACAAACCTTACCGGTAATACCACGGGGAACCCGAGCTGATGAGATTAGGGCTTGCCTGAAAAGCTCTTATTTGTGGCGTGATATACAATCGGTGCATTTGACTATAAATATGCGAGTGAGAACTGGAGACAACGCAGATAATCGTGAATTTTCTGATACATTATTGAAGATTGGTGAAGGTACCTATCCACAACTACACCAAGGAAAACTTATTCTGACACCTGAGTTATGTTGTATAGTGC
This sequence comes from Melinaea menophilus ssp. n. AW-2005, assembly GCA_918358695.1. NCBI lineage: Eukaryota > Metazoa > Arthropoda > Insecta > Lepidoptera > Nymphalidae > Melinaea > Melinaea menophilus. Next base: position 6,633,963 of record OU911055.1, on the reverse strand, counting down.
AATCCCAACAACATCTTATATCTTCGGTTTACGGTGACATAACAATTATATTAAATAGGGACAATTCTTGGCTTTGCGAAAGGTCCATTTTGACACCTCGCAATGACCAGGCATCTGAAATTAATAATAAAATACTGTCTAATATACAGGGAGAAAGCAAAGTTTATAGTTCAATAAATAGAATGGTTGATGAACAAGAAGCCACTAATTACCCGATAGAATTTTTAAATTCTTTAAGTATGCCTGGACTACCTTCTCATATAATTTGTTTAAAAATTGGCATACCGATAATTCTGCTCCGAAATTTAAGACCACCTCAACTTTGCAATGGAACTCGGCTAAAAGTAACCCAGTTGCAACAAAATGTAATCGAGGCTCAAATTTTAACAGGTTGCGGTGCAGGAGAAACTGTCTTTATTCCCAGAATTCCCATAATACCAAATAATTTTCCATTCCAATTTAAAAGAACGCAATTCCCAGTATCGGTGTGCTATGCCATGACTATCAATAAAGCTCAAGGGCAGACTTTTCGTGTTGCTGGAGTAGATCTCGGTGTTAGCTGTTTCTCGCATGGTCAATTATACGTCGCTCTTTCCCGGGTTAGCAATTCTAGGAATCTTTACGTTCACGTGCCGGACGAGTCGACTCTTAACATAGTCTACCCAGAAGCTTTGCGCTGAAACATTTTAATTTGATCTAAAAATATTAGCAATATATTATCTTAATAAAAACAAGGAGTTACACGCTGACCGAGTCGTGGGTATAGCGTGGGTATATTATAATATTCTGCGGTTACTTATATTTTTCAACAGTTTTGTGGATTGGCATATTATATTACTATTGCCCTTCTAAAATACGAAAGTGAATCTGCCTGTTACGTCAAAACTATGAGGGAGGACATCTGCTAATTTTTTTTCGAAAAACGACGGAAACGCGGACGAAGTCGCGGGCAAAAGCTAGTTATAACATATACTCGTAATTCTATAGATAGAATGAATTTGAAAATTAAGTAACTAAATAATAATGGTGTTTTAATATTTGATGAATCAATCGGAATATAAAATACAAAAGTAATAAATAATTCATGGAAGGATGCTGAGTTGGTGCCGATAATAACAAAATATTAATATGTTCCTTTCTTATTTCGGCCAACATTTAACTTTTTATAATACGGATTCTAAACTACTTACAATAAAGCTTTGATTGATAATGTGTTTGTGTGTTTATATACATTACTCATTTCTGACTATACTAAGAAGAGCACATTGTGAAAGTTATATAATTCATTAATATTTTCCATCCAATCTCAATATTAAATTATTTATTCAGGAATGATGTTATAAACATCACAAGTCCTGCTTATCCTGAGTTTTGTAAGTGTTGACAAGTTTTAGTTTAGTTTAGTTTTGTATTTTTATCATAAATATACTTTAAAGTTCTAGACTGCGGTTGAAATACAAAATAAAAACTGCGGTGAATTAGTTTCTAATATATTTTGTAGTGTTTTTTATAAGTATAAATAACATATATCTATTTTGAAGCTTTGTACACAAGATAATAAAAATACTATTTCAAATACTTCGCTACTTTGGGTAAAATAGTATTATCGTACTTTGTGAAACCCACAACACAGACCTTAATTAATCGCTAACTAGACATTTTGAACTAAAAAAGGTAAGTTAATAAGTAGATATATATAAATAATGACAAATAATCTAGTAACATTTTTATAAAGATCCGCAACCACTAAAATGAAACTATTCTTATTTGTGAACTGTGCCAAGAAAAATCTCTTTAGGCGGGTATTATAATAGCTCTGAATTTTTCTGAAATTTTTGGGGAATATAAAGATTTTAAAATTCAAATTGCTTCGTATGTATTTCGTATCCTGCACATCAGATACGACTATAGTTTTTCTTAAAATCACAAAATATCAGCTTAACAGATTAAGAATATTGGATAGGAAATGACTATGAATTTATAATATTTAATGGTTATACGTTATACATAAATATGTCGGCATAAAACTAGCGACCATTTTCAGCACGTTAAAGAAACTCAATACTAGTGCCATCTAGTGATGCTCAAAAGAATCATTACGATATCACAAGGACTTGGCTTGTGGCTGTCCTGGTAATTTTACTCGTAGAATATTTTTGTAATAAAATCTGTTATTGGCAGACGTTATTATTTTGTAGACTGAAATAAAAATGTTATTCAGTTTCACTCACTTTAATTATTGTCATCAACATTTGTCCAAATAACCACAGAAATTAATTAATAATGGCAGAAGTAACGTAATTTTTTACACACTTATTTATGTATTACGAGGGTCAAACTGAAAGTTCTTAGAAAATCAAAAACTAAGCATTCTAGCAAGTTATTAGTTTTATTGTAACTTTTCAAAATAGCGTCCATTTACATCAATACATCGCTGCATTCGATGGAACCATTGAGAAAAGCACCTTGCCCACTCGGCCTTAGGGGTCTCTTCGACGGCGTTTTGAAACGCAACCACTGCTTCTTCGGCGTCTATAAAATGTTTTCCTCGAAGTTTTTCTTTTATTTTCGGAAATAAATAAAAATCGCAGGGTGCGAGGTCGGGGCTATACGGCGGGTGACCCAATAATTCCACGTCTGAGGTCACCAAATAGTCGATCGTTTGCCTGGCGGTGTGCGACGAGGCATTGTCGTGATGAAGGAGGATCCTGCTGCGAGGTCGTTTCTCTCGAACTTTTTCCAAGACAAGTGGCAAACAATTGTTAGTATACCACTCTGCATTAACCGTTTTCCGATCCTCTAAGACTACTGTCGCGTAATGACCTGTCTTTCCGAAGAACGAGGCCACCATCTTTTTTCCAACACTTCGACCTCTCTTCACTTTAGTTGGCAACTCTTCGGAAGGAAACACCCACTGAGCAGACTGTCTTTTGGTTTCCGGATCATAACAGTAAATCCAGCTTTCGTCACCCGTTAGTATGTCGAACACAGCATTTGAGTCACCTCCGTTAAATTTTTGGATCATTTCTCGGCACCAATCAACACGGCGGAGTTTTTGAGCCTCGGTCAAATTATGCGGTATCCAGCGGGCACAAAGCTTCCTGACCGCTAAATGTTCATGGAGGATTTTGTGCACTTGACTCATACCTATGCCTAGACTTGTCCGAATCTGCTGATAGGTCACTCTTTTGTCAGTCTTTATTATACGCCGCACAACACTGATGTTATCTTCAGTCGTCGCTGTAGAAGGCCGTCCCTCACGCAAATCATCGGTGAGATTAGTTCGACCACGTTTGAATTCATTAAACCAGTTGTAAACTGTGGCACGAGATGGGGCTTCATCGTGAAAAGCCAATCGAAGTCTATCATAACTTTCTTGTTGACTTAAATGACATCGAAAGTCATAAAAAATCATTGCACGAAAATTTTCTCGGCTTAAATTCATTCTGACGTGCACAGACAGTTTTCAATTTGCCGCCAAATCGTAAAACAAATGACAATAGAATGAAATGTACACTCAATAATATTGGTAAAGAGTTCTATTTTCAAAATTTAAACTATTTTTTTTAATATAATGCTTTTAAGTGGCCAGTTCTAAAAACTTTCAGTTTGGCCCTCGTATTGTATAACATAGATATGTTGTTTACACACATACATATGCATGTATAACATATTTATTTGTATTGATGTATGTTTATGTATGAATTATTATTATATAAAGTTTTTTTTTATATATATCCAGTAAATTATCATTTATGTATTGAATTGTATTTCTTTTCCTAAGATCTTTTTTTTTGCGTTTTTGCTCTACGCATACAAGGTTTATATACGTTCTGGATTGTTAAATTGACTGTTAGAAAATGCGTATATACTATAATATATATATTTATAAATATATATATATATATATATATATATGCAAGTGCATTATAAGGAAATCAGATGGTACGATGTCATTATATGTAAATAAATACATAATACAGTCTTTAATAATTTCCTTGATCTGAAATTAATATTTTATATTTCATTACAGATAAAAATGGAATCAATGGAATCAAATATGACTGATTACAACGTAAGCTTGCTTGTACTAAGAGAAGACACTACGCCCACTACAATAACAAATATTGTCCGAAATACCACATTAGCTAGCAATGCCTATGAATGGAGATTCATTCTACCGCCATACTTTCTCATATTCCTGCTCTCAATAACTGGAAACTGTTTGGTGATAGCAACACTAGCTAGCAACCGTAGGATGAGAACGGTCACCAACGTTTATTTATTAAATTTGGTGAGTAGCTCTGTATTATTTTAACTCTATGGTTAACGATCGGTTGTACTTAGATTTTTCATTAAAACTATTAATTTTTAAGTACTATATCTCATAAAGAACATGTCTATAAGATATTCAAATTCATTTTACTCTCATATTTTTTTATTATTATTATTATCAATTGGTATCTTTACCACTAACTGAATTTTATTTTTATAATATAATAATACAACAGAATGTACTTGTTGAGGAAATTTTAAAATAATTTTGAAATGTTACCAAAAGAATTGCAATATTTTTTGTAATAGGTTTTAAAAAGGGAAATTTTAATAAAGGCTAGAAATACTTTACTCATATTATAGAGAGGAAAGATTTGTATATGTGTGTGTGCTTGTTTGTAACATATTGACCTAAAGGTACTGGACATATTAATTTTTTTTCTTACAAATTGAATGCTAAATTATCACTAATCAATGTAGGCTATAACTTATTTGTAAAAAACTTAACATGTGCCAAAAATTTGTTTATGTTAAGAAAGGTTTAAAAAAGCGTCTCAAAAATTTCCTTTATTTAGGTGCGCTATAAATGGTTAAAAATAAGATAAAATAATTTACTAATGAATTGTAGGACTAAAAAGAAGTACAAATAAGTTATATAATATCTATTTATAACAGCTAAGTTACCAAAAGCCTTTTTATAAAAAAAAATACAATAATAAATAAATAAAATGTGATATTACGAATCCTTATGAAGTTAAAGAATTTAATCATCGAGATAATTTCAAGTAGTTTTTTTTGTGTTCACATTATTAAAATTGGTTATTTCCTTAGCAGATATCATTTAATTATGAACAATTTATACTAAATTCCATTCAAACACGATTAAGATTACAGTTTAATTTAGTACAAAAATAGAATAATACCAAGAATAACACATAGGCCACTTGTTATAACGGGAGATACCTTATTTTCAGGAAACCTAATAAGTAATATTTGGTAAATAGATGTCGCAATCTATAATGTTGGGTTTTACACAAAGTTTACGCGGACAAAGTCGCGTAGGTCAGTAAAAAAACAATAATATTCACTTATTACACTTAACAGTCCCATATCCAGTATCCATACATACATACGCCATCCAAACACTTATACGATGGTTATATTGTTTGTGTTAATTAAGACAAAGGAGATATTTTCTTAATAGCTACTATACTTTAAGACAGACATTCTTAATAAAGACTGTCAAGAGCGGCAATCGCCCTACCATTGCGTTTCAAAACAGATTATATATTAACCTGAAAGATTAAAGAAAAATTTAGAATTATTTATTCGTATTCATTAAAAATAGATGTTTAATAAGTCTTTTTGCAGTATGATTCAATGATTACATATTGGTACATTTTTATTATCGGCTTCTTTGACTTTATTTATTATTGATATACATCAACTTGAAAAAGTTTAGAAATTGTCCCAGTGTACTATGTAGTATTCAAGTAAATTCTAATTCAAAATATCTTCTTTTATCAAATTCAAAAAATCTATGTGCATTTACACGCATTTTTGAATCATCGATTATTGCAATAAAAAAAAGGTCAGTCAGTCAGTCCGTGAGTAAGCTACCACCGGCTCGGAATGCTGCTCTGTTGAGAAGAGCCGGCCAGAAACTCAACAGCTGCTCTTTTTAAGGAAGTTTAACAATCTTAAATGATGTACTTTATAATATCAATTCTGCAAATGGGTAAACAACTTAACTTTCCATACATTTCGATCCACTAAAAACTCTTGAACGTTATAATAACATTTATTGAATAATAAAATGTTGATTTTAGAATTCCAGGAAAGGAAGGTCTAAGATATCTTGTAGTACTTTATTATATATGCGTATACTTAAGTTCATAAAGGATTTATTAACTAACTCGTGCTTTGTGTGGAAAATGAGTTGAAAAGCTAGTGCATATTCAATGCATATCAATTTTATAATATTATGGTACATACACAGCATACACTACATAAACCATAGCCTGATTTATGTAGACATCACATATTCTACATAATAATTTACTTTGCAAACATTTTCAATAACGTTATTGTTATTATTTTTATTACAATAACAATATTATATCTTGTGTCTTCAAAAAATAGTAGCATGGAACGGCAATACTTAAATTACATTTCGGGTCAAACTTGACATTTTAACCAAATCGTATGAAACTCGCATTTAAAGTTCTTTCTTTGAGATATAGCTATGTTTTCTTTTAATTAAAGTTACTATTTAATCATAAAATGTAGTCATTGGTAAATTTTTGTTTTTTTTAATTACATAAATATATTCGATATTGACATTCATGTTAAAATTATTTCTTCATCAGTAATTTTAGTAAATTGTACCCGGTACATGAGAAAATAAATTAAAAGACTTTTTAATTAAAAATATATTGACTCAATATATTCATCAACAATTCATCCTCTAGATCTGTACGAGTATATTTAAAAACAGTTAAAACCATAACAATAAATTGAAAACAATCACATATATTTATATCAAAACTGTACAGGATTTGCCAGTTAATATAAGTACTCGTAACAACCTCTTGCAACTCCCATCATTGATGAAAGTAAGTAATGAGAGATTGGGCAAGAGGTGGAACGGTTCGTCGGTTTAAGGTCGAACGTAGTATATATAAGTACATATTAAGGTAATGATGGTATTGCTTTATTTTAAAAAAAACATTGAAATAAAAAAAAAAAGGTACTTTTCAAATATTATATAGTACTTTTTATTGAATCATTAAAATAAATGAATAAAATCGGTCTAAATAAATACATAATATTATGTACTTATAATTAAATTAAATGTTTATTATACATTAATCATCTATCTTGTTTTATTAAATCCATATTTAATCCTTAGGTTTAACACACTACCGCATTCTCTAATGGGTATAATATATATATATATATATATATATATATATATATATATATATATATGCTCATACATTGTTGTTCTGAAAGTTCAAACTAACAGATAATAGAAGTTAAAAGCAATATTATGTTAACATAAGGATACCACAGTGCATACCGTTGCAGTAATATAAGCATTATAATAAATATCTTAACTTATCAATGGCCGCTGTATGTTTAGCTCGACGGCCATTGTTGATCTCATCATCCTTTTTACTGTTTTACTCTAACCTCGTTAATGATAATCGTGCTTAAATTTCATTTTTTAATAGTGTGAAATAATTTCGAAAGGCCATCGCCTGATTACTTTAGGGCATTTTTTTATTTGACAGTAATAATGTACTACAAATTTGGGCTAAATTCATTGAGAATTTATACTGCCTTATTTAAGGCAATAAACATTTTTTTTTATTGTAGAGTATTTATAAATTATCCTATTACTACTTATTTCATGAAATACAGACATTGACAAGAGATGCTAGCCAACCTAACTTAATCAAATATTCACTAAGACGTTTATCTTTACATCTTTTGACTGGCTTTTGAAATACTAAGTTGCTTGTATTTGTATTGACACACTTTATACATTTCCAATTTAATTTAATTCAATGGACCATTTAATATCAGTTTGAATCCTACAGGCTTTAGCCAGTAACTGTAGAAATTATGAATAATGAATTCATATTACTCTGATGGTTCTAATTGTTGATGTGGAGTCTGTATATCATACCACTTATGTAATTTGTGGGAGTCCGAATGATCTCACTAGTTTCATATTACTGGAATAAATCTAATAGTTCAACGTGTCACGGTATTTAATTATATCTATAAATAGTTGTTTATAGAACATTTTAATAGTATAATAACAGTTGTTTATGAAGGAGGGAATTCAGGTATAGGATCCTCAAAATCGCGTGGATTGAGTCACATTAATAAAAGTAATAATTCATTTTTTAAAGGTATGTTAACTTACTTACTTACTTAGCTTCACGCCATATCCCTTGCGGGGTAGCTAGAGCCGACGGAGCGCCAAACGCTACGGTCCCTGCATACCCCTTTCGCCTCGACCACAGACATTAACCTCTTCATACATGCCCTCCGGGGGGTCCTCATGCCTTTAACGTGATCTTCCTCCAGTATCGTAACTACTGTGTTTTCGAAGGTCACTCGAGGCCTCTCCCTGTCTCTCTTACCGCTCACTTTTCTTTTATAAGTCTTTTTTACCATTCTTTCATCACTCATTCGTTCCGTGCCCAAACCACCTGATCACGTTCTTCTTTATTCTCAACGTGACATCTTCGCTAGTACCTGCTATTCTGTGGATCTCTTCGTTGCGGATTCGGTCAGCTAAACTGACTTCGCACATTCGGCGAAGAGATCGCATGTCCACAGCATTCATCTTTCTTACATTCTTCTTCGGTGTTACCCACGTTTGGTTTCCGTGTAACAGCGTCGGTAGCAAAACTGCATTGTGTACAGCCAAACGTGCAGCTACGCTAAAGTTTCGTCGTCTCAACAATACAGCCAAGGCACCGTTGACTCTGTTACCGGCAGCAATAAACCTTTCCACATCCATTTCGTATCTTCCATTCACGTTGATCTTACATTCTGCTCTTTCTTCATTTCTTTCAAATATTAGATTCTTCGTCTTATGTATATTCAGGTTAAGACCATTATTTTAACACCCATCTTTCTGAGTGGTGATCAATGCCTGCAAATCGCATTCTGATGATGCAATGACCTCCCCTGATTTCCAGCATAAATTGGACAAAAACCAGAACAAGTCCAAGACAAGTGGCACACCATATTTGATCATCTCGGCAGTAACTTTATCTGCTCCAGCAACCTTACCACATTTTAGGCTTCGAATAGCGTTCTCCACTTTTTCTATACTGATTTCACCATCGGCTACATCCGGACTCGGCATTTCACTGGTACTCAAGACCGCGGTATCCTCACATTCATACGTCTCCTTGTAGAATTCCACCCACCACTGCAAAACTGTGCTTGCTCTGTTAAGATTTCACCGCTCTTCGAAAGCACCCCTTTCATTCTACAGGTTCTACCTACCGAATTCTACCGAACAACCCCGGGAATCACTAACTTCTCGCCAGAAAAGCTTCATGTTTTCCCGGAAGTTTTTCGGCAACCTTTCATCCCTTCTCTCTCAGAATTGTCACGCTTCATCTTTATAAGTGCTTTCGTTTTGTGCTTTTGTAGTTTGTACTCTCTTTTTCTTATCTATCTGATACTTTTATCCTTACCCGAGACTTTATATTCGAGCCATGCTTTCTTCTTTAACTCCACGGCGTCTTTCACTTCATCATCCATCCATTCATCGCGCTTTTTACTAAAACCTCTTTTTCTTGTACCACATACCTCTGTCGCTACTTTCACCATACCATTCCTAAGGTTCTGCCAGCATTCTTCAGCACTTTCATTTCCAGAATAAGAGCTTTCAAGCTTCTTGGAAACCCTTTCTTGATATTCCTCTCTGATCGGTGGACCTTGTAGCTTTCAGCTTCTTTTGCGATAGTTCAACTCCAAGCTAGGAGACGTCGTGCGGCTGCACGAACCTGCAAACAGACCTCTTATTCTAGCAACGACTAGATAATGGTCCATTCCCAGATCAGCACCCCTAAACACTCTCGTGTCCATAACTTGGCTTCGAATACGCTGATCCACATGAAATAAATCAATTATACTTCTTTTTTCCGCTCGCTTCCAAGTGTACATGTGAATTTGTTTGTGATCAAACATCGTGTTTGCCACAAACAATTTTCTCTCCTTAAAAAATTCCAAAATAAGCTTTCCAGCCTCATTTACTCTCTTATCTCCGCATTTACCTAGCAAGCTTTCGTTACCACTTCACGCGGTTCTAACCAATCGATTAATATCCCCACCTACTATCAACTTTTTATTACCTCTGACACTACTTAGAACATCCCTAACACTCTCCCAAAACTCCTCGAGTTCGCTCACTGGAGCTGAGAATATTGGCGCATAAAGAATACTCTTGTTATACCCAGCTTAAAGCGAACCCAAAGAAGCCTCGGGTTGATAGGCTTGTATTCGACCATTGCATTAACGATACGAGGACAACAACACGCCTACACCTCGACAACCTCGCTCACCCTTTGAAACCCCTGCCCAGTAAGCGATCCGCTTGCCAGGCAAATCGGTCGTATCAGACACACAAATAACACCCAGATCTTTGTCATCCATTACGTCTAATAATTAATTCAACTTCTTTTCCATTCCTCCTCGTACAATCCACGTAGCTATTTGTAGCTCCGTCCTCCACCTCCCGCCGTTCGGAACATGGCGTATTGGTTGGCGGTCCCCAACGCTGTATGTTAACACTTCTTTGTAAAACTCATTATTTGTTTGTTGATTTAAATATGTGTACTAAAAGCACAGATCTAGGCGAACGTAGCATTTTCATTATAAAACGAATTAATCTATATTTATGAGAGTATTATTTCGATTGCCACGTTCGTAGATAAATTATCCTTAGAATTTGTAATAAAAATGTTTTTCATAGGATATTGAAACCTTCTCCCTATTTCAATTAATTAAATTATTTATATTGCTAATAGTTGTATTTTATAAAAACAGTATTATACAAAGGTTGATTTTTAAGTTATTTATTTAAATTATTTTCCTTTTCATTTCATGATAAATAAATGTCACCTACTAACATTATATAAGTTCTAAAACTGATTATCTGAGTGTACTCAGACAATCAGTTTTAGAATTATTATTTTAGAAAAAAATTGAAGCTGTAACTATAGTACAACATATTGCTAGTCTAACTATAATTATTAATAATTAAATCGGACAAAACTTCTCTTGATGAATTGGTCGAGAGTAATCTTTTAATTGAATTGACATTAATATTATTGCCTTGACTGGTAACTTTTGTGGCCTTCCAGTCAATTATCAAAGAGTACAAATAAACGATAAAACATAGATAACATGAATTATACATTTATTAAACTATTCAAAGAAAAATATGAGCTGCATAATTAATAAATTATACGTAATGAAGTTATCACTCCACTGTTAATAATCAATGACAATTAGCATTAAAATTAATTTCTGAACATATATTGACCATTTATTATTGGTAAGGTTGAAATTCGTTTAAATGATTCAGAGCGCTATATTTTATTATAAAATAATAATTCTATACTATAACATAATTTTGTTGATCAAAAGTTTGTTATGCAAAATGAGTGCTAGATGCGGTTACTCTTTAGTATTTATTAATAGGAATAATAAATATAGGAATAGTTTGTGTAAATTTAATGTGATTGAATATAGTTTATAAATACAGACGTTGGTTTAAGTTTGTTAACTGATTCTTTTGCATCTGCATGAGACAATGTTTTTTCTTAACTATCTGAATCTAACAAAAATATAATTTTGTGTACATACATACAATAGTATATGTAATTTATCTTATCAGATAAATTTCAATCTAAACGATTCTTAAAACGACGAATACTTCTAACGATTCTGGCAACTAATATCATTTAATTACAAATTAATTTATAGTCACAAAAAATATGTCTCTATGACTGTAAAGCGCATGAAAGAGCTTACAAAGAATATTTTGATTAAATAATTTTATTTAGAATATATATTTTTTTAATATTTGATTCGTAACCGTAATCCTCAAGTGTTCGCGGCGAGGCTACTAAAAGATTTATTATTAATATATTTAAGGCTTAAAGTAAATAATAATAACGCACAAGAAAATGGATGAACTACTTTAGTTATTTTAGTTCTAATAATAAGAGATTATGATTTAGTTAAAGCCAGTGGACGTTGACGTTATTCTGAACATAATGTAAGAAACAACAGAATTATGTTGTTATCTTAAAATGTAATGCCATTTATTTTCATTATTGATTATTCAATTTAATAAATTAACTACTCGTAACGATTTAGATTCGAAAGTGGGCATATTTATAAAAAGAAACCTAACTATAAATTATTTTTTCATTTAAGTGTTGTATAAAAAAATATTTAAATCTCACTATACACTACTATGTACTAGATACAATAGACAAAGTTTTATCTGAGGTAGTTTAAATATTTATTATAGCCTTTGTTATCTACCCTCAAAACTTATATATAACTTGTTATGTAACTTTAATATTGGGTTAATAAATCCACCGTCAGAATTGTAACATAAGACATTTTCAATTTTACTGATTTATACTAATATCACTTTAACTGAAATACTTTCAACCATAAAATAAATCACAGAAAATTCGACTGTTGCAATTCGTCTTGATTTATAAAATAAGGCAAATGACGCATTTAAGGTTATAGGAAACTTATTTGAATAAATCTTGTATAGTCATTATATTACTTTATATTATCTGAAATTTTCGAAAGATTGGAGATTAGAGATCCGTATTGTTGAGAAAATTAGAAACCACTGACATGACATCAGTTTCTTTTAATGATTACCTAAAACCCTGGTATCTGACATGATTGATTCATATGACATTTTTTGATGTACACAAGTGGTGTTACTTCAATGTCTAAAAGATATAAATAAATATGTGATTAGTAGTTTAAAAATTAAAAAGATAAAACAAAAAAAAAATTAAAATATTTTTTAGAAACAAAAATAAGGTGAATAAAACAAACCGATATACTTATCTTTATGTAAGGGTTTTAATTTATTTTGTTTACAGGCAATATCTGACTTCCTGCTCGGAGTTTTCTGCTTGCCTTTCACTCTCATTGGTCAAATATACCGGCGTTTTCTCTTTGGAGCTCTGCTGTGCAAATTGATACCATTTTTGCAAGGTAATTGATTTTCTCCTACAATTTATTTATTTTTAAATAAATTTTGTCCTTAAATATATAACATAAATGTTTAGCCATGTAATTTATTTATTTATATTGTAGGTCCTTACATATGAAATTGGCGTTTTGGAGTACTGGCCACTTTAATTACAAATTTCTCCTCTTCGGTTAGGAATTCAAAATTCAAATTTATACAGCTATTTTCACATATATCTGTGTGTGGGAAACCGTTATTCATTTAATTTTTTTCTTCTGTTCTTTCTGTTTGTGTGACTCAGTTTACAAAATGGAAAACTTTAAATATCGCGTTATTTCCGAGTTCGAGTTCGAAGGATAAATGATGTGTATGGATGTCGTGTCGCAAAAGACAACACAGTTTTCCAAATTTCGTTCCAGAAATTATGATCTGCAAAACAAGCCCCGTGGACGGCCGGAGACCCAAGTTGTTAATGAAGAATTGAAGGCTATTGTGGAAGCGGATCCATTGCAAACCACGTCTGAGTTAGCTGCAGGCTGCGGTGTTAGGGATAATACTGATTTAATCCACTTGAAGCAAATTAAAACGAATTTAGTGAAGCAAACCGGCAAACGTGCGTTACAATCCAAACCGCCTTCAAAGATTTTAAAGATTCCCGTCCGTTTTTTTTTTTAGTAAAGAGATCAATGAATTACCTATGAGATGGCATAAGTACATAGATAGTAATAGTTCATGCTTTGATTAAATAAACATAGCATATTAAAAAATATTCGACTTTTTAATCCTCCCATACCAAACGCCAATTTCATATTTAAGGACCTAATATTTTTTTATGATTTCAAAAAAAGTTTAGTCTTCAAGCAATCCTATAAATAATTACAAAGTAAGTAAGTAAGAAAGGATACTTAATGATGGATACCTTGTTTTCTCACCAAGGAGCAATAATCACGTCGTGTAAGCTTGCTGCAAATTTATGCTGGAAAAGTTTAAAGGTGGATGTTGCAAAATATATCCAACATCCTTAAAACTGAAGAGTCTTGGGTCTACAGAAGCAATCCACGTAACTGATGTTTAAAGAAAATGAATCACCTAAAAACCTTGTGTGCTATCAGTTAAATAAAAAAAATATAGCAGTATTTTTTGACGCAGTAATTTCACTAGATGATCTTAAAATAGTTACTAGTGAGTGGTATTGCTAGGTTTGTTTACCTCAAACTTATGGGCAGCTGAATAGCGAGTGCCCGTACAAATCGGACCGTGATTTTTTAAATCATCTGGAGAGCACGGCCAAGATGACCTCGATGAAATTGGGAATGATCAATAGAGTCAGCAGTATTTCAGGCCTGGCCAAACACGGGCACTCTATAAGACGCCGTTCACCCCAATATCAGCTTCGTACAACGAAGAGCCGTTTAGATTTTAGGGAACTCGGTGCTCTGTGAATGGATTATTATCCATCCATATGATCTGGATTATTTGACATGGTGTAGAACGTAGCCTTTTAGTGGGTTTCGCATTTACAACGAGATGTGTTATGAAGAGCTATTTAATCTGATATCTACTTCCCAATTTCAAAATCGCACAGCATATCACCGCCTGCAATACCATCCGTACTACCTGGTTGCGTGGCGTTTTTCTAGGACCTTTCGTCCATCACTAATAAAGGGAATGGACATTTTTCAGCAGTGCTACTAGATCGATACGACTTGGGTACCTTTAAAAAAGGCCTCCAAGACCGTGAAACGTTTTTGAAATTTCCCGGAAATTGTAAGAGTTCGTGGGCGGCGGTGACCCTCGTTTATAATAATTTTTTTCTATTTTGTGTATATATATATGATTATTAAAGAAAAACTTATTATAGTAGATTAAAATTATTTATTGTTTTTCATAGTAAACAAAAGGGGAATTTATTTCTTAAAAATCATATCATCATATACAATCTTTCATTAGTCTGGCATTGCTGCAATCTGGAGCGGAAATTTTCGATAACAGCTTTACATGTTTCTGTTGAGATGTTTTGGATTACTGTACGATCCTTTAACTCGTCAAGAGTTACTGGGTTGGTGTCATAAACTTTAGCTTTAAGATATTCCCAATGAAAAAATCCATTGTGGATAGATCCGGGCTACAAGGCGGCCTGTTAATATCCCCTCTTTTCGATATCACTTTTGGGCCAAAAATGTATTGAGCTGTCCTTAACGAGTCAATACATATATAACAAGTGGCTCCATTCTGCTGAAACCATGAGCGTTAATTATAACCAACAAAATCCTGCACCGCTGGAGCGTAACCGCACGTCCTCTTGAGTTTTCAAAAAAGTATGGAGCAATAACGGCTCATACTGTGACTTTGGGTAAATGCAAGGGTTTGTGATGCTTTAATTTCGGATAAGTGTCACTTCAATAAAGTTTATTTTCTCTGTTAACAAATCCATTTAGGTGGAAGTGTGCCCGTCTGAAAAAAAAAATTGTATAGCCGGTGAATCGCTCTACCATTTAGTTTGTAAACTGCAACCTAGTGGCATGGTCCTAAGGCCTTAATTCCTGCACCATTTGGATTTGATAGGGATGTTCTTGGCAAGTTAAGGACAACAGAATTTCGGGTTCCCTCGACGTTCTAGGCCGGCCCGATCAATGGTATATCCATTGTTCAAGCGGTCTTCTCAAACTTGAGTACCGATTTTTTAATTAACACCTGATGGAACTTGATTTTTGTGTCGTACCTTGTAAAGACCGCAAAACTTTCGTGGAGCTAAGGTCGCAGAATCGTTGTTTCGATAGAACTATTGTACACAAAACGCACGTTACCTACCGCTGAACGACGCTAAGGTATTAAAATACTATGGACCGCTCTAGCAATGCTTACCCCCTCTGCCGCCGCTGCTAGACGCGGCAACCGATCCGATCCGATCCGAACCGTTCACCCTGTATTCATATATATTTATAAAATTGCATCCCTTTTTCTTCTCTGATCTATATTTTGTAGTAATAGAAATATCTAAACAGGAAAAAACTATCTAGGTACCAAATTGATATACTATTATATAATATTATTATATTTTAAAACTTTTACTTAATTTATTTTTCCAAGTTATTAAACTCCACGAAGAACGAGCCTTTAAAAATAATTATGTTATTTGTTAATTTATTTGTTATAAAATATTAAGATTATCTCATGTTCATTCATTGTAAACAAATATATTTATTTTTCATGCGAACTGAAAAATTAAATATTTGAAAATGGTTAAATCAAAAATTGCTTTGAACGACAAAAAAACCAATATCCGGCACGAATATAAATCATGACCAGGCACCTGAGACAGGTCGTTTTGATAAAATTTAAAAATCGAAATGCAATAGATTTGTTGTAATTATAATGACAAAAAATGGAGAATTTATATTCTCTCGGAGCAATCTAGACAAATTAAAAGTTAATTAAGGCATTTTATGTGAAAAGAAAATAATAACCCACTTAAAGGAATACATTTTTTTATTATGAATATAATTAAATAAATACTTCTTTGCCTGTTATTGGACTTGTACAACGAACAGTTCAAGTTTTTATGTAGTACTTTTCTACTAACTGAATCCTGCTAGTATCGTCTTCTACCATTTGACCATACCTAGTGAAGAGTTGTACAGAATTTCAGTGTTTGCGTGTGTGTCTATGGGAGTACATGCAGGGGTATGCGCTGTTACGTAGCAATTTCATTCCTGCAGTATTTTAAATACGTCATTATACATTCTAATTTTGATGTTGTTTGTATGTGATTAATTATCAGTTGACAAGTAATTCGAAAGATTAACATTCTTTAATAGTCTGTGACATTCCGTACCATTTAACAAGTTTGATGTTGCCAGCTTGAGGATGCTTTGGATTCCTCGAAATATCATACTATTTTATAATTTAGATTCAGTGTTATTCCTATGTCATAAATTATATAAATTGAGAGCATACTGCGGTATATAATTTAAAATTAGCTGACATTCGTTTCAGATGTGTATTAAAATGTTGTCAACTAATAAAGCTTACTTGTTTCGTTCTACGTGGTGAAGTCACATTATTTGCTTATTGATTGTTTAGAAGTCAACGTCAGGGTCTTTCTAGTTCTTTTCTATCGGAAGCACTTTCGATATTACTTTTTTAATTAGCCTCCGGGTTGATTAAATATTATGGATTAACCATATTTCGTATTGCCGGCATTTTCCGGTTACTTTAAAAGTTTATTTGAAGGACTTTTGTATTTGTCCTGTTTCGATCTTTATATATAATTGTTTTAAACTATAAATTATTATATGAAAAATAATTATTTGACTGCAGTCTTTTTGTACTGACGAACAATAGGGCTGTGTATAGGTCTACACTGGTTCATTGTCAGTGCTGCGTAGGAATTAATTTTAAGAGATCATAATATTAAGGATCTTATTGAATATAAATATTTGAGTTTTTTTTTACTCAAGTGATCTAATGCTGAGTCTAGCTGGCATATTATCTATTTTATATGAATACATTTAAATTTAAGTATGAATAAATATATTTCTGAATATTATATTTTCTAATTTCTTAATAAATATTTTAATTTCTTTTTCTTCTTGTCGGTTTATACACGGCCTCTTAAAGCATAGGCCAGACCTAAAGATTGCCACGACGACCGGTCTTACGCTGCCCGCATTTAGCGACCTCCGGCCAAGTTGATTATGTCGTCGGTCCATTTAGTCACACCGCGTTTACATAGTCGTGGTTACCACTAGAAATCCTTATATAGGATAAGTTCACTAGATAGAAAAATCTAAGCACCCTAGATTTTGCTTCTTATCAAACCGGCCCAGCGAGCTTCAAAGCCACTCTTCTACAGAGTAGCCTTGATAACATAGTAGCAAAGTCCCAACATTGAACTACAAGGTTTGATCCACACATTAGGATATAGACGGATACAATATGTATCTTACTTTAAAAAATGTTACTTGTCTGAAATAAATTGTTAATTAAGTGCAAAGCACACAGCTGTTTTACTTCCTTTTCATGATATATATATGAGGTTTTGAAATCATTCTAATTACAACTTCACAATGATTCTACTATATGCACCAAAATTAACAAAACCTTCATTATACCTTATACCTTCATCACAAATTTAAATACATTTAAATAGCTGGTTGTTAAGTAAATGTTTATTAAGTAATTGAATATTTTACATGGTTTTACGAATAAAATTTATATTCTTTTTTTTATAAAAAATACAGATTTTCAGGTCAGTAATAATTTGTAATTGCTTTCGCATTCATTTTATATTATTTATATTTCTGAAAATTAGAAATACTTTCAGATGAATGAAGGTATCTTAATTTTTTTTATAGGAAATTCTCTACTTTAACTTAAAACAATTAGAAAATTATAACTATTATATACTAATTTCGTCTTTGTTTCAGCTGTATCGGTTTCTGTGGATGTGTGGACTCTAGTCGCGATTTCATTAGAGAGGTACTTTGCAATATGTAGACCTTTAAAGTCAAGAAAGTGGCAAACGCAATGTCATGCATACAAGATGATAGCTATCGTGTGGATCTTCTCCGTAATGCTCAATTCGCCTATTCTTATTGTATCCACTTTGCAACCCACGAGAGGAAATGGTACATGTTTTTTTTTACTTTTATTTGACAATTCAACATTAATTTGTAATAAAATCCTGTTGAGACCAATTAAATTAATTAAATGCTCGAACACTCCCGAAGGACCAATGTCCGAATTATAATTTAATCTTTCTGTAAAAATTTGAACTTTAAATTAACTTTGGATTTTAAATTTTGTCTAAATTAATGCATAGAAAATAATGTACAATATTTTTAAAGCGAGAAGTTAGAAAAAGCTTTCTCTTAATGCTTATTTAAGCTAAAAAAATATATTAAATGAGGTTGTTTTAAATAGCTAAATAGCTAAATTGTTATTTATTCAGCTCTAAGTAGTAAGCCCAGTATAGTTAAAGTTAATTCACACAAAAGTAATAGATGTAATATAATTTAAAAAGATTACTTAGCAATGAAATTAAAAATACAATTTCATTGCTAAAAACAAACAGATAAAAATTAATTTTCCTATTATTATAATATGGAATCGGATATATAAAATGATTTTTTTACAATATAATTTATAAACTCAGCATTTTAAAGCATCACAATTCTTTCATAAGTTATTATGTTATAATTTCATGTAAAAATTAGTTAATAACATGCATAATACACATAATAATATAATAAAAAAGTTCACTATTTTTATTTTAAATATTAAGTTATTAGTTTTAAGAACAGAACTAAACTTAAAAAAGTGATTGAAATGACGGTGTTATTAATAATATAGTAAATATTTTTTTTATTTATTCTGAACTATGTTGATACCATGATACCTACCATATATTCAATATATTACTTATGGAAATCACTTTATAAAACTTTCGTTCCCTACTCATCCGTCCGTTGGTCCGAAAGATAAGGTAATCAACTTTTTCCACGCTTCACTTTCCTTTACTATCTTTATTTTTCCAAAAGCCGACACTAGACTTGTACTTGGCCCTATTAATCCCTTCATATTCTGATAAATCACACTCTTATTTGATTCGGCCAAAAATCTCTAATAATAATGTTAATTTACCGTTATTTTCTCGGTTCATTATTTGCTTTGGTGGTTTTAAATTCAAACCTAATTTACAATTTACAACGAATATTGCCTGATGTCTATAGTAACTGTATTGTGTTGTTTTGTCTAAAAATATGTCCATATTTTAATTGTAATTTTCTAAAAAATATTTTAATAGCTAGCAAATTGTAATAACAAATTAAATTTAAAGAATTATTTAGAATAATTGAGAATGCTGTTTAATAGTAATGTATATTAATCAGATTATATTATTTGAATTTTGTTTTAATACACACTTTTGTTCTCTACTCTCAGAGGTGATTGAATCTTATATTTGAATTTGATTGAATCTTTTATATTATACGTGAATACCTGAAAAAAAATATCTTTACTAAATTTCCTAAATAGAAAGGGCATATCAAATATTCAAAATTTATTGAATTGCCTTAATGCCGAACGTCACTTTGAAAATAATTTTCAGAAAGGGAAGATCTTTACATTTATATTAAAATTAAAATAATTAAACAACATACAACTAAGTGTAGTTTTGAAATATAATGAACGATGTATATATTTTATTGTTTTGGGAGTTACTAGGAATTAAATATGGAATTTATAAAGGAATATTAAAAATAAAACAAATAGTACAGAAGTCTGTACATTAGTACTCTTTTTCGATAATAAAATTTTAGCCATAACAATAGCGTCTAAGTAACTTCTTACTTATGGTTAAAGAAAAGACTTATTTTATTAAGGTTTATAAGATGTAATCAAAAATTTATCAAATAACAATTTTAAGTTAAATATTAGAGTTCGATCTCTGAAATTGTGTTTTAAGTATAAACTATTAATTCTAAAACTTTTCAAGAAACGAAAATTATAAATTCATCAATTAATTATAAGCCTTTGTAAACATTACCAATCAATCAATTTAAAATGAAAAGGTGAAAATTTTAAGCGATAGAAACATTAAAAACAAGTAATTGTTAATTACTTCTAAGATAAAATATGTGGAGGTATATAATAAGATTAGATTAATAATAGATTGAACTTTCAGTATGTATTGAATCATTAAACAATATCCTACGCATCTATTACTTTACATTTTAGAAAATATAATGTAAATCCGAGTAAATTGTAAATTTTTAAAGTAAAAAAGTCGTAATATTAACTCTATATATATTCATAAAATTAAAAGAAAAATAAATTTAGACTATTGGATGTAGTAAGCAGGAACCTCAAAATGCCGCGCTCCGACAACGCGACGATTGACATAGAGATGTGTTGAGCAACTATGGCATTTTTCTGAGAGCAAGTCATTGTCACGTACGTTGTGGGGCGAGTCACGCAAACAGTATCGTAAGGGAATGTGTCGTAAGCAAAAACTGTAAAATGAGGAGAGAATATGCCCGCCACTTGATTTTCTAGCCATAGTGTCATAACGAGAGAGGATTTTGACCTCTCACCTTACACCAGCCTACAGTCCTAAGTCTAACGGGTCATATATTTTTCAGTTCAATACAAAAGTGAATCAAAAAACAATATTGAAAATAGTAATAGAAGCTTCAAATTGTAAACAAAAAGCTTTTTTTGGAAATACTCTTAAACAATGGAAATATACTTAATCGCTTTGCAACATGGGTATAGATGTAATATTATATACTGTATGTAAATAGTTAAGCACAAAAACAATTTTAATGAATTTTACCATATTACTTGGACCTTCCCGCGAACATGAAGAATGCTCTTCCGACATGTCAATCACAAGAAAATTGAATGGTCATTGTTAGCCGTCAACGTATTACATTTAGATTAATAGTCCCATACAAAGAAATGTCAAAAATGACATAAAAAGGATCTATGTTGCAAATAGATTACGTCTACTTCGTCTTCTTCATACAAAATAACAGGTAGTTGGTCTATTGAGTAAAATAAAAGTATTTATAAGGTCATTGAAGACTTAAGGACCTGTTTTTATTTTAAGAAACAAAGAAAACAACCGTTAAGGTTGATATGAATTTTGCTAAAATAGTTTCTCTAATCTAATCTAATCCAGTATTATGTAAATAATAGCATTCATTATGTTAATAATTTTCTCTTACATTTCAAAAGAAAAAATAAGATGGTTTTAATTACTAGGATCCGCCGTCGTGCGCTGCGGGAATTGAGCTGAGCGCCCTCCCATTCTTTAATGCTAACAAACTTAGCATATAATATTGCTCTATATCATGCTCAGCAACTTTCGGTTTAGAATCTCAATTGAAAAGAAAATCAGTTCATCATCAATAAAATTATAGCCATATATCTGTCTTTTAAACGAATCTTAACTTTTTTTAACTTTTTTTCTAGACGAAATTTTTTTGTTCTGTTTTTTGCAGGACAATCTTTAGTAAAAGATTTAGCCATGTGCCAAATTATAAAAAATACATTTATAAGTTTTAAAATTACCGATGTCGTAAAACAGCAAAATGAACGGTTAAGATTTATTATATCAATTATATTGGTATATATGATTATCAGTGTGAAATAGGATCTTCAAAAAGGTCTATTATTATTAGTATTGAATTAAATTGAATGATTTTTATAAATTATATGCAAACGTGTACGGGTAACACTTTTTTAATAAAAGATTTTTTTTTAAAATTAAAATTAGTTTTCAGTTTTGTAAGTATTGCAAAGATGTTTATTAAATTTTTTTCGTTAATTTCTAAAGATCTTATATTTTATCTTTGGAGAAGAATGTTTAAAACAGTAGTGTTAACTACATAATTAGCATATTTCTTTGTATAATTTTGTAATGTTTCACTAAAATACATTCGCAGTTACATAAAAGAGAAAAAAAGCAGTCCGTCTGAAATTAAAATAAGTTAGCTAGCTAGCTAACTAACTTATTAAAATAAGTTAGTTAGCTTCTATTCTCTGAAATATTACTTAAGATTTAATACACTAGGTTAGTTTACTTGACATTTTACTGATACTTAAAATATTGCCATTATTTCCATTACTTTGTTATTTTGATATAACATTTTTCTAATCAGAAAATACACAACAAATTTTAGATGTTGTTGCATATACATTCATTAATTTTCTTCATTTAGGTGGATGGACATCATTAATAAACTCAATTATATATATTTCTTTTTTTAGACGGCAAATAAAGTTATCATCATCAACATCTGATATAGTTTATTTGTACAATAATTAAGTTTGGTGAAATCGAACTGTAAACAACGTTCGATTCGTTAACACATTCCTGGAAAGGGTCTTAAATATAATCAGACGGTAATTTGTTTCTGGTTAGAAATGAAAGAAAAATCTTTCTTTTAAACCTTTAATCTCTTTACGGGTCCTTTGAAATAGCTTTAAGCCTTTTTGAATTAAATCGGAAAAATAAATCGGAAATATTTTGGTATCAAATTTTATTTACTTCACTGTAAGCGGACCGGCACTATATATACAATTAGGTTTCTTCAGAACAAGATAAAAACAACCTTTAAATGTTTTATATTTCTGGCAGATCTATTTTAAAACATGTAGATAAATAGGTGAAATACAAGTTTGGATCTACTTACACATCTGATATGTACAATTTTCTGTTAAATTCAGTCTTTAGTCTGCCTTAAAACTGAATTATTTTAAAAAGAAAATTAGAATAAAAGGTTCAAGTGGATCTCTTTTATATTTTCATGAACTTATAATCCTATTATAAATTAATACAATATATATACAGATACACATATACGCAGATACGGGATATATACACAGATACGGGAACACGAGTTCAGTTGTAATTAAAATTTCATATAAACACAATTTGATCGAAGAGATTACGCATGCATTTTCATATAATATAAAAAATATTTTTTTTGCCGCTTAAGGTTATTAAAATTGCGATTTATATATTTATTTTCTTGATATTTTATGGTTGATTACTTTCTGCCAACAGCTTACAAATGCAGAGAGGTTTGGACAAATCTTGAAATGGAAAGGGTTTTTAATCTGGCGCTGGACGCAGTTCTGCTCCTCATTCCATTCTTTATAATGTCCTTCGCGTATTCACTTATTGTTACAAAGCTGTGGAGAGGAATGCGCCATGAGATCCAGCATAACTTTAATTGGCAGAAGCATTGTAAGTACAATTTTATAAAACTTCTAAAGCAAAGTCGTTAATTTTTTATTGTTGCAAAATATCAACAACTTTGCTTTAGTAGCCTGAAAAAAAGGAATGAGGAATGCAAATTGTAAGAAGCAAATAATTTAGAAAAATAATTTTGATTTTGTAGTTGTTTTCTATGCAAAGTCACGACTTACGTTAGACTTGATTTTTGGATAAATTTAAATATTATGTTACTCTGTTAACATTTCATTTGACATTCGAGCTTTTACCTATCTGGTATATACATTGTCATAATTACACAAATTATTCGAATTCATTTCCAGTTACAAGTATTGAACAGTCGCAAATTCAAGTATACCTGTTATTTTTATATTTTCACATACAGTTCAACTTATTAAAGATTATTTGAATTTGATTATTTGAATCCAGGCGCTCGGTATTTGTGGTGATTTGAACAGGTGGTTTGTCTGATATATGACAAAGAGAAGACAAGACTGTGGCATTAAGAAGTGCTCTAAGTCATTATGTATTTACAAGTTCTGGTGTCCCCCAGGGCTATATACTTGGCCTCATAAAAGTCTTAAGTTTAAAAAATCACAAATTATTTGATATGTATTTTAAAGCATGCAGGTATTACCACATCGATACTTTAGAAACAAGGGGTAGGAACTGTAAAATGATGATTTTATATTCTCTATTATCCAATGAAACAGACTGCAGTGAACTTCTCAGTGCACTCCACTTTAGAATACCGAACAAGAGAACTCGAAGTACATCACTGTGCTACCTCTCACATGAATATAAATTGGGGATGAAATTGAGTTATAAATCGTATTAGCAGCACTAACAATGACCTATACTCCCAGCTAGATCTTATCAATATAAAAAAGGAAATAAAATGGGTAGACATTTGAATACTTCATGTTATATATTCAATAACATAAAAAATACATTAACATACAACTATGATACACTTACTCATATTCAGACGCACGCATATGTACATGCTTACGTACACGCACACGATCTTTAATTTTGTAACAATGTCGGACTACCAAATAAATAAATAAATAAATAATAAAGAAAAAAAATAACTAAATAATAAAGTATTCAAAAATTAAGCAATTCAAGTTATAAAAATATAAGACTGAAAGAAAAGTAATTTTCTTTAGTCCTTTAAGGTAACGACCAAAATGTTTCTTAATGTTATGACCATTATTAACACGTGTATCAGAGTAGTTAAAGTTTTTCTTTGACCGTAATAACGGTACCTGCGTTCAGTGCTCTCAAATATCTATATCTATTAGCTATGTTTATATATACATTATTAGTAGACTAGCTATAATCATTTGAGCTCGCATGGGTTGGATCTACCGTAACTACCGATTTACTAATTATATAATAATTATTATATTTCGTATTTTCTTTGAAGCAGAATATCAGAAGTCCTATTAATTATTATCTTCCCTTCCCAATGACCAGTCTCCTTCAGTTATTTTTCATTCCTCAAAGACAACAACGGTTGTATTTATATTTGTAAATGAAATAGCTAAAAAATATTTTTATACAAAATACTGTACGACTACGTAATTATACCTCTAATGCTTAATTTTTTTTAAACTTTCGATAATTTAAAATAATTTGCGAATCTTTTTATTAAATTATAGATAGATTTTTTTATATTTTAAGGTAAAAGAAGTAAGTTTATGATATCTAAACATTTTTTTACAGTAAACGGGGAATCTTGTAAAAATAACTTGGTCCCTTCAACACCGATACTACAAGAAAACCCAACTGAGTGTTGTTGTAAAAACGGATGTCTGTCTAAAAAAACAACTAAGGTTTGTTTTTTTTAAATATAATAAACTCTTGGAGGCTTTTTAATGTATTTAGTAATTAAAAATAATACTAAATATATAACCATTAAAACTTCAAAGAATATATATTTTTTGAGTATATTTATAGCATTACTTATGAGTAACGATTGACGTACCTTAAAATTAAGTCATTTAATTCAAAGAAATTGTTTTTTGATTTATATAGTTACCGCATTCATTTAAAAAGGTTCATGATTATCGTTATACCAGGAAACAACTTTTACGTGACACGAAAATGGTTACCAACTCTCACTTAATAATTTTCTAATTAATCGATAAGAACTTTAGTATTGGCTACGACAACTTTTTATAGTGTAAAATCTAAATTCGTAGTATGCTTTCCACTACATATAATTATACTAATTATTTATTTGTATCAAGAAAATATTTTAAAAATAATTTTAAAAGATTTATACTATAAACATTTTAATTAAGAAAAAACAAAAAACTGTCTCAACCAAAAGTATTTTAAATTTTCTACAGCGACAAACTTGATGTTTCTCTTGAAACTTTTGTGTCATTACTTACTAAATTTACTACATTTGAAAATGTAAGTTGTTTGAAATTGTGTAGAAACATATTCAGCAATATTTAATCTTTTAGATGTCTGAAAATAAATTAAGAATGAAAAACTCAACATTGTTGCATCTTTAAAAAATAACTCTTTTCTTGCATCTTCTCCATGTTATTCTATACTTTAAAGTTAAAAGCAATAGTTAATATTTTTCTAACTCTTAATAAAACAAAATTAAGACTGTTATTGGTACAGCGGACAGTTTGCCAGGATTTTTCTTGAGTCCAACTCGCATTGATGAATTTTTCATTTTATGTCCATACACATTTAAAAATATCTATGTTATGAAAATAATATATTTATGGAGATTTATATTTATGGAAAATAGTTTTGTATACTTATGCTATAACATTGAAATATGGACAGGATACAGAAAAAGCTATCGAGGAACGAAAACTACATAGCTGTATGCACACAGACTTGGAGTTTAGACATGTTGTGAGATCTACACACATAGATAAAAGTATCGACGCGAAACGAAAAGTAAGTAATATATTTTCTACAAAGCCATCTTAACTCTCTTCAACTAATTCTCTAGCTGTAAACGAACATTATTAAGTCCTAAATGTTTATTTTGTGTAGTATATAGAATGATGTGTTGATTTGACAACGATTGCACAATATGAAATTCTGATATGCATTGTATCCGTTGGTGACATTTCCTCCTTTTTTAAATGACTAGGTGTATTACCTTTCAATACAATATAACGAAGTTAATAGCTCTACCACATTGCGTGTATATATGTAAGACATATATGTGTAAGAAGAAATCACGGACATACATAATTTTTGAGCTATAAAATCACTTCGTAGTATTGTTGTAGAGCTATCGTAATAATGTAATAATTATGGAGTATTACTATATTGCCATAAATACATAAGAAGATATTCAGTCAGTCAGTTAGATAAGAACCATTTTTATATTTTAATGTAAAATTAAACTAAACGTATCGCCTTCCATTTAATGTTAAGTGACCAGAGGTAACATAATAATATTTTAAATTTTATTATGTCCAACCAATATAAAACAATTATTTGCATTTTAATTGTAATAAAAGTACATACAGGCTAAACTAATATTGATTTAAAAATAACACTGTATATATAATAGTAAATATGAATATACAGATGAAAAACGCGTTATTTCTTTTCGCAGGTCATTCGAATGTTGTTTGTAATAATTTTGGAATTTTTTGTGTGCTGGGCGCCGCTACATGTCATAAATACAGTAAGTAGAAAAAAAATATACATTCAGTCATTTATTCAATACATACAAAAAATACTTCATAATTAAAACTCAATACATAAAAAGTAAGCTTTTTATTGAATTTTACTAAAATATTAGATACTTAGTAATGTATAATTCCATAAAGATAAGAATTTCATTTTCTTGGTTAACTATAGGATACATAACTTTTTTTATAATCACTAAATTTTATGCATCGCAACCCTTTTCATCTTATTTATTACTAAGATATACAAATAAGTTTGTAAGCCCACAGACAGATGTTTTACTTGATTAAAATTTTCTTTTGAGTATTACTCTTTTACGACCTAATCTTGCAAATGGGGAGATTTCAGTGAACCTCTTTTTGACAAATTGTTTATAACAAGAGTTTACGGGTCATTACAACGTTTTGAAACTTTCAAAATTGCTAATATAAATATATATAGTTTATCAATGACGGACTTTATATTAGGTTTCTGCAGGTTATTATTATTTTGTATATTTTTTATTCTCTATGTATATTTTCTGCTAATAGTAATATCTATAACAAACCAAAAAAACCGTACCAAAAAATAAATCTTTAGATACTCGTATATTAATTCATATTTATTAGTTTGGAAAATACCTTCCTCTATAATTATTGTATTTATCTTCTTTTAATTATATTCTACTATGTCGGGCGATCATCTACTCTGGGTCAAATGATTTATTTGATATTAACATTATTAATGTAATTAATTATTCTTTAAATTGCTATATACATATTTATATGTATCTTTCTGTTATATAGGTATTCTAATACGGTTACGCTCCAAGTTGTTTATAATATTAGGTCGTAGAAATAACGAATAGGATAAAGCCATAGTAAAGTTAAATTACTATGTGCTGGACGAAGCAAGTATTTATATAGGTCATATTTTTTAAACATTTTATACACTTTTCTTTCAATAATTCAATATTTTTCATCAATTTTCTTAAAAACAAACTAATTACTAATAAATATACAAATTTTTTAGATTAGAACAATTAATAAGTATCGGTTATTTGATAGCGAGTTTGTCTATTACCGTTTACAGATCTATTATCAGTTAGTTATTATTTTGACAGACTTCCAAAAGCTTCATACCTTTACCGTACATTTACAAGCAGTTTTGTTTGGTTCAATAGGATGATACATGATTTGGTCGTGGAGTTTCATCATCCTAAGTGAAAAAGCGATTCAGAATCCATTTATTCAATAAGTTAAGCCATGGTTCGAAGTGGTTGCTTTTCAATGCGATTCATTCTATTTGTAAAAGCTGTAGCTGTACACTTTTATTTTTATTATATATGTATTTAAAATTGTTATATATTAATAATGCACGTGACTTAACTCCCATGAATTATAGAAAGGATCATTATAGAGGGAGACAACAGCTTTATAGGAACAACAAAAAGAAATTATAATTTATATGTATGAAATTATTTAATACAATAAATTTAATTATGCCTATCTTACTAAACATTATCATTTATTATTGGTAATTAATTACTGCTACATTCCTGTATATCTAAGATGTACATTTTGACTAGAAAATTAAGTTGAAATAGATTAATTAAATTTATTTGTGTTTTGATATAATTTACTATTGTTAGTAATATTTTCATACGAAAACCGATATGTTTGATGTGAATTATGCCATATGTAATTGTATACAAATACATTTTTTTATATTATATTTACAGGTTTTTTTTGAGATATGTCTAACTAAAAAAATATTTTACAGATATATCTTTTCTATCCAGAAGAGCTGTACCAATATATAGGATCCAAAGGCATTGTTTCTTTACAATTGCTGGCCTACTGCTCATCCTGCTGCAACCCTATTACATATTGCTTTATGAATAGGAAATTCAGGCAAGCGTTCATTGCGCTCTTCAAGAATTTCAATCTGTTAAGGTGTGTTAATTTAATACTTAGATATCTTTTTTTTACGGATTGCAGTTAGAAATTTATGCATATTGGTATTAATTTATTGTATATTTTTTTCTTATTATCCTTGTTTCACTTCATGTAAGACACCATTATATTGCTATGAATATTTTCCTTATTCTTATACTCTACCCAAAACGTTTTTCTTTTTGCATGCGACTAGTGATTTGATTCTACCTCCATTTGAAAGAAGCAATAATAATATGTTAAGTGGATAACAATTAGGTAGACATATTAATGGTTATACCATTAGATATCAGGAGTGTATTTAAGTATGATCTTCAGTCTTCGTTTGTCATATTATGTGTAGTAGTGTATGGTGAGCTAAGTATGTTAAACTGGGGAAATATTTTTAATTTAGGAATTCACCTTTCGCATATTCCATTTCGCATCTAAAATTATATACCTACACTATATGCGACTGCGCCTTGCGGAAAAGACTAAAACTTAGCTTTATGCTCAAAAAACTATTTGTTTTTCTGTATGTCTACTGCATCTCTTTCATATAAAAATAATAATAATGGAGTTACACCTTGTTTCGATACTATTCCAGTTCTCAGTCTATTCAGGTTAGAAATTATCGTGATGGATAAAACAATTTAAAAATATTAAAATTAAATAGTCATTAAAGTTATTCTATATTAGAATAACCACTCTGAGTAATATAGATAAGTTAATTAAGTGAATCAGTATCTCAGGTGTTGCTTCTCTGAGGGTCCAGACGGCGGAAAACAGGTAACTCCTCAACCGTCTAGCCAAGACGCAATCGCGTGTGTTATTCGAGGAAGCCACACTGGACGCACAGGTAATGTACAATATTTAATATTAATGTTTACATTTAAAAAATATTTTAGATTTCATTTCTTAATCTGCGATTAAAGTTATATAAATTTAAATTCAGTTTTCATTTTTATTTGCCACATGTTTGTTAAACTAAACAAATGTGTGAGTAAAGTTATAAATAAAAATATATAATCAAGCACCTTGAAAATAAAATGAAAATATACCGGGATTAATAAAAAAAAGCAGTCACCTAATAATCGCTAAATTACTTAAGCTAACTGATAAAGATTTAGTAACAGCAAGCTGGATCTAAATATAAAATTCCTATCAGACGCTATGAGGCTCATAATTACATTCGCAGATATATTAAATTCTAAACAACTATTCATATTTACGTTACGTTTACTTAAGCACTTTTTAGAACCAATGTCTTATTCTTCCACTTATAGGTAACGCTGTAGTATTTCACTCTAATATATCTGAAACCAATCTTGATAAATTTTATCGCTTTGCTAATTGCAATTGCTTTATTTTTAGTTTATGTAAATTCGATCACATTTCTGAATTTTAATTTAAGCTAAAATAGCTTCAATTCCGTAAAAGTAGAATTTTAAGAACTCTCTGTCAGTTATTTTCTATCTTAAATGATAATTTTTTCCTCTTTACTAGGATTCCAAATATCAACTACTGAGGATAGCTCATGACTTTCATCGCCATTCATTACCTGTCTTTACCTTATTTATCTAGGATAGGATAGAATATGTATGTATTTATGTAGTATTTATTATTCTTAAATTATTTTAGTGTAGCTTTTTAAATCATTTGTGTCTTTCTAGTAATTTTTTTGTTTACTGGTTTCCCTTATTGTTCACTTTTTTAACGTTGTTGCTTGACTGGTAGGTAATGTTCTAGCATTCATAAATAAATAAATATAATAATAAATGAAACATGGATCATTAAAGGTGAATTCCTCTTAACAAAACTTCCATATTTTAAAATAAATTTCAAATTGCTTCTCATTTTAAGACCTATGCGACATGAAAAAAAAAAATTCTATGCAATTGTAAAGAAATTTAAATGCATTTTTTAAATTTCCAAATCATAGTTTGAGGTTGCTTGTTGGACGGTCAATTAGTAAATTTTTATTTTAAGGATTACTCTGACTATACTCAGATCTGGCAAAAAACAACTTGCTAACAATTCTGAACGCTTCATTGTAATTACTTCCAAGGAGTATTCTATTAGCTTTCTTAGTTAGAACAAGGCATTTTACTATTACTATTATTATTCAAGATTCAAATTTGGTTCTTTTATTTCTTTCTAAATGAAAGATCATCATAGAAACACTAGTGAAGTAGTTAGTTATTATAGTCCCATATATTTTGATACCATGCTTTACTTGAAGTCTATTCCATTCATTGAATTCATGCTACTAGAGTCTGACTTTTAAGATGTTTAATGTTTGTCTACTTGAAATAATAAACTTTGACTTGGATATTTATTGAGAAAGCTTATCGACTATTTGTGTTTAGCGGACCTATATAAATAACATAAGTTAAATTATAATAAGTATTAGATACTACGTACCTTTTCCAAAATTTTTGCAAATATTTCTGCTGTTCCTATCAATGTAATATCTCTTGCAGTTTATATTATTTACATGGGTAGGTAAATATGTAAACGTAGGGCCTATTTGTGTAGAAGAGTTGAATATTTAAGTTCCGTATTAGTTCCGAAGGTTTTACGCATTTTGATAAACAGCCATAGTCACAGGCAGCAGCTACTAATAATTGCAGTCATCATTTAACTTAACTTTATCTATGCTTTATAATTCTTCTATTTACAAAGTTATATCGTGTTTTATAACGTACCACACTTTAAAAAAAGGTACTTTCATAAAACTGAATTGGATACGGATTTTATTAATTTTTAATTCGTCTTAATAGAACTGGATGGACTGGAAGGTGAGGATTGTGTTTAGCAGCGGTTCGCAAAGCACTGCTTTGGGAAGCGGCGCGCATCCCGCCCTGCCCGCGCCCGTTGTCTCGCGGCCTGTGACTCAAGTAACTACTTAAACGATCGTTAAGATCTGATCTGATCAATCACTTATTCATACATCAATACGTCCCGTTTTTCGTTTCTCTTTGCTCTAAGATATTATTATTATTTCTACACTCTACATACTATGTAAAAATAGTTTTAAAAATTTGAAACATATTAAGCTATGCCTAAACAAATATTCTTCAACCTTCGTTTAATATGTGTATTGAATATTGCAAATCAATTTTTGCCTAAGCTAGTTATTCCTGTTAAGTTTAGATATAAAAATATATATAATTTGTGTGTTGGTTGTATCATGTATCTATTTATCATGTAGGTATCTACGTATAGTGTTAATATAGTACCTGATATTAAGACTATAAATAGATTTCAACAGAGATGCATACATCCTGTAGACTCGAGAGCTGAACTGTGAAACACTTTTTTTACATTATACACGAGTACCAGGGCTACTATATTCACCTTAATTAAATCAAAATATTCCTGACTAATTCAATCCTATTCAAGATGTTTAAACTTAAGTTCGTAGTATGGTAGAACCGCTGTATAAACTCATCAATTTTCATTCGATTTCATTAACGTGAGTATAGTCAGCTAAATATAAGTAATAGCAATCACAGACATTGCAAGTTTAAGTATAAATATTAATTCCCTAATTAAAATTTCTTAGAAAAACAATACTTTAATCATGTACCATAATTATTGTATGTTTTATGTCTATATAAATATTAAATATTACAGTTTTAAAGTATTAACAGCAAAAAAGCTATTTAAATTTCCAAAAAGCTCTTGAATTATATACAAGTATAAATAAGAAATATTACGTTATTGTATGTTCATTGAATTTTTAATACTCAGAGTGTTTATTTGTAAATGCTTATTTATTTATTATTTAAATATATTTACGTATTTTGATTTACTTTTTTTTTGCGCAGGTTATCGAAACAGGAGAAGAAGGGAGTCAATTCCTGTATCGTATAACGTGGCCGAGGTCGGGACAGTCCAAGAGCAATATGCTTTCACAACCAATCTATGAATAAACAGACTTAGTAAATGAAAGTGATATGGATACTCTAAGACAACGCATGATGGCTTTAGATATATGTGTACAAATAAGAAAGACGAAACATACTTTATATAAACAATATATTGTGATAAGGTTAAAGAAATTCATGGGTACAATATCACGTAATGTATAACATGTTCAAAGATCTTACAGTCCCTTTGAAAACTAGAATTTATACTTAAACGAAATATTAGATAATTGTGCATTTAATGTTTTGTTATCAGTATTATGAATTAAGGATCTATACAATAACATCCGTAAAATAATATTGTAGTATGCCAATCCAGAACTATGCTATGCTATTATATGCTAAGTCATATGTCACATTGCGTGCATACAGTCACAGCATGGGACTAAATGATTTTGCGCATTTAATTAACAACATCTTATCAAATCAAATATAAAATATTACGTTTCTGTATTCATTACATTTTCATTTGTACATTTAAATACACATTTTTATTATTTATTCAAACCCGATAAAATAAATGCAAAATACTATTTGCATTTCGTAAAATCTCTCTAATTTCAAAACCAGTCAATGAGTGACATATTGTTTTTATTTATATAAATAGAGATAGTGTTTAATAAAAATAATTTGTGTCACGACTGAGAAACGAACGTCACGTTTGAAACGATAATATAAATGTACAGAATACGAGACAAAAAATAATAATTAACCAAATAATCGGATTAAAAAAAATTAAACATTCACTTTATGGAGTAAAA
The DNA here is from genome assembly GCA_918358695.1 of Melinaea menophilus ssp. n. AW-2005. Classification (NCBI taxonomy): domain Eukaryota; kingdom Metazoa; phylum Arthropoda; class Insecta; order Lepidoptera; family Nymphalidae; genus Melinaea; species Melinaea menophilus. The sequence continues at coordinate 6,599,881 of OU911055.1, read as the reverse complement.
TATATATATTATAGTTTTTGTTGGTTTTTCAATTATAAAAATATTAATAAAATAGAAAGTACTAAATTCTGTGCGATCTGTTACTATGAATATTTGTTTGCAACTATGATTTTCAAATATACTACTAGTAATGGATTTAAAATAGTAATCATTTAAAAAGTCAGTTATTATTGATTAATATTATTGACTTATAACGTGTTTATCATTAATATTGAAATACCGTGGTTAATTAAAGTATCGTATTTGATTAATTAGTGGTCAATAAATTTTAATTTGATTTATTTATTTCTTTACAGTAATAAAGGTAAATATTTTATTAAAGTAAAATATACAACGACGATAAAATGGTGTTTAATAAAACAGAATATGTAAATACATACAAAATATATATTATGAATATTATATTAGTACCCGTAAATATAATTTGCTTATCTATATAAGCGATTTACCACTCACTGACTCATCACGAAATCCCCGAAACTATTTGTCCAATTAACTTAAAATTTTACATAGTTACTTCTTTTGTGAAGTAGACGTCCATTAAGAACGGATTTTACAGAATTCCTATTCTATCCTATAAACTTTTTACATTTCAAGTTTTTAAGCTACACTCTTAACGCGGGGGTAAGAGTTACTAAAGCAACGGTTACCTTAGCAACGGTTACGATGACAACGGATAATATGACAAAGGTTACCATAGCAACCTAAGTTTACATCCAAATTAATAGTATACCTAGCGAAGCAGGAGGGAATAAGCTAGTATATATATAAACTAAAAGAAACTGTTGATATAAACTATATCACAAGTCGCTTAAAACGAAATGGTTCGACCACATTGATTTTTGTAATAGCAATATTATATATTTTAAAAGCTAAGGAGCGTAAGTTATTGAAAAACTTTGCCCAAAACGGCATAAGGCGTTTCGATGATCAGCTTTGAATGTAAATCATTTTGTTCCAAACTCAAAACACGAACTTAATATCCTCGATTTATTATAAGAGCCATCTTTAATGATCATTTTATAATTTTGTTTCACAGCATAATACATAAAATATTTATTTATGTTATTTCTTTTTTATTTCGTAATTAATCAACATCATAAATATTTTACTACTACAAAGTAACAACTTTCTACTAAGAGATGACAAAAGGGGTAACTCTTGAAAATTTTGTTGATAAACTCAAGAAATTTTAATAAGAAGGAATTCAAGAAGAAACAGAAACAGAAAACAGTTTTTACAATGACAGAAACACATCCTTGGATTAGCCAAACCTTCAGAAACTAATTTATATAACTAAAAAAAATGTCTCAGTTTTGAGAAAATTTAAAAGTAAAAATAAAAAAAATTGGATATGGTTCCCGAACGAGACTAATTGAAATCCTTGTTACACACATACACACAAACAAAGAAAAATAAGATTACATCGACTCTCGGCTTTTATACAGGTAAGTATTTTATTATAATACATTCAGCTACTGAAAATAGTAATTATATACAAAATCCTATTTATATTTTGAAATAATATTATTAGATTAAGTTTTATGATATTTTTGAACTGTATTTTTTTTGTACTTAGGTTTATCCGTATTTATTATACGTGTTATTATAAAGGGTGGTTAAATTACAAGGACCGATGTTGATTTTGAATAAAACACAAATTATATAGGAAATTATAATCATTTCTTTTTATTATAACAATATAGTATGATTCAATTATGTATGGAACAAAATTTCGGCCAAATGACCGCCGCGACCTTCGCGGCACACCTCCGTCCGATGGTCCAAATTTTCGATGATGCTGAGACATGTTTGAGGTGCTATGCCATTAATGTGCCAAATTATCTCATCCTTTAACTTGAATTGTTGCTGGCTTATTGAAGTACATATCTTCTTTCAAATAACCCCAAAGAAAGAAGTCCTACGGTGTCAAATCACATGATCATGATCAATCAAAACCCAGTTTGCTCAAATTTTTGCACAATCTTCCGATTATACGTATATGTGGACGAATAAACTGACCGAAAAAATCACGAAGTGAATATGCATTTTGATTTGAACTCCCATTTTCATAATAAGCATGAATAACTTTAATCCGTTGCTCGATTGTGTATCTTTCCATGGTTTAAATTGAGTTAGTCTAAAATTGAGAAATGTCAAATGAAATGCAGAAAAAAATCTTGACGTTTAGGTGTGGTTCACATTCAACATCGGCCCTTTAAATTTAACCACCGTTTATTTATATTATGAAGAAAACTGTATTGATGTATATTGTTTTAACACGTTTACACAAATCTATGTACAATGTAAATATTGTAAAAAATCGAACATATATAAATAAATGAATGTTACATTATTTTTATATCAGATGTGTTTTTGTTACTGATCATTTCATCTTAGAAATCAAATTAGATCCAATAGACGTGAAAATTCTGTTTTTCTCTTGTCACCTTGAACTCACACGACGTATTGATATCCCTTAACTCCTTTGATAAGTTGAAGTGGAACAATATAGTTGAAGTACTTTAATATAATCATATATAGATATTTTAAAATGCCATATATGTAACTTGATTAACGTAATGATAAATAACCTTTTCTTCACTTCTTAGCAACGCTTCATTTATGCCAGGATTGGTTACAGTCGGATAATTATAATAGAGATATCGGAAAATACCACTGTCTGACATTGAAATAAACTTATGGCATTGGCCAGGACTATACAAGCCAGTTGCCATTTGGCTTCAGTTCAAATAAGATACGATTACGATTTTCAACCAGACCTTCAATTATGAGTGATGACTATTAAAAGGTTCTTTAGAGCTCTCTTCAACCGTTTCATAGACAATATTGGTTTAAAAATAAAAAATAAACAATAAATATAAGTATAAATATAAATCATTTAATAAAAAAAACTGTTGACATATCAAGTCATTGTCATAACTTGTTATTAAATTTATGCCAATAAATTTATGGTAAATAATATGTACAAAGCATCTTGGATTGCTACCCTACGAGATTTAAATAGTCATTAGGATACAAGTGATAGTTTATACCGCATTGGCGTCGAGTAGCTGTCTAGTCTCGTCCATAGTATCAGAATCTACGACGAACATTGTTCCGTAAGGAAAGACTGCTTCGGAAACCATGTAAGTACTCTAGATTTTTCTAGTAGTTTAACATTATTTTTTAGTTTAATTAAGAGTTAAAAATGTGAATTCACGGTTCTGCTTGTATTTCTAGAAAGCCAATATATATTTTTTATAACTGTAGAAAATAAATGAGATAATCATATTATTATGAACTTGAAAGGTAAAACAGTTCAAATAAACAGAAAATTCAAATTTTTTATAAAGATTTTTTTATATAGATATGTGATTCATTTTTTTCATATATATATATATTATATATCATATGATAATTAATATTATATAATAAATATTAAATATTAAAAAAGCGAAATAATTAATCGTGATAAATTAAAACAGATAAAAATTATCATGTTCATTACCTTTAATATACTACATTAAACTAATAATAATAACATTACTTTACTAATAATAATTAATAATTAAAATAAATAATTAAAATTTAATCTAAAAAACACCATAATCATGTTCTTTATTTTTTTGTCACTTTATAGGGTTTTTGGGATTTTATAATTGACGCAAAGTAAAATACTTTTATAGATTTTTTTTCATACCGCAAGATATTATTAATAATAATCTACAACATAAAGCAATGGCGTTTAGATACGAATGTCTGCAATAGTAGTTAATAGACATAATAAACTTAGACCTTGGAACTTCTACATACTTCGGGATAACGATTATACGTTGAAACTAAGATACATCATGTTTGTAATGTCACGTTCATGCAAAAAAAACCTATAGCTGTTTATAGTATACAAATATATGAAGCACTGATACATTTTGAGGTGTTTTTGCAATCCTACGATATTAAACAGTAAAATTTTATGTCAGGGCTTCTTGGTATAATAATTTATGTTCCTACTTCTTATTAATTATTATCTACATTTATATCGTATTTTCAACCATGTTTTAATTCTATTCGGCTTACAAATAAAAATAATAAAATTGCCTAAAATCGTATATAAATTATATGAATAGGATTTATTTATTTTTATTATATAATTAATAAAATAATCCTTCATTACCGTAGTAACTAACTACTTTACTAAGTTATCTTATTTTCAGAAACTATATATATTTATATATATAGATAACTTCAGCTGCAATTCAGACAATTATTCTGGACAGCATGGAAGCCTTCGATATGGTATGGAACAAATTGCTTTTAATATTTGAAGAGGATAACCTTTTCCTTTTACCTGGTTCAAATAAATATTTCAAAAATTATACTGACAACACTGTGAGGAGGGTAACTAGAAAAGGTTGTTCTGACTTGCGCAAGGCGCATTTCGAACGAGTTGGGAGAGAAAATCACAATATACGCCGATAGTGTCGCGAAAAAAGTTAGATTTTATCAAAAACTAGTTGCAATTAAGAAAGAATTAAGAAAGCTCACTCTGATTGAAATGTATATATTTCAAACATTTTTTTGCTTCGTTGGTTCATTCTTTTTGATTTACTGAGCCTGGGAAAATTCTATTATGACGTTGTCAATAAAAAAAACAAATTTAAAGAAAAAAATTACAATAAATGTTCAAACTGTCTGCTTTCAACCGTAATACACGCTCTACATCTTCTTATAAATGATCGTGTAATATGACGAACAAAAAATGTTTGTATGTAAAATTTTTACACCTGTCTCGGTTACACTAGTTAATACAGCGTACGAGTATCTTCTTGTCTCCCTTTTTTCGTGGTATTAGTTATAAGACTTGTTATATAGTGGCGTGTCTATCACTCCCTATCATTGTGGTAACAGTTTGTTACACTTTTTACATGTAAACTATTTGAAATAACATAAGTGTGTACTAAAACACTTTTTTATTTATTAAAAAATTGCTCTATTATTAATTTTTTTTCCAAGTTACCAAATAATCGGCAACTTTATAACATTATTTAACTGTATAACACCATTTGTGTAGTACAGTTTTTTTTTCAATTGATATTTGATATAAAAATGATTTAATTTTACATAAAATGTATTTGAAAACTCCTTTATCGTAGTATGAATTTTTTTTTCTTGTTTTAAATAAAAAAAATAAATTAAACATTGATAAAAGTAAAAAGTAAATAGTAAATATTTGTAGTCATAATAGCAGTAAGAAATTCCTAGAGTGTTTATTTGTTTTCTAAATGGCAATATCGTTTAAAATAGGTTTCATAGTTTTACCCACTTCAGTATCTGTTCTCGGCTTGACGGTGATTTATGAGACACCCTATATACATTCACCCTACATTACGAAAATAATTAAACATTACAGTCTTTTACTTGCAATTGTAATATACGAGTATATTTTTTAGTATTTCCATTGTTTTATATTATTATTGATACTAACACATTTTCCAAAGGATATAAGGTTATGGGATGCCAACCTAAGTTTCATAAGTGCCATTAACACAATTGGATGATTCTGTACGTAGGAAGGATAGTAGCAGCGGTGTTATTATAATGTAATAAAAGACATTAAAATTTTGCCAATAGTTTTATGTGTAATGTCATATTACAGCTGCTACAGATTAGTTAGAAAATCGTCTATTACACCTTTCCAATGCGTTTATATATAATGAGAATTACAATGATGGTTTATAAATTCTTAAAAAATATTTGTAATAAACGATAAATGGCATTCTATATAAACGATGAACTCTAAAATTGGTTTAATCTATTAAAAGGTTATAGGTAGTCGATGGAAAGGTCTTGAAGTCTGCAATAAAAACCCAGGTGTTATACATTGTTTGAATCACGAATTAATATGGTAGACAAAAATTTTGTGTTCAAATTTAATTCTCGATTGAGGTTCTTAATCACCACAATGAAATGTATTAAAGCCTTCTTTCAAAACCCATATGGTAAAACGTTGTTCGCTATACTAGGTTGGATTTTTTAGAATATTGATTTTGAGAAAAATATTATGTATGAAATTAAGACTTATAGTTTTCGGCTTTTTTAACATGTTTACATATAAATAATCAGTTGCTGTTTAAAATAACCAAATTAAATATAATTTAATTTAATAAACACAATACCAAAAAATTGTTCGGAAAACTCCAAATACTCGAATGTGTACAATATTGCTATTTCTATTTCTATATCTGTTGTAACAAAAATCCCTGTTGGTATTCATGCACATTTTGAAAACAAAACTTAATTCAAGGAACATTACAAAAAAACACACCATAACTACTGGACTACTTTTAATAATATTCGGTATGGTTATTTCCCTGTTCAAAGTATAGGACACTTTTTACTCTTTTGGGTAGACCTCGAAGAATTCGGTCTACCCATTCATTTGTACCCGACTTTCGAATTTTGGAAAAATTTCTTCACAGGAGGTCTTCTTATGACGCCCTGAGTCCAAAATGACCATTGGTCAAAAAGTTTATATATATATATATATATATATATATATATATATGCGTGCGTGCGTCCAGATTGACTTTTGTCAGCACGATAGCGGCCGCAGTTTCGTTCACATCGGTTTCAAACTTTGCACAAAAATCAACCATCCAAAAATGAAGGTCAAGTTCGTTAACCAGAGAAATCCGGCCACAGGGGGCGCTAGAGCCTCACTTTTTCTGATTTCAGTTTTTCGACCATAACTTTTTTCCTATATAAAGAATATCAATCACGTTCATATTATATGATGTCTTTGATGAATACCTATAACCAATGTAGATAAACCGAAAACCTAACTTCAATAACTTAGGGGTGGGGGTAAAAAAACCGAAAATTTTTGTAAAAAAATTCATAACTTTTTTCTGGTAAACATTCTTACATCATAAGTATTTTTAATAGAAAGGTTATTTTTTACTCTAAATTTAGGTGCCCAAAGTTTTTCCGTAAAAGGTACCGTTTCTGAGAAAAAAAATAAAAACCACTTTTAGCTTGAAAATTTAAGGTAGGTAAAACCACGGCAACTTTTTTCTGGTAAACATTCTCTACTCGCAAATATTTTTAATAGAAAGGTTATTTTTTACTCTAAATTTAAGTATCAAAAGTATTTCCAAAAAAGATACCTTTTCCGAGAAAAAAAATGAAAAGAACCTTTTGCTTGAAAATTTTTGATGTAAACAACGGCATCATGTGTTATTCTTAGGTAGTAAGTTATATTTTAAACAAGTTACACACGAGGTCTACCCACACGTGTCCCCCTGCGGGCACGGATTTTTTTAAATTTGGTGTGGTTATAGTTAATAATGAGTTTATGTAGGCTGTTTTTCGACCTAGTCAATTTATGTAAGTAATTATTAAAACAAAAAAGTGGGATAGGCAATAACATGTAAGTAGAATTATATTATTTTTTTAATCAATTTATAAATAAGTAAGATTAAAACAATTACTCTGTTCCGAAAATTAATAAATTCCACGAAAATACGTAACCAAAACTCCATGTCCCGATATCGAGTCAATCTAAATAAATATAAATTAAAAACATTCACGGAAATATCAAAACAAAAATAACAAAAAAATTATTTATTTTGTGCTATAAAAAAAAAGTTGTAAATTATATACGGTGAACAAAAATTTTCCATGTATAATATCTTTTAACGGTAAATTATACGCACTTATTGTATGAGAGCAAGTAACTACTGAGCAGCTACTCGATTATATACATATTACCATAAAAATATCATAGAAATGCCTTGAACAACATATATTACTAAATATACTGCTGACCCATCTGGTTGCGACTTATAATAAAGGACATAGCAAGTACATATTTTGATTTAGTTTCACGAAATTTGAGTTATATAATTCAAGTACATAAAATCAACCAACTAAACGGCTAGACATCAACATATATATAAAAATTAGTTCAATTGTGGCATTGAGGACTATACACACACATAACGGACTATATGCATACACAAAAAAATCTAAATTGAATGCAGAGTCACTTTCAATTGTGAATCCAGTCAAAAAGCCACATAAACAGACACAAAAAATCATCACTAGCAATCCATATAACATATAATTGAGGAATTAAACGACGATACGATACGACAAACACCCGTCACAAAGAATTTTTTAATGTATAAATCATTATACATAATTACGTATAAAAATTTATAGCTGTATCTTAATAATATCAATTTACGAGACAAGTATCTTCGTTTTCGTATAACAATAAACATCTTTAATTTAAACCCAAGGTATATTTATCTTTAGTGTTTCAAACTTAAGTACGCGTACTTTTAATTGACAAATAAATATTTAATTTGTTTTATTTCCCTAAACTACAACTCCATTGGTATCTAATAAATCGCAAAGACGTCCTTATTTTTGATATTGTGAGTAACCGGAAGAGAGAGATATAGAGATAGAAAGAGGGACAGAGAGAATAAGAGTAAGTACCGTTAGTGTAATATATATTAAACCACTCAACCAGGTTTACTTGATAATTTTTTGAGTTGCAACGTTATCATCATATTCAAATTTTTAAGCGAGTTTTAAGTATTCAGCTTAAAAATTCATAGTTCAATGGAATATTAAAATATCGTTAAAACTTTGGTTTATTTTAAGTTATTAATAATTATGACAGAATTTTAATAATAAGATTAGTCTACTAATACTTTATTAATGAAGCAATCGTAATATCAACTCCAAAGTTTCACGTTTAATTAAAATATTTTAAAGTTATTTAATGTTGTATTATTATATGAAATTCCCTTTTTCTGTAAAATAGTCTGTAGTGTAACATCAGTTATTTTAATCAACCGCATTTATTCATTAAATTAAGATTCAATCGGAATTTTACCAAACAAAATATATTTGAATGCTGGGAAATTCCTAAATAAAAAAGTAATCAATAGAAAAAAAATCCGTGCCCGCAGGAGGACACGCGTGGGTAGACCTCGTGTGTAACTCTTTTAAAATATAACTCACTACAATAAACTTTTCAAATATTTTAAATCACTGTTTTGAAAAAGAACAGATTTTAAAATGGATCCTACGTGGTTGTAGACTTTCTGCAAAATGTGACGTGAAATAGTCATTAAAAAACAATTAAAAAATATTTTACTATGTTTGACTATATAAAATTATAATATTTAATTTTTAAAAGTCAGTATGATGAGTTTGTCTTTAAAATAACACTTTTAACAAAATAGCCCGCCACTTCACGTGGCTCTCCACATTTTTCAACATGATGCCGATGTTTACATCCAAAATTTTCAAACAAAAAGCAGTTTTTATTTTTTTTCTCGGAAAAGGTATCTTTTATGGAAATACTTTTGGTACTTAAATTTAGAGTAAAAAATAACTTTTCTATTAAAAATATTTGCGAGGAGGGAATGTTAACCAGAAAAAAGTTTCCGTGGTTTTACCTATCTTCAATTTTCAAGCTAAAAGCGGTTTTATTTTTTTTCTCTAAAACCGGTACCTTTTACGGAAAAACTTTTGGTACCTTTTTTTAGAGTAAAAATAACCTTTCTATTAAAAATACTTGTGATGTAAGAATGTTTACCAGAAAAAAAATATGATTTTTTTTCCAAAAATTTTCGATTTTTTTATCCCCCCTAAGTTGAATTGAAGTTTTCGGTTTATTTACATTAGTTATAGGTATTCATCAAAGACATCATATAATATGAATGCGATTGATCTACTTTATATAGGGAAAAAGTTATGGTCGAAAAATTTTCAGATTTCTCTGGTTAACCAACTTGACCTTCAGTTTTGGATGGTTGATTTTTGTGCAAAGTTTGAAAGCGATTCGAGCGAAACTGCGGCCGCTATCGTAAAGTTTATATATGTATAAACTTTTTGACCAATGGTCATTTTGGACTCAGGGGGTCATAAGAAGAGCTCCTGTGAAGAATTTTTTTCAAAATTCGAAAGTCGGGTACACCTGAATGGGCATACCGAATTCTTCGAGGTCTACCCAAAAGTTGGTCTCTTGTATGTCAATGCTCAAGAACCTTTCCACAAGGATACTTAAGTTACTTAATGATATGCTTTTTTATTTGATTACGATGGAATAATATAAAACAAAATAAATCAACGCGTAGAAAAGACATAATCTTAAAAAATGTATATTATGTAAAATGTTGCATACTATAAATATTTAATTTGTAATTTAATTTAAAATATAAAAAAATCACGCGAGCCAGTATAAAAAAGTAATAAACATTGTCTGTTGGAAGTCAACATTCTTGATTCTATTACGTTTCTATTACTTAATGTGTATATGGATACATATTTTAAATGTTTGTATATAATACTAATCACAATTGTATTTTGAAAACTCACTTTATAAGACAGTAAAAACTAATTTTAAAAGATAAATCCATTAAAATTAAGGTATTCTGTCTTTTATTATGTCCATAAGAGATTTAACGTCTGAAACAATACTAGATTTAATCGACTGTGTTGAAATTATTGATTCAATTAAAAGTTCCCTTTTAATTATGAAAGTAACTTTTAATAACATTGAATTTATTTTAGACAAAACCAAAGAGAATAAATTAATTGAAAAATAAATTAATGAAATAGATTCTATAAGTTTCAGTAAAATATCATAATTATTTTTCAGTAGGGGATTAAATATAATTATTTAAATTATATAAAAAATGTTAAATTATTACGCTGTATTTCGTTTACTTAAAAGAAAACAAGGGTAAGATTATTAAGCAAATCCGATACCGGAATAATTTTGAGGTAAGATTTTCGTTGATAAGCTTCTTTCCGTATACCTCCTTAGGTTTTAAGACTTACTGGAGGATTATTTACGTTCATTTTATCATCCTCTTTATAATATGTTTTTACCCGACAAAGTTTGTATAATGAATAAAAATATATTAAATTATAGTGAGGTAAGGTCTTGCCAGCATTTTGCCCTTCTTTCCTTTCCTTTCATACACAAACATATATATTTATATAAAATTAAAATTATTTTAAAATCAATATTTATATATATTTGTCTAAATATGGAAGCCTACGTATTGTCCTGGAATTTGGAAAACTGTCATTAATTTAAAGCATCATTTTAACTTACATTAAAAGCAACACCAAAAATTGCCTAAAAAAATTGTAGTAGTTTTATTGTATTGTAGTTAGAGCCAGAATTAATTATTTTAACTTTAAATGATATATAGAATTGAATATTACAATGAATAGACAAACAAAAAAAAACAAGAAAAAATTAAAGGCAATTGATTTTTGATTTACATACCCATTACGTTAAATGACCGTATAATTATAGTTATTTCCTTATTTTTCATATTACGTATTAGAATTGACTTTTATGTATTTTTATGACCTTATATTAATAACTACCAAAGAAAACTTGCTCTAGTACATACGTTTAGTTAACTAAATTTTAAATGCTATCACTTTCATTTGGTGAAATATAATTTAAAATTTATGCTTTATAACTTTGTCTTAATTGTGACTTAATAATATATAAATTATATTCCGATAACAATTGAGTTATAACATCTATAATTGAATAATTAATAACTAAATAGCAATGAGATGAAATCTGTACAATATACATAAAAAATACGTATAAAAAACCTTCCATAGCATGTTTTAAAATTTGTTGACAGTTATTATTATTATCGATTTATAGACGAGCAGCTATGAGCTGATGTGTCTATGTCAATTGTGTTGAGAAATTGAGAATTCCCATTTGCAAAAGTGATAGCTTTTCCGATTTCAACCACTCGTCGAGTCGGTTTTTAAAACCATTAATTGAAGTGGCCAAAACAAATTCTTTTGACAGTTTTTTTTCAATTTACATACAAAACTTATTGAACGATTTAGAGGAAATCTTCTGCTTGCAGTTATTTTATCTTGTCATAATCTACATAGAGGACAGATTTTTCTCACTAATTGGTGTGTTTATATCAAAATCTCTTCAATCAAAAATCAAAAATTATTCTGATAGAAACACAAACTGGTTTGGTGTTGGTTTTCTGTCTCATTTACTTGAAGGATGCTTTTTAAAATTGGAAAATTTGTAGTATTGCACCAATATAACAAATTTGGGATATAAACAGAATGCTATGAACCTACGCGTTTCATACAGTGCGGTAGTGTGTGGTGTTTTCTAATCAATACTTTTTAAATTTGCATAAAAAAATAAAAATTGGTTTCGATCATAGTTACAAAAAATCTAAAAATATATTGTATAAGTTTTAAGAAATAACAGATTGCTTATAATTTTAGCAGAAGACGAGAAGGTGAAAGTGGTAACTGCCTACACAAAATATTAGAGGCACTGATAAAGGTGTATTGGTTCCGTGCTCATTACGTCTCTACCATTTTAGACAAGTCATTGTAGGTAAGATCACAAAAAAAAAAATTCAAAATTAAGACTAATTCGTTATATGTTATATGTGACAACATAGTTCAAACAATATAGGTATTCAATACATACGAGTATAGTATATTGTTAAGACAAGTTATTCATCTCACGACTTCAAATAAACCTGTTACATTTTCTAATTTCATTGAGATAAAAAATCCTGATAAATATCCTCTTTTTATCATTCATAAACGAGTTTTTAAAAACGGTATATATAACCTATAATATTTTTCTACATAAAATAAGCCATAAGTATGCAAAATTAAAAACATAGAACCGTAAAAGTTATTGAGATTGTGTCAATCTAACAATTTATCTTATCTTAAAGTAGAGTGGCCACCTATTGACGACAGAGATTGTAATGACAGTTGTGCATATATATATATTAAGTTAAATAGATACTTCGCTTTACTTTATCATATCAATATATACATACATTGATATAATATACCTACAAAATTTGTTAGAAGCGCTGGTCATTCTTCGACCACAAGAAAAAATTGACGACCAAAAAAACGTGATTTAATTTTAACCTCAATAAAAACGTTATTTGTTAAACAGGTTTTTTATAACACTTTGTATACATTTTTTGTAAGCAATATACATGGAATTCACGAATGTGAATAGTGTGAGTACAAGTTAGGTATTATATATAAAATAATAACAATTTTGAAATATTTAAAAATTAATTTACTTCATTTTTAAAGTCTTTTTGTATTAATTAGTTATATAAATACATCAAAAGAAAGAAAACTAGGATCCGCCAACCTTGGGCGGCGGGTGTTGAGCTGAGCCCCTCTCCTTTTTTCTTTTCTTGATAACTTTTGAATGGCTAAACATTTTTTCAATCTGTTTTCGCTATAACATCCGCGTTCGGCGCAAATATATGTTTGCGCCGAACGCGAAGATAAGATATATATCTTATCTCCTCGCATTCTAGAGACAACTAAACACAAAAAAGGTCTTCCAAACGGTTAAGAGCTTCGCTTACGCTCAGCTCAATCATTAATAAATTGATGAATCTTTAATTTATTATATTTATCACTCATACAGTGATAAGAAATATTATATTATATTGATATATAAAAAGCACAATAGTAGAATAGAGAATCCGGTTTTACCGTCACGGTGTATGGTCACCCCACTGTCAACTGTGAAATCTTGATTTTACAAGTGAGCCAAGATATCAGTCAGTCTTTGTCTTAATTCCTTCGTGCCCGTGTTTTATAGCGATGTGATTTATTTGTGTACTTTTCAACATGACACAAAATACAAGGTGTGTTTATACAACTGTTATTAACCAACAATGTGATGTATACACAAATATATAAAGATTATTTTTAAATTATTCGTTAAGAAGATTCTAGAAATCTAGGAGTTGTAAATTATTAAAATAATTTGTTTTAGAATTGTTCTGAGTAATTCGTATGGTAAGAGCAACTTCTTCCAAAAATAATGCATACAATAATTAAGAGGAAATGTTATTTATATAAAATTATTATTTGAATTGGATATGTATAAGGTTTGAATCAGGAAATTTAAATACCTAAATAATATTAAGTGAATTGTGTTTATAAAATAAACATCATATAAAAGTTCCAAGTGTTGTAGAGGGATCTAAGTACTGAATATCCTGGAGAAGGAGCTTCTTAGGAAACGTATTAAAATAGCAAAATAATACAAATATAAGCGAAATGTATTGTACAAAAATATATAATATACTTCTTTTTAAACTTATATAGCTTTTTTTCAGAAAGAAATAAATATATGCTATGGAGTTAGCGTTTGGTAAATTAATTATGAGGAAAAATCTTGTTGTTTGTACCCACGTTTCAGTAGTAATCATTTCATAATATAATATAAGTATGTATGTATAAATAAATATGTGTGTGTATTGTACATATGATATCTTCCAATGAAGTGTGACTTTTAGTAATGTCAATGTCATACCAGAGTTATATATAAAATTTGTGTATGTAGATATTTTGTTACTTCTTTTGGTATTTGCTAATCGTTGGAGTAATTATTTTATTATTATTATTACTTTACGCTAGTCAAGTAAGGATTTTCTATTCTAATTCAATGTACAATTCAATTGTGTTGTCACATGATATTACACAAACGTTAATTTATCAAATCAACTGAATACTAAAACGTCGTTAGTGATATTGAACTCTGTTACAATGTGCAATAATTTGACACTAATAAAAAAATCTTGGTTCATCTAACAAGGTGGTGCATAGGTCAAACATGTGGGTCACCAGATTTATATGCAAATGTGACATCTCTCCAACTCTGCATTGCAAGTCTCAGGCATATTGTGCATATCTATCAGTTAACATATATTACAACAATTACAATTTATGTAATACAGTACCAGCATCATGGAGGACTCAAAATTTACTTTTCAATTTAAATTTGTAATGTTTAAAGACTCTTACTTCAATAATAGAGCGGGGATTTGTATATTATGACAACTTGAAATTTTTATACAATCTTCAAAGTTTTATAGTTTATAGATAATTTTTTAATCCATTTATACGTATATGTATGACAGAGTTTACAATGTTTTTTACGTTTTACTTTAAATACTTGTTGCCTGCGTTCCTCCATTTAGGCAGTGGCCTACATTGCCTTCCGTTGAAGGCTGCATTAGTAGGAAACGTATTGGCGACGTTTTTTCTTAGTATTGGTATTAAATTTGGCCTGTATAAAAATATTTTGATTTAAACAGGATAATAAACGGTTTGTCAAATATGAAGATAAAACAAGATTTTGTTTGAACATTTTTTAAATTGGTTAGTTCGAACTGAAAATTTATGCTTCTTATATCCAAACTCACTTCCGCTTCGCCGATTTCATTCTTTTTCTTATATTATTCTTGTTAAATATGATTTAGCTAATATTTCTAATATTAAAATAATAAGACTACAAACATTTTATTTAAGTAATTTAAATGTGAAAGACACAATTCAAAAATTTTAAACACAGAATCGGATAAAATTTTTTTAAGGTCCACAAGTTTTTTTTTCATAAAATAAAAATAATCCACTCAAGCAAAATTTCTTAAGATACCATAAGTTTTTGTATAGACTCTCGAATTTAAATAAAATCAGCTCAGAAATGTGACGAATGGATAAAAACTCTGAGTCTGACTTACTGAGTAATTGTAGTTTTACAAGTCATTTGAATAAAATATTCAAGACATTAAGATTCAAACGAATTTATGTCATCAAATAAATAATATTTACCAAATGCATTTAAATGGTACTTAGACAAAATTGAACAAACAACAAAAATTTTCTTTATACCCATTACATATGAAAATTAACATACCGTATTAACATGAAAATAAATAAACGCTTAAGATATGTCTTTATATAAACCAAATATCACGCATTGCATTAGTGACTACTATGAGATCACTACTTAAAGAAGAAATTTTAGAAATATACTTAATTTATTTAAATATAATACACTAACAGAGCGTCGGAACTTGTCGTTGAATAGAAATATCTCCTCTCACTTTGAATCATATAGAAAGAAGGCTAAGCTAATATTGTTTTTCTAAATCGATATACTGTTACCATATTTGATATATTATAGCAACAAATTTGTTTCATTAAGAACATAATTACATTTTAGAGTGCTCATTGTTAGTTTAAAAAACGATCAAAAGAATTCTATTCATGATGTCTTTTAATAATTCTCTGAAAAAACTAGTGATTTATGTTATAGTTCAATAATTGTTTAATATCTGAGCTGTGTTATCTTTTTCTGGGAAAAATAAATTTGTCTATAAGTGTAGTCATAGAAACATACTCATTATCATAAATTGGTTCTCAGTATGGAACAAAAGAGTGAAGTCTTCAGAATGGAATCTACGCTGACTCTGCGATCTGAGAATTTGGACGACAAGGACGACTACAATCCATTTCAACATAGAAAAGTTCCTCACACTACATCGTAAGTGTTATGACATTATAGACTATTTAAATATGTGACGAGTTTTATTTTAAATGAAGATTAATGCGAAGAATCTAGGTTTAAATTTATTTTTTGTTTTCTTCTTATTTATTTATTTCAGGCATCACAAGATAACTACTGAAGTGAACTTGATGGCAATCAATATATTTTATATATTGTCTCAAAATATGAAATAGTATTCCTCCGATTAACTTTGTTTTTTTTTCTGATATAATTATGATACAAAATGACTGAACATATATGACGCTTTTACTTCCTAAAATTTTATAATTTTTACAAGTAAACCAAAACTATTTAATATAATAACAATAAAACTATAAATTTATGGACGTGTATACATAAAAAAATAATAATGATAAGGTTGGGGGCTACTAAGTAAATAAAATAAGTTAAGAAATAAATTGTACGGCGCTTGTGCAACGCTATCATTATATCGCAATAAAAAGCATGCATGCTTACAGAATACTTCAGCGACTCTATAGTCGATCGAATTGGGAGGCTCGTGACCTTGCCCGAATTTTTCAAGCAGAGTATGGGAACCCTTTACAAATGTTACGTATACTAATGTGAAATTTATTATACATACTTACAATACATATATTATTTATATATATTTATTTTACACAGCATCAAAATCAAAGGTTATAAGTATTGAACAAGCAAACCGTCTACAACTTTATGATCCTTGTGCGTGTGGTACAACAAGACGCAATAGGAAACAAATACTTATAAATTTTATTATTAATATTTTATCTGCGTAGCCTGTGGCTTCGGCACCTTTACAAGGAGTATATACTAGTGCCTGCAAGTTCAACTTCTGCTATTATTTCAGAAAATTAAATAGATACAGTAGGCCTAAGATTTAGTAATTTAACTGTAGAAAAATTAAGAGACAATCATACAATAGGTGATTATAATATATAAAACTTTTGTTAGTTACTTTTTGTCTTGATCTTCTAATTAAGTTCAAGACAAAAAGTAAAAGTCTCGTTTTATTTATTTAAGAAATATTTTTAATAATTCAATTTGATAAACTCTATATAAAAACGATAGTCAAAATACAAATAAGTACTTTGTATTGTCTAAGCATTAAGATTTTATATTAATTTACATTTTATTTATTTTAAAGTTCTTTTTTTTTAAGCGGGTGGTTATTCACAAAAAATAAATATGCAACTGTAAACGATAAAGGATATTGTAAAGATTATTGACCGTAAAAATTATAAATCTACAAAGGTTTATTCAAAAGTATAAATATCCTCTTATATTTACAGGACCCTCGGTTCTTTCTTCCACTTACTCAAATCAGCACTAGGCACAGGACTGTTGGCGATGCCAGCAGCATTTAAGAATGCTGGTCTGGTACCGGGGTGTATAGGAATAATACTTGTTGCAATTATTGCTACCCATTGCATACATATATTAGTAAGTACACTTTTATTTCATATTTTATAAAGTCTGTAAGGATTTTATTGTATAAAATACTTCTATTTCTACTAAAACTTCATTGCCGTGAAATATACCATTACACAGTCAAAGTTGCAGGAATAATAAATAATATTAAGAAAATGTATTTTCTATCATTAAATTAGGTTAAATTAAATGCATTAAACTTGGGCCAAAGATTTGGTATTGATTTAAAATTGTTGGATTCTACACAAATAATGTAAATAAATTGTAGTGTAGTGTAGTTGTAGATAGTTGTAGCTATTTCATTTGTATTAAATTAATTTATATAATTTGATCGAGGTCATTATCATCTCATTTAATAATTGCGTCAAAACGAAACTCTATCTTCGGTTTTACCGATAGATTTCTATTCAATAGAAGTGGACTACTCGTAGATGGGGCTTAGTTTAACAATCTTCAAACTACCTTCTCCTTAATAGCTATAACAACCTGATTTAAGATAGCAGTAATTAGTTTGTGAAGTACAAACCAACATTTTTTATTATATTATGTATAGCATTAACGATATCCTTATAGTAATTTACATATTTTTTGTGTATATTTTAAAAGGCCAAACGCCTATATAATATTAAACCACTTTATAAATATTCATACGAATGAAATAAATTTAGTGTTTTTTATTTTCTAAGAAATCTTTGTTCATAAGTGAACATCGTAAAACAAGTCATCAATTATATTCAAACATGTATCTAATGTGACATGATTTAGGATTATTACCTAAGTCAACTAATATAATGCTTTGCAAAAATAGATTATTTTCACAGTAAAATACAATATGAACACTGAATATCAATATTATTGTTTTAATCTTTAAAACAATAATATTGATATTCAGTGCAAAAATATAATTACTATAAAAACGGACACGCCATATTTGATTGTCTTATTTATGACGTCATAATATCATATTAACACAATGGTTTCGTCAAGGATTTTTACAAGTGTTTTGTCTAAAAACATGGTGACGTGCATTAGTATGTCTGGGAATTTATAGCGTGTTTTTGGTAATCGATTAAAAATATTAATATAACTCTCTAATTATAACGTATAATTAACATATAAAAATAGATCAAATTATATAAATTTTTTTGACTATAATGACTTTGATAATAAGACTAATAAAAGAAGTCTGCATTCTATTGCCACTATAGCAAAATGCTAATGCCGACTTTACATAAATTGCAAAAGGAATATGGTTAATGAAATAAAATATAAAACATTAGGAAGTTCTAATGTATTTGAAAATCTGTATCTAAAAGAAATAAGCCCTTATGCCAAATACTACAACAAACTACACACTATTTTTACTTCAATAAAATTTTAATTACACAATTTGGAATGTTATCTCCTTCATAAAGAAATTATAGAGAAACAAAACAATTTACTCATTTGCAAATAAATGATTACTTTCATTTATTTACTTTTATTAATTTATACTTTAAAGAAACCAGTAAGTACAGTGGATTTCTCGTGTTCTAATTCTTAACTCGGAATATCGATCGAAGTAAAAGTTTTCGTACTTTTTATGTTAAATGCCGAAATATTACACTTATCATACAAGTATTTTAGTATAAAATTTTTGTGAGAAAAAGTAAAATAAATATGTAACTATATTAATAATCGTTGAGTATAGAGACCTACCCTTGTATGATACTTGTACGCATCGCATATCGTCTAAAATATTATTTTACTAGATGAAAACCCGTCTTCTCTTGGTTGAAATGTGACTCATAATACACAATCAACAAAATGTAAAAAATAATTAAAAAAGATTTTTTTATTTGAAGACTGAATTTGTTTGTTCTGACAACTCAATCAATAAAGGCTCCTTTACACACTGAGAATCTGTGTTACTGACACTGACTGACATGGATGCCCCCAAAGATAATATTGCAGTACTGTGACGGACGGAACTAACTTCATTGACACGTGTGATAGCATCCGGTGGCAGTGACGTTTCGCTATAGTGGCCACTATGGCTACTACGATATGTCTGTTTGCACCATTAGAATTTACTACTATTGTACGCCTTGACGAAATTATTAATATAGATTGTCAATTTGTAATTACCACTTTAAATTACAGTCACAACGTTCTGTGAATCACACAAATAGTTATCCCTTCGTAAAATCGGACCTACTATCAGCACTTAGGTTCATTAACCAAGTATCCATCAACTATCTTGATTACTTATATCTTTGATGATATGTTCTATATATACTAACTTAATGCCACTTTTGATAAACTTGATGTCTTTTTACTTTATCATTTCATAAACGTAATAATGTCTTATTATGATTTTACTTAAACAACGATTATTTAAATTGTAATTGCCATTTTAATAAGCCCGCGACCTTTAATTGTTTAGTTGACCTTCAGTTAATTAGATATTATACAGAGAGATTAAAGAAAAATAAATATATTTTATAATTAGTTGTTGCCAGTGAGTTTAACCGCTCAATTACCATTTAACTCAAATTATAATTTTAACCCAAACCCATTCTATTTTTTCATTTTCATAATAAAAAAGTGAAGTTAAAAGTGTCCTCTATTTTAACGGCAAAATTTTTGTATTGTAATAAAAGTAAAACCAATTTTTGTATTTCACCGTAAAAATGGAATAATTTGTACGTAAAGAATAGCTTTTAGCAGTTTTATTGTTTTTATTTATTTATTTGTGTGAAGTTTTTAAGTATATACTATATATTGATAGGGGCAATAACCTATAATCACAACAAATTAACTTGTTTTATTTATTATTTTGTATTGATATTATGTTATGAGTATTTTTCGAGAATTGACAAATTTTCGACAAATCAAATAAAGTTCAACTTCGTTCATCATCAAATCATTTTGTAGTCCGTCTCTGTCGATCTGTCAACTAATCTACACAACGATACTCGCTTTGATGAATGTTATTTCCTATAGATAATCATCTTAACATGAATGGCTGTTTCTGATACTATTGTTTAAGATATTGCCTTATGTATACATTGTGCAATGTTTACATAATGGGTTCAGTCTATATTGAGTGACGTAATTTATATAGAAGTCTTAGTCTTTTAACTGTATAGCTTGTATAGTATACATAGGTTATGTTTTTCATTTAAAATGAGATTATCTATTAAGTACTGAAATATTTTTAAGAGACAATATTATGGAGCTACTGAGACACACCGGTAGTTTCAAAGACAACTTAGCACACAAAATAGAAATTGATATCTCTATAATATTTTTAGACCTTTCAAAAAGATATTAGCAGCATTTTGTAGCACTACAGCTACCAAATTTATGCGTTGAAATAAATAAATATATATATATTTCAGTACTATAGTTGTCATTCTTTTTATTTCTCTCCCTACACTATGGGTTCAGTTTTAAAAATTGTTTTGGTATAAAATTCACCAATTGCAAAAAATAATTAAACTGGAAAAAAAGTACTGTATTTCGTCGATGCTTCTAATTCTGCTTCTGTTAAGAATAATCTTTTGAATATTTTATCTTAATTTTAATGTTACTGTAATTTAATGACTTGATATGTAATATCTGACGTGTGATGTACCGTGATGTATTTAGCAGTTAATATATAAATACATTTGCAGGTGAAGACATCTCGCGATATTTGCAAGGAATGCCGTATTGGATCTTTAAGTTACACAGATACGTGTGTAAAAGTGTTTAAACATGGGCCAATGAGGCTAAGAGCTTATACGGGATTTGTAAGGTCAGTTTGTCATGTACGTCATAATCTTTTTTATTAGTTACACAAGTGAGTTACCTCCAAATAATAAAATTGCTGCAACTTTTAAAATTTATACAAAATCAATACAATTCTAATTTCATGTAATTATAATCTTAATTAGTAAATTTTCGGCGACAAAGAGTTATCTTAGTTGTGAAAATAAGCTATAACTCCACCAGATTCGTCAAAGTCCATTCATTCCATCCTTTCCTGTCCCAGGCGGTCCATTCTGTAAATGTATATATTTGTGTATGAAAAGAAATTTAATACATTAAATTTTAGTCTCATTTTATCATACACTGTTTCAAAACATAGTATTCAGACAGGATTTAATTATTAAAACATATTTTTGTAAAATATGGAAAATTTATTAGTTTTATTAAATTAATTTTAAAAATATAAATAACTAATAAATAATCATTCTGCAATTGTGTTAATTGTAAATATTTAATAGTCTGTTCACTAATGATATTAAACTACAATGTCAATTTATTAGCAGATTTATTGTATTGGTCTAAGAGACACGCTACGCTTTTCTTAGAACCAACAAGGTTGAGAGAAAAATGTATACTTATGGGGGAATAACCCCGGAGAGAGAGCGTTGTCTCTGTCTTTTATTAATTTTATTATATGAAAATAAATAAAAAGATATTAATTACATAATTAAAATAAATATTTGTGTTTATGCAGGCACTTCGTCGATTATGCTATGGCCGGAGTCTGCATCGGTGGGACTAGTGTTTATGTAATTTTCATCGCATCGTCTTTAAAAAACGTAAGTCATATTTCCTGAACATTTAGAAAAATTATAGCTAAAATGTTAACCCAAATCGTCCTACTTCAGGCCAAGACACAATTGATTATGAGTGGTATCCCCACTATTGATATTTTTGCAAGATATTTATATGCAGATATAATTTAAGTTTGTGGTAGTAACAGAGAATTATAAAATGTAAATATAAACATTTTATGTGTTTAAATTAGATGCAGCAAATGATATCGCAGTAATCATGTAAAACCATGCATAATTTAAACATAGGTTTCCTTACCTTACATAAAATTAAAAACACTCCAATTATTTCGTCTATTTGTATAATATATATATATATAATATACCTTTTATCCTTGTAATCCTTTCCTAAGTTATTTTTCTTTGGGATAAATCTTGAAATATTAAATAAATGTAACGATAGACAATAATACAATATTGCTTGTCTGAAATATTTTAAATTGGAAATACTATTATTTTTATTATATTTTTATCCTCATGTTATTCAACACTATGATGAATTCATGCAAATATTACTATAACAAGTTATTTTGTGTCATAAACATTTAAATGAATAATTTTTTTTTCATTATAAACATCACATCCAACTTCTCATATTAGAATTATTAAACCGGTGATAACTCTATCAACTGCGAAATGTTTTACTTGTATTTTAATACAGTAAAAGTTACGCGTATACGTGGAATTTTGAAATTAATTCAACCAAAAAAGTCACGCCAGCATATTTCTGTATTTTATGTGTAAGCAATTATTGCCAAAATAATGATGCGTAAATACAATGATATTTCATTTTAAATGTAAATTTCACATTATGAATAAATATATAAATTAAGTACGTATTGGTTTTTATAAAAATAATTATTTCTCTATTATACTACATAAACCGAAATAGTTTTGCCCGGCGTTTGTCTGTGGTGGAAAAACGATAAATACCCCGACATAATAGCCGAGGAAGTTGGAACATACCAACCAATGTCAAACCTGGCACGAACAAACTAGACTAGCTCTAAATAAATGTATTTCAAACACTGTTCGAATTAAAATCGAAATATAAAACCAGTTTTGTACAAACTCCTACAACAATATTAAATATCAAACAATATTAAAATTATATTTCCGTGAAACGTAAAATAAATTAGCAAAATTATGATTTAAGAGCACAAGATTCTCATACGTATTCTCAGATACAATAGAAATTAATTAAATGAATGTTTAAGAAATACAATCGAGATACTCAAGTTTCTAATAAAATTAATTTCTATAATATGAATATTTAGAACCAATCAAGACAAGTAACAAAAAGTTTCGGGGTTTTAGAAGAAATTTAATTTTCTGTGTTATTTCTGATATAGCAATGATATGTCTAATTGTAATGAAAAATCTGATATATTCTAGGTTGTATGTAATATTGTATTAGAGATTAAATTTCTTATTACTTACTTACAGACAATCAATTTAAATAAGTTAAAATTATATGCTTCAAAAATAAAGTATGTTGGAATAAGTGAATGATTTTAATAAAATATATATATCCACAGGCTATAGCTATATTCGACAATTCCTTTATTTGGTTTTCATTTATTGTTATTGTATATATAAAAGGCTTACAGGTTAACTTAAATTCAAAATTTCTATTATTTAGTTATAGGCTGATATGGTTAATGCAATATTTAATATTTTATTTACTATTTTGGATAACTGCATTAAAAATTTTATACAGGTATCTTACTAATTAAAAAGGTAATTACAAACCAAATAAAACGATAATATATTCTAAGTTATTTGTCTATTTGCGTTTGGAATTACTTCATATCGTATTTATCCTAGCGCAATACATGTTAAAATAATATTTCTGTTATGCGAGTAAACATCGGAGAGCCAGATTCAAATATAAATGGGTTTATATTATCCTATAAACTGATGGAAGTAACATGCATAAATTCACAATCATATTGTGTGATATTTTACATTGACTGATTTGTTGTTATCTGTCAATACGTTTTGGTTTGGAAACATACTATTTAAATAATATTATATATCTATTTATGTATTTCGTGATCATAGTTATAGTAACATTACATATAGACAAGCTCGTATCTATTTACATTCTGTATAGCTTGTTAATGTTATAAGATTGATTTAAATATACTTAATTTTTCAGATTTTAGATCATTTTTTTCCAGACAACAAATATCCTGTGGAAATTTACTGTGCCATATTGATTTTACCACTAGTAATATTGACTCAAGTGAGACATCTCAAGTTTCTAGTTCCCTTCTCAGTATTTGCAAACTTATGTCTTCTCCTCACGTTCATAGTCACTTGTTACTATACGTTTGTGGATCTATCCGACGTCGCTGATATAAATCTTGTCTCTAGTGTGGGGCAATGGCCATTGTTCCTCAGGTATGGTAATTTTGACTTACATATTATAGTCTACATAACATATAATACTTACTTTTTTATCATAATATCCTCTTAAAGTTATTAAGGTGATTCTGTAATAAAAAATGTAGTAAAAATATTTTACTATACTAGAAATATATGTTAAAAAATGTATATATAGTATATATAGTAATGTAAATAGTATACTATATATAGTAGTGCAATTTATGGTTATTAAGTAATACAATGGCCTACATTCCAACCAAGATCATAAAGTATCCTCAATAATGAGTTAATAAGTGTATTTTATATTTGATCTGACTTAGTAGAGATCTTTATTGTTAATTACCTCATAAAGTAATATTACTACTTAACTATATGTAATAAGATACACATCAATGTGATAATTTTGTTGTAGTACAGCTATATTTGCGATGGAAGGCATCAACGTAGTTATGCCGGTGGAGAATGAGATGAAAAACCCTGAACACTTTCTCGGCTGTCCAGGAGTGTTAAATACCACCATGATAGTGGTCGGTTGTCTTTATGCTGTTGTAGGAATATTTGGATATTTGAAATATGGAGAAAAAGTACTTGGAAGTATCACTTTGAACTTACCCGAAAATGAGATGTGAGTATTTAATTTTTCGTGCAGAGTTAAAAAGACATGATTAAAATAAATCCATTAATTAATTGATATTTAATCTTAAAAAACTTACCAAAAATATTTATGATTTCATAAAGAAAAATATAAACTTAAATCCTCTTCATAACATAGTCACAAGAGTAACCAGTAAAGACAATTTTAAAGTGCTGTTTGCAACGTAAATTTGTAATTTAAAAATTGTGTTTGAATTGTGATAAGTTATATTTTCGTTCAATGGTTTTATGATCTAATATTACCTTATTATGAACAGATACCCTTCAGAGATTAATTATAATTTATTTATTAAATATTTTCCTTACCTTAATTTAACCTAAATCGTCAAAAAAACAAACAAAAGATTATCATTGACCTAGGTTGTTTATTGTGTTATGATTCATTGAATTTTATTCTTTTAATAACAGTCTTAACTCTATGCCGGTTTTAAAAATCTAAAATATTTAAAACCAGTTCTATTATCTAAAATATTAAAGTTCTGGTACTAAGACTTAATCTATAAAACATAATAAACTGTATGTCCACACAAACAAATTAAAAAAAATCAAAATCTTTTGCTTCTACACAAAACATTTTTAAATTTCAAAGCTACCACCAGTTCGAAAAGTTATTTGACACAGCCCTGTAAAGAGCAGCGACAAACACTATGGTAGTTTGTCTTATGTCTTGAAAGCAATTATCGAATATAGAATATAATTTACAGATCAATCAATTCAATTATAATTTATTATTGTTTTTCTTACTTATTAGATTTTATTGCATACTTATAATTAACACATAATATTTGATAATTTGGAACTAATTATTTATAAGTTAGACGTTGTTAGAATTGTTAATACGTTGTTAGAATTGCCGAAAATTTCGAAACATTCTGTAACTATTAAAACTTGGATCTTTTACATTAACCCCATTTCACTACGCAAGTATTTAACTTAGAAACATAAATTAACTAAGAGTAAGAATTTTCAGTTACAATAAGTAGAGTTAGTACATTTATTTAAATATGCGATAACTATTCTAATAGTGATCCAATGATGTTATTTCACAAGAATCTAAATTACTTTTTTATTATATTCTTTCTGGCAAAAAATATTCAAAAATACTTTTTTATTCTGTTGGTTCGAATTAAGTATCGTTTCAACTGTAATAATACAATATCTCTATAAAGTTAAGCTAATCTATAGATCTAAAGAAATATATTGTCCACCGGGACTTTGCTTGCATTGAAAAATTGTAATTGCTTGTTCCCTAAGGTACTACGAAGTAAATAAAAAATATTCTCATATAAAGGCAACATAGTATATAAAACTAAATTCTATTCTTTAACTAATTATTTTTTTATTTTTACTTTACAAATATACATACAATGAGAAGCTAATTCTGTACATTTTTTGTTGTTTACGTTATATTATGAAGCCCCAAATGATAGTTTTTGTTTACAAAAAAAAATGTTTGACCTAAAGTTACAATAAATATATATGAAATGAAATTTTATCTTTTAAAATATTATGGAATCCCTGTTACGACAGGACTTATTTATATAGAAAAAACAATGAAGGGAATAATAAATAGTAATAAAATAACACGATATATCTATAATTATATTAAAAACTAAATTTTATTTGTTTCGTATTAAACAAGCATTTTATTTTAAAAAGGTTAGGTATAACATATATAATACAACCATTTCAGTCACAGTCAGTATTAGAAAGTATACCTAAGTATTTGAATAATTGCAAACCTTATTTGGATGACTCTGTTTCTCAGTCAGTAATTTTCAACTAATGTTTTAAATTTACTATTATCATTAAGGCTGATCGACGAGTCAGTTGTAAATATAGACGAAAGTAAACAAACAAACAACTAACTATCCTAGTAGGATTGGATTTCTGTCTATTGACATATTTGTTTGATATAAATATAGTACGCAGAAAAATATAGCTCAAATACAGTATTTTCTAAATGTCGCGAGTATTTATACCCTATAAATTTAGTGTCGTACCAGATAAAAATCAAGCAAAGAGATCAGAGAAGAAAACGCAAAGAAATGATATTGTTGAGCCTATTAGTTTGAGATAAATCTACCTTTATCTCTGTATATATAGGGTTCAATAGAAAACGATATCAATCTATGATTATGAGTTCCTTGTGAATATAATATATGTATACTAACCTACTTATGTTACCACCAGGCATTGGTATCAAGGTAATCAAAAGATACCTCAATGATGTGAAAAACAATCAATTTAATCATAAATTATTTTGGCACTGAAGAGCTAGAATGGCTAATGTTATAGTTAACAGTAGATATATATACTATTTCTATGCTATTTTTGATGATTAATCAATGAGGCTTAATAATTTTAAAATAATTATGAATTAGCATAGTTATAAGTAATCCAACATTTTAGGTGATCAAGTCGTATAAAGTGAAGTATCTATTATAAATAGTTTTCCTCTTTTATGGGGCATATAACTTCCGATACTAATGATTTTATTACTTGAGTTTAGTAATCTTATAGTTTCACAAGTGAATGGCATTTGAAATTGATTATTTTGATTTTGCATTTATTTTATTGCCGGGATATTTCACTATATTTAAATTTGGTTATAAGCTTTCTGTACAAATATTGCATTATTTAATAAACAATATTTTTTCAATAGTACTCGTTATAAAATCTTACACTCAACATTTTTTTTTAAAAGTTTTAATCATTATATTCCAAATGTATTTTTAGATTGGCATTAACAGCCAAAATTTTGGTTGCGGTTGCAGTATTCTTCACATATTTTCTTCAAATGTACGCACCAATGGATATTTTATGGTTGCGACTGAAGGATAGAGTCAGTCAAAGGTTTCATAATGAAGGACAAATAATACTAAGAACATTGAGTGTAATACTCACTGGTAAGAATCTTATAACATACGTTCCGTTGTTAAAAATATTATTTGATATGGACTCAAACAAATAATTTTTATATGGTGTATAATAAACATATATTTTTTTTATTAAATGAAATCCCTATTGAATAAGTAATCTAAGTTAATCTATTTACTATAGTTACTATAATAACCAACCCTAAATGGTTAAGTTAAATGGTTTTTTAGTAAATACAGATCCAAAAATCATCAACACCGATAGAAGAGAAACCTTTGCGAGTCGATTTCCTTCACTCTATTAATTAAACTGCTGTATTGTGTCCCGAACTGGTAATTAGCATCCTATAATCGCCTTTGTCAGGACGAAGGTGAATTTGTAAGGTTTTATTCGAGTCATGTCAGCGTTGACAAATTTTTATTCGATATTTATTTGCATAATATGTCCCATATGTTTATAGAGAACTTAAAATAATGATAAAAAGTATCTTTTTCATCCATTTCCATTATCATATCTTAATAAAGTATAATATATAATTTAATATTTCTCCCTTTCAGTTGTTTTAGCAGTAGCAGTTCCAGACCTTGAGCTTCTAATAGGTCTTGTCGGCGCCATCTTTTTCTCCACATTGGGGCTTCTTATTCCTGTCGTGGTCCAAACTGTCCACAAGTGGGAGAGGGGCTTGGGGAAATGCTCCTATATTTTGTGGAAAAATACTCTTCTATTAATTATCTATTTAATTGTGATAATTTCTGGTTGCTTTACCAGTATAACGGCCATTATTGATAAGTTTATACAAAAGTGAGACAAATAAACAATTGTTTGATAATACAAATCAATATTATGAATGAACCTATATTATACCTATGAATGTCTGAACAATTGATTATAATTTAACATTATTTATATTTAGAACTGTTATGTCATGATTGTTAATAGTGCAACAATTTTAGCTATGTTAATAAATAAATAAAATTGTAATTAAATTATTTTTTAATTACATGTTACTAAACTTATTTTCGTTTATTTAATATTCACAGAAAAAATGGCATATATAATGACCCCTACAATGTATTAATAAAAGAAGCAGTTAGTAGACAATTTTGAAAAAGTCTAACATTAATATCCATGTTAAGCTTATTTAATTATTCAACTAATTAAAGAATGTAAAATTATCGATACGGTCAGAATTCGATTTTGTCGCTCTACCAATTAAGCGATCGTACTACTACCTGCATCGATGAATTCGGAATTCTATATTATACACTCACCTTTATCGAAAAGATTGCGATATCTGTAAGGCATCTCTCAAAAATCTATATTAAAATGGATATTGATACATATTCACAAATTCCTTCTGATGTTATACTCTTTTTCCGGTTATAAGTAGCCACATACCCTCTTTTTTAATTCCTGTCTTAAATATCCCGACAAATACCAGGTCATAATATATGCCTCGCTCGGAACGTCTGCCCATTGCTTAGTACGGAGTTGAGTGCCTATTCAAAAGACAGACAACGTAACGGCACGCGTGCCATAACGAACCAGTGGATTGGAATGAGTTGTAGTATTAGCTTTGATTCCTAGACTTGTCAAAGTCAAAGATTAGACTTATTATTTCAACATTTTTTGAAATTGATTAATTCTTTTCACTTTATATTATTTCAGTAAATATTAATGTAGTTTTATAAGTAAATAATAAACATTTTTTACTTGCGGCCTCTTAGTTTTTCCTCGCCCTCGGTAGACACTCGTATATTATAAAAATCTACGTTCATATTAATAAAAGGCAAAACAACATTATATTTTGTACATAATACCTTTTTTTTACTTTTCTTACTAATCTTCCTTTAGTATCTTTATGAAAAATAATGCAATCACTTAATCTTAAATATTACTTAAATATATTTTTATTTTCAAAATATATTTTCAAGCAGAGATGAGAAACAGGTGTCATTTTTTAAAACTAATTGCTTTAAATTTTTAGGTGGTAGAGCCTAGTTGTAGTTATTTGACTGCAACTCGTATTGGGCTGGCTCGACTGGGGAAGGACCACCCTCTCACAGAAGACCCACTTGTAGTAACCAAATTCATTTGGTTATGTTTCGTCAGTGAGTGAGAGAATACGGAAGCCCAACCCCCACCTTCTCATCGCCTCCTTATCGCCTTTTATGTTTACTTAGGGAAAACGACGAGTCAGCGACACCCCGCCCCACTCTAAATGTGGACATTTGCAATATCTGGGGACTTCATTCCAACTTAAACGCCTACCATTACCATCATTAATATGTAGAGACGGCGCAGCCGGCCTTGTTGTTTTTGACGGAGACGCAGATATCTCAAACTAGCACAAAAACCTACACAGTACCCATCATACCCCGGGTATAAACTAGAACATCATTTTATACAACATGCCGGGGTATCTGTGTTCGTAAGGGAGGATATCTGATATCGTCGCCTTCAGGTTGTTGAAGGTCGGTCCTGTCTGTACTCTGGCTACGCGTGGACATGGACGACCATGTGAGAGTCTACGCGTGCCTCTACAGGTCCCATAGTGGTAATGCAGAGACGGATCAACTCTTAGGCCATGTCCAGGCGAAGATTGACGACCTGCTCTCACAGACCCCCTCCACCGAAGTTGTAGTCCTCGGGGACTTCAATGCGCACGATACTGATTGGCTAGGGTCACGTGCCACCGACTATCTGTTTTTAACTTTGCTCTGCCAAATGATCTGTCCCAGTTGGTCAAGACGCACTCGTCTACAGGACGTGGACAGATATATGCCCTCTTTGTTGGATCTTCTGCTAACTACACATCCCGGAAAATACCAAGTCACTGTCGAGGCTCCCTTAGGGTCCTTCGATCATTGCTTGGTCCAAAATGTAGTGCCCATTCCACGTCGTCCCAATAATCGCGCCTCCAGATACTTCAAACGGAAAATTGCTAGAGCATAATTCAAGCATGTCGTCAAAATTTGTGATCAGCTGGCAAGGTACCCGCCTGACACGCGCAAGTTCTGGGCGCTTTCCAAAGCCTGGGAAACTTTTGCCAGCCATCCCTACCACCACTGCACGCTGGGAATGACTCTCTGGCCCACAGGGCAAAAGAGAAAGCCGATCTCTTGGGTTCTCTTTTTTTCTCCAACTCGACTTTGGACGACCAAGGGAAGATACTGCCTATCATCTTGCGGTGTCAGAGCTTAATGCTGGAAATAGTTTTTCGGCAAAAAATCATCCGAAAAGCCCTCTTTTCCTTGGAAGTTCATAAGTCGAGTGGGCCAGATGGTATCCCTACAATTGTGCTTCGGACATGTGCCCCTGAGTTGACACCAGTGCTAACGCGTCTATTTCAGTATTCCTACACGTATATGCATGCTATCCCAACTCTGTTCCTCCTGCACATCAATGATATGTTGGATATTTCCAACATACATCGTTATGCGGATGACAGCACTGGGGATGT
The DNA here is from genome assembly GCA_918358695.1 of Melinaea menophilus ssp. n. AW-2005. Classification (NCBI taxonomy): domain Eukaryota; kingdom Metazoa; phylum Arthropoda; class Insecta; order Lepidoptera; family Nymphalidae; genus Melinaea; species Melinaea menophilus. Next base: position 6,568,044 of record OU911055.1, on the reverse strand, counting down.
GGTATATTCCGGGCGTGCAGGTCTCTCTTGGGAAAACGTCGACAAGTGCCGAAAGAAACTTGTGTCTTCTATAGAGACTTCCTTGGGGATGGTCTCTGAGTGGGGTGAACTGAACCACGTTCAGTTCAATCCTCAGAAGACACAGGTTTGCGCATTTACCACTAAGAAAACCCCATTTGTTGTATCACCGCTCTTCGAGAGCACTCCCCTCATTGCCTCGACAATTATCAGAATACTGAGTATCGACATTTCGAGCGATTGTCAGTTTCGTGGTCATCTGGAGAGCAATGCCAAGTTGGCCTCGGTGAATTTGGGCGTGATTAATAGAGCGAGGCAGTATTTCAGTCCTGGCCAAAGACTTGCGATCTACAAAGCGCAGGTCCGGCCACACATGGAGTACTGTTCTCATCTCTGGTTCGGATCACCCCAATATCAGCTTCTACCATTTGAACGGATTGTCGGGAACCCGGTACTCTGCGAACGGCTGGACTCTTTGGCATTGCGTAGAGACGATGCATCTCTGTGCGTCTTCTATTTACCACGGGGCATGTTCCGAAGAGCTATTCGATCTGATGCCTACCGCCGAATTTCATCACCGCACAGCGCGCCATCGCCTCCAATACCATCCGTACCACCTGGATGTGTGGCGATCCTTGACTGTGCGGTTCTCAAGTACATTTTTTCCACGTACCACTCGAATGTGGAACAAACTCCCTTCGGCGATATTTCCAGATCGGTATGACATGGGTACCTTCAAAAAAGGCGTTTAGGTTTAGGCGTTAACCTTCAAGGTCAGCAACACTTTTGTAAATCTTCGGATGTTGCAGGAGTTCATGGGCGGCGGTGATCACGTCCATCTGTGTCCCGCCAGCTCGTTTGCTCTCCTTTTAATTAAATAAATAAATAAATAAATAAAAGCGATTCTTTGCAATATTTATTATTTAGGATGTATGACAATAAAATTTGTTTATTTTTAAACTAATACGGAATATTTCCTGTGTCGGTTACCAAATGGACATTAAACTATGACTGACATAAATGTTCAACATACAAATCATTGCCTCCAATTAGAGTCGTTTCTAACTAAAGAAAATTATGAACAAAAACATACATATTGTTGTATTGTATATAAAACTGACTGTCTTTAATTGTTTTAATAATGAGTATTATATTATATTACAACACCGAATTTAATAATTTAGCTAAGCTTATAGTCAATAAATATAGATTTATTAATCTAATCTATATTTTTTAATCTAATATAACATAACACATAAGCATTGTTTACGCTACCACCAATTCTAAAGGAGCAAGGAAGTTTTAATCACGTATGAACTAAATAATAATATTATATAATGTATTAATAATTAATTATGTGCATTATATTATCTCAATAATTACCACAATACTCAAAATCTACATAATGAGTGTGTTAAAAATTGCGTTCGTATCGATATAGTACACCTACATATATCTGTATATTATCACACAAACACTCACACCCCCATTCCGAAAATAATGTGAGCACTAGCGTAGATTTCAAATTTCTATCGACTGCAAGCCATAATTAATAAGCCCTATATATGTGTATGGTTTATTTTCTTTCTAAGTTAGAAGCTTGCATACTATACTACTACAACGCGATAATGCATTTCTCATAGTAGCCAAATATTCACGTTTTAAATATTATAAAATATAATGACATTTTCGGCAGTTCTAATTAGATAACAGTATACCTATAAGTAAATAGTTCGCTTATTACAATATTATGTTTTAAAGTTCTATTAAACTTTCAAATACTTTTATTTATTTGCAATATATGCAAAACAACCATAATAAATTTTAATCTTCTTGCTCTTGACGTATATATTAAATACTGTTATCGGAAATTGTATGCTACCATAACAACAATAAGGAAACTTTGTACCGATATAATTGGCTTTTTGGTTGCGTCTATTTATTTGAATACCCTGAGCGTCTCTAATTATTTGACGCTGACTGTACTTGAATTATGTTATAAACTCAAAATGAAAATATGTAAGAATTAAACTTCAGTAAGTGTACTACAAATGTGTACTTAAATATATATTGAAATATGTTTCATCTTTAAGCATTTCTGTTTGTTTTATATATATATTAATTTTTGCTTAAAATAGGACTAAAAAGAAATATCGCGACTATACGAGTTAGCGTCATAGCAAAAAAACAATGTAAAAAAGTCTGTTAGTTACTCTAAAATATCATATATAATATGGACAGTATATAAATTTACTTTATTTAATAAAATTTAAGTAAGAGACATTACGGCGGATATTACTATTCTCATACCACATATCTGAACTAACCTCACTCCATTATTCTTTTTATTTTTTTATGGAAGACATTCAGTGATTACAAGACTGCGTTACATGCAATGCTATTCTTTGCTATTGGATTGATTGAAGGCCGATCGATGCCGGTGGAGAACGAGATGAAGAACCCTGAACACTTTCTCGGCTGTCCAGGAGTGTTAAATATCACCATGACAGTGGTCGGTAGTCTTTATGCTGTTTTTGGAATATTTGAATATTTGAAATATGGAGAAAAAGTACTTGGAAGTATCACTTTGAACTTACCCGAGGATGAAAAATTAAATACTCACAGTATTTAATTTTTCGAGTAGGGTATAAAAAGTCATGATTAAAATAAATAAATAAATTATTCATGAATGAATAGTGTTTAATAAGCTAAATTAGTTTTTTTGTTCAAATCACATCAACTCTTGATATATAATCTCAAAGAACTAATGAAGAAATAATAGTACAAAATTTAAGTACATATTTATATCACTAATAAAGATAAATATAAACTTAAAGTCTCTTTATAAAATATTAAATGTAGTCAAGAGTGAACCGTAAAGACAATTTTAAAGTACTGTTTGCACCGTAAATTTTGAATTTAAAAATTGTGTTTGAAAAATTTATTAAATATTTTCCTTAACTTAATTTAAACGCAGTCGGCAAAAAAACAAACAAAAGATTATCATTGACCTAGGTCGTTTATTGTTATGATTCTTTGAATTGTATTCTTTTAATAACAGTCTTAACTTTTTGGCAGTTTTAAAAATATAAAAAATTGAAAACCAGTGCTATTACCTAAAACATTAAAGTTGTGGTACTAAGACTTAATCAATAAAATATAATAAATTTTCTGTCTATACACAAATAAAAAATATCCTAATTAAAACCTTTAGTTTTTTTACAAAACATTTTAAATTGTCAAAAACACTACCAGCTCGGAACGTTATTTGCCACAGACCTGAGAAGAGCTGGCGACAGTAACTACGATAGCTCGTCGTATGTTCCTCAAATCTAATTTTCGAATATAGAATCAGAATATAAGTTACAGATCAATCAAGTCGATTATAATTTAACTTGACTTATCAGTAGTTCGCCGTCTACATCTGTATGTTCATAGTCACTTTTTATTATATTTAATCAATTAATTCTAAGTATGTCAATTTTAGTTAACAAATTTCTATAAAGTTACACAATTAATTAATTAATTACACTAATTCAGGTTACTTTATGTTCGTGGCTGTGCTGCTGAGTGATAAATTGCTTTTTAAGCTAATGTTATTTGTTTTGTTATCATAACTGTATATAGTATATATCTATATCTTCATTGTTTAATATGTATATATATATATAATGTGGTGAAACATTGTTTCTTCAAATTTTTGTTACAACAGAATCCTGTTAAAGTTACTGTTATGTAAACTTTATAACATGTAAATCAAAATTATATGAAATACCTGTGGAATAATGGCCATTGCACTACACTAGGGACAAGATTTATATCAGCCACGTTGAATATGTCCACAAATGTCTACTAACAAGAGACTATGAACGTGAGGAGAAAACATAAGTTTATAAACTAACTAGTTTGGGAACTATAGATGTCTCACTTGAGTCCATATTACGAGAGGTAAATTTGTACCTGGCTCTTGAATATACCCAACATTTATAAGACAAATATCATTTTAAAAAGTAGATAAACAGTATAACAATTAAGAATATGTATAGTTTTATGTTACTTATAATTACTAATAATTCGGCAATTTTAATGCAGGTATATTCAAATTTGTAAATAAGATATTCCAATAACTATATTTTTGTCTCTATAAAGTTTTAGACATAAATCAACCTGTAACGCCTTTTATATATTTAATAACAATAAATAGAATAATGACCAAATGCTAAAATTCTCGAATAAATATAGGTATGAAATGTTTTTCCTATGGGAATATTGAATCGTTAAATTTAAATACGCGGTGAAAAATTTGAATGGACAGTGTTCGAAAGTTATCAAATATATTTTTCAGAAATATAATTTAACTTTTATTTTTTTCAAATTATAGACTTAATCCAACAACTAAGGGGAAACAATTATGACAATTGTTTGGAGTTTGAATAATTAATTAAGTATAACTCGACATTTGAGTTTTGTGTATCTATCTAGTAAAAGAAGTTGTTCTATTTTCTTGTATAAATAAGAAAGTATCAGTTTATTTGTTTAGCGAAGAAACATTTATACGTCTCTACGTATGCACATACTGGCAATCTTATGTACCATATTTACAAAACTTTAGTCCGATTAGATTAGTCTGATTAGTCATATTTTATAATTAAGTTGGATTAAAATTTTTCAGAATATTTTGCAGCTATAGTGTCTATGACAAAATGTGATGTAGATCAATGAAATTGATGTTGAACTAGCCCAGCCCAGTAATAAAAGTTTTAGATTTAAATTATTCATCGTCCGAAATGCAATTAATAATAACAAAGATAATAGCTAACAAACCCACTAAGAATATATATGAAGTCTCTGTTCATCTAATCAGATCTGTTGTGTATGCTATAAGTTATTTAATAGAAGTTGTGTTTATTAGGTGTTTGAGAGATGAAATATATTCTAAAGCATTTAGACAATATGTTCTTTGTATAAAGACAAGGGGGAAAAGATTAAACCTAAATATCATAAGCCAATATCGATGATTTCGGGTGTCGCAAAGTATTTGAACAAACGCATTGTCTGAGCAGCAATATGCATATACCTCTGAACGTTCAACGACAAATTTTGTTCGTGAATTCTTTGACAGGATAGTAGAGCAAGAGAACACAAACAGGAGGTTGCGTTACTGTTAAACGCGTTTTATATTGCCGATAGACAAGTCATGGAAATGAAATTCAGGCACTATGATTTTGTTGCACTTGCGTTGAGATAAAATATTATCTATGATACGTTAGCTTTTGCCATGGTGTACACTTATATGTACACCAAATATAATACCTTTATAGTCTGATAGTATATTATAGTAGCTTCATTTTTTTTTTAGTTTTTTTTTTTATTTTTTTTATTAAAGACCATAGACATTTGTCCATGCCTTTCATTGTGATTTTAAACAATTTTATTACGATTTTAATTGCGATGGTAACTTCGCAGGAAATTGTACACAAGTTTTCGAAAGTTTTAGAAATTGATAATTGAGTCGCTTCATTTAAGTGATGTACTTATTTTTAATTAATTTGAATTTATACGTTTAAGTATTTTGATTAATGTACACATGTACGTACATTAATTTGTTATTGATTACATTTGTGAAGACATTAGAAAGTGTAATAGGCTAGGCTACGAGACGTGTCTCGTTTATGTACTTACTATGTTGATCATTTAATAAAATATATTCTGGAAATTTTATTAGGAAAAAATCGTTTTTATTATTATTAATGAAATAGTAAGAGTTCGTTTTTTAAAGGCATGTCATACATCTTATTACTGATTCTTTTTAAAACTATAAACAAATATTTAAAAGTTATTATATAAGAACAAAAAAGAATCCAAATAGTTTATCGTCGGGAACTTTCCATAAAACAGTGCACTCTACAATATAAAATACATTTACAAAATGTACTGTATATTTTCAATTTTTATATCTCACCATATAGTGTACCCAAGAACTTTTACTATGGCAACTGTTTCATATCTTTGATAGTTTAACTTTGTTATGGTATTCCACGTCAAGTACTCAAAATGTTCGTTTCAAAGGTTTGATAATTTTGTGCTTGTTACTTTTCATTAGTAAAAGCTCAGCTAAAGTTTAGTATAATAGACTTCTGGGGACGCAACGCTGATTGGGATTGCTTTTTCAATCTCCAAAAACGGGCTCTACGACTAATGGCAAGAAATCCTTCTGATTCGTCTGGCACGATCTTATTTTAAAAGACATTTTGACATTTTTATTGTTAACTTATTCAATAACGATATACGGAATTAAACATGAGAAAGATGAATGTAGATATAATAATATGCGGTATCACTTTAGACAAGAGAATAGAATCCGTAAAATCAGACGAAATCTGCCAAAATCATGTAAATCATGAATACAAATAATAGGACCAGCAATGTGTAACATGTTTCCATTAGTTATTTGGAATTCTTGTAGTGTTTATAAATTCAATATTAAATAAAAGGACGGTTAATTAAGCATTTTTTTATAGCTATAAAGATTTTTTTTATATTAATAAAATTTATATTTAATTTATTTTGTTTACATAACAATAAACTAGTAAGGTTTAAATAGAATAATAATATATTTGACTTTTAATAATTAATTACCAATATTAATGATTATTATTATTATTATTATATGAAATATTTATAATACAGACAATAGTAATAACTAAAATAAAACCGTATATTCCTAATATGCAACAAATACGTACGTATAAGAGATATACATAGGTAGGAATAATATTTTAATCCAAGCGTTATTGTGTGGGATCTACTTCATGGTATTTGATGGTATATTTACTTAGGGATATCTATATCTATAATATGCTCAGCTGGAACTCCTCCGATGGCCGTTTGCCTGTTTTTATGCACAAAATGTGTTTATCGATATATTTCAATTATAATATTATACGTGACTTCAGAAAATATTAAAGAATCTATAATCTATCTAGTAAGCAGTTTATTATTAAAGTGTGCAAGAATTTTATAGAAATTGCAAAACGCTCGAGGGTTCTTCCAGTGTTTTTAAATTTTTGATTCTATATTTATTTTTTTATCTCTAAAAATTTATTAGCTAACTTCTTAATAAACAATTCCAAACTTTATTTTTGCACTTGCCTGAAATAGTGTGTAAACAAATTAAGTTAGTTTGAAGCTAAACACAGATTTTCGATTTAAGAAACATTGTAATTGAAATATCGAAAATAAAAAAGTTTTATATTTGGTCAAGAAATTAAGTATATAAAACATGTAGATGTATGTGTAATAAATGCATCCCTGAATTGAAAAATGTTTAATCACATTTCGCTACAGACATGTTATGCATAATTTATTACAAGTCTGGTAACAATACTGATATCATCATCAAAAATTAATTGTATTTAAAACTGAGTGATAAAATTTTTATTTATGAGACGGTTATTTATAACTTCAAGTAATATAAATTTGAATTACTTTAGTTGGTACTTTTGGAGTTCTTAAATCTTTTTCGAACTTGTCTTTAAACGGAGTTACGAATTGTGATAAATGAATTAGAACAGTAGAAAGTAGTGATAACAGTTTGATATTACAAAAACATTCGGTGTTCCTCAGGCGACGCTTAAAAGATATGCACTCAATATGAACAAAACCTTGAAGTCTAACTCTAAAGGATTAGGAAGATTGAAAAAATATTTTCAACTAAAATTGAGCAGGAGTTAGTGGAACACATAAAATTTTTAGAAACGGACTTTTTTGACGCGTACATCACTCCAAGAGCTTGCCTTTGAACTAGCCGAAAAAAAATGTTTTGATTACCCATTTAAGAAAGACAAGCAACGTGCTGGACAAGAATGGCTTAAAAGTTTCCTGAAAAGAAATAGGGACATTTCTTCGCGCGCTGCAGAACCAACTTCTGCTGCAAGAGCGCAAGCGTTTAATAAACTACAGGTAGCATAACTTTTCTGTATTTACAACGAATTTTTGAAGTCTCACAATTTGGAACCTCAGCAAATATTTAACATGGATGTTAAATAATAATATACATTTTAACAGAAGTTTTTTCACTGGCGATTATATAATCGCCAGTGAAATTCTGTTAAAATCGGCCTAGCCATTTTAGTCTAAACAGACAGAAAGACGGACAAAGAAAAAAAAAATAGATTTTTTAAAGTAAATACTGTACTTACTTTCTTATGCATCTAGTACAAAGCTGTTAATTTGGAATTACTAGCACTTTAATTTGTGCGTAAAAATATTATTGCTGATGTGTCAGTTTTGTAAGCAACTTAATTAAAATCCATAATTACATTTCGACAAAGTTCACGAAAATATATTTTGCAGCAACGCAACATCAGAGGAACTCGTGACAACAGTAAGATTAAGCTTAAATGTTAATTAATTAAATGTGTAAGAATATGTTTTTACACAGGTAAAATAATGTCATGTAAAAAAAAAGATTTTTTCATTCCGATTGAATGGTTATGTATCAATTCAGGCTTACATGATTTATGTTTCCACTCGATTCGATACAATACTGATATTAATTAGTAATTATGTCTAGACAGACATTGTTTCAATATTCGATTTATCTTATTTATTTGGTTTCATAAATAAAAGAGAGATATCAGTACTTTATCTTACATTCATGTAATGTCATATTTCAGTTTTGTGAGATTATTGATTATTTTTCATTTCGTTGTGTTTATATTAGAATCAGTGCGAACTTTGTCATATTGAACATTTAATTTTTTTTCTGGAGGTTATAAATATATATTCAGTTAATAAACAATCGTGTTAAGTATTCATAAATTATTTGGTGATAATCAATAGTCGTTATTAAACATCCGAAAACACATATCTTTTTGCAGAAATTCGTGTTCTTAGAATTCTCGTCAAAACGAAAGTGTAATGACTTCCAAATTGAGTATCGAAAGGGAAATAAGACCTGTTTGATATAAGAAAAAGGAAAAAAAGAAAAAAATATATAATTTCATGTACAATTTTTAATATCCATTCAAACAATATCATGAAACATGATTGAATAAAGGAATAATAGTAATAATACTACAAAGAAACTTGAATTTTTGTACAGATTTGTATTACTTGGGTGGAATGTTTTATCATATAAACAAAACAGAGAGAAGAGGACCGTGAAATCGTCAGTTTATTCGCAAGAATTACCCTCAGAATTTTCGCAATGTCACTGGTGCGAGCACCACTTTTTAATACTTCTTTTTAGGTCGTATTTCCCACGAGATGGTAGACTATATATCTTATAAACATAAAAATAAAATAATATATGCTGTAATATAAAATATTCATTACAATAGCTTCGTCTTGTGTAAATATAGTTAGGATAATGCGAATTTTCTCCACCTAGGAGTATTAGCAGTGCTAATGAAACACCAAATTTCTATAAAATCTCTTGTGAACCAAACGATATGAAGCGTTCTGTTAAAACAAATATTATTTTAATGTTTAAATTTTAGTACCAAATAAATGTATCCTATTTAAAACGTATATTACAATGTATGTATGTCTTAACGGTAATACAATTATACAAAAATATATATAAAAGTCTTAAAATTGCTTGTAAATGTGCATTTAAGTTACATTCACAAGTCTTAATATTTGTGTAGTCGCGAAATATGATATTATCAAAGCTGTTGGTGTACTAAACAAAAAATAAATGATCTTGAAACAAACAAATTTTGTTATTATTTGCCTTCTGACTTGTTAAACTATCATTCCCCCGTTCAATTTTCTATACAGATGGAATGTCAGAAATTCTTTGAATTCCAGATCTTTAGCGTTAGCTTCAGAAAGCATACCTACTTCCTCCGTCAGGTCAGGCAACGCTTTTTGCATCCTCTAAAATTGCAGGAAAGTGCAGTGGCAGTTGTAAATTTTCACTATATTACATTTTAGTTTGTTTAATATCAAAATTTATTACGAACGTATCCTTAACGCTCTAATAAGTTTTATTTGGTTTAGGAGCCTTGAGAATACGTATAGGAAAGCCAATTGTAACTTATAATTTATCACATAGCTGTTGAGATTAAATAAAGTTTTTATACAATGTAATGCCAGTTGATAAATAACTTGTGTCATAAGATATGTTTACAAAAACAAAATCTTTATACCTATTATATTTTTTGGGTATATTCAGGAGCACTTAGTGACATTTTTTTTTTATTACTTAGTTTGCAGTAATAAAAACAGTTGGATTATTACTCCAAATAAATATGAATATTATAAAATATTATCCAATAATTCCGGAAATTATATAGTAACATAATATTCTCTGCCGGAAAAAAAACATAGGATTTTTTTCTGAGAAATACCATAAATATTTAACAGCCTAAAATATTAACCACCATAGATTAAAAATATATATACTTACTTACTTAGTTTCATATCCCTTGCGGGGTAGCCAGAGACAACGGTGCGCTAAACGCTACGTTCCCTGCATACCTCTTTCGCCTCGATCACAGACATTAACCTCTTCATACATGCCCTTCGGGGGGTCCTCTAGCTTTTTACGTGACCTTCCTCCAGTATCGTAGCTACTGTGTTTTCGAAGGTCACTCGAGACCTCCCCTTGTTTCTCTTAACGCTCACTTTTCCTTTATATTTTTTTTTTACCATTCTTTCATCACTCATTCGTTCGACGTGCCCAAACTTCTTCATTCTCATCGTGACATCTTCTCTAGTACCTGCCATTCTGTGGATCACTTCATTGCGGATTCGCTCAGCTAAACTGACTCCGCATATTCGACGAAGAGATCGCATCTCCACAGCATTCATCTTTCTAACATTCTTCTTCTGTGTTACCCACGTTTGGCTGCCGTGTAATAGCGTCGGTAGCAAAACCGCATTATTTACAGTCAAATTTGCAGCTATGCTGACGTTTCGCCGTCTCAACAATGCCAAATGCCAAATCACCGTCGACTCTGTTAACGGCAGCAATAAGCCTTTCCACATCCATTTCGTATCTTTCGTCTCTGTTAACCATACTTCCCAAATATACCACTTCATGCACTTGTTCTGTTATCTTATTATACCATTCACGTTGATCTTACATTCTGTTCTTTCTTTATTTTTTTCAAATATCAGAACCTTCGTCTTTTGTGCATTCAGATTTAGACCAATATTTTCAAACCGATCTTTCAAAGTGGTGACCAATGCCTACAAATCGCATTCTGATGATGCAATGAGCACTGCATCATCTGCATATAGCAAGCAATTGACCTTAAGATCACCTACTTTCACTCCCATATCACTGTCTTTCATGCCTTGGAGACAACTATCAAAATACAAATTGAACAACCAAGCTGACATAGCACAATCTTGATTAACACCCGATTGGATGTCAAACCAGGGCAACGTGTCAGCTTCTACTCGCACTTAGGCTGAGTGATCTTTTAAAGAGACTTTACAGCCTGTAGCAAGGGTCCGCTCACATTGTATCGGGGCAGTATCTCCCATAATTTCTTTCTCACAACCCTGTCAGACGCCTTTTCCAAATCTACAAAAGCACAGAAAACCTTTTGGTTTAGGGCCAAAAACTTTTCCGTGATCATGCGGAGAGGAAGGATCTGATCTATACACCCTCTTCCAGGTCTAAAACCTCCTTGGGCCTCCCACAACAGCCTTTCAGATCTCTCTTGCATTTTTCTCGCTAATAATTTAGCATAAACTTTACCGCCCAAGCTAATCAAACTGATAGCCCTATAGCTTGCACAGTCTATCTGTGAAACTTTGCCTTTATACAAAGATACGATGACTGCACCTCGCTAATCGTCTGGGACCTCCCCTGATTTCCAACATAAATTGCATAAAAACCAGAACAAGTCCAGGACGCTTGGCCCACAACGTAGTCTTGTTCTGTTAAGATTTCACCGCTCTTCGAAAGCACCCCTTTCATTCTACAGGTTACTGAACAACCCTAACTCACTAACTCACTAACTTCTCGCCAGAAAAGCTTCGTGTTTTGCCGGAAGTTGTTCGTCAACCTGTCATCCCTTTCGCTATCAGAATTTTCACGCTTCATCTTTATAAGTGCTTTCGTTTTGTACTTTTGCAGCCTGTACTCTCTTTTTCTTATCTCCATCTTCCATCCTTCTATCTTCTTACATTCCACGTAGCTATTTGTAGCTCCATCCTCCACCTCCCGCCGTTCGGAACATGGCATGTTAGTTGGCGGTCTACAACGCCGCATCTGTTCATATTATAAATATCTATTATAAATATATATTATGTTCTAAATCACACAAAATAAAAAAATTAAAGGAATTTTATGCAAATAATCAAATATGTAAACCTATACTTATGAAAGTCCATTATTTAATAACAATTATTTTTAATTATATTTGTTAAATAAATATGGACTTTAAACTGCTGGTACGAGGGTTTAAACTTGCCCTGCACTGTAAAGAACCCAAAACTAATTAAGTTGGATAAATCGAATTTAAAACTTCGGACACTGTTTCAGCAATCGAGCTTAATCACTTTACCCAATGATCCGCAATGACCAGCATTTCTGATTAGGACGAACACAGAAGGAAAATTAGACTTTTTTATTTTTTCCTATAAACACGGTTTTCATTATTTCGTATCTAATAGTTTAGCACTTAAACTTTTACTTAATTTGTATTCTTCTACTTGATACCTATAGTATAATAAAATAATCAATAAATATATTTTATATCATAACGCTCTATAGCGATGTAAATGGTGTATTTATTTATCGTATTAAACAAATAATAAACATCTATATATTAATATTTCAACAATTCAAGTTACCAGATTGATGCGTGTGTTGGAGCTACATTATAGTAGCGTTTACTACGGAAGACAGATGACAGACACTTTTATTCATCGTTTAGTTTTACAAACATAAAATGTAGTTCCGTCGCTCATAGACATTTGCAAAAACAGAAATGCAAAGTCAGATACAGAAGACTGCCACTCTTGATAAAGGAAACTGAGAAAAGAAATGGAATGGTAGGTGTTTCAGCTTTCGGCTCTGTCAAATCACCGTACATAGCTTGATAGCTGCCTGCTATGATTAGCAGGTTTAAGAATATATATTGGAATAAACTGAATCAACATTAAAAAAAGTGAAGTTTAGTAAATCATTAAACTAATATCATAATAATCATTAAAAGAAATAAATAAATTCCAATATAAGTTACAAAAAAATAGAATATACACAGAATAGAATAGAATATAATAATATCCCCTATATATTAGTGGAGGGAGGAGACTCATTTAAGTCCAATATGTATCAATATCAACACTGCAAAAAACAATAAACGACTAAGTTCTTCACATTTCGATCCACTAAAACCTTTTGAATGTTATAATAAGAGTAATTTAATAATATTCTTTCGATTTCACATATCTTGTGGAAATTTATTATATAATTCCATGAATTTTTTTTTTAACTTGAGAAGACAAAATTTAGGTGTTACAGGTTTATTTTTATTTCTTGTATTTATCGTATGCCTGTCACAGTTTTTTATTTAACTCTTAGAGAATCTCTACCTACCGTATACGTTATAAATAGCTCGCGCAGCTCTTTCTTTTTTAAATTAAAATAAAATAAATTTCGGCAGTACTGCCCCATAATAAAATACCGTAAGACAAAATAATATGAAAATGACTAAAGAAATGAGTTGAGCCATAAAAACATCGTAGTGTACTCATAATTTATATATCGCTGATACATGATGATGAAATTATCGTCAATAACATAATATTTTCTTTTAATTAATATCTTATATTTGTTATAGTTTTCGTTTTTATTATTATTACACTTTATTTATTTTAAATAATTATACCAATAGTAACTTTTATACAATGCCATGTATTTGGAGTTATTATTTTGACGAAAATAAATTAGGTTAGGTAATAGGTTTGAAATGAGTGCTTTATTGCACATTTATAAAGTGTGTTTAAAGAATTAGGTTTAATAGGTTCAGGGTATTTAAAAGTTCCAATCGCTATATAATATGTTTATTTAATAAAGTTGTATAAATGACAAAAAAATGCATATATATTCTATGCGAATAATATATTGGATAAGTTAAATAAAATTACTCAAGCAGTGAACTCAATATTTCCTGCAAATATTGAGTTCCAGTTTATGGGAGAGTATTATAAGAGGAAATCAGTAAACTATTTCTACTATTTCTCAAGTACTTATATGTTACAATACTTTGTTACTGAAACGAAATGTTTTCATATTCTTTTCATATATTAGAGAAATTCAAAATGTTTAATAATTGCATAATAAAATTTTAAGGTCTTTTGTTTTAAAGTTTTGGATTCGAGCGTCGAGTTGCATAGAATAAAATTAAATAGTAATAATATTGTTAAAATTTAAATTACGTTCTATTCTAGATCATTATTACAATAGAAATTGATTTAGATAATTACAAAATATATAATATTATGAATAGCATCCACACTTCTTACTTTTGGTCAAAATATCAATAACAAAGCGTTCACGGTGCTTTATCTCGTATATCAATTAAGTAATTCCTTGTTGTTGTAAAATGTCCTGATTTATTAAGTAAATAAACATTTGTACTTTTTTACATCAATATTTTTTTTACTTTTAGTTGATATAATTTATTTACAGGAATTATTAAAGAAAACATATCCCTTATTAAAGCTAGTTTTGTGTAGCGCTTCAGGCGTTAAAAACGTTAAAAGGAGGAAAATGAAATTAACAAATTTTGTGGGAATTAGTGTCTACTTAAATAAAATACATTGTTTTATTGTGAAAAAAGAAAATCTATTACAAATAATATGTAAATTATTAATGTATGAATAAAAAAATAAAATAATTAACAAAATTATTGTTTATTTATATAAATAACTTATAATTTATTATAAAAAACTTATTTTTTCAAAACAAATGGGTTGATTTTCTTCGTAACATGTGGTTGCTTCACGGATTTATGAAGCGATTTTAAACTAACTGCATGATATTTTGCTTCAAGTGTTTGAAAATCTATTATAACAGAAATTTTATGTTTTTCTCTATAATAATCATCTTTCTGTACAACGATAAATTTTAGGTCGTAATCGCAAATTTTATATTGAATTCGCTTGTTATCTATATAATAATCTAACGTAATATCTGTATAATAAAACAATTATTTTTCGAATCGAAGTGAAAATGATTAAATTCGCAGTTTTTGTTTTTGTAAGCGAAGATGGACTTACTTTTTGTGGTTTTTTATTTGGTGTTATGTCAACGTATTTTTGGTGAATTTATTTTCCAAAACGACCTGAATGAGCGTATACAAATTCAGCTCGTAAGTGAGGTAACAAATCACCCTGTCGCTCACTTGGTGCAGATCTCAAGTTGTTATTACTCTACTTATTTTTACAATTTTCTCAAGATTTTCAACATTTACTTTGGAAGATGGACAGAATTTATCGTCAGAATTCCTTTGTCATTGCTTGATCCATTGATCCATATTCGAAAGCTTATGATGGATTTATTTAGTAAAACTAAATATTTATAATTTTTTATTTACTTTAATTATTCATATAACAACAAAGTTGTAATATAAATATTAATTATAATACTTACCAAAAGATATATTAAAAATAACTGTACATAAAAACATTGGTAAATTAAACTTGCGTCAGAAATATGTAAGGTTTTCAAGTTGCTCCAGTAAATAAACAGCTTTGATAAGGTTTTGAAATATTAAATAAAATTACAAATTTTTTTCTATTCATGCACACAAAATACACGGATATGTGTCTTGAAATGATGAAAATATGCATGTTTTTATCTATTTAAGTAATCTTTAACGTGCAATTAAAAAATATGTTTTCATATAAAATAGTATGCTCTCGTATTCTTATATTTTATAAAATATTTGCACAATATTATATTGATAGAAATGGCAAATTAGAGTATAAAAAAATATAATCTCGTATGAATTATTTCACCCCCTGGGTGATTCGAGGTCAAAACTTTGTATCGAGCGCCGTTGTTTTTATTTTGTTTTAACGGCTTTATCTGCACCACATAATGCATACCATTAACTTTTTATTGATATTTAATACATAGATTTCATATAAGATAAATATTGAAGAATAGGCATCAAATATAAAGCTTACTAATTCAAATATATTATTTACAAAATGTAGAACAAATATTATACAAGAGCATAATTTTAATGCAATAATTAAAAAAAATATATAAATATATTTTAAGTATTGGAACAAAGAAGTTAGTTTAAATCCGGTTTTGAATAAAAGAAACCACTTGATAGGATTTAAAATTTATTAACAACAAATGTACTTTTATGCGGTATGTTTACATGGTGTTTCCACGGATCGTCGGTAGTCTTCGTTCCAAGATATCAGTTTAGTCTTTTTCTAAACAACTTAAACTGTTCAATCGTTAAATATATAATAAATTCAATTCGTAAAACGATTTCTAGGAAGTAAGTAAAAACGTAATCTTCCGTAAATCTTCTCTTTTCAAAAGAATGAAAGAGGAAACACAATTTTATTAGTTTTTATCTTTAACCACTCGACGGATTCTTTGACATTTTATGCTCGACTGAATTTCATCTTGCCTTAAAGTTAATTTCTTTTTCTGAAATTCATTTCATTACCAACATAAAATTATTAATTTTAAGGTAGACTCAGATAAAACGTTCAACGTTTTCTAGATTAAAATTACTGTTTTAGGACTTTGGTAATATTTACTTTACTAATATTGACGAAACAAATATAACACAAATCTTTTTGACATTAATATACTTAGATAATTTACTTACATAGAATTCTATAAATACTAAGAACTGATTTTTAATTATATAAAACACATTCAATAACTTTTAAAAAATATTTCTTTTACTAATAATTTTCTCAATTTCACGGGAAAATGCAATAGCTGCTTTGGCTTTCACTGATATGAGTTTTAACACACGTGAAGGTGAAGGTCCATGAAGGTCCTAGCTCTTTTTTTTAAATTCCAGTTCCTTCAAAATATTCATCAACATTTTCTTGAGAGAGTCATAGAAGGCCAATATAGACTGAGGATCCAGTGCTGTCATCTGCATAACATTGAATGTTAGAAAGTTCATCAACTTTTAGTTTGAGGATAGCAGCAGCCTTAAAAAACATCGACGTTTAGTGCCAATTGAATGCCCACGACAACGTGGGCATTGAATTGGCACTACAGACAACACCAGATAATGATTTGATTTTCCCACTAAGACATCGATTGTGGCTTGGTACTTGTGTCACTTTGACACTTTGACTTTAGACTCGTGTGTTGTCATTTGATAAGTGGAATGGAAAACCGAATAGTCAATATAAATGTTAATTTGCACTTGGTAATAAGCGATTTTTTTATCAAAATTATGAAGGTCAGAATGAAGGATACAGGAATTCTTTAGCTACCATGTGGAAAGCACCTTCCTAGGGTAATACGTCTTTTAGGATCTTTGAGATAAACGTCGATTTTGTGGCTCTGAGTGAATGTGTCGAGGTAATGGTTAAATTAATTGTTTGTATTACTGTTAGGAGAAGACAATATAATTCTAATACGTTTTGGATCCTTTGCAATTTCTAACGACACATACAAATACCAGACGTAGTCTTATTATTATACAGTACGATACAGATAAAACAGTACCCATCCAAATATTATAGAAAAGATTATTGTACCGCCAGAATATCAGGTTTGTATCTATCACCAACAATTATATTTATATGAATATAATTGAATTTCGATATCCACAAATTTGTTTATATAATTAAAAATATAAATATAGTAATATAGTAAGTAAGTATAATGTATAGATTGTAGGTTGTATAATCCTATATTTATTATCACGTGAATCGATAACCTACGAATACTGATAAGCCCTTTAACTTTGTAAAGTTCTAACCATTAATTCGAGATAAACTTTAAGACTCCTTTAAAATATTTTAATCAAAATCAATATCAAATTAAGCAATGTGCTACTTCATTAGTTCATGGCCGTCTTACAGATAAATATAAAAATTCATTTCTTACCTTTAAAGTAATTAAGTAGTAAAATATACAATATTATATACATTAATAATGTAAATTTGTATTATCAATAGAATTAAATAATAACCATACATGCGTTAGTGAATAATAATTACTTCACGACTTTTATATTTCATTTAATCCATTAAATTTATTTGCGAAATATTTGACTCGAGTTGCACGTGTCGAAAGGGTTTATATAATAAAGTATTGAGAAAATCGATAGAATATTATAGGTTTTCTTTTACCTCATTCATTAATTAAAATTTTGTATTGGCTTTTGAACCACAGCCCTATTTGATATAAGAATGGTTATAGATATAAAATACCTTCAAATTTGTTACAATGAAGCAAAATTTGTAGTAATTACAATATAGCAATTTTTTATTACCGTCATAATTTTTTTAAATTATTAGAAAAAGTGAAAATAAAGTACTAGCGTTAAGCAATAAGGTATTATCACTATTTTGGTGTTGTTAAATGGATGTCAGGATAATATTTGTTTTAGAATGATTGAGACCAACTTTGAGATCGTTTGACTTACAACTTGTAAGTCGAACGGTCTCAAAATTTACTTATAGACCAACTGGCCTATTTAAGTTTATTTATGAACTATATATGGGTTTTGCACTTTGTTTTCCATGTACTATTGTTATCACAATTAACTACCATAAAACAATCTTTAAGAAATTATAAAAAAACAAAGCCATACCACACTTCTTTTTAAAAAATATTAAATTAAATTTATTAAATATATATTTTCATACAAATTTTAAGAACTACGACAGAATACAAATAGGTAGAAAAATAATTTTTATAAGAATATTTTAATTTAAATTATAACTATGACTAAGTTAAACTATAATAATAGAAACTTAAGTAGCTAAAAACATTATTACGAACTTTTTTTTTATAATAATATTATTTTTTTTAATAATAAAATATCTACAATATTGGAAATTGAGAATATAAATATGTTACTAGAATTACATAAATATAAGATATTGAAAAAGAACAAAAAAAAAATCATCCAGTCTTAATTTCCTATAAAAATGTATTTTAACGTTGTTGAGAATGTTTAAGAAAATTACGATATTTCTCAAACATTGCAGACAACATATAATAATTAAACTTTTCTCCGTAAACATTCCCTAAACTCCTAAACACTAAACAATCAACTATATATAAACACTATCTCATATAAACACAAAACCTCGTTAAAAGTTTTCTACGTAAAGAACTTACATGAAGGATGACATGAATTGGGTAGCAGTCATTGTGTGGTAGACATTTATATTTACAATGATTAATGATATAAATAACTGACTATACCGATTTGAATGCGACTTTTGCGAACGTATTGTAGTATCTTTGACTTAAAATGTTGTGTTTGTTTAATTGAAATTTGTCAATAACGATTCTACCTTTATTTCACCTTAGATAAAAATATTATTAATAAAGTATTTTGTGTAAATGGCTAAACTTTCAGATTTCTATATAAATACGGTTTCTAAAATTAAGATAGTTGTAAGTCCATCATTAAAGCAAATTCTACAATAAAACTTTTTAATTTAGTTGTTGTGTAACACTCCGACAAACAATTAAGAAACAATTAAGAACAAACTTAACATGTATATAAGATGTGCAAAATAAGTTATTGGGCGTCCTGGAATGAAATAGGCCACCCCAAAAACCTCATAATTTCATAATTTCATTTTAATAAATATGAATATTTAAAGTTATATTATAAGTATAAAATTATTAAAGCAAAATACGAAATATAGAAAAGTAAAATCAAATATTGTATTATACTCACAAACCGATACACTCCGATTATGATCGCTTGAAATGAAATATAATTCATCGACAGCAAGTTATACTTAATTTAAAACAAGTTTTTCTTAATTTATAAAAGAAATATAAGCACGAAATAAAAAAAAACACGGAGTTTTATACAAATTTATGTTCCCTGTATAATCTGAAAGATAGCAATTATATATTTTATTCTGATTATTATTACCCTTAAAGATATCCTTCTTAAATCTTGTCTCAAATCAATGTCTTATAAAATCATCTGTTTGGGTGGTTTAAAATAAATAAATTGGTGAGTGAATGCCTTTTATTTTTGCTAAAAATTTTTGTTAATTATTATTATTTAGTCCTATTTATCTTTAAGTCTTTATTTCATATTTTCATTAACTATAGAAATTAATAACAATATTATGTTATATATATGTAATTATCAACTCTAACTAAATTGGTTTTCGTTTCAACACTGAGCCAGCTACCGTCGTTGTACTGTAACTGATAACCACGGTAATCCTCTATACTCGTATCATACCAAACGTGGTAAAAATTTACCACTAGAAGACATATTATAAACATATTTCTCAAATATCATTTTTTTACATAATATAGTACAACAAAGCAAAAGTTTTATCATATATAGCTTACAAGTGATAAATGTTTTTCGTCAAACATTAATTACAAAAATAGAATCTGTTTTTGTTATATAAATCGCTCGCCGTTGTACGCAGTAAAAAGGTAGAAGCTGATGTTGGAATGATCCAGACTAGAAATGAAAATAGAGTACTGTAGAGCGTAAGAATTTGGCCAGGCTTGAAATACTGCCTCGCTTTATTAATCACTTCCAATTTTAAAGTAGAACCATACCCATACCATATACCATAGCCCATTATTCTGATACTTGGTGATAAACGCGCAAAACTTGTGTCTTTTGGAGATTAAACTGAAGGAAATTCAGTCCACCCCACTCTAAGAAAACCCCCAGTGAGGTGTCTATAAAAACAAGTTCAGTATTCGTCGACGTTTTCCCGAGAGGGCCCAGCATGGCCGGAATGTACCGTATCCCCAGTGTTGCTATCCATATGTATGTTTTTGGATATATTCAACATAACATTGACGTGCAGGAGCAATAGAGTTGAGGTTATCATGCAATCTTGTGGTACAAGTTCACGGGCTTGACGTCTAAGCAAAAACCATAGAAAACGAACTCAATGCTCAGCCCAGTGAGAAAGCCGGATATCCACTTGCATAATCTCTCGGGAATCCTATAGGAAGGAAGCTTTTACGAAGTCGGGGAACCCCTCTCCGAGCATAATCGGTGTAATAATTCTCGGATCTTGTTCGGGCTGCCCGTCGTATCTGGGGCGGACAAAGTATCGCCTTTTGTGTTTTTTGAGGGCAAACGACGAGTCAACGCAACGGCACCCCGACCCACTCTAAATGTGGAATTCGGCAACAACGGAACGGGGACTTCATTGCAACTTGAACGCCGTCCACTATCATTTAGAGACGGCGCAGCCGGCCTTGTTGTTTCTTACCTGTCCATACCCCGGGTATAAACTAGAACATCATTTTATACCACACTCCGGGGTATTTGTGTTCGTAAGGGAGGATATTTGCTACTATCGCCTTCAGGTTTTTGAAGGTTGGGACTTGTCTATACTCTGGCTGCGCGTGGACATGGATGACCATGTCAGAGTCTACGCGTGCCTCTACAGGTCCCATAGTGGTAATGCAGAAACGGATCAACTCTTGGACCATGTTCAGGTGAAGATTGACGATCTGATTTCACAGACTCTCTCCGCCGAAGTAGTCCTCGGGGACTTCAAAGCGCACCATGCCGATTGGCTAGGGTCACGTGCCACCGACTACGCGGGGAGATCTGTGTTTGACTTTGCTCTGGCAAATGGTCTATCCCAGTTGGTCATGACGCACACTTGTCTACCAGACGTGGACAGCAATATGCCCTCTTTGTTGGATCTTCTGCTGACTATACATCTCGGAAAGTACCAGGTTACTGTCGAGGCTCCCTTAGGGTCCTCTGATCATTGCTTTATACGGAGTGTAGTGCCCATTAAACGTCCAGCTCGCACAACACCTGCGACTTGAAGCGTTTGGCACTACAAGTCAGCGGATTGGGATGGAATGCGGTCTTTTTTTGCATCCTACCCATGGGGGCCGATTTGTTTCCTTTCCAATGATTCTAGTGACTGCGCTGCGGCTGTATTTGATGTGATACTTCAGGGCATGGAACTATTTGTACCAAGCTCTGTGGTACTACTTGGTGGCAGATCGCGGCCTTGGTTTAATGCGTCTGTCAGGGCTGCAGCAGCTGGCAAACGGCAGGCTTATCAAGCTTAGACTAATGCGTTAGTTATTATGGATCCGAACTCTAGAGTTCTGAAGAGGAAATATAATCGTGCCTCCAGATTCTTCAAACGGAAAATTGCTAGAGCAAAGTTCAAGCATGTCGGCAAAATTGGGGATCAGCTGGCAAAGTACCCGCCTGGCACGCGCAAGTTCTGGGCGCTGTCTAAAGCCACTCTGGGAAACTTTTGTAAGCCATCCCTACCGCCATTGCACACTAGGAACGACTTTTTGGCCTACACGGCAAAAGATAAAGCCTACCTCGAGGATCACAAGTTGGTCAATGACCGGCAATAGGTTCGCCATGGTCGATCGGCTGGTGATCTTCAGTTATATCTTACGCACCGTTGGGTAGCTGTTATTGAAAGCAAGGGAGTGGGTTCAATAAGTCTGGATATGGCGAAAGCCTTCGATCGTATGGCACAAAGGGCTTCTTTCGAACCATCCTATTAACTTCCCTAGAGTTTATGCAAGTTGCTCACCAGCTTCCGCACTGGGCGGAGTATACAGGTCATTCTCGACGGTTTTTGCTCGGACCCTAAGCCCGTGAACCCTGGTGTACCCCAAGACTGCGTGCTATCTCCTACTCTGTTCCTCCAGAACATCAATGATATGTTGGATATTTCCAACATACATTGTTATGCGGATGACAGCACTGGGGATGCGGTATATTCCGGCCGTGTAGGTCTCTCTCGGGAATACGTCGACAAATGCCAAAAGAAACTTGTATCTTCTATAGAGATTTCCTGGGGGATAGTGTCCGCGTGGGATGAACTGAACCACGTTCAGTTCAATCCCCTAAAGATACAAGTTTGCGCGTTTACCACTAAGAAAACCCCATTTATCGTATCACCGCTCTTCGAGAGCACTCCCCTCTTTGCCTCGCCAAGTATCAGAATACTGGGTCTCGACATTTCGAGCGATTGTCAGTTTCGTGGTCATCTGGAAAGCAAAGCCAAGTTGGCCTCGAAGAAATTGGGAGTGATTAATAGAGCGAGGCAATATTTCAAACCTGGCCAAAGACTTGCGCTCTATATATAAGGCACAGGTCCGGCCACACATGGAGTACTGTTCTCATCTCTGGTCTGGATCACCCCAATATCAGCTTCTAGCATTTGACTACGTACAACGGAGAACCGTTCGGATTGTCGGGAATCCAGTGCTCTGCGAACGGCTGGACTCTTTGGCATTCCGTAGAGACGTTCGCAGACGCAGACAGACAGACAGTAGACGCCGATCGGTACGACATGGGTACCTTCAAAAAAGGCTTTTACTCCTACCTTCAAGGCCGGCAACACTCCTGTGAATCCTCGGATGTTGCAGGAGTTCATGGGCGGCGGTGATCACGTCCATCTGAGACCCGCCAGCTCGTTTGCCCACTTCTTACATAAAAAAAAAGCTTCAAAAGAAGTTCCTTGTACCATACATGATCGAAGGCTTTCGCCACTTCCAGACTAACAGCCAGGCCCTCTCCCATACTTTTAATAACGGCTGCCTGACAGGAGTATAACAGAAGATCACCAGCTGATTGACTATCACGAAAACTATATTGCTGGTCACTGATCAACTGGTGATTCTCGAGGTACGTTAGGAGATGTTGATTGAAGATGCTCTCTACTACTTTGGAGAGGTAATGTCGATAGGTTTATAGTTAACTGTGTCCGAGTTATCACCTTTTTGGGCATCGGATGGACACACACACACAAACATTTCCATGAGACCTTTAAGGTCGCAAATCCCCTTAATAGCCGCACTGGAGTCATCTCATGGTGACATTTTCGTAGCACCTCCTGGGAAATGTCATCCGGCCCACTCGATTTATGAAAGTCCAAGGAAAATAGAGACTTTGGGATAGTTTTTTTTGCCGAAAAACCGTTTTCGGCATTGAGCTCTGACAGTACGGGATAGTAGGCAGTGTCTTCCCTTGGTGGCCCAAATTAGAATTTGAGGCAAAAACAGTTCTCAAGATATCGACGTTCTCTGTTGCCGTGTAGGCCAGAGAGTCATTCCCAGTGTGCAGTGGCGGTAGGGACGGCTGGCAAAAAATTATCAGAGTCGTTTTGGAGAACGTCTAGAAATTACGCGTGCCAGCTTACTTTGGTAACTTGCTGGCTGATAGCCAATGTAAACGAAATGCTTGAACTTTACTCTAAAAATTTGCCTTCTAAATAATCTGGAGGAACGGTAATATGTACTCTTCAGTGCTTTAGAGTTCGGATTCTTAGCTTTAGCCCAAGTCTAATACGTCAGTCGTTTACCGGCTACTACAGCCTATTCTGATGCATCGAATCAAGGTCATGATTTGCTACCAAAAGGTACCACAGAGCTTGGTACAAATAGTTTTTGGTTCTATGCCCTGTAATACCACAACAGCAACAGCCGCAGCGCAGACACTGGGATTATTGAAATTTTCGTTTCAAATATTTGGATGCAGTTTATGTTGTTTAATTAAAAGATTTCGTAATATATCAACCTTATTATTATTATCAGTTAATAATAATTTTCAATTCATCAACATTTAGTGTGTTTATTTGTTTTTTTTTTTTATTTTGATATATAACATTTGTATTTATTTTTATAAATCAAAAAAATTTTCGAGATCCATTTTGTAATCAGCACATATAGAGTTGTTTAGTAATTAATGCTATAGAGTGCCATTAACGTATGTAAAGGGTATTCATTTTCAAATTCGTTGATTAAATTTTAAGGAGCAATAAATTATATTGACAAAATTTACCGAACAGTTTCAATGTTTATGTAAAGGATTCAATAGACTAATAAATACACTAACAACAAATAAAACAACGTGGAAAAAAGACTTAAGATCACTACAAGACATTGAAAATTTTGAAACGAAATCGTAATTTTAAATCAGAACTTTACTACATTTTAGGTATTTATGTATAGTTTATTATTTTTTATCCAAAAATTAATTGTAATTTGTTATTTCTAACGATCTCTTACAACGTCAGAGAATCCACGAGACCGTTGTAAGTGCTAAAGGAGTAAATGCTTTTCTAAAGATAAATCTCATAACGAGAACTTTGTATTCGTGAAAGAAAGCTTCTTGCGAATCGTACGGTTCAAGCGAGTCATTTATACAAATTGTGAAGCCAGTGTAGTACATATTATTATTATTTTTTTGTTTAAAGGCGTCTACTCCTACCTACAAGGCCGGCAAAACTCTTGTAAATCCACTCTTGTAAATATAACGACAGCTTATGTGTTCACCCTAAATAACTAAAACTAACAACTCGATAACTTTTCACCATAATAATA
The DNA here is from genome assembly GCA_918358695.1 of Melinaea menophilus ssp. n. AW-2005. Classification (NCBI taxonomy): domain Eukaryota; kingdom Metazoa; phylum Arthropoda; class Insecta; order Lepidoptera; family Nymphalidae; genus Melinaea; species Melinaea menophilus. Next base: position 6,542,498 of record OU911055.1, on the reverse strand, counting down.
TTATTAATAAATAATTTATTGTATATTTTTTGTGAACCCCTTTGCTTATTTTGTCGAGTTAAAATTATTGTCGGCATGCTGTGGCAGCATTGGCATAATGCTTAACGAGGTTAGTCAGGGATTGGATGTTTTTTTGTTATTACCTGGCTGTAGCTTCATGTGTACTAGTAATGACGTCGTTAGTTATTTATTCTAATCTGATTTGGTATCACACTATGCTTGAATTCAAACATGTATTCATACATGAATTATGACAAATTGTCAAGTCAATAGTATAAAATATACATTCATAGTAGGTTAGAAGAGTATCCATCGCTGTTTTGCTGGTTCTTTTCCTGTAACTATGGAACTATGGAATTAGAATACAAACTGTATGTGCAGTGTACGCCCAATTGAAATAAAAAACATTAACATTCATTCGGACTTATTGATCAGGATTCAAGAGAATAATAAATACACTAACGACAGATCAAACAAGATGGAAAAAACACTTAAAACCACTGAGGGAAATTGAAAATTTAAAAACAAAATTGTTATTTTAGATAAGAACTTAATAAAATTTTAGGTTTTATGTTTAGTTTATTTTAAATCGTATACAAAAATAAATTATAAAATATTATTTCTAAAAATCTCGAGCGAACGTTGCAAGTACTAAAGGAGTAAATGCTCTTTTAAAAGATAAACATATCGATGGTATGGAAATAGGCTCTCCCATGAAGTCACACTATAGCGATGATGTTAAATAGTATTTAGCAGATAGCCTTAAAAGTAATAGCTTCCTCTGTGTAGCTCCATAGTCCCTCATCACCGTCCCGGCTGAGTCGGTAAGGGAATATTCAAAGGGACAAAATCGGAGTACATTCTGCAGTTGACAGACAGACAGACAGGTAGCCAGATAGTTCGTGACACTGTCTCCTGATCTAAAGTTATAGGTTCGACTCTCATTCAGGATAGTTCTTTCTGTGACACGGTTGCTGTTGTTGGTTTTGGATGTACTTTCTAACTATTATATCAATGTTAGTAAAACACACATAAGTGATTTTCTAATGCAGATTTTTTTAAATAAAAGAGTGTTGATGACGATCATGAAATGAAATATTTATCGCCGTTATATTATATTCGCCGTTAAGCATAACAGCTTGGAGAGAATAAATCGTTTTATAAAATCTTTTTTAAATAAATTAATAAATAAATAAAAAAAAATAAAAAAAATGACGTATTATAATCAAATTAGCCATAAAAATCGACAGGATGAAAATAAATGTTTTATGGTTCATAAAACGACATAGAGTACTTATTATTTTATAAGTTATGACAATTACTTATAAATCTTCAAACAGAACTATTTAAATTGAATCTTTGGAAACTAATGTACAGATTATTCTAGAACAAAACTCACAAGATCAGAAATAGCACATCTAAGAATTATAAATATACGTGTGGATGTTGTAAGTTACGGTTAAATAATGATAATTTTAACAATCGTAACTTGTGGATTTATTCATCAATCTATTTTTTATCAGTAATTATACAAAGGGATAATGTTTAACCGTAATAGATGGTGCAGTCGGCGGTACTTGTGACTAAATAAACAGACAGAAACATGAAGAGACTAGTCGCTTATATAATATTTAAAACTTACCAGAGCCGCTTAGCATTTCTTTGACTAACGGGCTATAATATATTATATAAATATGGTATTCAGACAAATTGAACATTTCTTATATATTTTTTAGAGTGACGCCTAGATCTAAAAAAAAGAAAATATATTTCAGATTTTTTTTTACTGTTTCTCTTTAGAAAAATCATGCATTGAATCAATCAATCTCGACAAATTTCATAAATTTTAAAAAAGAGAACAAAATAAATGGCCTTAGGCTGTAATTACAATACAATTAAACTAATGGGCAGCTTTTGATTACATTTTGATTATGATAACATTTTACGATGTTTTTTTTTATTACATTTAACGATGTTAAACAGAAAATGTTCAATAAAAAAAATGTAAGTATATATTATACATTAATATAATTGAGAACATTTATTACACCAATACCTTAAAAGAATATCAATTTAATGTATCTTTCAGTTTTAAAATTTACTAATTCATCATTGTGATTTGTGATGAGAGGTTTATTTTAAAAAATTTCTACAAGTCACTTCTGTGCTGATTTTGACACTGATTCACATGTTTCCTCTTTTATGTCAAAATTCGAATAGCCATAGCATTTAACGATAGCACATTTATAAAATGTTAAAAGGTTTTTAATGCGCTTCCTTATATTACGACTCCAATTTTACGTGACATGGAAATAGTTAACCTTAATGACTTGCGTGTGCCTCGCCGATTAGAATTATACGTAAAAGTTTACCACAAAAAAATAATTATGTTGCTCACGTTAGGTTTATTTCGTGAATAAATTTGATTATTATTTCAAATTTTTAAAAATATTAAAGGAATCTCTTGTAAATTTAAAGGTATTAAAAAAAAACTTAACTTGACTTTGATGTTCAAGTAAATAATTAAATTTGGTCAAATAATATATAATTTATTTATAAGGGAAAGAAATTATTATTAATGTAACTTTTAAAAAGATAATTAAATAGTGCTGCATTACATTGCACTGCATTTGTTTTGTAAAAAAATAATATATAATAGCATATATCATGTATAATACAATTCTGTTAGATGGCTATCAAAACTCTCGCGCTATGTTTATATTCGTCCGGTTTAAGTTAATGTGTACTCGTAAAATCTAACTTCATTTCGGTTACAAGACACATATTTTAATCATTTTCTGAGGATCTAATCAACCTTATTTTGTAGAATGTTTGGGTTTATTGTAAGATAAAGCTTTAGGTATTTTAGATTGTTACGTAAACCTTTTTCAGTTTTGAAGACAAAGACAACGAGAGTTCACTATTTAGTAACAGAATTAAATATGTTAAGTGTGTTTTTATTTTTTATATAATATTCCATAAATTAAGTTTTGAAAGTCCGTCTATTATGTTAAAAAATTTTAAAGGGTATCTGTCAAATTATGTTAATTTATAATAATATAATAAAATAGAGTTCATTTGTTAGAATTTTACTCTGACGCTACCAATCGTAACTGTTCTATAGGGCACAATACCATAGTATTTGCATTTAATATCCAGATTACTCATGATAAACCATATAACATTATATTATACTAGGATCCGCCAACCGTTCGCGGCGGGTGTTGAGCTGAGCTCCTCTCCTTTCTTCTTTTCTTGATAATTTTTGAATGGCTTAACATTTTTTCAACCTGTTTTCTCTGTAACATCTACGTTCGGCTCAAACATACATGAGAAAAATTTTATCTAATTATCTCGTCGCATTCAGGAGATACCTAAACACAAAAACAGGTCTCCCAAACGGTTAATAGCTTCGCTTACGCTCAGCTCAATAATATACGAGTATATAACATTACATTACATTATGATACAGTTGTGCTAAGATATTGCAAATATGAAGACCCGTTTTGTTTCCATTTGCTGGATAGTAGATATAAATAAATATTCCAAACGAATTCCATTAATGATTCCTAATCGACGACGGAGGTTAATAAAGTTTATAATGTACTTAATGCTTTCATATTTTTATTACACATATTGTCTAACACTATTTAATGTTTTATCAAGGAAATATATTTGTTACTAAGAATACAATATAATAATATTGAAAAGATACCACAATCGAAATTAATGATTGAAAATGAATATAGAAGTGACGGTAACAGTTTTATAATGGTCCGTGATGGATTGTATATTTTGGTAATATTTTGAAAATTTATTTATTTGAAATGGGTAAATAATGTTTAGATTTTATTTGATATTTTTATAATATTAACCACATTAAATTGTTTTTTTTTTATTGTAATGTAATACAGTGTACATTGTAACTGTCAGTTATTAATGATATCAAAGTATTAAAGAGATTGCTAAAATTATCTGTTATGAAAATTAATAGGTTGTAGAATCTAGCTGTTTTATCACCAGTTTATGTAAGCAAGTCCAGGTCAAGTTATTAAATTTATAGTTATTAAAGCTACATTAAGTAAATCTAACAGCTGGAAATACAAACACCCACTCTTTCCTACCCTTTGCAGGGGTGGCAACGCATTTGCTGCTGTATATACAAATGTCAGTAGACGAAACTTTTGATCATCTAATACCATAACCCACATATGCGTATACTAGCTGATTCCCGCCTGCTTCGCTGGCCACACTATTAATTTGGATATTAATTTAGTTTGCTATATTATCATCGTACCGTTGTCCTCGTAACCGTTGCTATAGTAACTCTTACCCCCGCGTTAAGTGTATAGCTTACTTTAGGTTTTACATAGATACGTATTTATTACAAAGTTATAAATAAGTATTTATTTACACAGATATGTAGCAAAACACTGCTGCCTTGGAAGGTGTACATAAAATACAATTATGGCTTGCATCAGCAGAAATTTCATCCGCAACCTACGCTACGAATCATACTATTTTTGGATGTGGGTGGGAGTGTTTGTGTGATAACATATATCAGATAATACATCGGTATGAACGCAGTTTTTATAACAATTATTTTATAAATTTTGAGTTTTATGAAAATTATTGAAATATTACACATAATTAATTATTAATACATTATCTAATATTATTATTTAGTACATACATGATCAATACTTCCTTGCTCCTTTAGATTTGGTGGTAGCGTAAAACAATGTGTTATATTAGAATAAAAAAGACAAATGATTAATAAACCCATATTTAGTGATTATAAGCTTAGCTAAGCTATTTTATTCGTTAATACTCATTATTAGAACAATTAAAGATCCAGTTGTTACTGAAGTAACAAATAAATACAATTCATTATGATGTATTCATTTAATCTACGTAATGTCATATTTTAGTCATAGAGTGTTGTGTTATACAAATAACTCAAAAACTAAGTTTATCTACATACATTCACCACATAAAACGTCTAACTTCATACCTTGTGTACAAACTCTATCACCACTTTCAGTGCATTATATATATTATTGGAATAACATCTTGTGACGTCACGTCATTTCTTTATAAGGCAGCGCCGGACAAAGAAGCTCTCTCTTCTCACGGTAGTGCTGGTGCAGTTAGGACGTGTTAGAAGTGTAGTTCGGTCGTCGTAATTGTACTGATAGGCTGATAAGCTGATAGGCTGTTTAATATTAGTGATTGTGTTGTGTATTTGTGATTGTGTTGTGTAATTTTACTTTTATTATTATTTTTTAATAAAATACTTCTGGTTATAAAAATATACTAATCATAAAATTTTTAGAAACCTTATTTAAATAAAACATCAAGATAACTTTATAAAAATATATACTTAGAAAATTAAAAGCATTTTTTTATTTTTCATCTTTAATTTGCTTTTACTTGAAGTTATCCCAAACATTTTTCTATTATCATTACATAAATAGGTAAACAACTGTCTTTGTATTACAAGATATGTTTAAGTTACGCTATTTTAAACAATAAAGTTTGTAAAATACGTATGACGACCGGTAATAAAGACCGGTCAAACCAAGACCACCCCGTGAGGAAAATGTAACATATTAAACAAGCTTTTTTTTAATATCTTATATAAAAGCTATAAGCCGTAACTGCATCTTTGGAATAAATCAGACCAAGACTAATTGCAAATGCCAACCCCTTTATCGAAGCGTATTCTAATACTTATTCTAAAACTAGCAGTACCATGATTTGTAATGTCTCATTCTCGATCATTGCTATAAAAGAAAACAATGTAACTTTTAGTAAGTTCAGGCCAGGTCAGACTAAAAACGAGAAAAATAAAACCTTTTTCCTTATTATTGGTTTAACTCAATGTCAAACTTTTTTTTAAACAGACAAACACATACATTGAACGTATGAAAGGACATACTTCAGTTAAAGTATTTTCAAAACGTTGGTCCACGGAGAATAATCGGCAAGTAACTCTATGAATTAAATATTTTTAGTCATTAAAAATAAATAATGATTAAGAATTCTAAAGTAAATAGCCTCGCTAAAAATTTTATATAAATTTAGCGATAACTATGATAATCTGTATTCATCCAAGGGAAACGAAAAAAATGTTGAATCAAGAAAATAAATAACAAAATATTTAAATGTCTCTAAATACAACGATATTATTATGGTAATAAGATCACCCCTTACGAAAACTGCAATTAAACAGAGTTACCTAAATCACTAGAGTTTTCGATGTTCAGAAACGCGTGGGAAAGAATGAAAAAATTTACTTCTTTATTCGTGCATTCTTTGTGATATATACAAGTCTTATTAAAGTAATAGATAAGCAATGAATTAATTATACGATATTATAGCTTAATATTGTGAACATTTATGTCAGTCATAAATTAATGTTCATTTGGTAACCAAGCGACACAGGGAATGTTCCGTATAGTAGTAGTTTAAAAAGAAATAAATTTTATTGTCATACATCCTAAGTAATAAATAAAAAAACTAATTTAAAATATTGCAAAGAACCGCTTTTTTAATTTGATATACAAAGAATTGACTCTAAAAAGGTATTTATATTAATATCTTTTATATTTTTGTTTTTTTATGAAAATACCATAAATTCTACAACAAAAAATATGGATAACGTTAGTTGGGTTTCATACTGTTAAGTGTAATTCTCATCACCTTGAAATAGTAACTTTAACTTATTTTTCAGCCTACGATCAGCAGTTACTCAGTTTATGCGAACAGAGACGTAGGCAATAGGTAGTTCATAAATTTGAAAAATATTAATTTAAAGTATAATTACTTTATACTGATATCCTTTTTAATTGAACAGTTACATATATTATAAAACCTAGTTATTTATTATTGTTATTCTTGGTTGCCTGGTTGCCTTGGTTACATCTTTTAGTATCAACTAAGAGATGTAAACAAGGCAATCAAGCTTTGTTATCAAACAAATATTATCTATGTTTAAGTGGTGGTCTATTTTTAGTCCCAAATACACACATTCTGGTTAACCATTTCACACACATGATGTATGGTGTCCATGCAACTATGGTAAAGCGCCACAGTACAAGGATTGAAGTTAGACGTTTTATGTGGTGAATGTGGACATAAACTTAGTTTTTGAATTATGTGTTTATATAACACAATCTATTTGCATTATGTTATTAGACTAGTATGTTATACGATGCGCGGTAATTAAATGTCTTTATTTTTAAACACAATTATGCATTTTATAAGTTGCTTGTCACTAAAATATTACAATAAGTAGATTAAATGGATATATTATAATTAATTGTATTTATTTGTTACTTCAGTAAAAACTGGATCTTTAATTGTTCTAATAATGAGTATTAATGAATTAAACAGCTTAGCTAGGCTTATAATCACTAAATATGGGTTTATTAATCTAATCCATATTTTTTATTCAAATATAACAAAACACATACACATAGTTTATGCTACGAAAACAATGTGAGCACTAGCGTAGGTTAAATTTCTATCGAATGTAAGCCATAATTGATAAGCCCTATAGATGAGGGATTTGGTATTAAATGATCAAAAGTTTCGTCTACTGACATTTGCAAATACAGCTGCAAATGCGTTGCCACCCTTGCGAAGGGGAGGAAGAGGTGGGTGTTTGGACTTCCGGCTATTTAATTCACGTAATGTAGCTTTAATAACTATTTGCCGACTTGCTTACATAATGTGATGTTGCCCTGGCCGCATGAAAGCAACTAGATTATATAACCTATTAATTTTCATAACAGAACATTTTAGGAATCTTTTAATATTTCAATATCATTTATAAATGACAGTTACAATGTACATTTTTACATTACAATAAAAATCAACTAAATATGGTTCATATTATAAAAATATCAAATAAAATTTATATATTATTTATTAGATTTGACATTCCGAGAGAGAAGCCACGTCATCCACAATAGGCTTACAATACTTTGCTATACTTTCTCCTTCTACTTGTAAGATACATTGTTGTAATGTTATGGACCCATGTGCCTACCCTAATTAATATTTTCTTAATGTGAAAATATATTTTTTGCAAGAAATAAAATAAAAGGTGTGGTTGAAATAATATCATTGGATTTACTATGAAAATATTTGTCATATCTAAACAAATGTGTTAACTCGAAATGAAAATTCTTACCTTTAGTTGGTTTATTTTCTTTCTAAGTTAGAAGCTTGCAAACTGTAGCCAAAGATTCACGTTTTAACTATTACAAAATACTTTGACATTTTCGGCAGTTCTAATTAGATAACAGTATAACCTATAATTAAATAGTTCGCTTATTATAATATTATGTTTTAAAGTGCTGTTATATTTTCAAGTACTTTTATTTAACTGCAATATATGCAAAACAAACCATAACAAATTTTAAGCTTCTTGCTCTTGACGTGTTATGTTATGAACTCGAAATAAAAATATGTAAGAATTAAGCCTCAGTAAGTCTGCTACAAGTGTTTACTTAAATATATATTGAAATATGTTTTATGTTTAAGCATTTCCTTGTTTTATATATAAATTTACTTTTGCTTAGTACAGGATTAAAAAGAAGTGTGACTATTCGAGTTAGCGTCATAGGAAAGGTAAACTATGTTTTAGAAAGTCTATTAGTTACTCTAAAATATCCGCATTAGATGAGTTATATACTGACCTGATTTAATAAAATCTGAGTAAAGAGACATTACGACGGATATTACTATTCTCATACCACATATCTGAACTAACCTCACTTCATTATACTTTTATTTTTTTATGGAAGATATGCAATGATTATAGGACTGCGTTTCACGCAATGCTATGCTTTGCTATTGGATTGATGGAAGGAATCTATGTCTGTGGAGAACGGGATGAAGAACCCTGAACACTTCCTCGGCTGTCCAGGAATGTTAAATATCAACATGATAGTGGTCGGTTGTCTTTATGCTGTTGTTGGAATATTTAGATATTTGAAATATGGAGAAAAAGTACTTGGAAGTATCACTTTGAACTTACCCGAGGATGAAATGTGAGTATTTAATTTTTCGAGTAGGGTACAAAAAGACATGATATAAATAAATTATTAATGGTGTTTTATAAGCTAAATACATTTTTTTGTTTAAGTCATATCAATTCTTGATATCTAATCTTAAAGAACTAATGAAGAAACTATAATATAAAAATTAAGTATTTATATCTAATATTTATGTTTTCATAAAGATAAAGATAAATATAAACTTAAATCCTCTTTATAACATATTAAATATAGTCAAGAGTGAACCGTAAAGACAAGTTTAAAGTACCGTTTGCTCCGTAAATTTTAAATTTAAAAACTGTATACGAGTATAAGTTATGTTTTTTTTCAATGATTTTATGACCCAATATTACCTTATTATGAACAGACACCCTTCAGCGAATAATTATAATTTGTTTACTAAATATTTTCCTTACCATAACTTAACCTAAATCGGCACAAAAAGTAACAAAAGATTATCATTGACCTAGGTCCTTTATTGTGTTATGATTCATTGAATTGTATTCTTTTTATAACAGTCTTAACTCTATGGTAGTTTTAAAAACATAAAATATTTAAAACCAGTGCTATTACCTAACACATTAAAGTTGTGGTACTAAGACTAAATCAATAAAACATAATAAACTGTTTGTCCATACGAAAAATCTAAATAAAAATCTTTAGCTTTCATACAAAACATTTTTAAATTTCAAAGCCACCACCAGCTCGGAAAGTTATTTGCCACAGAACTGAGATGAGCTGGCGACTGACACTACGGTAGCTTGTCTTATGTTCCTTGAAGGCAGTTATTGAATATTTTAATTTGCAGATCAATCAAGTCGATTATACTTTAATATTGTTTATCTTACTTATATTACAATTAAATAAATAATATTATTTCATACTAGTATGCGTAGTGATATGCTATTTTGGACTTATCAGTAGCACGCCGTCTAAATCTGTATAATCATTTTATCAATTAATTCTAAGTATTTCAATTTTAAAGTTTCAGTTACATTAATTAAAATTGCCAAAATTTAATAAAGTTACACAAGTATTTACGTACAGATTGCTTGCTGATATTAGTTTTGTAAGCAACTAAATTTAAATCCATAATTACATTTCGACGAAGTTCACGAAAATATATTTTGCAGCAACGTAACATCAAAAGAACTCGCGACAGCAGTAAGGTTAAGCTTAAATATTAATTAATTATATGTGTAAGAATATGTTTTTACACAGGTAAAATAATATTATGTCATAAAATATGATTTCTTCATTCCGATTGAATGGTTACGTATCAATTCAGGCTTACATGGTTTATGTTTCCACTCGCTTCAATACAATACTGATATCTAGTGACGTGTCTAGACATTGTTTCAATATTCGCTTTATCTTACATATTTGGATTCATAAATAAAAGAGAGATATTAGTACGTTATCTTACATTCATGTAATGTCATATTTCGGATTTGTAAGGTTATTGATTATGTTTCAACGTTTGGTTTCGTTTATATTAGAATCAGTGCGACCTTTGTCATATTGAACACTTATTTTATATCTGGAGGTTATAAATATATAATCAGTTGTTGTATTCATAAATTATTGAAGCATACCAGACAATCAATAGTCGTTGTTAAACATCCGAAAACACATATCTGTTTCAGATTTTTCGTGTTCTTAGAATTCTCTTCAAAACGAAAGTGTAATAACTTCCAAATTGTGTCTCGAAAGGGAAATAAGACCTATAGAAGATAAGAAAAACAAGAAAAAAGAATTATAACCCCATGTACATTTTTTAATATCCATTCAAACAATATTATGAAAGCATGATTAAATAAAGGAATAATAGTAACAAAACTACAAAGAAACTAAATTTTTTGTACAGATTTGTATTATTTGGGTGATGTGTTTTTACCATGTAAGACGAAGAGGACCGTACAAGCGTCGGTGTATTGGCAAGAATTACCCTCAGAATTTTCGCAAGGTGGTGGTGCTGGACTGGTGCGAGCACAACTTTTTAATACATTTTTTTAGTTCTTATTTCGCACGAGATGTTAGACAATATATCTTATATAAATAAAAATAAAATTATATGCGCTGTAATACCAAATATTCATTACAATAGTTTTGTCTTATGAAAAATATAGTTAGGATAATCCGAAATTTCTCCACCTACGAGTATTAGCAATGCTAATGAAACACCAGATTGTTATAAAATCTCTAGTGAACCCCACGGTATGAAGCGTTCTGTTGACACAAATATTCAAATAGCGTTTAATTTTTAGTACCAAATGAATGTATTCTATTTAAAACGTATATTACAATGTATGTATGTCTTAAGGGCAATATATTTATGCAAAATATATATAAAAGTTTTAAAATTGCTTGCAAATGTGCATTTAAGTTAAATTCACAGGCCTTAATACTTGTCTAGTCGCGAAATATGATATTATCAAAGCTGTTGGTGTACAAAACAGGGTTTGGATGTCGTTTTGGTTATTAGGAAAATAAATGATCTTAAAAGAAACTATTTTTGTTATTATTTGCCCGCTGACTTGTTAAACTATCATTCCCCGTTCAATTTTATATACTGAAGTAATTTCAGAAATTCTTGAATTCCAGATCGATCGATGAGGTTAGCTTCAAAAAGTATACCTACATCCTCCTTAAAGTCAGCCAACGCGTTTTTGCAGAAAAGCTTCGGTGGCAGTGGTCAATATTCACAAAGTACTTTGCGTCTGTTTGTTCTCCTTTTACAAACTGTCAAATTCAATGTCCGTTTAATCAGGAGTATCTTTTTAATATTCACTATATTACATTTTAGTTTGTTTAATATCAAAATTGGTTATGAACGTGTCCTTAAGGCTCTTATAAGTTTTATTTGGTTCAGGAGCCTTGAGAATACGTTCAGGAAATGTAATTGTAACTTATAATTTATCATCTAACTGTTGAGATTAAATAAAGTTTTTATATAATGTCATACTAAGATCAATTGATAAATAACTTATGTCATAAGATATATTTACAAAAACATTTTTTTTTTAATACACAACTTTTATATTGTATCTTATGTAGAAAGTGGGTATTTTCACTAACACTTAGTAACATTTTTTGTGGGTTATTTAGTTTGTGGTAATTATTAACAGTTAGAGTATTACTTCAAAAGTTTATATATATTTATTTATTTATTTTCACGTCATATTCCTTGCGGGGTAGCCAGAGACGACGGAGCGCCAAACGCTACGGTCCCTGCATACATCTTTCGCCTCGGCCACAGACATCAACCTTCATACCTCCGGGGACATGCTTTTTTCGTGATCAGTGTCATAGATACTGTGTTTTTGAAGGTCACTCGAGGCCTCCCCCTGTCTCTCTTACCGCTCACTTTTCCTGAATACTCCAAATAAATATGAATATTATAAGATATTATACTAATATTTCCGGAAGTTATATAGTAACCCAATAAATAATCTCTGCCGCAAAAAAATACACAGCAGCTGTCTTTGAGAAAAGGCCTTAAATGTTTAAAAACCAAAGAATATTAACCACCACAGATTAAAAATACAGGGTGGGCCAAAAATTTTTACAAATAGCAACACTTGATTTCTCCAACACCGTGAGAGCAAGGGGCGAGCGGGTGGCGGGGAATTGTGCGTCGTTTAATGCAATTTTACTATTTTAGTCACGATGGAGCGCTTCACGGGACAACAGCGTGCTTTTTGCGTACAACAATTTTACAAAAACATCGATTACTACGTTACTGTACGACGCCTCTTTAGAGTTGAATACGGATTACAACGTGTAAGTGAGTGTCCAAGTGTTAATTTAATTAAAGCTTGGGTTAAAAAGTTTGAGCAAACGGGATCGACAACGAATATTAAACAAACTGGGCGACCACGTTCAAGAAGAAGCGAAGAGAACATTCGGGAGGTTGAAATTTCTGTAAGGGACGATCCAGAATCATCTACGCGTAAGCGGTCGGCGGCTTTTGCTATACCAAGAACTAGTCTGCGGCGAATCTTGCATTTGGACCTTAAACTGAACCCATATAAGCTTCAAATTGTACAAGAGATGAAACCAAAGGATTACATTCAACGCAAGTTATTTGCTGACACTATACTGGAGCGATTCTCTAGCCTTGAGAATGTATTGTTTACGGACGAGGCCCATTTTCACATTAATGGTCACGTAAATAAACATAATTGTCGATATTGGAGCACGGAAAACCCTCACCATAAACACCAAAAGCCTCTTCATTCACCAAAAACGACAGTGTGGGCTGCCATATCCGCAAAGGGCATAATCGGTCCATACTTCTTTGAAAATAATCAAGGAAATAACGTAACTGTGAACTCAGTGGAATACGTGAAAATGTTGCGAGAGTTTTTGACACCACAGTTGCATGAATTTGAAGGATACAATAGCCGAACTTGGATGCAACAAGATGGAGCAACATGCCATACATCAAACGTGACTTTACCGGTGGTCAAAGAAATGTTTCCTAACAAATTGATTTCTCGCAGAGGTGATATCCCATGGCCTCCCAGAAGCCCGGACCTTACACCTTGCGATTTTTTCTTGTGGGGATATCTAAAGAGTCGAGTATACCTTAATAAACCGACGACCATATCCCAATTAAAAGAAAACATCCACGAGGAGATAGCCGCGATTCCTCGCAGCATGTGTCAACGAGTTTTCTAAAGTTTACGTAGTCGATTGCAGGAGTGCCAACGACGAGACGGAGCACATCTCAACGATGTCATTATTAAAAAATAAATTTTAATAAATGATAATTACGTTAAATAAATCATAAACAAAATAACGTTTGTACTTTTGTACTTTTCTAGACATGTTTCAATAGTGCAAAAATTTTTGGCCCACCCTGTATATATTATGTTCTAAATCACTCGAAATAAAAAATTAAAGTTATTTATACAAATAATCAAATAAACATATACTTTTGTTAGTCATTACTTAATTACAATTATTTTTTCGGATTTGTTTAATAAATATGGACTTTAAACTGCTGTTACGAGGGTTCAAACTAGCCTGCACTAAAAAGAGCCGAAAATTAATTAAGTTAGATAAATCGAATTTAAAAGTTTGAACATTGTTTCAGCAATCGAGCTTCATCACTTTACCCAATGATCCCCAATGACCAGCATTTCTGATCAGGATGAACACAGAACGAAAATTAGTTGTTTTTATTATTTCCTATAAACTCGATATAAATTATTTCGTATCTTATAGTTTAACTCTCAAACTTTAACTTAATTTGTATTCTTCTACATGATACCTATAATAGAAAAAAGTTAATACAAAAACAACAATAAAAAAATTAATAACAAAAGCTCTATAACGATGTACATGGTATATTTATTTAGCGTATTAAACACTTAATAAATATCTATATACTAATATTCCAACAATTGATGCCACCAGATCATTGCGTTTATTGAAGCTACACCACACTATCGTGTACTATGGAAGACAGATGGCAGATACTCTTTTTTCATGGTTTACTTTTACAAGAACAGGTACATGTAATATGTGGTTCCGTCACTCATAGACATTTGCAAATACAGATATGCATTCAAATATTTGCAAATGCAGATACAGAGTAGATCAAATATTTGCAAATGCAGATACAGATCAGGTGGTTTGGGCACGTCGAACGAATGAATGATGAAAGAATGATTAAAAAGATTTATAAAGGAAAAGTGAGCGGTAAGAGAGACAGGGGGGAAAGAGGTACGCAGGGACCGTAGCGTTTGGCGCTCCGTGGTCTCTGGCTACCCTGCAAGGGATAGGGCGTGAAGCTAAGTAAGTAAGATACAGATGCTTTGCCACTCTTGATAAATTAAACTAATAAAAGAAAAGGAATGGTAGGTATTTCAGCTGTCAGTCACCGCACTGAACATAGCTCTCATAGCACATTTACTATATAGATTATTTATAATAGAAAAAATATAATTCATTTTTGTTTTTCATATCTGAGGGGTAACTATTGTAGCCACAGCAAACAGAGTCTGAATTACCTGGTACTTCATAAACTATTGGAATATTAAGATAAGTGAAGTTTAGTAAATCATTAATCTTAACAAAAATCAATAAATTTCAATATAATTTAAATAATTTCAAGTAATAATATCAACCCTGCAAATAACAATAAACGCCTAAGTTCCACACATTTCGATCTACTAAAACCTTTTGAATATTTATTAATAATAGTAATTAAGAGTTATTTAATAATATACTTTTGATTTTGGATTTAAAACTAAGAAAAGGAAGGTCTAAGATATACTTTGTTGAAATTTCTTATATATGCGTATACTGAAGCCCGTGAATTATTTGTTAACTTGAGAAGACGAAATTTAGGCTTACTAGTTTGTTTAGTTTTATTTCTTGTATTTATCGTGTGTCTTTCATTGTTTTTTATTTAACTCTCAAAGAATCTTTCGTACATGTTATAAATAGCTCGCAAAGCTCTTTCTTTGTAAAATAAATGTATAATTAATTTTAGCTGTGAAGAAATTTTTCCAAAATTCGAAAGTCGGGTACACCTGAATGGGCAGACCGAATTCTTCGAGGTCTACCCAAAAGGGACCACGAATAGGTAGATAGATGCCCTTTGCGGAACACCTATCTTTGGATGACCGGTAGCCGATTTCAAATTATATACATACATCTACAGTCTGAACTATTTAATATAGGTATGAGACAATAAGATCAAGAACAGAACCACTCACAACATAGTGATTAAGTTAGAATAGTAACATTTGGAGGTTTACGCAACCAAAGGCTTTGTTTAAATCGCAAAACACATTGCATTCTGCAAACATGGGTCCTAAATG
This sequence comes from Melinaea menophilus ssp. n. AW-2005, assembly GCA_918358695.1. Lineage (NCBI taxonomy): Eukaryota > Metazoa > Arthropoda > Insecta > Lepidoptera > Nymphalidae > Melinaea > Melinaea menophilus. The sequence continues at coordinate 6,526,594 of OU911055.1, read as the reverse complement.
TGCTTAAGAAGCGTGGCATCCACATCAGTTATTGATTTTCCTTTGATGAAAGCATCTTGTTCATTGTGAATAGTTTTGTAGCTAAATATAAATTATATCATTTCTATAAGGTTGCAGGTAAATATATTGAAAAAGAATATAATTATGTAAAATTATTTCATCTTCTTGTATTCCATGGGAAGTTTAAAACCCGCGTATGGAGTGATAAATTTTATTTATTGTTCACATACGCTGTTTATAAGTAGAAAAAATTGCGATCTCTCATTACTACGTTAATGTCGTAAAAGAAACAGTAAATAACAAAATATCACAACACTTACTGTAAATAAAATACTTCGAAAGAAATTTTTAAAAAAATTGCCCAACCCTTCTCAAATCTCTGTTGGAATTACAAGGAGCCCTAATATGGAGAAAATATAGCACTCAAGACTTAAAAAAGTTCGGCTAATACTGAAATAAATAAAACAATAAAAAACTTTTGAATTCAGTATATTATTTATGTACATAATTTGCTCCAGACAGAAGTTATGCAAAAAACTGTTAAAGTAAAAGTAAGTTAATAATAAAAATTTAAGAACATTTTCTAAATTTATAATTATATATAGATATCCATTAAATTATGCGGAATTAACGAAATTAATGGTCCAGGCAGATGCACCTATTTAATATTTTATCTGTATGTAATAGGTTTATAATAAGCCTAGGAAATTTCGTAATTTATTAACTGTGAGTAGGTGGGCTCAATATTAAAACATTTGAAAGCAATGGAAGACCGGTATCATTTGACATAGCTATCTTTTTAACTAAAAGAATACAATTATAATCAAATTTGTCAATTATAATACAATAGTAGGCTAAGGTATAAGGTATAAAGTAAAGGTTTTTTAAATTTATTTTTTATTAATTTAACACATTTAACATTTTACCACAAATGTTTCTTTAATACATATTTCCTAGAAAAAAAAAATTAAACTAGAAAGAAAAAAAAATCTTAATTTTAGAAAAAAATGTGCAATGCGTTATTATAGATTCTATATGGGTGGTGTGAAGAGATTTGTTGTTTTTAGGTATATAGTAAATAGAGTATAGATAAAGTCAAAGTGTCAATTTTGAGACAATCCTTTTCATCACCATCAATGTTGCTTAAATGTGCATTGGAATATGAACAGTAAATCTGCCCCTTAGAAAACTGTACCTAAAAAAGTATGAAAAAGATTAGTTGAATATTGCTTTTATGTTTTTTAAAGTCTTTAAAATTACCAACAATTAACCAAATAATTTGTTTTGTTCATGATGTTATCGTAATGCTCTCGTTAAAATGTTGAAGTGATCTTTCTATGGAAAAATATACCAAGATCCTTTAAAGATATAAATTATAAAGTTTATTTTTGTTGTGTGTTGTTATGTTGAGAATATTATCTTAATTTGAAAAAAAAGAACAGCGTTTGCATTTATCTATAAGCTCGATCATCTATTATAAGCTTATGTAAATATTAAATAATAGAATCAAAAAATTCTCGACACGGACAGGATTTAAATTTGCGACCTCTGCCAAATGTTAAGTAAGTAAGCCTCGATGAATCTAGTATTTAACAAAGCATTGTCAATAAGGTATTTCTTGAAAATATTATTGATAGAGACAATAGTTCTTTTGGCGTTTAATATAATATTAAGTCGTATAAGTTAAGCAGCGATGGTCATCAGTTGTGTTTTCACGTAATTTTGGTGATAGATTAACTAAATAGTGATAATTATTTATCTTTCTTAAAAATGAGACACTTGTTAATTTCCATCAACATTAAGCTGATCTTCATATAACTATTTCCAGAAATGTAAGTATTTTTACTCTGTAATATTTTAAAATAAGTATGAATTAATTTAAAATGAATGAATAAGGTTTTATAAAGACTTAAATCACTGAGTCTTAATGATAGCGTACAAGGAATAAAGAATGTCCTTGAGATGTAGTTTTGTTTTAGGTTTAATATAAATAACTTAGTAAGGCTTGCGCCATTTTTTTCTTTTTAAATCAACTGATATTTCGTACAGTTATTAGAAAATTATCCTTTTAGTTCTCGACTTTTCAAATATCTCACTATAAGCGAGTGGCCATCTGTTATTCAGATGTTACTTTAATAAAGGATATGCTAACATCAATCCGTCAAAATATTATTATAGCTATTTCGTTAGTTCGTTTCTTAATACATCAACTTTCTAAAGTAAAGATGTAATAATATATATTCACTCAAGTTACTCTGTAAGTCTATTACTATTTTCATCTCAGAACAGTATGCAGTATTGTAAGTACGGTATGTGAAGGTCTTGAAATATGCAACGTAATATACAATGAGAAAAGTCGAGACCTCTATGGATATAAAAATGATTTCCTGTTTTCGGACAGACTAAAACTTGAGAATAAATAAAGCATTTAATTTTTTTTATTATATACATAAAGATGAAATTTGCTGTAGCTTGTTATCTAAGAAGAAATGGAAAACAGCTAGACGCTTTTAACCCGAAAATTTATGTGATTTTCAAAGCAGTGTACAATAATTTATTTTGGCCTGTAATTAAAATACAACTTAATTTGCTTGAGTTTCTATTACTATAAACTGTAAGTGATCTTTGATGGCTTACAATTGTAGTCTGGGAAGGAGGTAGTGAACCAATTATTAACAATAGCTTATAGTTTTATTAAAAATCAAAACGTTAGGTTTGGTAAGGATTCAAATTATAAATCACTTTTATATCGCTTTGATTACATAAACTACGTTCTTAATAAAATAACTTAATAAGTACACTTATAATTTTTTATTTATTACTTATTTTAGACAATCCGTTTTTTTTTGGTTAACTTTTAAACAGTTAGCTCAAAGAAATAATCAATTCAGATCGCTTTACTTCTTTCATCTTCTCGACTTCAATAAATTTTAACAATACTTAATGGTAAAAGTCTTCGTAAAATATATATGCTGCACTCATTTTTACTCAAAAATAATAAAATATCTGACTTGAACCGTCTAAATCATTGATTCCTTGGGTTGACTACTACACTTTAAAGTTAGTGTCAATGTCATAGTCACGTTAATGGAGCCACCTATAAAATAGATAAGTAAAAACAAACGCTGTTTCAACGACCCCTAACTTGTGAGAAAATAAAAGCATTAATCTCTCCCTTGAGAGCTGATAATGTTTTCTGTGATACTTCAGGAGCATATCAATATGAACGTTAAGGATTTATGTTTAAATAAATTAAGGACTGATGTTTTTAGTAGGGCTGTTTATAGTATTAATAGTTAGACTATATTTCTAATCCATACAACCGTATAAAACTGTGATGACAAAAGCTAGATTAAAATGTTGTGTTAATAACAGAATCTATTTTGATTTAATTTCCTAAATCTTAAACACTAAAACAAATTAATAATATTTAAAGGAAGTTTTAAAATATTATTATTAATATTATCAATGTTCTAAGTTCATCATATTCTTTAAGTTCTTGCAATTTGCGAGCATTATAAAAATCGTAGTGACGTGATTAGTTATTCTAGTCTCCTGTTAGTACCTGCTTTACTCATACTCTTATTTTTACATAGCAATTAGGATTGTGGGTATTGAGCCACAGTAATCAATTCATTGCGAGCAGAAATACTTTTTATGAGTTAGAAAAATTCATTGCCGTATGTATATCCGTAACGTGGGAGGTTCATTCTGGAAGATGGGTAGGTGCGTGGGATCCCACCTCATTGTGCCTTACTTCGAGATATTTATGAGCTTACGCCTTGACAGTTAGGTCACCTGCTACACTACCCACCCTGAACCCGCATCGCTCACAGCCACTCTAAAGCCTTTAATATGGGGGATTACGTAGTTTTGCGCCAGGGGTATGTGGCTTCCATGCACTGATGTTATGATCGGCTCGATGGCGCCGAGTCGATGGCGCCGCGAGCATAACTTCGACTGCGGGTGGCGGAATACTGGAACACAGGAACTACTCTAAGTCGCCAAGTGTATTGAGGTAATGCCCATTAAGTCTATTAAAACGCCTATCTACAACAACACAACACAAACAACATCAAAAATGCAAAGTGGGTTGAAAGTTCAAATGCTCTTTAAAATCTCCCTGGCGAAGGGAAGCATTAATGCAAATTAGAATAAGGTAAATAAGAACTCAAGAGCAATTCGAGTGTGTAATAAAAGATTGCATATACGCTATCCTTCAAAATCATTTTAAACACAATTCTAAAGGAAATAAAAAATAACATCACCCTGGTAGACCACGGAACATGAGGAACTCAAAAGAAAAGAAAACACAAAGAATAAGGAACTAGCCGCAAACATAAATAACCATGTCGTCGATTACTATATTAATATCAACAACAACTTGGACCTTGTTGACCTCAACTGTTAACTCATTTAAAATTTAAAGTTGTCTAATTTTAAACTTTCTTGCAGAGAAAATATTTGAAACAATTTAGAAGGTATTTAACTCATAATGTTAACAAAGAAAAACAGACACTCGAGAAAATCCCAACTATTGAGATCAGGGCCAGATTTGGGAGTCTGGAGTCCCTGGGCTAATGCAGGGGTGAAGGCCTCTAATTATTAATTATTTTCTAAATAAAAATATTTTTTTGATTTGTAAATAGAAACCAAAATTCCGGGGTTTCTAATATCGATAACAATTTTATTATGTTTGTGCAAGTGCAATTTTTAGTAAAAGTATAAAAAAATATATTGGAAGGAAAAAAAGTGTCTAGCCCTTGAATTTTCTTTTTCAGAGACCTCGGGGCAGTAGCCTCGCCTGCGCTTCCCTAACTAAATTCGGCCCTGATTAAATATATGATACTCATACTACAAGTAAGTACGAGTATAACCCGTCAATAGTTTAATCGAGGTTCACAACAGTGATCCAAGCCGAGTTTGTTTATGCCTCACATTGACTGATTATAGAACGTTGAAGAATTATAACATTTAAATTATGATAAACCAAGAGTGCTCTAAATAATTATGTTATAATTTGTCTACAAATAATTTTATATGACATTTTTTTTAATTTTTGTATTTTAGTATAAAACATCCTGTCAAAGAATATTCAAATACTTAATTAAAAAAATAAAGTACTTAATTTAAAAAAGTAAAATTTCTGAAAACGCTTATATTTTTAAATTTTCAACATCATGACACAGTAAAAGCATTCCAGTCCTTTTTAGCGCTCGTTCTTTATAAATTTCTATTATAACGTTAGTAAATTCATTAGTTTAAAATAGCTGTTGCCAACGCCTTCGTTAGATTTACCCCAGAGTAGGATGGCAGACGATATTAAACTATGACTGTAAGTATACCTATTAAATTAACTTGGCAGTGGTCTTGTCAGTATTTTTAATATGCGGATAAAATAAATTTTAAGCAACTGACACAGTGATTTCAAGAATAAATCAATTAAATTTCTTTGTCACTTAATTTATTGTATTACATATATTTATTATATATTTTTATTATTATAATTTATTGTATTGTACACAGTGTATTAGTTAGAAAAATAGTAATATCATATTTGTTTATATTTTATACAGTTATGATTTATTAATACGAGATATAGGAATTATAAAAGATTCTTATATCATTTTGTCACTTTTTGGTTATCTATGTGAAGAGTTACATTACTGTTAAAAGCTTTGTCTTTGTTAGATTTGCACTAGATACCAAGTCAATTTAATCAAGTTTATGATGTGCAGACCTGATCTGTGAATAGCTTTCTAATATATTGAGTAATCGAGGCACTGTGATTAAGTTCTCTTGTATTGTAAGGGTCATAGCAATTTATTACAGCGCAAGTTTAAAAGAGAAAATACAATTAAATCCAGAATTTAATAATTGGAAGAATTTATTATAAAATTGCTCTGAAGATTATTTTCTTTACTCTGGAGTATATATGAGCATGTAACTTAAATATTAATTGTAAGGTCATCCACGGACCTAAAATGTTTTGGTTTTCCTTGTACAAATTAATTTGTAAATAAAGAACAATTGTATAAATTGCCCGCTTTAGTTTCTTATCTTTTGGTATAAAATTTGCTAAAATTGTGTCAATAGAGGAAGCCTATTTTGGTTATTCCATTTCTCGCTATGTATAAATACAAAAAAAAATTACCGAATATTCTACGTATTACGAACATTAGATTCGAAGTTTTAGATTATGAACATTAAAGTCACCACAAGCATTAATGTATTTATTAGATATAGATTGTTCAAATAATACAATTAACATATATTAGACAAAAAGTTACAACTACACCATAAATAAATTAAATTGTTTTAACTATACTAGTTTGGATACGCGAATATGCCAAAAAGGACAAACAAAAACAAAAAGTTTTAAATTCTTGTCAAATTGTTATAGACAGACACCATTTTTTTTACTAACATTTATTTATTATTTTATTTAAAAATTATATAACGTTTAAATATCTCCTCTTTACTGCAGAATAAAATTTTTGTTTGTAAAACGATTATTCTGCAAAAGTTGAGATAGACAAAAGACAAAGGCATACCTCTCATATTATGAAAGTTCAGGAGTCTAATTTACAAGAGATCCAACTTGGGGTAAAGAAATACGTACAATGTAGAAATATGTAATTATATTTCAGAGCTAAAATGTTAATGTGCGATGGATAATCAAGCAATTTATTTAAATTTATTTGCTTTACATTACTCGGGATTTATAAAATGATGTATGTTGAAACCCATATGTCCTCAAACTTATAATTTTCTATGGTTTTTAAACTTGGAATTAAATTTCACCGTTGGATAACTTGACTCCGTTGGTATTGTTCAGCCGACCGAATAATGAAAGCTGACAACATAAGCTACTATGTATAACTACTTAAATAATTCATAATGTAATATTTTTTTATTTAATATAAGTTTATCTTCGCAAAATTAAAAATTTAAAAATAAGTGTATGTGTGTACTGAATAAGCCAATATTGTTTTACGTTACTATCGGTTAATGAAATAAGGTTTAATAAGTTGAATTATTAATAAAAAAATACTTAATATGAGGAATCGTACGTATAATAATAAATTCAGGTAAATAAATCGCTCATTGAAGCCTAAATAGTAGGTAATATTATATGCTATGCTGCTTTTAAATTTAAAATAGACCGATAATAATAATTTTTCTTTCCAACCTCACTATACCTTATTATATTCGTTATATTTCCATATTACCTATTTAAAGTACCTATTCTAAGTTGTTGAAGCAATTGTCCAAAACTTTTTAACTTTGGTCCTTGTCATAACATTTGCACAGCACTACTAAAGATTACAAAAGATATGAAGAATGTTGTGAAACCTAGTTTTTTAACTGTATTAGTGTTATTAGATTTTTAATTAGCTTTTGCTCTTAGGTGACCGTACTTAACTTGTAATATGGACGAAAGATCCTATCCCATTTGCAGGTAAACAGGTAAACGTTTCACCTCTGATGTATATTTGATTTATTTATTTATTATTTATTTAACTTCACGCCATATCCCTTGCGGGGTAGCCAGAGACGACGGAGCGCCAAAAGCTACAGTCCCTGCATACCTCTTTCGCCTCGACCACAGACATTAACCTCTTCATACATGCCCTCCGGGGGGTCCTCATGCGTATATTTGTATGCTTCTGAATTTAAATTTAAGTTTTGCCCACCAACTGTATCTATTAATTTTCAACACCTTTCTAAGATTTTCAGGTTCATCATCCATGTTTACGGGTCACGTAGTTTCAAAGCTCTGTTTATTAACGTACGAGGCAACGCTGATAGATGTGCTGGATGATGTTGCAACTGAACATGTGTATAACGATCGTTGGGCGTAGGTTTTTTCATATTGTTGTATGCTATGAGAAATGTTGTGTATTTTATTTGTAATGTGAACCTTATCTCGTTTAATAGTTATGAAAATATTATTTAAAATATCAAATTACTTTTGTTTTACTTTTTTCTATTAAAATCTAATAACAGTTACTGAATAAATATTTCAATCGGAATGTTTAGAAAGTTTCCACATTTATCGTCGGAAATTGTATGAAACTGTCTTTGAGATAAATACCAATTAAATAAATGTTTTCACATTATCAAAGAAACTATTAAATCATGGATTCTGCACCCTGAATTGCGTAATAATGAGGTGGCTGTTGTACAAGCTACGTCAAATTTTGGATTTGAGGCACCTTTTGCTCCAAGAGTATGTTTAATTATGAAGGTAGTAAAAATTGATTTTTCTATATGTGGAGCACAAAAAGTAAAATCAGCAGATTTGTGAGTAAGTATATTAATTATTAAATGATAATTTTTCTCTAAGACTGATATATATAAAAAAATCTAGAAATTTCACTGGGTTTAGGAAGGAAGGAATGGGCTGACACAGTTATTTAACCTCAGCTTTTTCTTGTCGATACTTCGTATTAATATCTGCATTTTGCGATTTAGTAATTAGCCCCGGAGACTAATGAAAGTGCCAAAATTCTCTTGTCCCAAAAGACATTGTACTTCTCTTGTAATTATATGACTATTCCGTAACACTTTGGCGTGGGCTTGTTTGAGTTTCTCTGTATTTTTTATTGGAAGACTGGTAAAAATTTAGCTTTGAAAAAGTTTAATTTACTTCAGCAAATTAAGTATAATTGTTTGTTTATAGAACTTCTGTCTGTCTGTCTTATGACAGATTTAAAAGAGTAAGGAAATTAAAAAAATAATGAATATTCTGTAAATTAATCTATCGAATTTTATAAAATATATGTTGTAATATGTGTTATATCTAAAATTAAATCTTAATCCGGATTTCCTAACACGGAGAAATAATTTAATATTAACATGCTATTATTGTTTAGTAATAAACTTTCTTTTAACGCCCATGGCCCCAATTATGGTAGACAGAAACCTTAATATTAAATCTTCTACTTTAGTTCGTTAAGTTAGCCATTTGCATAGCACTAATAACAAACTCGGTTCTTTAGTTTGTTAGTCCAGTGACTTTATGTAGAAGGTCCCTAGGTACATTCAATTAATTTCATTACAGATACTTTTTTCTCTAAATAATATTTTAAAGAAAATGAAAAATATATATGACATTTATTTACATAACTGTGCATAAAAGTCGTATATATATTTTTTAACCTGAATGTCAATATTCGTATTCATAATTTTCTAGTCTGCCTTAGTCGTAGTTGCTCTATTTAATACTCAGTTGGTGGACCACTGTTAACGTTTTATTATTTGATCCAGATGTTATTATTTCTGAAATATATAGGTGTTCTCGCTCTTGGTATTGTTTATGTGGAGTATAACCGTAAGTATATAATACAACTTTGTCCTACTTCTTGAAAGTTGCATACTGTATGAAACATACTATAATAATGGCCGATTATTCAATAATTCAATATTAATAATAATGCAAATGTGACTTTTTTGTCCGCAATTCCCGCCTTCAGACTGTCAAGTAATCATACGAATTATGCTCCAGTGTTAGTTTTTTTAAGATAATCGACTAACATATTTTCATGACTATCCCAAAGAAACAGTCGGCATCAGTTTCTATTTATTTATTTATTTAATCTTTATTGTTCAAAAAAAGGCACAATAGGTAGACTTCCAGCTACAAAGCATTTTCTACCAGTTAGCCCGAAGTATAAAAAATAAATAAATAAAGAAGTAAAGAAATATAACAATAAGGTGGAAATACTATTAAACTAAATTATGTAATAACCTAACATTATACATTATTCAAATTACAACAAATTACTATAAACAAATGCATACTCAAATAAAGATAATTTATAGCCAGATATTAAACTTAAAATATGAAAGGTTCAGTAACACAAGTATATATAATTTGCTTAAGTATGATATACCAAATAAGTGTGTTAATCCTTGTTACTCTCACATAAATGACTATAAATAGCGTTCTTGAAGATCGTCTTGCTAGGAGAACTAATGATAAGTTCAGATAAGCTGTTTCAGAGTTAAATGTTGTAGATTGTGAAAGAATCTGCACGGAATCCAGAATAGTGGGAAGAAACAAAAAGTTTAAGATTAGGAGTGAAGATTACCAAATAATTGAAATTTATGCTTTAAATACTAAGGAGACAGTGGATCGATAAAGATAGAGAACAATTGACATAAATATCTTGAACATCATCGCTCACGGATGGGAAGCCATTTTAGCTGTGAACGGTAAGGGGAGCTGTGAACATATTTACGAAGACCGAAAACAAAGCGTATACAGTTATTGAGAAAGCTATTCAGTTTATTATGATTGACTTCAGAGATGTTAGAGCAGCAGACATCTGTATAATCAATGAGCTAAAGGATCAGAGATCGCATAATGTAGTTCGTTATGTGGATGACAGTACTGGATATGTGGTATATTCCAGCCGTGCAACGTTATATCGGGAAAACTTCAAAGAGTGCCGAAAGAAACTTGTGTATTGTATAGAAACCTCCTTATCGAAGGTTACGGAATGGGGTAAACTGAACCTCGTTCAATTTAAACTACCAAAAGACACAAGTTTGCACGGTTACTATGATTTCCATAACCGCCTACTTTAAATTTCATAAAAAGAATAATTCAAATCAATTATTTTTAAAGCTAATAAATCAAACCATCACTTTAATAGTTATAACTTTAAATGTATATAAAAAATAAACATATTTATTGTTTAATTAATAGAATAAAATACTACAGAGATATATATTGAAGGTACGCGTGAAAGGTCCAACTTAATACGAAACCCAATAAAAAGGTCAAGTCCGTTCAAGAAAATTGAAGAATACTATCTAAATTTGATTCACAGAATCTGAATTACAGTAGTTTTTATATAAATATACTACTGCATTCTTAATTAAATTGTTATAAAGTATACATTTTTAAAACTTGTTTACATTCTATAATAAAACTCTATTTCTATACAACAGGAGATGTTAGTTTAAAATACAGCGTACGTTCTCGTACGCTGTATTTTAAACTAACATCTCCATCTCTCTAACATAACTTTGGTTCTCCAAAGTTTCACAATGTGAAACATAACTCAAGCTATTTGAAATATGTAGAACTATCTTAGTGTTTCAAAGTTGACTTTTAAATAAACCTACATATATCTGAAATATGTTATCACATAAACACTCACACCCATATCCGAAAATAGTATGAGTACTAGCGTGGATATCGGATTAAATTTCTGTTGATGCAAGCCATAATTGAATTTTATGTACAGTCTCCACAGCAGCAGTGATTTGCTATAAAACTGTGTAATAAATACGTATTTATGTAAAAACTACAGTAAGAACTTTCTTATTTTAGGTTTTATTTAGATACATGAACGTATCATTTAGCTATATATGTAGTGTAGCCTTATTTGTATGGGATATGATATTAAATGATGAAAGTTTCGGTTACTGACATTTTCAAATATAGTTGCAAATCCGTTTCCACCCCTGCGAAGGGGAGGAAAGGGTGTGTGTTTGGACTTCCGGGTATTACATTCACGTCATCCTCCTCGATCACCGATTAGGAATGGTTTTTGGAATTCATTTGGAATTTAGATCTACTATGGTTATAGCGATTACATTGTAATATTATAAATATTATATAATATAATGTTATATAGTTCATCATGAATAAACGGGATATTAAATGCAAATACTATAGGACAGTTATGATTGGTAGCAGCAGAGGCTAGTATATTCAAAGAAATACATTCCCCTATTTTATTATATTATTATAAATTAAAATAATTTGACAGACACCTTTTAAAATTTTTAAACATAATAGATGGACTTTCATAACTTAATTTCTTGGATATTATATAAAAAATAAAAACTCACTTAACATATCTAATTCTGTTACTAAATACTGAATTCTCGTTGTCGTTTGTCTTCAAAACTGAAAAAGGATTACGTAACAGACTGTATACCTAAAGCTTAATCTTACAATAAACTCAACCACTCTACAACATAAAGTTGTTTAGATCCTCAGAAAATGATTAAAATGTGTGTCTTGTAACCCAAGTTAGAGATTAACTTAAACCGGACAAATATAAACTTAGTTTGCGGGAGTTTTGATATCATCAAACAGGATCGTTTATATACATATATATAAACGATTTACCACTCACTGACTCATCACGAAATATCTGAACCTTTTTGTCTGATTATCTTAAAATTTTACATAGTTACTTCTTTTGTGACGTAGACGTCTACTAAGAACAGATTTTACGGAATTCCTATCCCAACGGATTTCAACTTTTTGCATTTCGCCAAGTTTTAAACCTGTAGGACCTATGCACTTAACGCGAGGGTAATAGTTACTATAGCAACGGTTACGATAACAACGGGAAATATAACAAAGGTTACCATAGCAACCTAAGTTCACATCCAAATTAATAGTATGCACATGGAACCGGGAGGGAGGAAATAAGCTAATATATAATATTTGCTATTATATATTATTGTTTATTATATTGTTATAATGTAATTGAGCGATTAAGTTATCGCTTCTAAAAGTTACATAAATAATAATTTATTTACCTTATAAAAAAATATTTTTTTTTCAATTGAATTATTTCCAAAAATATCTTGCAATATTTTAATATTAATTTTAATTTGTAGCAAATAAATTATTAATATTATAATTATATTTGAAGAAAACGGATGGCATAGTCATAGTGGTAGCGGAAGCGGTAGTAGCATATCAGATGATCACAATAGAAAAGAGTCGTACGTTTAAAGTAAAGAATATGACTTAGAAGACAGAGAAAGAAAATCGAAAGTGTAGAAACGATTTTAAAGTATATAAAAAAATATATAGCAAAATATACAAAGCAGTAAAATGTAATAAATGTTCAAAGTCGGTTAAGATTTTTTTTTTAATTTCAAACACTTATGAAACATCAAACTCTAGTTGCATAACTCCATATTTCATATTGAATCATCCAAATAAATTCTTATACCAATAGAAGACTAGAATAACTAACTATAGTTATGATGCTCTAAATTTACAAGAGATTCCTTTAATCTCTTTAAAATTTTGAAATAATAATAAGATTCGTTTATTAAATAAGCCTAACGTGAGCAACACAATTATTTTTTTATAGTATACTTTTACGTATTATTTTAATCGGCGAGGTACACGCAAGTCATTAGAGAAAGTTAACTATTTCCATGTCACGTAAAATTGGAGTCGTAATATAAGGAAGCGCATTAAAAAACTTTTACCGTTTTATAAATGTGCTATCGTTAAATGCTATGGCCACTCGAATTTTGACATAAAAGAGGAAACATGTGAATTAGTGTCAAAATCAGTGAATTGTAAAAATTGTTGAATATAAATCACTTATCACAATGATAGATTTATACTTTTTACTACAGTTTGACATCACACCAAATAATAAACCACAAAAAGTAAGAGCATCTTCTCATACAAAAACAAAAACTGCGAATTTAATTATTTTCACTTCGATTCGAAAAATAATTGTTTTATTATACAGATGTAACGTTTTATTATATAGATAAGAAGCGAATCCAATATAAAATTGGCGATTACGACCTAAAATTTATCGTTGGACAGAAAGATGATTATTATAGAGGAAAACATAAAATTGCTGTTATAATAGATTTTCAAACACTTGGAGCTAAATATCCTGGAGTTTGTTTAAAATCGCTTCATAAATTCGTGAAACAAACACATGTTAGAAGAAAATCAACCTAATTGTTTTAACATAATAAGTTTTTTATAACAAATTATAAGTTATTTATAAATAAACAAAAATATTGTAAATTATTTTATTTTTTTATACATACATTAATTTGCTTATTATTTGTAATAGATTTCCTTTTTTCACAATAAAACAATGTAATCTATGTTATACCATAGTATACATAGCTATATATTCTATGGTATAGCGGCGATCATATTTCTTTTCTATTATAATATCAAATTTTAAATAAGTAGAGACTAATTCCCGCAAAATTAGTTATTTTCATTTTGCTCCTACGAAATTCGAGGTTTTAACATTTTTAACACCTGAAGCGCTATACAAAACTAGTTTTAATAAAGGATATGTTTTCTTTAATAATTCTTGTAAATAAATGATATCAACTAAATGTAGAAAGTTTATTAATGTAAAAAAGTACAAATTTTTATTTACTTAATAAATTAGTAAACGTGTGAGGAAATACTTAGATATAGATAAAGTACCGTGAACGCTTTGTTATTGCTATTTCACCCAAAAGTAGAAAGTGTGAATGATATTCATAATATATATATATTTTGCGATTATCTAAATCAATTTCTATTTTGACAATAATCTAGAAAAGGACGTAATTTAACAATATTATTATTATTTATTTTTATTCTATGCAACTTGACGCTTGAATCCAAAACTTTAAAACAAAATACTTTAAAAACTTATTATGCAATTATTAAACAAGATATGAAAAAATAAGACTACATTTCTTACTTACAAAGTAAAGTACTTGAAAATGACAAATCAAATACTTTATAAAACTAAAAAAAGAGTTAATTAATTGCGAGTGAAAACATTAAAAACTGGCAGCATTTAATTATCCTTTGTTATATCTGCCCTAATTAGTTTAAGTAGATTTAGTTTTATCAAACAAACGATGTTTGATGTCTGCGCCATTTTCATTCATATTATGGTATGGTATGGTATACGTGGGAATATAGTGACTCATATAGTGATCACTATAGTGATTTCCTCTTCTAACTCTCCCATAAACTGGAACTCAATATTTGCGGATAATATTTACAGGGATATCAGCAGGGAGTTCACTGCTAGAGTGATTTGATTTAACTTATCCAATATATTAGTCTTGCAAAATATGGATACATTTTTTGTTATTTATACAAGTTTATTATATGTTTAATCATATTATATGGCGAATGATTACTTTTACTCTTAACCTATTAAACCTGATCCTTTAAAAATATTAACTTTATAAAGGTGCAACAAACCACTAATTTCAAACCGATTACCTAACTTAATTTCGTTAAAATAATAACTCAAAATACATGGCGTTGTATAAAAATCACTATTGGTATGATTATTTAAAATAAATTAAGTGCAATAATAATAAGAACTAAAACTATAACAAATATAAGATATTAATTAAATTATTTTATTGACGATAATTTCATCATCATGTGTCAGAGATATACGAACTACGAGTACCTGCTACGTAATATTGGAAAATGTTATTTATGGCCCTGAAACGATTCAATCTTTGCTATTTGTAAGAATAATTTAAAAATGACTATTCAGCTTAATAAAAAAAGCTGAAGATTAACTGGGGTAAAGGGAAAATACCTATATTGTGTAACTATAGATCTACACCCAATGTATCCACACATCTATCGTGTCTCTGAAAACATGTACGAGCACGTATATAAATGAACATTATATCATCAATAAAAATACAAGCAGAATACTGTAGCAGGAAGAGGAATGTTGCCTATGGACAGAATAAAAAAATAAGATAATTTACAAAATACAAACTTAGAGATACGACAAGTTACTAGTATACTTTTGGTAGAATTATTAATTATTTTATTAAAAAATAAAAAATGTAAGGCCCAGCAATATCTTATACGTACAATCGTAGGACAAAATTAGTTTGATGTTGAAAGAATGTAGTAATATGATTCCTGTGAATCCCAAAATATGTCATTTCGATGCTGATTGAAATATGATATTGTAATTGAACGTACTAATTGAACTTGATATATGTTTTACACCTTGTGAGAGTTAACGTGGGAATGAAATTGGAATTTGACATTTCAAAGGTTACAATACCTGTCTCTTTGACATAACAAACAAATAACACATATAACTCTACCTTTAAATTTACATTTGCATGGAACAATAACTGAAACATTTGTATGATGAAATACTGAACCTAATATAGCAATAGTAATTAAAATGATATATTGAATTAGAAATAGACTTGTATAGATCTAAGGCTATAAACTAAAACGTTAAGTATAATTAAAATGTAAGTAAATTTATTCGTTCGTTTGTTTTTTTTATTTCTTGCTTCTCAAAAATTACAAACTAATTAAAACGGATGATACATAAATAACTTGTTTGTTTAAGAACCAATAAAATAAAAATACCATATGATATAATATAATGTATATTTTAATTTTAATCTAGGACGAAAATCTTTTTTCGTATTTTAGTTATGATTAGCGCTGAAATGATTTAAATTAATAATCTGGTCTCTAAAACAACATTTCTTAAATGTTTCTATACTGTTTATTTCAAAAGTCAACTTTGAAACACTGAGATAGTTCTACATACTCGTATTTCAAATAGATTTTTTTTCCACATTCTGTAACTTTGGTTCCCGTACGCTGTATTTTAAATTAACATCTACAGTTATTCCTAGAAACAAAGTTTTATCACAGAATGTAGACATGTTGAAGAGAATTCAAAAATATATGTATATAAAACCTTATACTCTGTAACAATTGAAATAAATATAGAATAGTATATTTATATAAAAATACCCGTAATTCAGCTTCTGTGAATCAATTTCAGATAGTATTCTTCAATTTTCTTCACGGAGTCGGCTTTATTTATTAACTTTCGTATCAAGTTGGACCTTAACGCGGACCTTCAATATATGTCTCTGTAGTATTTTGTTCTATTAATTAAACAATTAATACGATTATTTTTTATATACATTTTAAGTTATAACTATTAAAGTAATAGTTTGGTTCACTAGCTTTAAAAAAATAATAATTTGAATTTCAATATTTCAATTTTTCAACTTTTTATGAAATTATTAATTTTTTATTTCGCATAGAACGTCAGACGTTTAATAATAGACACTTCACTGTTAATTTTTAAATTATTTGATAAAATTGAAGTGACACTGCTTGTAACGTCCTCAGTGGGTGTCTACGGAACACCCATAACATCAAACATCGTTTGTTTGATAAAACTAAATCTACTTAAACAAATTAGGGCAGATATAACAAAGGATAATTAAATGCTGCCAGTTTTTAATGTTTTCACTCGCAATTAATTAACTCTTTTTTTAGTTTTATAAAGTATTTAATTTGTCGTTTTCAAGTACTTAACTTTGTTAGTATGAAATGTAGTCTTATTTTTTCGTATCTTGTTTAATGATTGCATAATAAGTTTTTAAAGTATTTTGTTTTAAAGTTTTGGATTCAAGCGTCGAGTTGAATAGAATAAAAATAAATAATAATAATATTGTTAAATTACGTCCTTTTCTAGATCATTGTCAAAATAGAAATTGATTTAGATAATCGCAAAATATATATATTATGAATATCATTCACACTTTTTACTTTTCGGTGAAATATCAATAACAAAGCGTTCACGGTGCTTTAACTATATCTAAGTATTTACTCACACGTTTACTCATTTATTAAGTAAATAAAAATTTGTATTTTTTTACATTAATAAACTTTCTACATATAGTTGATATCATTTATTTACAAGAATTGTTAAAGAAAACATATCCTTTATTAAAACTAGTTTTGTGTAGCGCTTCAGGTGTTAAAAATGTTAAAACTTCGAATTTCGTAGGAGCAAAATGAAAATAACTAATTTTGCGGGAATTAGTCTCTACTTATCTAAAATTTGATATTATAATAGAAAAGAAATATGATTGCCGCTATACCACAGTATATATAGCTATGTATACTATGGTATAACATAGATTACATTGTTTTATTGTGAAAAAAGGAAATCTATTACAAATAAGCAAATTATTAATGTATGTATAAAAAATAAAATAATTTACAATTTTTTTTTAATTTATAAATAACTTATAATTTGTTATAAAAACTTATTTTTTTTATACAATTGGGTTGATTTTCTTCTAACATGTGTTTGTTTCACGAATTAATGAAGCGATTTTAAACAAGCTCCAGTGTTTGAAAGTCTATTACAACAGCAATTTTATGTTTTTCTCTATAATAATCATCTTTCTGTCCAACAATAAATTTTAGATCGTAATCGGTAATTTTATATTAGATTCGCTTCTTTTCTATATAATAAAACGTTATATCTGTATAATAAAACAATTATTTTTCGAATCGAAGTGAAAATAATTAAATTCGCAGTTTTTGTTTTTGTATGAGGAGATGCACTTACTTTTTGTGGTTTATTATTTGGTGTTATGTCAATGTATTTTTGGTGAATTTATTTTCCACGACGACCTGAATGAGCGTATACAAATTCAGCTTGTGAGTGAGGTACCAAATCACCCTGTCGCTCACTTGGTGCAGATCTCAAGTTTTTATTCCTCTACTTATTTTTACTATTATCTCAAGAACTTCAACATTTGTTTCGGAAGATGGACAGAATTTGTCGCCAATTCCTTTGTCATTGCTTAATCCATTGATCCATATTCGAAATATGCAATAGAAAACAATTAAATATTCCTATGATGGATTTATTTAGTAAAACCAAATATATATATTTTTTTATTTACTTTAATCATTCATATAATAACAAAGTAGTAATATAAATATTATTTATAATACTCACCAAACGATATATTAAAAATAACTACATAAAAACTTTGGTAAATTAAACTTGCGTCAGAAGTATGTAAGGTTTTCAAGTTGCTCCAGTAAATAAACAGCTTGGATAAGTTTTTGAAATATTAAACAAAATCACAGAATTTTACTATTCATGCAGACAAAATACACGGATATGTGTCTTGAAATGATGAAAATATGCTTGTTTTTATCTATTTAAGTAATCTTTAACGTGCAATTAAAAAATATGTTTTCATATCTATCGGCGCGAAACAAGTTGTAGGACTAATGGAATTATCGGCGCAAAACAAGTTGTAGGACTAATGGAATCGATGAGTCATCGTGCAGGTGTTTCAAACTTTGTAAACAAGTCATTAGCGATAATAGTCCCACTCCTTCGACTATGCAGTGTATAAAAGCGTGGCACAAGGAAGTGAGAACATCATTCATTTGTTACTGGTCATACGGATAACAACTGTGTAAAATAACTTTACTTAAAATAAAGTTTGATTTCACTGTTTCTGTTTATTTCTATTATGGAATACCAGAATACCAAAGAAGATAATAACGTCAGCTGTGCTGACGTCATAGGTGTTAAAACCAATACTGGACCTGAGAATTCGTCATCAGAAGTGGGATACCCTGCCACTTCCGCTCAACAACCTGAAGACACGGTGGAATTCCAAAATGGATTTGGTGTCTCAATCAATGATGGGGCCTCAGTTCAGCAAGAACAACAACAACTGAACCTGGTCAACGCACCGATGAACCACGTACCGCCTCAGTTTATTATGCAGATGATGCAAGTGATGCAACAAATGTCAGCACAGTTAAGTAAACCACAAGAAGCAAAAGTGCGTATAAATGATATTTATTTACCATCATTCGACCCAGATACCAATGTGGGCATACGTGAGTGGTGTCAACATATTGATAAAGCTATTGAAACATACAAGCTCAGTGACTTTGACGTACGAATGAAGGTTGGTGGCTTGCTTAAGGGTAGAGCGAAATTATGGGTTGACGACTGGATGGTCACTACAGCTACATGGACGGAACTGCGTAATAATCTCATAACAACTTTTGAACCAGAAAATCGCTATTCTAGAGATGTGGTTCGATTCAGAGAGCACGTTTATGATTCTTCAAAAGACATTGCCGAATATTTATCAAAAGCCTGGGTCTTATGGAGAAGGATTACAAAGGATAAATTGTCAAATGAAGATGCCGTTGAAGCAGTAATCGGATGTATCGGTGATGAAAGACTTCGGATTGAGCTGTTGAATACTAGAGCCACGACAGTGCCAGAGCTGATATCTGTAGCGTCATCAATAAGAACAATGAAACGTTCCCATCCTAGTTCTTATAATCAAAACTCAAGTAAGCGATCACGTTTCTTGAATACAATGCCGTCAAGTTCCCCTTGTCGAATTTGTAAGAGATCCAATCACAATACTAGTGAATGTTACTACAAGTCTACAGGGTTAAAACCAGATCAAAGGAATAAAACTAAACCAGAAACTGTGAACGTAGAGGCGATCACAAATCAAAATAATAAAACGATAATCTGTTCATTCTGCAAAATACCTGGACATACTTTTGAAACCTGCTTCAAGAGGGAACGTTCAATATCTTCAAATGTTAATTATATTTCTGGATCAAGACTAGCTCCGATCAAGGTCAAGATTGGTCTCAAGATTTTTCAAGCCATATTTGATAGTGGAGCTGAATGTTCACTTATAAGAGAATCAATAGCATCTAAATTACCAGGAAAAAGGCTTGAAACTACGAACTATTTGAAGGGTATTGGACAATTTCCTGTACTTTCAATAGCTACTCTGGTAACGATCGTAACCATCGATGATATCAACGTGGAACTACATTTTCATATTGTAGCGGACTATGAAATGACCACCGACATATTAGTAGGTATGAACTTGATTAATGACACCAAACTCATTATGATGATCAGTTCAAATGGAACGACATTAACATATCAGCAGAGCGTCAATCATGTTCAAAGCCTGAACCCAATATTTGAAAAGCTGGACTGTGATCTTACGAACGAAGAAGATATAACAGCATTACGAACACTACTGAACAAATATCAGCATCTATTCATCAGAGGATACCCAACAACCCGTGTCAAGACAGGAGAATTGGAAATTCGTTTAAAGAACCCAGATAAGTACGTAGAAAGAAGACCGTATAGGCTCAGTCCAATTGAACGAGAAAAAGTACGCAAAATAGTGAAAGAATTGATGGAGCATGGGATTATACGCGAAAGTAAGTCCCCATACTCCAGCCCTATTATATTGGTCAAAAAGAAAAATGGTGACGACCGCATGTGCGTGGATTTCAGAGAACTGAACTCTAACACGCTACGTGACCATTATCCATTACCATTAATTTCCGATCAAATTGATCTACTGGCTAAAGGACAATTCTTCACAACTTTTGATATGGCAGCAGGATTTCACCAAATACCAATCGCAGACTCAGTCAATTGAAAAGACTGCTTTTGTTACACCGGATGGATTGTACGAGTATTTGATGATGCCATTTGGACTGAGTAATGCGTGCTCGGTATATCAACGGTGTATAAATAGAGCCCTGAGTTCATTATTAGGAGACGCAGCTCAAGTCTATGTTGATGATGTCTTAAGCAAATGTAGAGATTTTGCTGAAGGATTATCAAACATTGAACGCATTCTCATAGCCCTCCAGGATGCTGGTTTCTCAATTAATGCAGATAAATGCAGTTTTTTTAAACGCTCAATTGAATATTTGGGCAACGTAGTATCAAATGGACAAGTTCGACCAAGCCCACGCAAAATAGATGCTTTAGTAAAAGCGCCAATACCAAAAACACCCAAACAAGT
Source organism: Melinaea menophilus ssp. n. AW-2005 (assembly GCA_918358695.1). NCBI lineage: Eukaryota > Metazoa > Arthropoda > Insecta > Lepidoptera > Nymphalidae > Melinaea > Melinaea menophilus. The sequence goes on along the minus strand of OU911055.1, from coordinate 6,505,129 downwards.
AAGACAATTTTGTGGGTTGGCGGGGTACTTCAGAAAATTTATTCCAAATTTTTCACGTAAACTGATACCACTTTATGAGTTGACCAAACCAGGAGCTAAATGGGAGTGGAATGAACGCCATGAGACCGCAAGAGAAGAGGTTATTCAGTGTTTAACGTCAACTCCAACACTTACACTCTTCCAAGAGGAAGCTCCGATTCAGTTATACACAGACGCCAGTAGTTTGGGATTTGGAGCAGTATTAGTACAAGTGATAGATGGTCGTAAACACGCTGTTGCTTTCATGAGTATGAGGACAACTGAAACGGAGAGCCGATATCACTCGTACGAATTGGAAACCCTGGCAGTGGTCCGAGCGATCAAACACTTCAGACAATATCTGTACGGCCGAAAGTTTACAGTAATTACAGATTGTAATGCCCTGAAGGCATCCAAGCACAAGAAAGATTTGCTCCCAAGAATTCATCGTTGGTGGGCATTTTTACAAAATTTTAACTTTGAGATTGAATATCGTAAGGGCCAACAACTTCAACACGCGGACTATTTTAGTAGAAACCCGGTGGAGCTTACAGTAAATATCATGACTAGGGATCTCAACTGGCTAAAAATTGAACAACGACGTGACGAAACCCTGAGAGGTATTATGGATAGTATGACCAATAGCAATGAAAGTAATGGCTACATACTAGAAAACAATGTCCTCAAACGAATAGTTCACGATCCAACTTTTGGACGAAAACATTGCACGGTAGTTCCTAAATCTTTCCAGTGGAGTCTTATAAACTCATTTCATACGGCATTGAAACATCCATGTTGGGAGAAAACATTACAGAAAATAAAGGACAGTTACTGGTTTGACAACATGAACACGAATATTCGAAAATTCGTTGAGAACTGTGTGGTATGCAGGACTTCGAAGGGACCATCTGGTGCAATACAAGCTCAAATGCATCCAATCCAGAAACCAACTACAGCATTTCAAGTAATTCACATGGATATAACTGGTAAATTGGGAATGTCCGACAACCAACGATATGTAATCGTTACTATAGATGCTTTTACAAAATATGTGCTCCTATACAACACAACTAAGAAGGATCCACACAGTACTTTGGCTGCACTAAAACGAACAGTACACTTATTTGGCACACCAATACAAATAATAGTCGACGGTGGAAGAGAGTTTTTGGGAAAATTTAAAATCTACTGTGACCGTACAGGAATAGAGATTTATGCTATAGCACCAGGAGTCAGTAGAGCTAATGGACAAGTAGAACGTGTGGTAGCTACAATAAAAAATACTCTAACTATGATCAAAAACTATGAAACAGAAGAATGGCATACAACACTTGAAGAACTTCAACTGGCATTAAACTGCACTCCCCATCGCGTGACAGGAGTAGCTCCACTCACTTTACTTACTCGGCGAAAACATTGCGTTCCACCAGAGTTACTCACACTGGTAGATGTTGATGAACAGACAATTGATATTGAAGGTCTCACTAACCATGTTCATCAAAAGATGTCACAAAATGCAGAGCGAGACAAGGTACGATTTGATTTAAGAAAAGCAAAGATAAATCATTTCCAGCGTGGTGATTATGTTCTTATCAAAAACAATCCACGCAACCAAACTTCGTTGGATTTGAAATTTAGCGAACCTTTCGAGATTTTAAGAATTTTGGATAAAGATCGCTACCTAGTCAAAAGGGTGGTGGGTCCAGGACGTCCAAGAACAGTTGCTCATGATCAACTACGCAGAGCACCTCAACCTGGTGAACAGATGACCGTATCGGCGGAAGAAGACACCCCAGCATCGACCAATGATCCGGTACCATCTACTTCGCGAGTTAATATGGCCCAATAACAAGCCGCAGCATCAACCAATAAAAAAAAAAAAAAAAAAAAAAAAAAACAAAGGTATGGTCTTATTTAAATTTCCAGAAACACATCGAGACAACACAGACACAACAAAGTACCACAGTGTACGCATCGACATAGTACCACAGTGTACGCATCGACAGAGTACCACAGTGTACGCATCGACATAGTACCACAGTGTACGCATCGACAGAGTACCACAGTGTACGCTTCGACATAGTACCACAGTGTACGCATCGACATAGTACCACAGTGTACGCATCGACATAGTACCACAGTGTACGCATCGACAGAGTACCACAGTGTACGCATCGACATAGTACCACAGTGTACGCATCGACATATCATTACCAGCCCCATTGTCTATTTACAATGAAGGCTAGAGTATTAACCATTTGTTTCAGTTATACTATTCAGTAAATTCAAGAGGACGTTTAAAAACACGGCTGGTGCAGAGCGCGCACTGCCGGTCAGAATGGTCGTATCGGCGCGAAACAAGTTGTAGGACTAATGGAATTATCGGCGCAAAACAAGTTGTAGGACTAATGGAATCGATGAGTCATCGTGCAGGTGTTTCAAACTTTGTAAACAAGTCATTAGCGATAATAGTCCCACTCCTTCGACTATGCAGTGTATAAAAGCGTGGCACAAGGAAGTGAGAACATCATTCATTTGTTACTGGTCATACGGATAACAACTGTGTAAAATAACTTTACTTATAATAAAGTTTGATTTCACTGTTTCTGTTTATTTCTATTATGGAATACCAGAATACCAAAGAAGATAATAACGTCAGCTGTGCTGACGTCATAGGTGTTAAAACCAATACTGGACCTGAGAATTCGTCATATCAAATATTATGCTCTCGTATTCTTATATTTTATAAAATATTTGCACAATATTATATTGTTGTATTATAGAAATGGCAAATTAGAGTATAAGAAATATAATCTCGTGGGTTATATATGGATTTCTTCCCCCTGAGTGATCCGAGGTCAAAGCTTTGTACCGGGTGCCGTTGTTGTTTCAATAACCGCCGCTTGTTGGTATGTAAGTTATAGATAGCCCGATGTCGCTTTTATTGAACGACGTGGGCATTGTGTTGGTACTACAATCTATACCAGGTAATGATTTGACTATCCCACTAAGACATCTATGGGGGCTTGGTACTAGTGAGTATGTATAATCAGCAAAAGATTCGACAAAGAAAGTATAAGGCTATTCACGTCTCCAGAAGATGAGTAGGCTTCTCCACTATTTGGGATAGACCAGTCGCCATCAAAAGTCAAATACAGATCTCTCTGCGGAGTCAGATGGCATGAAGTTAGTCAATGTGGTGCGCTTTAAAGTTAGTATAGACTTCAGGGGATTCGTAAGAGTCATTTTGACTTCATCGGATTTGTGTTGTCATTTAACACTTCAAGTGGAATGGAAAACCGAAAAGTCAATGTCAATGTCAATTTGCCCTTAGTAATAAGCGATTTTTTGCCCGAGATTATGAAAGTCAGAATGAAGGACACAGGGATTCTTTAGCTACCATGTAGAAAACACCTTCCTAGGGTAATATGTCTATTAGGATCTTTGAGATATTCGTAGATTTTGTCGTTCTAAGTGAATGTGTCGAGGTAACGTTCAAATCAGTTGTTTGTGTTACTGTCAGGAGACGACAATATAATTCTAATACATTTTGGACCCTTTGTCATTTCTAACGAAACATACAAATACCAGAGGTAGTCTTATTATTATACAGTACGATACAGATAAAACAGTACCCATCCAAATATTATAGAAAAGATTATTGTACCAGAATAATATTTATATGAATATAATTTAATTTAAATATCCACTACTGTGTATATATAATTAAGGATATAAATATAGTAACTATATATAATGTATAAATTGTATAAAACTTTATTTATTATCCATCCATCCATCCAATGACAATTTGACAATTTCCTATAAAAAAAAATATTTTTAACGTTAGAATGTTAAAGAAAGTATATTACGATAAATCTGAAACATTACAGACAACATAATAATTAAACTTCTCTTCGTAAATCCTAAACGCTAAACTATCAACTATACATAAACACTATCTCATATAAACTCTAAACCTCGTTAAAAGTTTTTCACGTAAAGAACTTAAATAAAGGATGAGCTGAATTGGGTAGCAAACATTGTGTGGCAGAAATTTATAATTATAATGCTTAATGATATAAAGAACTGACTAATCCGATTTGAATGCGACTTTCGCGGATGTGTTTTGGTAACTTTGACTTTAAATGTTGTGTTTGTTTTATTTAAATTAGTCAAATCGATACTACCTTAAATAAAAATATGATAAAGGAAGTATTTTGTGTAAATGCCTAAACCTTCAGTTTATATAAATACAGTTTGTAAAATTAAGATAGTTGAAAGGGAGTTAAGGCAAATTCCACGCGAACGGAGTCGTGGGGCACAACTACTTAAAAACATTATTTTTCGCAATTTAGTAAACTATAATAAAACATTTTAATTTAGTTGTTCTTTTAAATGTAATTTTCTACAATTCGTTTCTATTTTCGATGACACATTGTATAAATTCAATTCTTCTAATTTCATAAATTTTTAAATGTTGAATATCTGATTTTAAGCATTCAGTAGAACATCCAGATTTAATAGTAAGTATCATTAATTTTATATAGAGAAACAAACACGCCGACACACAATTAAGAAACAATTAAGAACAAAATCAATAATCAATATATAAGGTATACAATATAAGTTATTTGGCATCCTGGAATGAAATAAGCCACCAAAACCTCATAATTTAATAATTTCATTTTAATAATATGAAAATTTAAAGTTATGTTAGAAGTATAAAATTATTAAAGCAATATATGAAATATAGTAAAGTAAAATCAAATATTATATTATACTCACAAACCGATACACTCCGATTATGGTCGCTTGAAATTAAAGATAATTCATCGACAGCAAGTTATACTTAATTTATAACAAGTTTTTCTTAATTTATAAAAAAAATAAAAGCACTAAGTTGCACGAAATAAAAAAAACACTGAGCTTATACAAATATATGCTCCCTATATAATCTGAAAGATAACAATTTAATGTTTTATGCTGATTTTATTACTCTTAAAGATATCCATCTTAAATCTCGTCTCAAACTTACGTCTTGTAAAATCAGCTGTTAGATGGCTTTAAATAAATGAAGTGGCTAATTGGTGAGTGAATGCTAGACTAACAGAAACTATCATCTGTAATCTTTAAGTAAGTTAAATCATGGACTTTTCACTGTGAAGCCAGTAATAATAAGGTGGCTGCTCAACAAGCTACGTCAAATTTTGGATTTTACGCGTCTATTGTTTCAAGAGTATGTCTAATTATGAAGGTTGTTAAAATTGGCTTTTTCTACATGTGGACTACAAAAAGTTTAAATTTCAATTTTATGAGTAAGTATATTTATTACTAAATGGTAATTTTTCTTTAAGACTGATATATATTAAAAAATCTAGAAATTTTGGTGGGTTTAGGAAGGTAATAGACTGATTTATTTAACCTCGGTCTTTTTTTTGACGATACTTCGTAGGAATATCTGCAGTTTGCGACCATGTAATTCTTACAACATCTGCGGGGAGGCAGTAGGAACCGCGAAACACTTGCTAGTAGGGTGTAGGGTACTACTAAATAGAAGTAAATACTCGCGTCGCCACGATAAAGTATTAGAAATCATACGAGAAGCGGTTAGTCTTTCTGTAGCAAGAGCGCAGAGGGGTATAACAACCACCAAAAAATCAGTAGAGTTCGTAAAGGCAGGTTCGTCCAAAAAATCTAAATTAAAACCTTATTCCATCTTGGACACGTCTCCTGATTGGACTCTCATGATGGACACGTATGAAAGGCAATACAAAATCCCCGGGGATGTTTGTGTTTCGTCATCTAGGCCGGACTTATTCCTGTATTCAAAACAACTAAGGCGCGTTATACTTGTGGAGCTTACTGTACCCTGGGAAACAAACATACCTTTAAGCTTAACAAGTATTACGAACTGTGTAACGAACTGATCAGGAATAAATTTATAGTTAATTTGTACGCTGTAGAAGTAGGAGCAAGAGGTATAACAGCAAAATCTCTCTACAACTTATTTAAGGATCTCGGCCTTTCTAGAACGATCATCAGTTAATTTCTGGAACGTATTTCAAAGGCGGCTTTAGTAGGTTCTTACGATATTTGGTTATGTAGGGAGAGGAGCGTAGACAGTGAAGGTGAGCGTGTATGCGCATAGTAAAGGGGCCCCTTAAACCTACATCTGGGTCGCAAGTGCGGAGGAGCGCAAACAATGCCTGGGCATTGTTTGCGCTCCTCTTCTTGCAACGCGATGGGCCCGGCACCCGCACGGTGAATCCATGGAATGCTAAGAAGCTTCGTCTCTCTATGTATTATATGTATAACTAAATCTTAATCCGATTATATTTTAAAGAAACAGATATTTTTTTTTTATAAACAAAGGCTTTTCTGAGTTCAGTATCTCTTTTATAATCCAATTTTCCCAAATTTGACACGGAGAGAGAATTTAATATTAAAATGCAATTATTGTTTACTAATAAACTTCCTTTGAACGTCAATTGCCCTAATTATGGCAGAAAGAAAACTTAATATTAAATCCTCCACTTTAGTTCCTTAAGGTAGCCATTTGCATAACACTAATAAAAAACTCGGTTTTTTAGTCTGTTAGTCCAGTGACTTAATGAAGAAGTTTGCTAGGTACAATCAATTAATATCATGACAAATAGTTTTTTATCTAAATAATATTTTTAAGAACAGTTCATAAAAGTCGTATATATTTTTTTAACCTGAATGTCAATATTCGAATTCATAATTTTCTACAGTGTACCTTAGTCGTAGTTGCTCTATTTAATACTCAGTTGGTGGACGACTTATTATTTGTTAACGTTTTATTATTTGATCCAGATATTATTGTTTCTAAAATTTATAGGTTTTCTCGTTCTTTATATTGTTGATGTGGAGTATAACTTGTAAGTTACAGAGTACATAATACAATTTTGACCTACTTCTTGAAATTATTTAAGTATTGATTTAAACCAAAAAGTTTAAATCAATACTACAAAAAAGAATGATAATAATTTAAAGACATAAATTAAGATAATAAAAAACATAAAGCGGAATAAAAAAACGCGACTAACAAACATTTTTATTATTGAATTTATTATTAAATCATAAAAATTTAAAAATAAATTTAAAAAACAATAGATACGGCTACAAAAATATATCTACTTCTTAATTCTTAAAACTAATTTGTATTCGATATATATTGTTTATATTATCTCTCTCTTCTGTAATTAATAAACATAATTAAATATGTTTCACATTAGGAACTTTAAACGAATGTGACCAGTCTCAACTCGTTTGTATCTGATGCTGAAGAGTTAAATTTAATTACACATTTGTGAAGTAATTACTTCCGTTTGAATACTGTGAAATCTACATTTCTTTACATTTATTACTGAGAGATGTGACGAGAACAAAAAGTTTCAAATCGCAGTTGTAATCAAATTGTTAATTAAATTCATTGTATTAGCGTCTTTGCTTACGAATGAATATCTGGTTACAGACCGGAATTGAAAGTAATTTACTTTTAAAAATAAAATATCTTAATAATAGACCTTAACTTATTTCCTCACGTTTTCACTCGGTATCAGTTTTTATTTTTTATTTTTTTTTATCTTTATTATTCAAGAAAAGGCACAATAGGCAGACTTAATGCTACAAAGCATTTTCTACCACTCAACCCAAAATATAATAAATAAATAAATAAATAAATAAAGAAATATAACAATGAGGTGGAAAAACTAGACAACTAAACTCTATATTAACTTAACAATATACAATATTCAAATTACAACGGTTACTATCAATAAAGGCATACTAATATAAAGTTCAATAAATAAAATATATAGCTACATATTAAATTTACAATATAAAATGTTAAGTCACACAAATAAATATAATTCACTTATAAGATAAATAATAAGATATACCATGTAAGTGTATTAATCCTTGTTACTCTCATATGAATGTTTTATTTATAGCGTTCTTGAAGATCGCCTGGCTCGGAGAATATCTCATACGTCCAGAACATAACCCGTTCAGGGTTTAATTTCGAAGACTGTGAAAGAATCTGCACGGAATTCAGAATAATGGGAAGGAACAGAAAGATTAAGATTAGGAGCGAAGATTTCCAAATAATTCAAACATATGCTTTAAATAGTAAGGAGTGAGTGGATCGATAAAGATAGAGAACAATTAACGAAAATATCTTGAAGTTCTTCGCTTACGCATGGGAAGCCATTTCAGCTGTGAATGGTAAGTGATTATATTTACGAAGACCGAAAACAAAGCGTATGCAGTTATAGGGAAAGCTATTCAATTTATTAGGATTGACTTCAGAGACGTTAGAGCAGCAGACATCTGCATAGTCAATGAACGAAAGGATTGAAAGAAGATTGCATAGATTGTATAAATTAGCTTCTTGGTATGTGGTATATTCCATCCGTATAACGATATATCGGGAAAACGTCGACAAATGCCGAAAAAGACTTGTGTATTCTATAGAAACCATGATGGTCACAGAATGGGGTAAACTAATAAATAAATTATAATTAATTATAGTTATAGTTACAATAGAATCAATGACCACTTTACGGTCAACGATTCGGCCCTTTTTTAAAAAAAAATAAAATTCAGTAAATTTACGATATATATATATGAATTGCAAAATATGGCTTCAGACTTACGAGTGCATAAGATGATTTTCCAAGTAAGAAATGCAATAAGGCTATCCAATCAATCATCATCAATCAATATCTTTAAACATTTACTTTCTCATAAATTTATCAGTTTCAGCACGTGCTTAGAATGCACGCGTTCAGGATTTTGTCTTGTGATAGCAAAGTAAACTTACTTATTATTCAAACTTTATATTCTATTTGAAAATGTTTCCTTTTGAAATTATGAAATCAATATTAATTCATGAATAAATTTATAAAATATAATTTTTATCGCTGAAGAATGTTATAAATATTATAATAATATAAAAAAAGACATAGATAAAAAGTAACTTTTATATTTGTACAATTACTCATTCTATATAAAAAAAACTTCTAAAACCTCATACTTATTGCAGCATTAAATAGTTGCAATTAAATAATCGGCCATTATTTTAGTATGTTTCATGCAGTATGAAACTTTCAAGAAGTAGGTCAAAATTGTATTATGTACTCTGTAACTTACAAGTTATACTCCACATCAACAATATAAAGAACGAGAAAACCTATAAATTTTAGAAACAATAATATCTGGATCAAATAATAAAACGTTAACAAATAATAAGTCGTCCACCAACTGAGTATTAAATAGAGCAACTACGACTAAGGTACACTGTAGAAAATTATGAATTCGAATATTGACATTCAGGTTAAAAAAATATATACGACTTTTATGAACTGTTCTTAAAAATATTATTTAGATAAAAAACTATTTGTCATGATATTAATTGATTGTACCTAGCAAACTTCTTCATTAAGTCACTGGACTAACAGACTAAAAAACCGAGTTTTTTATTAGTGTTATGCAAATGGCTACCTTAAGGAACTAAAGTGGAGGATTTAATATTAAGTTTTCTTTCTGCCATAATTAGGGCAATTGACGTTCAAAGGAAGTTTATTAGTAAACAATAATTGCATTTTAATATTAAATTCTCTCTCCGTGTCAAATTTGGGAAAATTGGATTATAAAAGAGATACTGAACTCAGAAAAGCCTTTGTTTATAAAAAAAAAATATCTGTTTCTTTAAAATATAATCGGATTAAGATTTAGTTATACATATAATACATAGAGAGACGAAGCTTCTTAGCATTCCATGGATTCACCGTGCGGGTGCCGGGCCCATCGCGTTGCAAGAAGAGGAGCGCAAACAATGCCTGGGACTTGCGACCCAGATGTAGGTTTAAGGGGCCCCTTTACTATGCGCATACACGCTCACCTTCACTGTCTACGCTCCTCTCCCTACATAACCAAATATCGTAAGAACCTACTAAAGCCGCCTTTGAAATACGTTCCAGAAATGAACTGATGATCGTTCTAGAAAGGCCGAGATCCTTAAATAAGTTGTAGAGAGATTTTGCTGTTATACCTCTCGCTCCTACTTCTACAGCGTACAAATTAACTATAAATTTATTCCTGATCAGTTCGTTACACAGTTCGTAATACTTGTTAAGCTTAAATGTATGATCTTTGGGTATGTTTGTTTCCCAGGGTACAGTAAGCTCCACAAGTATAACGCGCCTTAGTTGTTTTGAATACAGGAATAAGTCCGGCCTAGATGACGAAACACAAACATCCCCGGGGATTTTGTATTGCCTTTCATACGTGTCCATCATGAGAGTCCAATCAGGAGACGTGTCCAAGATGGAATAAGGTTTTAATTTAGATTTTTTGGACGAACCTGCCTTTACGAACTCTACTGATTTTTTGGTGGTTGTTATACCCCTCTGCGCTCTTGCTACAGAAAGACTAACCGCTTCTCGTATGATTTCTAATACTTTATCGTGGCGACGCGAGTATTTACCTCTATTTAGTAGTACCCTACACCCTACTAGCAAGTGTTTCGCGGTTCCTACTGCCTCCCCGCAGATGTTGCAAGATTTTTCGGTGGCTTTGCCCCATCTTACTAAGTTACTTTGATCTGGGAGAGTCATTTGGAATGCATTAGGATAAAATTTTAATAATGCTGGGGACCAATCATGAAGCAGGGTGCGCCATCGTAAAGCTAATGGAATACAAAAATCTCCTATGGTCACCCATTCGTTTTGCAATTCTAGGCTAGGCATAAATTGTTTATGGAATTGAAGTCGTGACTCCAGCTCTGCGGCAATTTTGTCTTTTGGGAGAGATGTTACAGTATCATCCTTCGACTTTGAGATGATATGTCTCTTGGTCACTCTTAGGTGTTTATAGAGTTCCGATGGTTTCTTTAATTTTAACCCAAAATTGTGTCGGTCTCTAAATAAGGTAGAAGAGTCCGCTGGATGCGCTAACCCGAACCATGAATTCAATGTCCTTATGACGCTTGCATCTTTAACAAAAGGGTCTTATTAATATCGTAAACGAGGAAAGGCCAATTTAAACGTGATGTTAAATAATTATCGTATATCCAAGCCTTTTTGATGTTACTTATTGGCTGATTGTCTACCTTTTTAAGATCATTCAAAAAGCTATCGACTATTATATCTAAAGATGGAGTACGCCCTTGGTAATCGATTTTTTTGCCTAAGAATTTGAACGGAGCTGCGTCGGTAATAGTAGTAACGCACTTACCGCCTATTATAAGGCCTACAGATAGATTGATTTACAGAATATTCATTATTTTGTATTTTCCTTATTCTTTTTAATCTATCTTATACAAATAATTATACAAGTGGAGGACTTAATTTGCTAAAATAAACTAAACTTTTTAATGCTAAACTTTTACCAGTTTTCCAATTAAATATACAGACAAACTCAAACAAGCTCAAACCCAAATGTTACAGAAAAGTCATATAATTCCAAGAGAGCTACAATGTCTTTTGGGGGGAATTTTGGCACTTTTGTTATTCTCAGGGGCCAAATACATTGTCACAAAATGCAGATATTCCTACGAAGTATCGTCAAGAAAAGGCCGAAGTTAAATAAATTTCTCAGCCCATTACCTGCCTAAACCCACCGCAATTGCTAGATTTTTAAATATATATCAGTCGTCTATCCCATCCCATATATCAGCGTTCCCTCGTACGTTAATAAACAGAGTTTTGGAACTACGCGACCCGTAAACATTAATGATGAACCTGAAAATATTAGAAAAGTGTTGAAAATTAACGGATATATTTGGCGACAAATCTTAAGATTAAATTAAAAAAGAATACAAATATACATCAGAGTTATACGTTTCACACGTTTGCCTGTTTACCTGACTATGGGATAAGATAGGAACTTCCATCCATATTACAAGTTACGGTCACCTAAGAAAGAAATCAAATTGAAAATCGAATAACACTAACACACTTTTGTAATCTTCAGTAGTGCTGTGCAAATGTTATGACGAGGACCAAAGTTAGAGAGTTTTGGACAATTTGTTCAAAGAACTTAGAATAGGTAGTTCAAATAGGTAGTGTGGAAATATAAAGAAACTAATAATGTATAGTGTGGTGGGAAAGAAAAATTATTATTATCGGTCCATTTTAAATTTAAAATTTTAATAATATTACGTATTATTTATGCTTCAATGAGCAATTTAATTATCTGAATTCATTATTATACGTACGATTCCTCATATTAAATAATTTTTTTTATTATAATTCAACTTATTATACCTTATTTCATTAATCGATAGCAAAGAAAAACAATATTGGCTCATTAACTTATTCAGTACACATATACCTACTTGTTTTTAAATATTTAATTTTGCGAAGGTAAACTAAATGTTTAAAAATATATGTTCTTATATTAAATAAAAAAATATTACGTAGAAAAATTACTTTATAAACTATTTATGTAGTTCTGTAGATTATATTGTTAGCTTTCATTACTCGGTCGACTGAACAAAACCAACGAAGTCAAGTTATTCAACGGTGAAATAAGTTTAAAAACCATAGAAAATTATAAGTTTGAGGAAGTAAGGGTTCCAACATACATAGTTTTGTAATGAAATTTCATTTTTAATCTATTATTCCATCGCACAATAACAATTTAGTTCTGCAATATAATTACATATATTTACATCGTAGGTAACCCCCAAAGTACCAACTCAAGTAGTTTACCCCAAGTTGGATGTCGTGTAAATTAGACTTCTGAACTTTCACAATGGGAGGTATGCTTTGTCTTTTGTCTATCTCAACTTTTGCCGGATGATCATTTTACAAACAAAAATTTTAATTTACAATAAAGAGGAGATATTTGTACGTTATATACTTCTTCAATAAAATAATTAGTACCTGTTAGTAAAAAAAAATGGTGTCCTTCCATAACAATTTGATAACAATTTAAAACATTTTTTTTATATTTGCGCTTGGCATGTTTGCGTATCCAAACTAAACTGCTAAAACAATTTAATTTTATATATTATGTAGTTATAAGTTTTTGCCTAGTATATGTTAATTGTTTTATTTTAACAACATATATCTAGTAAATACATTAATGCGTGTGGGGATTTTAATGTTCATAATCTAATACATCGAATCTAATGTTCGTAATACTTAGAATATTCGATTTAGACTTTTGATTTACTCCCATACATAAAGAGAAATAGAATTACTAAATTGACTTCCTTCATTGACACAATTTTAGCAATTTTTATACCAAAAGAAGAAACTAAAGCCGGCAATTAATACAATTATTATTTATTTACAAACTAATTTGTGACAAGGAAAACCAAAACAATGTTAATGCCTATAACTAAAGATGCGTGGATGACCTTAGATATTTTAGTTACATGCATGAGCATGTAACTAAAATATCTAAATAGATATGAATCTAGAATAAGGAAAATAATCTTCATAGTAATATTATAATAAATTCTTCCAGTAATTAAATTCTGGATTTAATTGTATTTTCTCTTCTAAACTTGCGCTTCAATAATACATATGTCGCTTTATGAAGCGCCCCATTGATCTGAAAAAAGTATACAACATTGCTATGGCCCTTAACAATAAAAGAGAACTTAATCGCAGTGCCTCGTTTACTCAATATATTTAAAGGTTATTCACAGATCAGGTCACGGCACATCATAAACTTAATAATTAATTTATTAAATTTAATTAAATTGCCCTGGAATTTAATGCAAATCTGGCAAAACAAAGCTTTTAACAGCAATGTAAAAGATAACATAGATAACCAAAAAGTTATAATATGATATAAGAATCTTTTATAATTCCTTTATCTCGTATTGATGAATCATAACTGTAGAAAAATTAAAACCAATATGCTATTTTACTATTGTGCAAACTAACACACTGTTAAGTGAGAATGAAATTTAAGTGATTTATTCTTGAAATCACTGTACCAGTTATATAGAATTTAGTTCTGCCGCATACTAAAAATACTGACAAGACTACGGCCAAGTTACTTTAATATACAGTCATAGTTTAATATCGTCTGCTATCCTATTTTGGGATAAATCTAACGAAGGCGTTAGCAGCAGCTTAAAATAGAAATTTATAAAGAACGAGTGCTAAAAAGGACTGGAAAGTTTTCAATGTGTCATGATGTTGAAAATTTAAAAATATAAACGTTTCAGAAATTTTGCGTGTACGATATTTCGTTAAAAATTTCAATATAAAAATCTGTCAGTAGATTTACAATAATTTTATTTCCTTTAAAATTTTGAATCTTTGCTTTTTTTTATAATTAAACGTTAGACTACGAAAAATACGTAATTAAGTATTTGAATATTCTTCGACGGAATGTTTTATACTAAAATACCATTAGTAATAAAAATAATGTCACATATAATTATTTGTAGAAACAATTATAACATTTTAATTAAGAGCAATCTTGGTTTTTCAAAATTTAATTCTTGAAATTCTTCGACGTTCTTTAATCAGTCAATATACTCGGCTTGGATCACTGTTGTGAATCTTGATGAAACTATCGACGGGTTATACTCTCTTTATATTCACGTATTCACTCACGTATTTTCTCTTTATAACAGTATGAGTATCATAAGTTTAATCAGGGCCGAATTTAGGAAAGGGCAGGCTGCCAAAGGCAAAAAAAAATATTCAAGGACCAGACACTTACGTTTTTTCCAAAATGTTTTTTTTGTACTTTTACTAAGAATGTCACTTTCACAAATATAATAAAATGTTATCGATATAAGAAAGCCCGGAATTTTAGTTTCTATTTACAATTCAAAAAACTATTTTTATTTAGAAAATAATTAATAATTAGACACCTTCACCCATGCATTGCCCCAGAGAGTCCAGACTCCCAAATCCGGCCCTGATCCCAATAGTTGGGATTTTCTAGAATGTCTGTTTATCTTTGTTTACGTTTTGAGTTAAATACCTTCTAAATTGTTTCACATATTTTCTCTGCAAGAATGTTCAAAATTAGACAGCTTTAAATTTTCAATTAGTGAACAGTAGAGGTCAGAAGGTCCAATTTCTTGTTGATATTAATATAGTAATCGACGACATGGTTATTTATGTTCGCGGCTAGTCCCTTATTCTTTGTGTTTTCCTTTCGACCTATTTTTTGAGTTCCTCAAGTTCCATGGTCCACCAGGGTCATGTTATTTTTTATTTCCTTTGGAAAGATGTTTACATTGACTTTGAAGGAAAGCATATGTGCACTCTTTTATTCTTATATGAGCACTCGAGTTGCTTTTGAGTTTTTATTTATTTTATTTTAATTTGCAATGATACGAGTATTTTCCTTCGCCAGGGAGATTTTAAAGAGCACTTGAACCATCGACCACTTTGCCTATTTGACGTTGTTTG
This sequence comes from Melinaea menophilus ssp. n. AW-2005, assembly GCA_918358695.1. Lineage (NCBI taxonomy): Eukaryota > Metazoa > Arthropoda > Insecta > Lepidoptera > Nymphalidae > Melinaea > Melinaea menophilus. The sequence goes on along the minus strand of OU911055.1, from coordinate 6,489,692 downwards.
TTGATTGGCGTTATAATTGATTTAAGGGGATTGCCCCTTAAATCAGTTATAACGCCAATCAACAAACAACGTCAAATAGGTATTGACCTCTATACACTTGTCGACTTAGAGTAGTTCCTGTATTCAACTGTTCCGCCAGTCGCAGTCGAAGCTATGCTCGCGCCGCCATCGGCTTGGACGGCGTCGCGAGCATTACAGCCGATCCCATTCTGAGTAGCGCCAGATTGGAAGCATACCCTTAGAGCAGAACTACGTAATCCCGCATTCATTCATCCCCCCTTCAGAGTGGCTGTGGGCGATACGGGCTCAGGGAGGATAGTGTGTCAGGTGTCCTAACTATCAAGGCGTAAGCTCAAAAAGAGCTCTCCGTAAGGCACAGTGAAGTGGGTTCTACCCACCTACCCACCTGAACTCAATAAATCAAATTCTTGTTGATGGGTCCGAACACTTTTTAACTCATTCATCAAGTTACAGTATTAATTAAATACTGTGGTTCAATAGCCACAATCATAATTGCTATGTGAAAATAAGAGTCTGAGTAAAGTGGTACCAACAGGAGACTAGAATAACTAATCACGTCACTACTATTTTCATACTGCTCGGATATTGTAAGAACTTACAGAACTTAGAATAAAGATAATTTTAATAAATAATAATATTTAATAATATTTAATATTTTTAAATATCCTTTAAATATTATTAATTTGTTTTAGTCTTAAACACTAACATTTAGGAAATTAAATCAAAATAGATTCTGTTATTTTAATCCAATTTTTGTCATCACAGTTTTCTACGGTTGTATGGATTAGAAATATAGTTTAACTTTTAATTATTAGCACTACTAAAAACTTCAGTTCCTAATTACATGACTTATATTGCGTACTTAAAAATATTTATGTAGCGAAACATAAATCCTTAACGTAGTAACGTAGTTCATATTGATATTCTCCTGGAGTATCACAGAAAACATTATCAGCTCTCAAGGGATTAAGGCTTATATTTTCTCACAAGTTAGAGGTCGTTGAAACAGCGTTTGTTTTTACGTATTTATTTTATAGGTGGCTCCATCAACGTGACTATGACCCCTCATTGACACTAACTTTAAAGTGTAATAGCGAAGCAAAGGAATCAACGATTTTGACGGTTCAAGTCAGATATTTTATTATTAAATTAATAAAAAAAAAGTAGAATATCAGAATTAAGTAATAAATAATAAATTTGATGTGTACTTATTTTAAAAAGTTTGTATTTTATATCGAATCCTTGCCAAGCCTAACGTTTTGGATTTTAATGAAACTATAAGCTATTGTTAGTAATTGGGCCACCACCTCCCTCCCCACACTAAAATTATAAACCATCAAAGATCACTTACAGCTTATATATAATTATTAATCAAAAGTAATTTATTAAATAAGTAATTTAAGCAAATTTTATAAGCCAATATACATTATTGTACAGTGCTATCTGATAAAATTCCGGGTTGAAAAGCGTCTATATTTCTTCTCAGGGAATAAGCTAACACCACACCAAATTTCAACGTTCTTTTATCTTTAGGTATATAATTAAAAATGTTGAAATGTTCCATTTTTCTCAAGTTATAGTGTATCCTATAGATATAGGAAATCATTCTTATATTCATAGATATCTCGAATTCCATCATTGTACATTACGTTGCATATTTCAGGACCTTCACATTCCGTACTTACAATATACTGCATACTGTTCTGAGATGAAAATAGTAATAGCACATGCAGTTTAACTTTAGTGAATATATTATTAAATATCCTTACTCTAGAAAGTTGAAGTATTATAAAACGAACTAACGAAATAGCCAGAATAATATCTTGACGGATTGTTGTTAGTTTATCCTTTATTAAAAGAAAACATAACTTATCAAAATTCAAACACAATTTTTAAATTTAAAATTTACGGTGCAAACAGTACTTTAAAATTGTCTTTACGGTTCACTCTTGACTACATATAATATGTTATAAAGAGGATTTATGTTTATACATATCTTTATGAAAACATAAATATTAGTGATATAAATACTTAAATTTTTTATTATTATTTCTACATTAGTTCTTTAAGATTATATATCAAGAATTGATACGACTTGAACAAAAAAACGAATTTAGCGTATAAAAACCCATTAATTCATGAATTTATTTTAAACATGTCTTTTTGTACCCTGATCAAATATTAAATACTCGCATTTAATTCTCTGGTAAGTTCAAAGTAATACTTCCAAGTACTTTATCTCCATATTTCAAATATCCAAATATTCCAACAACAGCATAAAGACAACCGACCACTATCATGTTGATATTTAACACTCTTGGACAGCCGAGGAAGTGTTCCGGGTTCTTCATCTCCATCAACCCAATAGCACGCATAGCATTGAGTGTAACGCAGTTCTGTAATCAATAAATGAATTCAATATAAAAATAAAAGAATAATGAAGTGAGATTACTTCAGATATGTGGTATGAGAATAGTAATATACGTTGTAATATCTCTTAACTCAGATTTTATTAAATTCAGTAAGTATGTATACTATCTAATGCGTATATTTTAGAGTAACTAACAGACTTTCTATACATAGTTTACCTTTCCTATGACGCTAACTCGAATAGTCACGATATATTTTTTAGTCCTCTTCTAAGCAAAAACAAATTTATATATAAAACAAACAAATGCTTAAATATAAAACATATTTCAATATATATTTAAGTAAACATTTGCAGTACACTTACTGAGGCTCAATTCTTACATATTTTCATTTCAAATTTATAACATAATTCAAGTATCATGCAATTTCCGATAACCGAATTTAATATATACGTCAAGAGGAAGAAGATTAAAATTTATTATGGTTGTTTTGCATATATTGCAAATAAATAAAAGTATTTGAAAGTTTAATAGAACTTTAAAACATAATATTATAATAAGCGAACTATTTAGTTATAGGTCATACTGTTATCTAATTATAACTGCCGAAAATGTCATTATATTTTATAAAAGTTAAAACGTGAATCTTTGGCTACTATGAGAAATACATTATCGCGTTGTAGTAGTATAGTATGCAAGCTTCTAACTTAGAAAGAAAATAAACCAACTAAAGTTAAGAATTTTCAGTTCGAATTTTTTTAGATATGACAAATATTTTCGAAGTAAATCCAATGATTATTTCAAACACTCCTTTTATCTTGTTTCTTGCAAAAAATATACTTACACATTAAAACGAAAAAATATTTACAATTAAAAAATATTAATGGTCGTGATGTTATATACGGGTACGGGTATATAACATCACAACCTTACAAGCAGACGTAGAAAGTATTGTAAGCCTAATATGGATGACGCGGCTTCTCTCTCGGAATCTTAAATCTAATAAAAAATGTTAAAATTTTATTTGATATTTTTATAATATGTACCATATTTATTTGTTTTTTATTGTAATGTAATACATTGTACATTGTAACTGTCATTTATTAATGATATTGAAGTATTAAAGAGATTGCTATAATGTTCTGTTATGAAAATTAATAGGTTATATAAATCTAGCTGTTTTCATTCGGCCAGAGCATCATCACATTACGTAAGCAAGTCGGCATTAAATAGTTATTAAAGTTACATAACGTGAATAAAGTAGCTGGAAGTCCAAACACCCACCCTTGCCTCCCCTTCGGAGGGGTGGCATTTACAGCTATTTTAGTACATGTCAGTAGACGAAACTTTTGATCATTTAATACCATATCCCACTTATATAAGGCTTATCAATTATGGCTTGCTTGCATTCGACAGAAATTTGAAAACTACGCTAGTGCTCACATTGTTTTGGGATGTGGGTGTGAGTGTTTGTGTGATAACATACATATATATGTAGGTGCAGTAGATCGATACGAACGCAATTTTTTAAACACTCATTATGTAGATTTTGAGTTTGTGGCAATTATTGAAATATTATAATGTACATAATTAATTATTACTACATTGTATAATATTATTATTTAGTATGCACGTTATTAAAACTTCATTGCTTCTTTAGATTTGGTGGTAGCGTAAAATAATGTTAGAATAAAAAATATAGATTAGATTAATAAACCCATATTTAGTGATTATAATCTTAGCTAAGCTGTTTAATTTGCTGTTGTAATAATAATACTCAGTATTATAACAATAAAAGATCCAGTTTTTACTGAAGTAACAAATGAATACAAATAATTATAATTTATCCATTTAATCTACTTATTGTCATATTTTAGTGACTAGCAACTTCTAAAATGCATAATTGTGTTTGAAAATAAAGACATTTAATCACCGCGTATCATATTACAGAATTCTCTAATAATATAATGCAAATACATCATGTTACATAAATACATAACTCAAAAACTAAGTTTATGTACACACATTCACCACATAAAACTTCTAACTTCATATCTTGTTTTTTGGCGCTTTACCATAGCTGCATGGACACCATACATGAAAGTCATACATCATGTGTGTGAAATAGTTAATCAGAATATATGTATTTGGGACTAAAAATAGACCACCACTTAAACATAGATAATATGTGTTATCAACTAAGAGATATATTGGCAACCAGAAATAACAACAATAAGTAACTGGTTTTTATAATATATGTAACCGTTCTATTAAGAATGATATCAGTATGATGAAGTAATTACATTTTAAATTAATATTTTTGTGATTTATGAAGTAGCTATTGTCTATGTCTCTATTCGCATAAACTAAGTAACTGCTGGACGTATGCTGAAAAATAAGTTAAAGTTATTATTTCAACGTTATGTGAATTACACTTCAGAGTATGAAACCCAATTAACGTTATCCGTATTTTATGTTGTAGAGTTTATGGCATTTTCATTAAAAAACAAAAATATTAGAATATTAAATACCTTTTCAGAGTAAGTTCTTTGCATATCAAAGTAAAACAGTGGTATACTACTACTATAAGAAATATTCCTTGTGTCGCTTGGTTACCAAATGAACATTAAATTATGATTGACATATGTTCAACATACGAATCATTGCCTCGAATTGGAGTCGTTTCTAACTAAAGAGAATTATGAACAAAAACATTCATATTGTTACAAAAACTAACATAATTTACTGCTTATACAATCTCTTCAAAATTAATTGAGCTATTATTTCGTATAATTAATTCATTGCTTATCTATTACTTTAATAAGACTTCTATTTCACAATAAATGCACGAATATAGAAGTGTATTTTCTTTCTTTCTCACGCGTTTCTGAACATCGTAAACTCTAGTGATTTAGGTAGCTCAGTTTTATTGCATTTTTCACAAGGGGTTATCTTATTACCATAATAATATCGTTGAGTTTAGTGTCACTCAAATATTTTGTTATTTATTTTCTTAATTCAACATTTTGGATTATTTTTTTCTTTTGGATGAATATAGATTATTATAGTTATCGCTATATTTATAAAAGAAATTTAGCAATTCTATTTACTTTGGAATTCTTAATCATAATTTATTTACAATGACTAAAAATATTTAATTCATCCAGTTTCTTGCCGATTTTTCTCCGTGGACCAACGTATGAAAATAGTTTATGTGATGTATGACCTTTCATACGTTCAATATGTGTCTGTCTGTTTAAAAAAAGTTTGACATTGAGTTTAACCAATAATAAAGAAAAAGTTTTGTTTTTCTTGTTTGTAGCCTGACCTGGTTTCTCAATTGTATTGTTTTATTTTATAGCAATTATCGAGAATTATACATTACAAATCATGGCACTGCTAGTTTTAGAATACGCTTCGATAAAGACGTTGACATTAGTCTTGGTCTGATTTATTTCAAGATGCAGTTACGGTTTATAGCTTTTACATAAAATATAAAAAGAAATTGCTTGTTTAATATATTACATTTTTGTCACGTATTGGTTGAAAATTGTTATTACCCCGTCATATGTATTTTACAAACTTTGTTGTTTAAAATAGCGTAACTTAAACTTTTCTTGTAATACAAAGACAGTCGTTTATTTATGACATGACAATTCAAAAATGTTTGGGATAACTTCAAATAAAAGCAAAAATAAGAAATGCCTTTAACTTTAACCTTTTATTGTTCTAATAATGAGTATTAACGAATTAAATAGCTTAGCTAAGCTTATAGTGCCTAAATAGAGGTCTATTAATCTAATCTATATTTTTTATTCTAATATAACATTGTTTTACGCCACCATCAAATATAAAGGAGCAAGGAAGTTTTAATCACGTATGCACTTAATAAAAATATTATATAATGTAATAATAATTAATTATGTGCATTTTAATATTTCAATAATTTCCATAACAGTAAAATTTTGGGCTTCCGGCTGTTACATTTACGTCATCCTCCTCCGGCATCGATTAGGAATGGTTTTTGGAATCTGTTTGGAATTTTGATCTACCATCCAGCAACTGCAAACAAAACAAAACAAAACTGTGAGAAAAATTACAAATGTGAAAATCCGTTATCTTCACATTTGTAATTTTTCTCACAACTGGTTATAGCGATCATAATGTATTGTTATATATTATATAATATAATGTTATATAGTTCATCGTGAATAATCGGGATATTAAATGCAAATACTATAGTATTATGTCCTATAGAACAGTTACGATTGGTAGCTTCAGAGGTTAGTACAGTTAGTTCAAACAAATACACTCCTCTATTTTATTATATTACTATAAATAAACATAATTTGACACATACCTTTTAACATTGTTAAACGTAATATATAAACTTTCAAAAACTTTATTCTAATTGAATTCTAAGTGAATTAAAGTAAATAGTGAAATACCTAAAGTTTTATCTAACAATAAACCCAAACATTCTACAATATAAAGTTGTTTACATCCTCAGAAAGTGATTAAAATGTTTGTCTTGTAGCCCAAATGAAGTTAGAGATTATACGAGTACATACTAACTTAAACCGAACAAATATAAACTTAGTTTACGAGAGTTTTGAGATCATCAAACAGGATTGTTTTATCTCTATATATATACTCGTATATATAAGCGATTTACCACTCACTGACTCATCACGAAATATCCGAAACAATTTTAATCAGATATGTCTGATTAAAATTTTACATAGTTACTTCTTTTGTGACGTAGACGTCTACTAAGAACGGATTTTACGGAATTCTTATCCCAACGGATTTCAACTTTTTGCATTTCGTAAAGTTTTAAAAATGTAGGAACTATACACTTAATGCGGGGGTAAGAATTACAGTTATATAGCAACGGTTTTTTTTATGTTATAAGTTAATATCCATAGACATCATGCCTTTGTTCATGTTTGTTGTAGTTCATGCCTTTCATTGTAATTTTAAAATAATTTTGCCATGATTTTCATTGTGATGGAAACTTCGCAGGAAATTGTATTCCTGCACAAGTTTTCGCTGTTATTTCATGGTCTTTAGTACTTATATTATAGTTTACTATATGGTAAGTCATAAATATGTTCACTAATTAAGCCTAACGTGAGCAAAATAATTATTTTTTTAAGTAAACTTTTAAGTATAATTCTAATCGACGAGGCACACGCAAGTCATTAGAGAAGGTTAACTATTTCCGTGTCACGTAAAATTGGAGTCGTAATATAAGGAAGCGCATTAAAAACCTTTTAACGTTTTATAAATGTGCTAGCGTTAAATGCTATTTCCACTCGAATTTTGACATAAAAGAGGTAATATGTGAATCAGTGTCACAATCAGCACAGTAGTGAGTTGTAGAAATTGTGAAATATAAATCGTTTATCACAATGATGAATTAGTAAATTTTATTACTGAAAGATATTTTAAATTGATATTCCTTTAAGGTATTGGTGTAATAAATTTTTTCAATTATATTAATATATAATATATTTACTTACATTTTTTATTGAACATTATCCGTTTAACATCACACAAAATGTAATCAAAAGCTGCCCATTAGTATAATTGTATTGTAATTCTGTAAAAAAAAAAAATATCTCTAAAAATTAAAGAATTATATCAAAATCAATCTAGTAAATTTTACATGATTTCTCTAAAGAGAAACAGTAAAAAAATTCTAAAATACATATTTTCTTTTTTTAGATCTAACATAGGCCTCTCTCTATGAATATTTAACCGTAACTTACATCATCGACACCTATATATGAAATTCTTAGTAATACTAACTCGGATCTTGTGAATATTATATTATATTATAGATTAAATATTTTTTACATTAATTTCCAAAGATTCAATTTAAATAGGTCTTTTTGAAGATTTATAAGTAATTATCTTAACTTACAAGATAATAAGTACTACTTTCTGTCGTTTCCCATACTATAAAACATTTATTTATTGTTATTCGAATCATAATTTCGAATAAATATTTAATTTAATGATCGTCATCCATACTCTTATATTTAAAAAAACCTGCACTAGGAAATTAATTAGTAAGTAAAATTACTAATATTAGAAAAGAAATAACAAGAAAGAACATCCGAATTCATAACAGCAATCTCATCACACGTAAAACTAAACTGTCGCGAATGAAAATCGAACCTATAACTTTATCTCAGAAGACACGAACTATCTATCTGCCCGTCTGTCTGTCAACTGCTGAATGTACTCCGATTTTGTACATCTCTGTCACTTAAAAATGCCGCTTTATTCCATTATCTCAAGGCACTCTTACAAATTCATCTTTTTTTATCCTATATGAATATATCCTTACCGACTCAGCCGGGACGGTGATGAGAGACTGTAGAGCTACACAGAGGAAGCTATCACTTTGAATACTATCTGCTAAATACTACTTAACATCATCGCTATAGTGAAACTTCATGTAATAGCTTATTTCCATACCAACGATATGTATCGTAACATACTGACCACAGCATTTGTATAAGTTACTTGGAGAAACCGTACGATTCGTGAAAGAACACAAAGATAAATTTCAACATCTCATTCTCGTTATGAGGTTTATGTTTTAATAGAGCATTTACTCCATTAGCTCTCGCAATGCTCTTTTGTATTCTCGGATGTTGTAAGAGATCGTTAGAAAAAACATTTTATTTTTGTATACAATTTAAAACAAACTAAACATAAAACCTAAAATTTAATTAAGTTTTAATTTAAAATTACAATTTTGTTTTTAAATTTTCAGTGGTTTTAAGTCTTTTTTCCATCTTGTTTTATTTGTCGTTAGTGTATTTATTAGTCTCTTGAACCCTAATCAATCAGTACGAAAGAATGTTATTTTTTTTATTTAATTAGGCGTACATTGCACGTAAAAACATTAAATTATAGTTCCACAGTTCCGTAGTTTCAGGAGAAGAACCGACAAAACAGCTATGGATACTCTTTCAACCTACTATGAAAGTATATTTTTAAAATATTGACTTGACAATTTGTCATAATTGGTGTGTGAATACAAGTTTGAATTCACGTAAAGTGTGATACCAAATCAGATTAGAATAACTAACTAACGACGCCATTACTGGTACACATGAAGTTACAGCCAGGTAATAACAAAAAAACATCCAATCCCTGACTAACCTCGTTAAGCATTATGCCAATGCTACCACAACATGCAGACAATAATTTTAGCTAGACAAAAAAAAACAAAGGGGTTCACAAAAAAAATACAATGAATTATTTATTAATAATCTTATTGTGGTGAAAAGTTATCGAATTGTGAGTTTTAGTTACTTAGGGTGAACACATAAGCTGTCGTTGTACAGTATAAGATACGAAAATTGTTATAATTGAGTTACTTCTTAAAAAGAAATAGTACAAATCCATAGAAAATTTAAAATATAAAATTAAAATAAAAAAATATAAATAATATGTACTATACTGGCTTCACAATCTGTATAAATGACTCGCTTGAACCGTACGGTTCTCAAGAAGCTTTCTTTCACGAATATGAAGTTCTCGTTATGAGATTTATCTTTAAAAAAGCATTTACTCCTTTAGCACTTACAACAGTCTTGTGCATTATCTGGCGTTGTAAGAGATCGTCAGAAATAACAATTTACAATTTATTCTTGGATAAAAAATAATAAATTATACATATAACATAAAATTAAGTGAAGTTCTGATTTAAAATTACGATTTCTAAATTTTTTATGTCTAGTAGTGATATTAAGTATTTTTATTGACTTTGTTTTATTTGTTGTTAGTGTATTTATTAGTCTCTTGAATCCTTATCTATAAATCCAAACGAATGTTAAAGGTCTTTATTTCAATTAGGCATATATTACTTTTGACAATTAGTCATAATTGATATGTGAAAACATTTGAATTCAAGTAAAGTATGATACTATATGAAAATTATAATAAGTAACGACGCCATTACTAGTACACATGAAACTACACCCACCTAATAACCAAAACGACATCCAATCCCTGACTAACCTCGTTAAAAAAACAGATTGCTAATGTCGTCAAAAGCGACGCATACTATACTTTGTATTCAATAGCCTTTGTTAACTACAATGGTCAGAACGGAATACATTTTGTATTGTTAAACATTAGGAAAAATTATCTAAGCACTTACCAATCTACAGTAAATATTCAAATAACTTAGGCGACAAACATTGAAACTTCGGTAAATTTTGTCAATATCATTTATTGTTCCTTAACATTAAATCAACGAATTTGAATTAATACCCTTTACATACGTTAATGGTACTCTATAGCATTAATTACTAAACAACTCTATGTATGATGATTATAAAATGGAAGTCGGAAATGCTTTTCATTTATAAAAATAAATACAAATGATATTTATTAAAATTAAAAATAAACCAAATAAACACACTAAATGTTGATGAATGGAAAATTAATTATCAACAAAGTTATTATTTTAATCTCTCCAATCTCTAATTTGGACCACCAAGGCCAACTTTGTCAAAGCTCAATGTCAAAACCGGTTTTACGGCAAAAAAAACTATCCCAAAGACTTTATTTTCCTTGGACTTTCATAAATCGTGTGGGCTGAATGACATTTCCCAGGTGTGGTGCTATGAACATGTGACCATGAGATGACTACAATACTAACGCGTTTATTTCCGTATACCGTACCTTAAAGGTCTCATGGAAGTGTTTGTGTGTGTGTCCATCCGATTCCCAGAAAGATGATAACTCGGACCCAGTTAGCTATAAACCTATCGCCATTACCTCTCCAAAGTAGTGGAGAGAATCATTAAGCCTAGCCAAACACTTACACTGTGCAGTACTCTATTCTCGTCCCTGATCTGGATCATTCCAACATTAGCTTTTACCTTTTGACTGCGTACAACGGAGAACGATTTGGATAACAAAAACAAAGATGACTCTATGTTTAACTCAAAACATTTATCTCTTGTAAACTATATATGATAAAACATTTGCTTTGTTGTAATATATTATGTATAAAATATATATTTGACAAATATATTCCAATCTATGCTTTACGAATTAAGTTAAAATTATGATATCTAGTATCTTCTAACATGTTAGTAGTGATTAATTGTTACCACATTCGGTATAATAGAGAGGATTACCGTGATTATCATTTACAGTACAACGACGGCAGCTGGCACACGGTTGAAGTGAAAACCAATTTAGTTGGAGTGGATGATTACATTTACAGAACATAATATTGTCATTAATTTCTGTAGTAAATGAAAATATGAAATAACGACTTAAAGATAAATAGAACTAAATAATAATAATTATTAAACATAAGAGTAACCACTCACAATTTATTTATTTAAAGCTTTCTAAACAGAAAATTTTATAAGACATTGGTTTGACACAAGATTTAAGAAGGATATCTTTAAGGGTAATAAAATCAGAATAAAACATTTAATTGTTATCTTTCAGATTATAAAGGGAGCATACATTTTTATAAAACTCCGTGTTATTTATACATCTGCAAAAGTCGCATTCAAATCGGTTTAGTCAGTTCTTTATATCATTTATCATTATAAATATAAATTCTGCCACACAATGACTGCTACTGAATTCATCTCATCCTTCATGAAAGTTCTTTACGTGGTTGGAAACTTTTAACGAGGTTTAGTGTTTATATGATTTACGAAGAGAAGTTTCATTATTTTAGGTTGTCTATAATGTTTGAGATGTATCGCTGTATTTACGCTGTATTTAATATATTTAAATTAGTAAGCTTCATATTTGATGCCTATCCTTCAATACATTATCTTTATATACAATAAAATAAAAAAATTAAATATTAATAAAAAGCTGATGGCATGCATTATGTGGTGCAGATAAAGCCGTTGAAACAACAAAAACAACGGCGCACTATACAAAGCTTTGACCTGGCATCACTCAGGGGGTGAAATAATTCATATATAAACTACGAGATTATATTTTTTATACTTTAATTTGCCACTTCTACTAATATACATAATATATGCAAATATATTATAATAATATGCAAATATTTTATAAATTATAAGAATATAAGAGCATGATATTTTATATGAAATCATATTTTTTTATTATACGTTAAAGATTACTTAAATAGGTAAAGACGAGCATGATTTCATCGTTTCAAGACTCGTTTCCGTAGATTTTGTGTGCATGAATAGAAAAATTTTGGTGATAATGTTGAATATTTCAAAAACTTATCGAAACTGTTTATTAACCGGAGCAACTTGAAAACTTTACATATTTCTGACGCAAGTTTAATTTACCAATGTTTTTGTAAATATTACAAATAAAAGTTATATTATTATTTTGTTAGTATATGAATGATAAATGTTATGGAACAATAATGAAAATAAAAAATAGTAAGGGTAAAACTAAATAAATCCATCATAGGAATATTTAATTGTTTTCTATTCCAGCTTTCGAATATGGATCAACGGACCAACAAATGACAAATAAATATGCAACAAATTCTGTCCATCTTCCGAAACAAATGTTGAAGATCTTGGGAAAATTGTAAAAATAAGTAGAGAAATAACAACTCTGAGATCTGTACCAAGTGAGAGCTGGATTTGTATACACTCATTCAGGTCGTCGTGGAAAATAAATTCACCAAAAATAAATTGACATAACACCAAATAATAAACCACAAAAAGTAAGTGCATCTTCTCCTACAAAAACTGCAAATTAAATTATTCGATTCGATTGAAAAATAATTGTTTTATTATAGAGATATAACGTTTTATTATATAGATAAGAAGCGAATCCAATATAAAATTCGCGATTACGACCTAAAATTTATCGTTGGACAGAAAGATGATTATTATAGAGAAAAACATAAAATTGCTGTTGTAATAGATTTTCAAACACTTGAAGCTTTAAAATCGCTTCATAAATTCGTGAAACAAACACATGTTAGAAGAAAATCAACCCAATTGTTTTAAAATAATAAGTTTTTATAACAAATTATAAATTTATTTATAAATAAACAAAAATTTTGCAAATTATTTTATTTCTTTATACATACAATAATAATTTGCTTATTATTTGTAAGAGATTTCCTTTTTTCACAATAAAACAATGTAATCTATGTTATAATATACCATAATATACATAGCTATATAGTATAGCGGCAATCATATTTCTTTTCTATTATAATATCAAATTTCAAATAAGTAGAGACTAATTCCCGCAAAATTAGTTATTTTCATTTTGCTCTTACGAAATTCGAGGTTTTAACATTTTTAACACCTGAAGCGCTACACAAAACTAGTTTTAATAAAGGATATGTTTTCTTTAACAATTCTTGTAAATAAATGATATAAACTAAATGTAGAAAGTTTATTAATGTAAAAAAGTACAAATTTTTATTTACTTAATAAATGAGTAAACGTGTGAGGAAATACTTAGATATAGATAAAGTACCGTGAACGCTTTGTTATTGCTATTTCACCCAAAAGTAGAAAGTGTGAATGATATTCATAATATATATATATATATATATATATATATATATATATATATATATATATATATATATATTGCGATTATCTAAATCAATTTCTATTTTGACAATAATCTAGAAAAGGACGTAATTTAACAATATTATTATTATTTATTTTTATTCTATGCAACTCGACGCTTGAATCCAAAACTTTAAAACAAAATACTTTAAAAACTTATTATGCAATCATTAAACAAGATATGAAAAAATAAGACTACATTTCTTACTTACAAAGTAAAGTACTTGGAAATGACAAATCAAATACTTTATAAAACTAAAAAAAGAGTTAATTAATTGCGAGTGTAAACATTAAAAACTGGCAGCATTTAATTATCCTTATTTAATTTTATTATATCTGCCCTAATTAGTTTAAGTAGATTTAGTTTTATCAAACAAACGATGTTTGATGTCTGCGCCATTTTCATTCATATTATGGTATGGTATACCATAACGTGGAAATTTAGTGACTCATATGGTGATCACTATAGTAATTTCCTCTTCTAACTCTCCCATAAGCTGGAATTCAATATTTGCGGATAATATTTGCAGGGATATCAGCAGGGAGTTCACTGCTAGAGTAATTTGATTTAATTTATCCAATGTATTAGTCTTGCAAAATATGTATGCATTTTTTGTTATTTATACAAGTTTATTATATGTTTAATCATATTATATGGCGATTGGTTACTTTTACTCTTAACCTATTAAAGCTGATCCTTTAAAATTATTAACTTTATTATTGTGCAACAAACCACTCATTTCAAACCGATTACCTAACTTAATTTATTTTCGTTAAAATAATAACTTAAAATACAGTGCATTGTGTATGTTAAAAGTCACTATTAATATAATTGTTAAAAAAAAATAAAGTACTTTAATAATAAAAACTAAAACTATAACAAATATATGATATTAATTAAAAGAAAATATTATATTATTGACGATAATTTCATCATCATGTGTCAGAGATATACGAACTACGAGTACCTGCTACGTAATATTGGAAAATGTTATTTCTTGACCCTGAAGACTGATTCATTCTTTGCTATTTATAACAATGATTTAAAAATTACGATTCAACTTAATAAAAGAGGCCGAAGATTAATTGAGATAAAAAGAAAATACCTATATTGTGTAACTATGATGAGATGTAAACCCATTGTATCCATCCATTCTCGCAGCTTGTGAATACATGTACGAATACGTGAATGAATACATATTATGCAATTAACAGAAATACAAGCAGAATACCGTAGCATAAAGTCGAATGTTACCTTTAAAGAGAATAAGATTTTTTTTCAATTTCTTATTCTTATCTTATTATTAAAGATACGACTAAATACTTTTATACTTTTCTCAGAATTATCAATTATTTTATAAAAAAATAAAAAATGTAAGATTACTATTTATTATAATCTCTACGAGTCCTAAAATATGTAATTTCGATGCTGATTGAAATATGATACTGTAATTGATCGTACTAACTGAACTTGATATTTGTTGTACACCTTGTGAGAGTTTACGTGGGAATGAAATTGAAGTTTGACATTTCAAAAGTTACAGTCCCTCTCTCTTTGATATAACAGACAAATAACACACATAACTCTACCTTAAGTATATATTAGTATGCATTTGTTGATAGTAATCGTTGTAATTTTAATAATGTATGTTGTTGAGTTATTTTACAGTTTAGTCTTCTAGTTTTTTCTCCATATTGTTATATTTCTATATTGATTTTTTTTTATATTTCGAGTTATTTTAAGTCTGCCTATTGTGCTTTTTCTTAAACCATATAAAATAAGAAAGAAATAAATAAAAATGGGTGTCGGCAGTTTCTTTGGGATAATTATAGCGATATTTTAATCGATTAACTTAATAAAAAATAATTACAGGAGCATAATTCGTATGATTACTTGACAGGCAGGAATAGCGGAAAAAAGTCACATTTGCAAGAAAAAGAGAATACGTTTGACAAATACAAAACGTCGTCTCACACCTCAGTGGTTGGCCAAAATCTCCGAATTACGGTTTAATCTGATTGATCAACCACCTTACGAAATCTAGCCCGTATCTGTCTTTTTGTTCGCTCTTCTAAAATGCGCTTAGAGGACAAATATTTTAGTGAAATGAACCTCCCTCCTCAATGAACTCCTGTAATCACCTTCGTAAATACTATTTGGACAGATTAAAGTGATAATAAAACAATATCTTTCAAAGTTATATTAGTGTATACATTAATTGCAAAATATGGTTTAAGATTTACGAGTACATAAGATGATTTCCAAATAAGAAGTGCAATAAGGATATCCAATCAATATCTTTAAACATTTACTTTCTCATAAATTTATCAGTTTCAGCACGTGCTTAGAATGCACGCGCTTAGGATTTTGTCTTGTGATAGCAAAGTAAATTTACTTATTATTCAGACTTTATATTCTATTTGAAAATGTTTCCTTTTGAAATTATGAAATCAATATTAATTCATGAATAAATTTATAAAATATTATTTTAATCGCTGAAAAATGTTATAAATATTATAGTAATATAAAAAAATTACTCATTCTATATAAAAAGCTGCTAAAACCTGAGATTATTGCAGAATTAAATGGTTACGATTAAATAATCGCCTAATATTTAGTTTAATGCTGCAAGAAACTTTCACGAACAAGCACAAAGTTGTATTGTATTATGTACTCTATAACTTGCAAGTTATTCTCCACATCAACAATACAAAGAGCGAGAAAACCTATATAGTTCAGAAACAATAACATCTGGATCAATTAATAAAACATTAACAGTCGTCCACCAACTGCAGCATAGCAGCAGCTAGCATACAACAATATGAAAAAGCCTACGTCCAACGATAATTATATACATGCTTAGTTGCAACACCATCCAACCCATCTATAAGCGTTGCCTCGTACGTTAATAAACAGAGCTTTGGAACTACGCGACCCGTAAACATGAATGATGAACTGAGGAGTGATGGCTGACCTCATAAGGTGATGAACCTAAAAGAGTTTTAAAATTATTTACATTAGTGTTCAATTATATTATATAACGATTCATCTCCGCTCAGGTAGCGATAACATTAAAGTATTGAAGTGTGAGCTGATAGTCGGAGAGCACGCACACTTACAGAATATTAATATTAATAATAACGACGTATAATTTAATTCTTATATATTTTTTTTTTTATTTCTTAAAACTTCATTGCACAAACAACATGGTACTATTGGCGGACTTAATGCTATCTAGACATTATCTACCAGTCAACCAACAATATTAACAGAAAAAATAAAAACAATGAGGGTAACAAGTAAGCAGAAAAAAAATGAATGAAAGAAAAAAGAAAGTTTTTGTGCCGATAAAGTAAACGTAACGAGTACGTAACTTTTCGACATAACTCAGTCATATGGACACTCCAACTGAGCGTACTATCAATATGAAGGCCGAGATTTGTTACGGACTGCGTGAGTGTTATTCTAACAGAATTATAAGTCACTGGTGTTAGTGCAATGTAGTCTATCTTGTTAAGAACATGTATACTGCCGACAATCATCGCTTGACACTTTTGTGGGTTAACATTAATTCCAAAGTTCTTACACCAATCATGGATCCGAAAAAAGGCCATGTTAACACAAACAATAGCGGAATTAATAGAGTCAGGTGTGGCATGAGCATAAATTTGTAGATCATCGGCATACAAATGGTAAGAGAGAGAGATGGTAATCGAATTTAGAGAGAGAAACGAACCAGTGCTACAAGCAGAGTAATAAGACTCACTATCAGACATAATAAACGTATAATTCAATATATAATATAATAGGATAAACTATTTGTATAGTATAAATAAATAACTTAATATATATAACAATATTATATGTATGTCGTAAAAGATATATAAAAATGATATATAAATAATAAAATGTAAAGTATACTAATGTATATTATAAAACTAAAAACAAAATCTACACAACCTCCCATGGAAATGTAGTTATATAAACTTTGGCAGACAAAAATAGTGTTTGCACAAGTGTTACATCACCTTCAATATGTTACATACAAAACAAGAAAAAAAACTGAACATTAGAGTTGACTGAATAAAAAATACAGAAAATAAATTCATGCCCAAAAATATCTACAGTAAATTATTAATAATGAAAGTAATAAATTGATTTCAGCATAAAAACAATAATATAAAATAACAGTTTAAACCAACATTAAAAAAAGTGACAAATATAAGTAAGATTTTTAACTTGGTCAAAGCATAAAAGTAAATAAAAAGATATATAGTTTAAATTGTTAAATTAATAATGCTAAAATAATTTGTCAATGGCAATATCGCTAATGTCATTGTCATGAAATCTCTTGCTGTCAGCTGTCAAAAGAAGTTGTTATTGACAGCAAGTATTATAAAGTTTCTAAACATATGTAACACT
Organism: Melinaea menophilus ssp. n. AW-2005; assembly: GCA_918358695.1. NCBI lineage: Eukaryota > Metazoa > Arthropoda > Insecta > Lepidoptera > Nymphalidae > Melinaea > Melinaea menophilus. Next base: position 6,471,291 of record OU911055.1, on the reverse strand, counting down.
TAAAATCATTATTTAATTAAGTTTATAGCTACACAATACAAAAGCTGAGATGAAAAGAAAAGTGGCAACTATATACTAGAAGATAGAAAGGATATTATTATAAAACACATTTACTAAATACTTATCAAACAACAATATATCTACAGAAATAAAAAGTGAAAAAAATTGTTATAAATTAAAAGAAATCTTAAATGTTCAATATATTAATAAAATAACTAAGAAAGTCATCGAAGCTAATGTAAAGCCTATACAATACTACAACTAAATTCAAAGAAACAAGAAAACAAAAACAAAATCAACAAAATTAAATAAAGAAAAATAATAAACCATAACCACAAAGAAACACATAAAATTAATAACTATTTCTTCTTACTTATGAGTCTTTTAGCACGGCCAACCTAAGATGTAGAAGTGGTTTTGGGGACACTTGCCGGGGATGGTTCCAGATGGTTCCAGCCTGATGGCCGGTAAATTCAGTAGTATAGCATGTAGCTCTTTTTGAGTATGGATGTTCTACAAGTTGCCAGCAGGAAGCTTTACTACAATTGAACCATTGTGTGTCCAGACATTCCTCATTCCAATGTGGTTACGGGCTGATATAAACAAAGACTGTCTGTATTTTGTAAGGTACTCACTTAAGACATAAGAAGAACCTTTAAGGAAAGCCTTTTTACTCCAGATGATTGTTTTCATGTTCCGGTCAGTAAATTTAATTAATATTGGTCTACACTTATCGTTAGACACTTTGGCCAAGCGACTACAAGTTTTAATAGACACTTCACTGTTAATTTTTAAATTATTTGATAAAATTGAAGTGACACTGCTTGTAACGTCCTCAGTGGGTGTCTCCGGAACACCCATCAATCAAAGATATTTGCTGCGATGCCGTTACTCGGAGTAATCAAGAGTCTTCATTATTTCATCGATTCTTCATTAATTCTTATTACCAATTATATTATAACAAAGGTACTTTTATTATTATTTGATTTTTTTGTAGTATTGATTTAAACCAAAAAGTTTAAATCAATACTACAAAAAAGAATGATAATAATTTAAAAACATAAATTAAAATAATAAAAAACATAAAGCGGAAAAAAAAACGCGACCTACAAACATTTTTATTATTGAATTTATTATTAAATCATAAAAATTTAATAAAAAATTTAAAAAACAATATTTACAGCTACAAAAATATATCTACTTCTTACTTCTTAAAACTAATTTGTATTCGATATATATTGTTTATATTATCTCTGTCTCTTCTGTAATTAATAAACATAATTAAATATGTTTCACATTAGGAACTTTAAACGAATGTGACCAGTCTCAACTCGTTTGTATCTCATGCTGAAGAGTTAAATTTAATTACACATTTGTGAAGTAATTACTTCCCTTTGATTACTGTGAAATCTACATGTCTTTACATTTATTACTGAGAGATGTGACGAGAACAAAAAGTTTCAAATCGCAGTTGTAATCAAATTGTTAATTAAATTCATTGAATTAGCGTCTTTGCTTACGAAGGGATATCTGGTTACAGACCGGAATTGAAAGTAATTTACTTTTAAAAATAAAATATCTTAATAATAGACCTTAACTTATTTCCTCACGTTTTCACTCGGTATCAGTTTTTATTTTATATTTTTTTTAATCTTTATTATTCAAGAAAAGGCACAATAGGCCGACTTAATGCTACAAAGCATTTTCTACCACTCAACCCAAAATATAATAAATAAATAAATAAATAAAGAAATATAACAATGAGGTGGAAAAACTAGACAACTAAACTCTATATTAACTTAACAATATACAATATTCAAATTACAACGGTTACTATCAATAAAGGCATACTAATATAAAGTTAAATAAATAAAATATATAGCTACATATTAAATTTACAATATAAAATGTTAAGTCACACAAATAAATATAATTCACTTAAATAAGATATGCCATGTAAGTGTATTAATCCTTGTTACTCTCATATGATAAAGATAGAGAACAATTAACTAAAATATCTTGAAGTTCTTCGCTCACGGATGGGAAGCCATTTCAGCTGTGAATGGTAAGGGGAGATGTGATTATATTTACGAAGACCGAAAACAAAGCGTATGCAGTTATAGGGAAAGCTATTCAATTTATTAGGATTGACTTCAGAGACGTTAGAGCAGCAGACATCTGCATAGTCAATGAACGAAAGGATTGAAAGAAGATTGCATAGATTGTATAAATTAGCTTCTTGGTATGTGGTATATTCCATCCGTATAACGATATATCGGGAAATCGTCGACAAATGCCGAAAAAAATTGTATATTCTATAGAAACCATGATGGTCACAGTAACTAATAAATACATTATAATTAATTATAGTTATAGTTACAATAGAATCGATGACCACTTTACGGTCAACGATTCGGCCCTTTTTAAAAAAAAAATAAAATTCAGTAAATTTACGATTTATATATATGAATTGCAAAATATGGCTTCAGACTTAAGAGTGCATAAGATGATTTTCCAAGTAAGAAATGCAATAAGGCTATCCAATCAATCATCATCAATCAATATCTTTAAACATTTACTTTCTCATAAATTTATCAGTTTCAGCAGGTGCTTAGAATGCACGCGTTCAGGATTTTGTCTTGTGATAGCAAAGTAAACTTACTTATTATTCAAACTTTATATTCTATTTGAAAATGTTTCCTTTTGAAATTATGAATTCAATATTAATTCATGAATAAATTTATAAAATATAATTTTAATCGCTGAAGAATGTTATAAATATTATAATGATATAAAAAAAGACATAGATAAAAAGTAACTTTTATATTTGTACAATTACTCATTCTATATAAAAAAAAACTGCTAAAACCTCATATTTATTGCAGCATTAAATAGTTGCAATTAAATAATCGGCCATTATTTTAGTATGTTTCATGCAGTATGAAACTTTCAAGAAGTAGGTCAAAATTGTATTATGTACTCTGTAACTTACAAGTTATACTCCACATCAACAATATAAAGAACGAGAAAACCTATAAATTTCAGAAACAATAATATCTGGATCAAATAATAAAACGTTAACAGTCGTCCACCAACTGTGTATTAAATAGAGCAACTACGACTAAGGTACACTGTAGAAAATTATGAATTCGAATATTGACATTCAGGTTAAAAAAATATATACGACTTTTATGAACCGTTCTTAAAAATATTATTTAGATAAAAAACTATTTGTCATGATATTAATTGATTGTACCTAGCAAACTTCTTCATTAAGTCACTGGACTAACAGACTAAAAAACCGAGTTTTTTATTAGTGTTATGCAAATGGCTACCTTAAGGAACTAAAGTGGAAGATTTAATATTAAGTTTTCTTTCTGCCATAATTAGGGCGATTGCGTTATTAGTAAACAATAATTGCATTTTAATATTAAATTCTCTCTCCGTGTCAAATTTGGGAAAATTGGATTATAAAAGAGATACTGAACTCAGAGAAGCCTTTGTTTATAAAAAAAATGATCTGTTTCTTTAAAATATAATCGGATTAAGATTTAGTTATACATATAATACATATTACAACATACGATTTATAAAATTCGATAGATTAATTTACAGAATATTCATTATTTTGTATTTTCCTTATTCTTTTTAATCTATCTTATACAAATAATTATACAAGTGGAGGACTTAATTTGCTAAAGTAAACTAAACTTTTTAATGCTAAACTTTTACCAGTTTTCCAATTAAATATACAGACAAACTCAAACAAGCTCAAACCCAAATGTTACAGAAAAATCATATAATTCCAAGAGAGCTACAATGTCTTTTGGGGGGAAATCCAAATTCACTTTCATTATTCTCAGGGGCCAAATACATTGTCACAAAATGCAGATATTCCTACGAAGTATCGTCAAGAAAAGGCCGAAGTTAAATAAATTTCTCAGCCCATTACCTGCCTAAACCCACCGCAATTGCTAGATTTTTAAATATATATCAATCGTCTATCCCATCCCATGTATCAGCGTTCCCTCGTACGTTAATAAACAGAGTTTTGGAACTACGCGACCCGTAAACATTAATGATGAACCTGAAAATATTAGAAAAGTGTTGAAAATTAACGGATATATTTGGCGACAAATCTTAAGATTAAATTAAAAAAGAATACAAATATACATCAGAGTTATACGTTTCACACGTTTGCCTGTTTACCTGACAATAATGGGATAAGATAGGAACTTCCATCCATATTACAAGTTACGGTCACCTAAGAAAGAAATCAAATTGAAAATCGAATAACACTAACACTTTTGTAATCTTCAGTAGTGCTGTGCAAATGTTATGACGAGGACCAAAGTTAGAGAGTTTTGGACAATTGCTTCAAGAACTTAGAATAGGTAGTTCAAATAGGTAGTGTGGAAATATAAAGAAACTAATAATGTATAGTGTGGTGGGAAAGAAAAATTATTATTATCGGTCCATTTTAAATTTAAAAGTATGATATGCTACTTTAATAATATTATTATTATTATTTATGCTATTTATTTATTATTATTTATGCTTCAATGAGCAATTTAATTATCTGAATTCATTATTATACGTACGATTCCTCATATTAAGTATTTTTTTATTATAATTCAACTTATTATACCTTATTTCATTAATCGATAGCAAAGAAAAACAATATTGGCTCATTAACTTATTCAGTACACATATACTTGTTTTTAAATATTTAATTTTGCGAAGGTAAACTAAATGTTTAAAAATATATGTTCTTATATTAAATAAAAAAATATTACGTAGAAAAATTACTTTATAAACTATTTATGTAGTTCTGTAGATTATATTGTTAACTTTCATTACTCGGTCGACTGAACAATACCAACGGAGTCAAGTTATTCAACGGTGAAATAAGTTTAAAAACCATAGAAAATTATAAGTTTGAGGAAGTAAGGGTTCCAACATATATAGTTTTGTAATGAAATTTCATTTTTACTTTATTATTCCATCGCACAATAACAATTTAGTTCTGCAATATAATTACATATTTTTACATCGTAGGTAACCCCCAAAGTACCAACCCAAGTAGTTTACCCCAAGTTGGATCTCGTGTAAATTAGACTTCTGAACTTTCACAATGGGAGGTATGCTTTGTCTTTTGTCTGTCTCAACTTTTGCCGGATGATCATTTTACAAATAAAAATTTTAATTTACAATAAAGAGGAGATATTTGTACGTTATATACTTCTTAAATAAAATAATTAGTACCTGTTAGTAAAAAAATGGTCTCCTTACATAACAATTTGATAACAATTTAAAACATTTTTTTTTATATTTGTGCTTGGCATGTTTTGCGTATCCAAACTAAACTGTTAAAACAATTTAATTTTATATATTATGTAGTTATAAGTTTTTGCCTAGTATATGTTAATTGTTTTATTTGAACAACCTACATCTAATAAATACATTAATGCGTGTGGGGATTTAAATGTTCATAATCTAATACATCGAATCTAATGTTCGTAATACTTAGAATATTCGATTTAGACTTTTGATTTACTCCCATACATAAAGAGAAATAGAATTACTAAATTGACTTCCTTCATTGACACAATTTTAGCAATTTTATACCAAAAGAAGAAACTAAAGCCGGCAATTAATACAATTATTATTTATTTACAAACTAATTTGTGACAAGGAAAACCAAAACAATGTTAATGCCTATAACTAAAGATGCGTGTATGACCTTAGATATGAGTCTAGAATAAGGAAAATAATCTTCATAGCAATATTATAATAAATTCTTCCAGTAATTAAATTCTGGATTTAATTGTATTTTCTCTTCTAAACTTGCGCTTCAATAAAACATATATCGCTTTATGAAGCGCCCCATTGATCTGAAAAAAGTTTACAACATTGCTATGGCCCTAAACAATAAAAGAGAACTTAATCGCAGTGTCGTCGTCGTCGTGTCGTTTACTCAATATATTTGAAGGCTTATCCTAGATCAGGTCACGCCACATCATAGACTTAATAATTAATTTATTAAATTTAATTATATTGCCCTGGAATTTAATGCAAATCTGGCAAAACAAAGCTTTTAATAGCAATGTAACTCTTTACATAGATAACCAAAAAGTTATAAAATGATATAAGAATCTTTTATAATTCCTTTATCTCGTATTGATAAATCATAACTGTAAAAAAATAAACAAATATGCTATTACTATTCTGCAAACTAACACATTGTTAAGTGAGAAAGAAATTTAAGTGATTTATACTTGAAATCACTGTACCAGTTCTATAGAATTTAGTTTTGCCGCATATTAAAAATACTGAGAAGACTACGGCCAAGTTACTTTAATATACAGTCATAGTTTAATATCGTCTGCTATCCTATTTTGGGATAAATCTAACGAAGGCGAACTATTTTAAGCTGCTGCTAACGAGCAGCAGCTTAAAATAGATATTTATAAAGAACGAGTGCTAAAAAGGACTGGAAAGCTTTCACTGTGTCATGATGTTGAAAATTTAAAAATATAAACGTTTCCAGAAATTTTGTGTGTACGATATTTCGTTATAAAATTTCAATATAAAAATCTGTCAGTAGATTTACAATAATTTTATTTTATTTCGTTTAAAATTTTGAATCTTTGCTTTTTTTTATAATTAAACGTTAGACTACGAAAAATACGTAATTAAGTATTTGAATATTCTTCGACGGAATGTTTTATACTAAAATACCGTTACTAATAAAAATAATGTCATATATAATTATTTGTAGAAACATTTATAACATTTTAATTATGAGCACTCTTGGTTTTTCAAAATTTAATTCTTGAAATTCTTCGACGTTCTTTAATCAGTCAATATACTCGGCTTGGATCACTGTTGTGAATCTTGATGAAACTATCGACGGGTTATACTCTCTTTATATTCACGTATTCACTCACGTAAATTCTCTTTATAACAGTATGAGTATCATAAGTTTAATCAGGGCCGAATTTAGGAAAGGGCAGGCTGTCAAAGGCATAAAAAAATATTCAAGGACCAGACACTTACGTTTTTTTCCAAAATGTTTTTTTTTTACTTTTACTAAGAATGTCACTTTCACAAACATAATAAAATTGTTATCGATATTAGAAAGCCCGGAATTTTAGTTTCTATTTACAATTCAAAAAACTATTTTTATTTAGAAAATAATTAATAATTAGACGCCTTCACCCATACATTGCCCCAGAGTCTCCAGACTCCCAAATCCGGCCCTGATCCCAATAGTTGGAATTTTCTCGAATGTCTGTTTATCTTTGTTTACGTTTTGAGTTAAATACCTTCTAAATTGTTTCACATATTTTCTCTGCAAGAATGTTCAAAATCAGACAGCTTTAAATTTTCAATTAGTGAACAGTAGAGGTCAGAAGGTCCAATTTGTTGTTGATATTAATATAGTTATAGACGACATGGTTATTTATGTTCGCGGCTAGTCCCTTATTCTTTGTGTTTTCCTTTCGACCTATTTTTTGAGTTCCTCAAGTTCGTGGTCCACCAGGGTCATGTTATTTTTTATTTCCTCTGGAAAGATGTTTACATTGACTTTGAAGGGAAGCATATGTGCACTCTTTTATCCTTATATGAGCACTCGAGTTGCTTTTGAGTTTTTATTTATTTTATTTTAATTTGCAATGGTACGAGTATTTCCCTTCACCAGGGAGATTTTAACGAGCATTTGAACATTCGACCACTTTGCCTATTTGACGTTGTTTGTTGATTGGCGTTATAATTGATTTAAGGGGATTGCCCCTTAAATCAGTTATAACGCCAATCAACAAACAACGTCAAATAGGCATTGACCTCTATACACTTGGCGACTTAGTTAGTTCCTGTATTCAACTGTTCCGCCAGTCGCAGTCGAAGCTATGCTCGCGCCGCCATCGGCTTGGACGGCGTCGCGAGCATTACAGCCGATCCCATTCTGAGTAGCGCCAGATTGGAAGCATACCCTTAGAGCAGAACTACGTAATCCCGCATTCATTTATCCCCCATTCAGAGTGGCCGTGGGCAATGCGGGCTCAGGGAGGATAGTGTGTCAGGTGTCCTAACTGTCAAGGCGTAAGCTCAAAAAGAGCTCTCCGTAAGGCACAGTGAAGTGGGTTCCCACCCACCTACCCACCTGAACTCAATAAATCAAATTCTTGTTGATGGGTCCGAACACTTTTTAACTCATTCATCAAGTTACAGTATTAATTAAATACTGTGGCTCAATAGCAACAATCATAATTGCTATGTGAAAATAAGAGTCTGAGTAAAGCGGTACCAACAGGAGACTAGAATAACTAATCACGTCACTACTATTTTTATACTGCTCGCACATTGCAAGAACTTACAGAACTTAGAATCAAGATAATTTTAATAAATAATAATATTTAACAATATTTAATATTTTAAAATGTCCTTTAAATATTATTAATTTGTTTTAGTGTTTAAGATTTAGGAAATTAAATCAAAATAGATTCTGTTATTTTAATCCAATTTTAGTCATCACAGTTTTCTACGGTTGTATGGATTAGAAATATAGTTTAACTATTAATTATTAGCACTACTAAGAACTTCAGTTCCTAATTACATGACTTATATTGCGTACTTAAAAATATTTATGTAGCGAAACATAAATCCTTAACGTAGTAACGTAGTTCATATTGATATTCTCCTGGAGTATCACAGAAATCATTATCAGCTCTCAAGGGATTAAGGCTTTTATTTTCTCACAAGTTAGAGTTCGTTGCAACAGCGTTTGTTTTTACGTATTTATTTTATAGGTGGCTCCATCAACGTGACTATGACCCCTCATTGACACTAACTTTAAAGTGTAATAGTGAAGCAAAGGAATCAACGATTTTGACGGTTCAAGTCAGATATTTTATTATTAAATTAATAAAAAAAAAGTAGAATATCAGAAATAAGTAATAAATAATAAATTTGATGTGTACTTATTTTAAAAAGTTTGTATTTTATATCGAATCCTTGCCAAACCTAACGTTTTGGATTTTAATGAAACTATAAGCTATTGTTAGTAATTGGTCCACCACCTCCCTCCCCAGACTAAAATTATAAACCATCAAAGATCACTTACAGCTTATATATAATTAATTAATTAAGTAAGTAATTTAAGCAATTTTTTTTTATAAGCCTACTAGCAGACCCGGTCACGCGTTGCTGTGACTATTATTTTTGATATATTACATTGTACTAAACTATTTAAGGGGTAACGTTCAGAGTACATCTGTCATGAAAACCATAATGTTTTCTTATAGTCGATATTAAGCAAAAATCAAAACAAAATAATTATAATTATTTTTTTAATTTTATCCAAGTTTATAACACTATTTGTATATTACAAAGTTTTTAGTAAATAACTTGGAACACTAAACTTACGAATGAGGTAGGTAGTTTAGATATCTCATTCGTAATTACTCAATCCAGTCAATAGATACCGCCATCTTTTAGAATTGTTAAGAGCTAACTGCAAAATGATAAACTAATAATTTGCAATAAAATAATACTGCGACTATGAATTGAGTTGAAAATTATTATATCTTTTAAGTTAGGTCAAACTGTACGTGATGTGTAAATTTATTTAAATCAGTTAAGTAGTTTAGGAGTCCATCGCGGACAAATAACGCGACACGTGATTTATATATATTAAGAATTCTGGTGGATTTTTTTTATCATTTAATATTTTAAATAATATAATAAATAAATCGTAAAATTTTCCTTTTTTTTAATATGTTACTTTATCATTTTATTAAGACGTTCATAATTAAAAGTATTTGGTGGTTTTTACTAATACATACAATGAAAGTTAAACTCAAAACATTTAAATTTTAAAAGATTTTTTTTTTTTTTAATAAATACAATTTTTATACAACTCGGCAGAATTCGTTCTGTCAAATAGATTTGGAATGTGGCAGTTTATATTTCGACCTTTAGACGTTTTTACTCTGCTGATCCTCACACATCGCCCTATCATCATGGTGACGATTCTGTTCAGGAGAATTAAAGAAAAAGGTCAGCTCGGGTGACTTAAGTATCTTAGCTTCCACGAACTTTGGTCACCCTTTTGAGACCCACTAAAAACCCCGATTGGGATGTCTGCCAGAGGGCTTCAAACCAAGAGGGGAACTTAAGGTTCAAACCTGATTGAAAAATAATCTAAAGGGATAGTGGGAACCTAAAGGTGACAAATATTTATAAAGTGGGTGCTTCAATTACAAAGTATAGAGATAATTAATTATTTATTACTATTATTATTAACATAGGGTTCATAACCGATGAAATAAAAAATAATGAAATAAAACGTACATAAGTATTTTCAGTAATCGCGTTATTGTAAATCCAGTGAATCATAATTATTAACAAAAATCTGTTTTATTTTTATTTTAGTGCTTTATGATACACAATGTTTTTTGTTTGATTACCTGGTGAATATACAAATAAATCTGATGGTTTTCCAACACGGGAACAGGCAACATACAATTGACCATGTGAGAAACATGGGTTTTCTAGATTAATACCACAAACACCTAATGATTGCCCCTGGGACTTATTTATGGTCATAGCAAAAGCAAGCCGCACTGGAAATTGTAGTCGTTTAAATTCAAATGGTACATCAGTCGGAATCATTGGGATGCGTGGTATCAAAACGTCTTCTCCTTTATACTTTCCTTTCAGTATAGTTGCTTCTATCACGTTGTTCAATAATTTTTTTATCGCTAACCGTGTGCCGTTGCAAAGACGCGGTTGGTTGATATTTCTCAACATTATTACTACCGAACCAACCTTTAATTGAAGATTGTGAGGTGGCAATCCTGGTAAATCCAGCGAGTTTAAAAATTCAGGCGGATAGTTAACGACATCATCTTGGTTAGTAGCCGAATCAACTGATTTATATATCCTCAATTCGCCTGTAATTTGTTCTTGAATTTTGAAATTTAATTCACTTACATCTATGTTTTTTGCAGCCAATATAGCCCGTTCGCTCAACCAATCATGGTTTCTATAATTTTGAGCAACATCTGGAAACACCTTTTGAATAAGTTCATCTTTTGATCTAGTTAACTGACAAAAACCTTGAGGAAAGTTAATGCAACCAGTCAAGGTGTCTATAGGAAATTTGCCATTACCAATGTCAATGAGTTGTTTAGAGAATATGTCTCCAGATTTGTCATTTTGCAACTTGATACGCATATTCTTGCTTAAGTGTAATACCTTCACATGTTTCCACAAATTGGAGGACTTTAAACAGGCATTAAGTTCATCAGCTGGCGTTGATCGTGGAATCACTGGCAATGTTTGACGAAAATCTCCTGCTAATAAAATCATTGCACCACCAAATGGGTTATTATTGTTCCGGAGATCTTGTAAGGTTCTATCTAAAGCCTCCAAAGATTTTTTATGTGCCATCGTGCATTCATCCCAAACAATCAATCCACATTGCTGCAAAACCTTTGCCATTGCAGAGTTCTTCGAAATGTTGCAGGTTGGAGTTTCGTTGCTTTGCATGTTTAATGGTAATTTTAGTGCTGAATGAGCTGTTCTACCACCTTCAAGCAAAGTTGCTGCGATTCCCGACGAAGCGAGTGCAAGTGCAATTTTATTTTGTGAGCGAATTGTTGCTAATATCAATGAAATCAAAAAAGTTTTTCCTGTACCACCAGGTGCATCTAAGAAGTAAATCCCTCCTCTTTTATCATTTATTACTTTCAAAAGTGTATCAAATACATACTTCTGTTGTTCATTCAATAGTGGAAGATTCGTTTGAATTAATTCTTTCAAAGTGTTGAGATCATACAGTTTTTCTCGGTGCAACTCTTGGTTAAAAGCATCATGCATTGGACGATTGGGTGCGGCCAGGCCTAATTGAAATAATAGTTTGTTTGACATCATCAAGCACATGTCCTCAATTGAAATCAATACTTCATTGTAAATTTCTTCGCTTATTTGTACATTTGGATTTCCCCTTCTAATCCGTATTTGATACAAAATATCATCACACATATTATCTTTGTACTTGATCCACAAATCCTTTGAATTTGATGGGAAGCAGGTAGATATGATTATAGAAAACAATGTTCGTATTTGATGAGCTTGTGATGATATTACAGCATCATTGAGAGTTTGATCCCAATGAGCATCATTGTCTAGCAATCGCAAACGTTGGCACGCTTCTCTATATGATCCACACAAATCACCATTAACAGTTCGTACATGTTGGAACGATGTTGGGCCACGTACATTGACTAATAGCAGTCGTAAATAAAAACATTCATCATTGCTTGGATGTACTGAATAAATTCGACCAATCGCATCGGTAGAAAATATATCTGGGTATCCTGTAACTGGTTTTCCTTGTTTCCGTCGTATAAATCTTCTTGAGGATTGATTCCAAGTATAATATTTTGGCATTTCAGAATATAACAATGTTTGAGCAAAATCATCGTTTTGACATATCTCAAAAAATCTGGTTAATGTAGTAGATGGTGGCTGTAAAGCTCTTTCTACTGCGTTCTGTGCTGTAAAATATACTCTTTGTCCATTTTCTAAATGCACAGCTAAATGAACAACAGTAGGGTGTCTTTCATGAATAGGAAAAGAAAATATTCGCCAAACTGCTTCATTACTACTAACATAGCGACCCATTTGGTATTGGGTAACTTCATCATTGGAATTCTCTGCATTAATACCAATCACAGCCATATCACTCCCTTTGGTTACATATTTGCAAATGTATTTAATAGATTTTACTGAATGGCAAGATTCAACGTTGATGTGCGCTTTGAAGGTCTTTGATAAAATGGGTGAATATGGAACAATCCAGCGATTATCTATTTCAATATCTTGTTGATTTAATTTGACAATTGTTGATCTTCCATTGTCTGCTGTCGATCGGCGACGATACAAAGGATAACCGTCATTACCAGTGATTGTTTCAGATATTAATGTCCGTGGATATCGCTTTGAACATTTACCATCCACCATACACGGTGAATTTTGATTAAGAGTTCCACAGGGACCATGTATCATGTTTTTAATAACTACCTCATGCAATCCAGGATCTACTTCTACATTAGGAATTTCAGCTGATATTACTGCATCAACTTTGGCCTTATCTTTTCAACTAACCAAATCAAAATGTGTGCATGTGGCAATCCCCGTTTCTGCCACTCCACAGAATACATCCAGCAGCGTGTCTCTCCAAACACATAATGTTTCACAATGGAATCCATCAAAGATTTCAACTTTTGTCTAAAGACTCTGGCTGTAATATCATGACGATCAATAGGTGATTGCCCAGGGAATAACTCCTGCTTGATTTCTATCCAGTGTGGATTGCATGTAAATGTGATGAACAAATCTGCTGTACCATAATGACGAACATATGACATGGCATCTTGAGCATATTCATGCATATGTCGAGGGCTTCCGATGTATGTTGCTGGAAGAATAGTCATCCGACCAACATTCTGTGCATTTCCATCAGTATTAATCGCATCTCGAAGGTGAATATACTCTTCAGATCTGAGTTTGGTCTGATTCAACCTGATGAATGTTAATCTCTCCGTTTCAATTTTAACATACATGTCTACAACATACTTGTGATATAATCGCCGACATTTGAGTATGTGATTGTCTTCATTTTCACGAATCATTAGGCGGTAGGAATAATAGTTCATTGAACTGACTTTTTTGTTGGTTTCGGAACTGAAAATAGATTTTTGTTTTCATAATATTGAAAATTAAAAAAATAATAATATAGTGACTGATAATATAGCTCCATAGCTAAACTAATATTTTTTATTACCTGTAATGGGATTTATCATCTTGTTTGAAAAATCATAGCCATCTTCACCTTGCCAAAATATAATGGGATATTGCAGTGCGTCATATGAGCGGTGTGTTTCCTTTATACGTTGTAATTGATCATTCCGACGATGTAAAACAATATCACGGGATTCCAAGTTTTCTCCAACTACAACGATGGCAACTTCATCAATAGTTGGTGCATTAAAACGTCTTGCATGTTGGCCAACAGGTGTTTTATCAGCTCTGATTACAATTTTGTGATTATCAGATGGCATCCGATCCAGTGCAGTTTTAAACAACATAACCAATTGATTGTACTCATGAAATAAAGTTTGTAATTGTTCTACAATAGACCTCTTTAGTGAATTGTTATGTGAACAACGCATATCAATTTCTCGTGGTGAATTGCCCATGAAATAAATTTGCAGAAATTTGTAATTGCTATCTGATACTGGTAACAGTGAACCTGCTCTATGATATATTTGGCCTTGTATCTGTAAATTAAAAAAAATGATTTTTGCCAAATAGAAATAATATTTGTTCCTAAAAAGTATATCTGTCTCTTAATTTGAATCACAAAATAATAATTGATATGCTTAGGTATGTCAATATGTAATAATTAGTTGTAACTAATATCCATCGTCAAATAATTATATTGTGTTTCAAAATAATAAAAGTGTTGCTAATACTGAATCACCAAATAATATAATGACCAAGTAATATATGTTTTGGGGTTTAGGAAACTGAAGGTTAATGACACATATTTACTTAGTTAACAGGAAATTTTGTTCATTAAAATAATAATGATTAACTGCTATAATACATACCTTAAAAGTTGGCATGAAATTTTCCCGAACTACGTTTGTTGCCCCAAATGATGTCATTTGAAAGCAATTGTTATATTGTTGAATATTTGACAAAAAGTGTATGGAATCTGGTTCTATTCCTGAAACCAATGAGTACAATGGCTCTGGTGGTGGATCCAATGGTATCAATTTCACTTTCCCATTTGCGCAACACAATCCATTTGCTTCATTTTTGTATTTCAATGCCTTACAATAAGAGCAAACCAAGTTCATAGATCCAATAGCAACACATTGGTGGTTACTGTAGTCAATTGACAAATCGTAATTGAAAGCAGCTCGATTCAAACTTTCGCGATTATTAATTGAATCTCTCGCTCTCGCTTCCCGCGTTCGTGATATACGAATTCTTTCGCGTTCATTTCGGACGTCACGTTCATGTGCAGTATGATAAGATCGGTAATTCATTTGGTTTGTAGCATTTCGGGTTCTTCTACTTAAATTACTTCGTCTTATAGGAGGCATATCGTATATAATTACCTAAATTTATTCACATGAAATAATTATTAATCACAGGTATTTATACAATCAAAATTAATTATTAAATATTATAAACGCTTTTTAACGCAGTTTGTTTGACAGATGCAATGACGTGAAAACTGATGACAATTTATGTTGCATTCCGAAACTAAAACAAAAGAAAGAATATTCCAAGGCCAATCAAATCTTACATTTACTTTTTTTGACTTTTCAATTTGGTCGGGTGTACACATTCATTTGATTAAATTTGAACGTTGTGCAGCGACAATAAAGCGCGAATTGACTCTTTGACTTTAGCAAGACACCTACATTGTTTAGACAACAATGAGTGCTTGTAATTTAATATCAACTTTATTGAATAGCAATACAGTTCAAATTGACTCTACATTTAGTTATTTATTCTACATTTAAAATATTTGTATAGGAAAAAAAAAGGGCTTTTTTAGGGTTTCCCTGGAAATTATTCAAATTTTTCTCGCCGTTAGAGCCATCCTTGGACTTCAAGGAACATTTAAAAAAAAGAATTGTTAAGATTGGTCCATGCGTTGTTGAGTTATGCGCTTACCAACACATTTTGCGATTCATTTTTATATAATAGATAATATATTTACTTACATTTTTTTATTGAACATTATCTGTTTAACATCACACAAAATGTAATCAAAAGCTGCCCATTAGTATAATTGTATTGTAATTACAGGCCAAGGCCAATTTTTTTTTTTATTTCTCTAAAAATTAAAGAATTATATCAAAATCAATCTAGTAAATTTTACATGATTTCTCTAAAGAGAAACAGGTAAAAAATTCTAAAATACATATTTTCTTTTTTTAGATCTAGGCTAGAGAGACCTAGAGAGAGCTAGGAATATTTAACCGTAACTTACATCATCGACACCTATATTTAAAATTCTTAGTAATACTAACTCGGATCTTGTGAGTATTGTTATAGATTAAATATTTTTTACATTCGTTTCCAAAGATTCAATTTAAATAGGTCTTTTTGAAGATTTATAAGTCTATCTTAACTTACAAGATAATGAGTACTACTTTCTGTCGTTTCCCATACTATAAAAAAATTATTTTCATCCTGCTGATTTCTATAGCTAATTTTATTGTAATTCGAATCATAATTTCGAATAAATATTTAATTTAATGATCGCCATCCATACTCTTATATTTACTCTGTCACTTAAAAATGCCGCTTTATTCCATTATCTCAAGGCAGTCTTACAAATTCATCTTTTTTTTATCCTTTATGAATATTCCCTTACCGTATATGAATATTACCATACTAACGATATGTATCGTAACATATTGACTACAGCATTTGTATAAGTTATTGGCTGAAACCGTACGATTCGTGAAAGAAGCTAGCTTTCACGAACACAAAGATAAATTTCAACATCTTATCTCGTTATGAGGTTTATGTTTTAATAGAGCATTTACTCCTTTAGCTCTCGCAATGCTCTTTTGTATTCTCGGATGTTGTAAGAGATCGTTAGAAATAACAATTTACAATTAATTTTTTATACAATTTAAAATAAACTAAACATTAAACCTCAAATTTAATTATTTCTAATTTAAAATTACTATTATTGTTTTAAATTTACAATTTCTCTCAGTGGTTTTAAGTCTTTTTTCCATCTTGTTTTATTTCGTTAGTGTATTTATTAGTATCTTGAATCCTGATCAATCAGTCCGAATGAATTTTAAAATTATTTATTCTTTAGGTGTACATGGCACGTAAAAACATTAAATTCTAATTCCACAGTTCCATAGTTTCAGGAAAAGAAGCGACAAAACAACGATGGATACTCTTTCAACCTACTATGAATGTTTATTTTTATAATATTGACTTGACAATTTGTCATAATTGGTGTGTGAATACAAGTTAGAATTATGGTGAAAAGTTATCGAGTTTTGAGTTTTAGTTACTTAAGGTGAACACATAAGCTGTCGTTGTACAGCATAAGGTACGAAAATTTTTATATTTGAGTTATTTTTTAAAAATAAATAGTACAAATCAATAGAAATTTTAAAATATAAAATTTAAAACAAAAAAATAATAATAATGTGTACTTTACTGACTTCACAATCTGTATAAATGACTCGCTTGAACCGTACGGTTCTCAAGAAGCTTTCTTTCACGAATACGAAGTTCTCGTTATGAGATTTATCTTTAAAAAAGCATTTACTCCTTTAACACTTACAACAGTCTTGTGCATTCTCTGGCGTTGTAAGAGATCGTTAGAAATAACAATTTACAATTTATTCTTGGATAAAAAATAATAAATCCATACACATAACCTAAAATTAAGTAAAGTTCTGATTTAAAATTCCGATTTCTACACATGAAACTACACCCACCTAATAACCAAAACTACATCCAATCCCTGACTAACCTCGTTAAAAAAACAGATTGCTAATGTCGTCAAAAGCGACGAATACTATACTTTGTATTCAATAGCCTTTGTTAACTACAATGGTCAGAACGGGATAAATTTTGTATTGTTAAACATTAGGAAAAATGATCTAAACACTTA
Source organism: Melinaea menophilus ssp. n. AW-2005 (assembly GCA_918358695.1). NCBI lineage: Eukaryota > Metazoa > Arthropoda > Insecta > Lepidoptera > Nymphalidae > Melinaea > Melinaea menophilus. Next base: position 6,453,548 of record OU911055.1, on the reverse strand, counting down.
CCAATCTACAGTAAATATTCAAATAACTTCGGCGACAAACATTGAAACTGTTCGCTAAATTTTGTCAATATCATTTATTGTTCCTTAATATTTAATCAACGAATTTGAATTAATACCCTTTACGTACGTTAATGGCACTCTATAGCATTAATTACTAAACAACTCTATGTATGCTGATTACAAAATGGAAGTCGGAAATGCTTTTCATTTATAAAAATAAATACAAATGATATTCATTAAAATTAAAAATAAACCAAATAAACACACTAAATGTTGATGAATTCAAAGTTAATTATCAACAAAGTTATTATTTTAATCTCTCCAATCTCTAATTTGGGCCACCAAGGCCAACTTTGTCAAAGCTCAATGCCAAAAACGGTTTTACGGCAAAAAAACTATCACAAAGACTTTATTTTCCTTGGACTTTCATAAATCGTGTGGGCTGAATGACATTTCCCAGGTGTGGTGCTATGAACATGTGACCATGAGATGACTACATTACTAACGCGTTTATTTCCGTATACCGTACCTTAAAGGTCTCATGGAAATGTTTGTATGTGTGTCCATCCGATTCCCAAAAAGATGATAACTCGGACCCATTTAGCTATAAACCTATCGCCATTACCTCTCCAAAGTAGTGGAGAGAATCATCAAGCCTAGCCAAACACTTACACTGCGCAGTACTCTATTCTCGTCTGTGGTCTGGATCATTCCAACATTAGCTTCTAGCTTTTGACTGCATACAAACGAAGAGCGATTTGGATAACAAAAAAAGAAATGACTCTATGTTTAACTCAAAACATTTATCTCTTATAAGCTATATATGATAAAACATTTGCTCTGTTGTAATATATTATGCATAAAATATATATTTGACAAATATATTCCAATCTATGCCTTACGAATTAAGTTAAAATTATGATATCTAGTATCTGTGTAACAATTAATCACTTCTAACATGTTAGTAGTGATTAATTGTTACCACATTCGGTATAATATAGAGGATTACCGTGATTATCATTTACAGTACAACGACGGCAGCTGGCTCACGGTTGAAGTGAAAACCAATTTAGTTGGAGTGGATGATTACATTTACAGAACATAATATTGTCATTAATTTCTGTAGTAAATGAAAATATGAAATAATGACTTAAAGATAAATAGAACTAAATAACAATAATTATTAAACATAAGAGGTTTACTCACCAATTTATTTATTTAAAGCCTTCTAAACAGAAAATTTTATAAGACATTGGTTTGACACAAGATTTAAGAAGGATATCTTTAAAGGTAATAAAATCAGAATAAAACATTTAATTGTTATCTTTCAGATTATAAAGGGAGCATAAATTTTTATAAAACTCCGTGTTATTTATACATCTGCAAAAGTCGCATTCAAATCGGTTTAGTCAGTTCTTTATATCATTAATCATTATAAATATAAATTTCTGCCACACAATGACTGCTACTGAATTCATCTCATCCTTCATGAAAGTTCTTTATGTGAAAAACTTTTAACGAGGTTTAGTGTTTATATGATTTACGGAGAGAAGTTTAATTATTTTACGTTGTCTGTCTGTATTTAATATATTTAAATTAGTAAGCTTCATATTTGATGCCTATCCTCCAATACATTATCTTTATATACAATAAAATAAAAAAAAACAAATCTATATATATTAAATATTAATAAAAAGCTAATGGCATGCACTATGTGGTGCAAATAAAGCCGTTGAAACAACAAAAACAACGGCGCACGATACAAAGCTTTGACCTGGCATCACTCAGGGAGTGAAATAATTCATATATAAACTACGAGATTATATTTTTTATACTCTAATTTGCCACTTCTACTAATACACATAATATATGCAAATATATTATAATAATATGCAAATATTTTATAAATTATAAGAATATAAGAGCATGATATTTTATATGAAATCATATTTTTTTATTATACGTTAAAGATTACTTAAATAGGTAAAGACGAGCATGTTTTCATCGTTTCAAGACTCGTTTCCGTAGATTTTGTGTGCGTGAATAGTAAAATTTTGGTGATTTTGTTGAATATTTCAAAGATTTATCCAAACTGTTTATTAACCGGAGCAACTTGAAAACTTTACATATTTCTGACGCAAGTTTAATTTACCAATGTTTTTGTAAATATTACAAATAAAAGTTATATTATTACTTTGTTAGTATATGAATAATTAATGTTATGGAATGATGTGAAAATAAAAAATAATAAGGGTAAAACTAAATAAATCCATCATAGGAATATTTAATTGTTTTCTATTCCAGCTTTCGAATATGGATCAACGGACCAACCAATGACAAATAAATAAGCAACAAATTTTGTCCATCTCCCGAAACAAATGTTGAAGATCTTGGGGAAATTGTAAAAATAATAGCGGAATAACAACTCTGAGATCTGTACCAAGTGAGGGACAAGATGGTTTGTTACCTCATTTACCAGCTGGATTTGTATACCCTCATTCAGGTCGTCGTGGAAAGTAAATTCACCAAAATACATTGATATAACACTAAATAATAAACCACAAAAAGTAAGTGCATCTTCTCCTGCAAAAACAAAAACTGCAGATTTAATTATTTTCACTTGGATTGAAAAACAATTGTTTTATTATACAGATATTACGTTTTATTATATAGATAAGAAGCGAATCCAATAAAAGTAATAAAGTTTAATAAAAATATAAAACGAACAATTTCATATGTAAATACTCCAACCCCCAGCGATTGCGACATAAAATTTATCGTTGGATAGAAAAATGATTATTATGGAGAAAAACCTAAAATTTTTGTTGTAATAGATTTTCAAATACTTGGAGCTAAATATCCTGGAGTTTGTTTAAAATCGCTTCATAAATTCGTGAATCAAACATATGTTAGAAGAAAATCAACTCATTTGTTTTGGAAATCTTTAAGTTTTTTAAAATAACTTTACTAATTTTTTTGTAATAGACTTTTCTTTTTTGCAATAAAACAATGTCATCTGTGTCATAGTATATAAAGCTGCTGCAATCATATTTTTTTTCTATTTTAATATCAAATGCATAAATTTTAAATAAGTATAAATTATTATTTATATTATTCATAACACATTCACGCAAAATTATTTAATTTTATCCCTGAGAAATCCGAGGTTTTAACGTGTTAACGTCCTAAGCGCTACACATAACTAGCCTTAATAAAGAATATGTTTTCTTTAATAATTCCTGTAGATAAATTGTATCAACTAGAAGTAGAAAATTTATTAATGTAAAAAAGCACAAATGTTTATTTACTTAAAAATAAGTAAACGTGTGAGGAATTACTTAGATATAGAAAAATCACTTTAAACGCTGTGATAGTTATGTTTCACCCAAAAGTAAAAAGTGTGAATGATATTCATAATATTTATATATTTTCCAATTATCTAAATCAATTTCTGTTTTGACAATGATCTAGAATGGGATATAATTTAAATTGTAACAATTATATTACTATTTATTCTTATACTATGCAACTCGACGCTTGAATCCAAAACCTTAAAATAAAATACTTTAAAATCTTATTATGTAATTATTAAACTTTTCGAATTCCCCCAAGATATGAAAAAAAATATGACAACATTTGATTTAAGTAATAAAGTAAAGTAACATATAAGTACTTGAGAAATAAAAGAAATAGTTTAGTGATTTCCTCTTATAACACTGTCCCATGAACTGGAACTCAATATTTGCAGGGAATATTGAGTTCGCTGCTTCAGTGATTTTATTTAACTTATCCAATATTTTGGTCGTACAGAATATGTATGCATTTTTTGTCATTTATACAACTTTACTATATAATCAATCGCCATATAATATATATGGCGATTGGCGATTTTCAATATCCTGAACCAATCAAATCTGATCCTTTCAAGAAAAAACTTTATAAATGTGTAATAAAGAACTCATTTCAAACCGATTACTAAACCTAATTTATTTTCGTTAAAATAATAACTAAAAATACATGGCGTTGCATAAAAGTCACTATTTATATAATTGTTAAAAAAATAAAGTACATTAATAAAAAAAACTAAAACAATAACAAATACAAGCCATTAATTAAAAGAAAATATTATATTGTTGACGATAATTTCATCATCAAGTATCAGCGATATTCGAACTACCGAGAACCTGCTACGTAATATTGGAAAATGTTATTTATGACTTTGAAATGTTGCACGATTCATTCTTTGCTATTTGCAACCATGATTTAAAAATTACGATTCAGCTTAATAAAAGAGGCCAAAGATTAATTGAGTTAAAGAGAAAATTCCTATATTGTGTAACTATAGATGTACACCCATTGTATCCATACATCTATCGTAGCTTGTGAATACATGTATGAGTACGTATATAAATATATATCATGTCATCATTTTAAATACAAGCAGAATACTGTATCAGGAAGTGGAATGTTGCCTATAGACAGAATAAAAAAATGAGGTAATTTACAAAATACAAACTTAGAGATACGACAACTTACTAGTATACTTTTGTTAGAATTATTAATTATTTTATAAAAAATTTAAAAATGTAAGCCCAGCAATGTCTTACATATACAATCGTAGGAAAAAATTAGTCTGAAATTGAAGGAATGAAGGAACTATGATCCCTAATGTGTCCCAAAATATGTCATTTCGATGCTGATTGAAATATGATATAGTAATTGATCATACTAATTGGAATTGATATTTGTTGTACACCTTGTGAGAGACTTAACGTGGGAATGAAATTGGAGTCTGACGTTCAAAGGTACAGTCCCTGTCTCTTTGAAATAACAGACAAATAACACATTTCAACCTTTTAAAGGATATTTACAATGAACAATAACTGAAACATTTGTATGATGAAATACTGTATGTAATATAGTAATAGTAATTAATATGATATATTGAATTAGTAATAGACTTGTATAAATGTAAGGCTATAAAGTAAAATGTTAAGTATAATTAAAATGTAAGTAAATTTGCTCGTTCGTTTGTTTTATTTCTTGTTTCTTAAAAATTACAAACTAAATAAAACGGATGATACTGAAATAAATGGTTTATTTAAAATATAATAAAGCGAAATAATAAAACAAATTACATTATAATATAATATAATGTATATTTTAATTTTAATGTAGGACAAGATATTTCTTCCCTCTTTTTTTAATGATAAATATGATTCGCGCTGAAACGATTACAATTAAGGATGTGTTCTCTAAAACAACATTTCTAAAATGTTTGCTTCCATACTATTGTTTTAAAAGTCAAATTCGAAACACTGAGATAGTTCTACATATTTAAAATAGCTTTAAGTCTATTTGGTTCTCGTATACTGTATTTTAAACTAACATTTCCAATTATTCCTAAAAATAAAGTTTTATTATAGAATGTAAGCATCTTGACAAGAAAACAAAAATATTTCTTTAAGTTTTAACAACTTATACTCTATAATAATTTAAAATAAAATAGAGTAGCATATTTATATAAAAATACCTGTAATTCAGATTCTGTGAATCAATTTCAGATAGTATTCTTCAATTTTCTTTACGGACTTGACCTTTTTTATTATCTTTCATATCAAGTTGGACCTGTCACATGGACCTTCAATATTTGTCTCTGTAGTATTTTATTATATTAATTAAACAGTAAATAGTTTTATTTTTGTATATACATTTTAAGTTATAATTATTGATGTTTTGATTGGTTGAACTTTAAAAAAATAAAATCACCGTTTAATTTTTTTTTATTTAATGTTTTTTTTATTTCGAATATAACGTCAGACGTTTAATAGTACTGATTATTATTGACTATTCGTTGTTCCAAAACTAGAACTAGATGACTGTAATAATGAACTACGGCGTTTTTGGATAAATTTAAATAAATAAAACCTTGGAAGTGGTTAAAGTAACATTTGTTACTTCACTATCTAAAGTCAAAAAAGTGTTTAGATTCATAATAAGCTTTGGATACAAGAACGATCAAAATGATCTATAATTTATTTTATTCCATAATCGGTAATATTATGAGACATTATTGTAGAAGCATTATCCAAAAATAATTCACATATTTTAATGTGATAAAATCACATTAAAATATGTGAATTATTTTAGAAACTGTTAATTTATGGTTGACTCTTTGTTTCCTATTTTATATGGTTTTTAAAAAACCGGTGCGAGAAACGCAATAAACTATTTTATTTAAATCACTGATGCCGACAAGATTCAGAAACGCGTAAGTAATTAGTATTGGTTTTGGTTTGTTTGTAAAACACGATGTTGGTATCAGTAGAAGTATGATGGATAACAACCTCTATTTACCTTCAGAAAAACAGTATAATTAGAGCACAATCAATTTAAAATTGCAAGATAATAAATAAAATTTTGCACAACTTTATAAGTACTAATACACATGTAATATTTGTTACAGTTGTCTGTTGTCGCTACGTGTAAGCACAATATCAACCGAGTAATATATGACATATAACCGAGTTAATACATGATTTTCATAAAATCTTCACTACAAAACTGCTTTTTATTGAGATTTAATGTTTGACGCCGATTAAATTGAACAATATTCAATGAGGATTCAATACAATACATAGGAAATCTGAAAGGAGATATGTAAATGTACGTTGAAGATAGCAGATAGCGGTGAATGCAACAGGAGACAAGACAATTATTACACTATATTTGATGAACCAAATATACTTTCTTGGATTAGATTTGGTAATGGTTCGCGAGGCCAATTAAATTAAAGAACATTCAAATTTTATTAGAAAAGATGGTTTGAGATTATTGAACGCTTTGGACTTATTATTTGGTATTTTTTAACATAAGTTTAGAAAAAATATACGAATAAAACAGCCGGTAGTATCCGCTTGTTCTCTAAAAAAATGTAGTGTATTTTTCTATTTCAAGTTTCCAATAAAACAAAAAATTATTGCTTTGTGGTAATTGGATAACCAGGATTTTAAAACCTCTGTTTAGTAATAATATAAACAAAATAAAACGTTACGTATATGTGTAAAATATTAATAAACATGTAAAGAAGGATAAAAGGCTAATACAATTTCTCGACTCTGCGGATCTCATCATAAACGCACCCCACATTAGGATAACTATGGACTTCGATTTTACTAATTTAAAGCTACAAAAGGCTTCAAATGTATATCATTTGCATTTGTAATTGAAGATACTTGAAAAAAGAGCAATTAACACAGTTTATTTAACCTAACCACAAAAAAACTATTATAATAATATTATAATAAAACATTTATTTTGTATCGACAATGGGAGATTATACCCATTGTAAAGCATAAACATTTTACTTGATTCTAGTACTGCAGTAGAACTAGTACATTTGTATCGTTTTTTAAAAAGACAGCAATTAATCAAATTGTTTGTTTTTTTGACTGCAACTTATAAGAGCTACCTTGACCAATTAGTTAACATAACCCCCTGTCATTGAAAATCGTCGTAAAATATGTATTAATGCTGCGTTTCGGATGGGGAATAAAATCAGGAAGACCACAACCACAATACCTTAATCCGTAAACTTCAATACGGAGTTTGTGATCGTGCTGATGACCTTGTAATTTCGTATTTATCTAATAAAAAACAGAGAGTTAGTTTAAATGTTGTTATTCTTTCGATTACTTTAATCAAAATCGGTGTCCCTAAACAGCAACTTTTTGATCCTTTTCAAAACAGTAAGTAGCCTAGACGTTCTTTCCAAACGGTTAACGGCAAATAGCCTTTTGCTTAATAATAACGAAACAAGTTTGTTTCAAGTTCTCAAGTTTTCTTTGCCTAATATTCCTCAAATAGGCATAATGATAACTTAATGGAGATTAAAAATGAAACTGTAATTGTAGATATTTTTTTTAATTGAACATTACAGTAGGGCGCTCATATCAATACAGTAGTTACAGGTTAACTTCAACGGGGTATGCATTTAGAAATAATTGGACAGCTAACTATGTAGCTTAAAACTATCTTCAAAAATACATCAATATATGAATATACAATTTCAATAAGAAAATGTTATAAAATACATAAAATTTATACATTTAATAGAGAACACTAGAATTAATGTATATTAGTTTTATCTACTACAGTTACCATAAGTATAACAGAAATTTAAAGATGGCATTCAAATAAATTTAAGATATTAGTAAAATTGAGGGGTATTTCATGCCACCCAACATATCGGGTAAAACCTGTTGTTTAGAGATCACTTCACTCATTACAATAAACTGACAAATAAGTAGGTACTTAAAAGTGATGAAATTTATTATATTTTTTGTTATTTGCTATTCAGATACATGATACATTTCGGAAACAAAAGATTTATTTTCAATGCCTTCAATGTCATTAAAAAGGTTAGAAAGAAATTAGAAGATCCTTTTATAAAAAGGATCTGTGCTAATTGATTTCATCGTTTCCTTTAAGTCTTCGACTTTGATATTCAAAAGGCCGCAAGGTCATTATTATGATTGATGGATTCACTTCAGCGTGGAGCCATACTTTGTGTAGCCCCTAGCATCTTTGGAATTATCATTAATAGCGTTAGAGTTTTGTTCCGGTTTCATTTCTAAATAGCATTTGAGACCATTTCAGACAACTGAATATAAATATTAGCATACTATCTACCTGGTTTACTACCAGATAACACAAAACTGAAAATTTTGATATTTAAATTAGGCGGTCATGGAAAACATAGTAAACGTGCAAACTTGTGTTCTTTGGGGTATTCAATTGAACGAGGTTTAGTTTACCCCAATCTGTGACCATCGATATGGAGGTTTCTATAGAATACATAAGTTTCTTTCGGCACTCGTCGACGTTTTCCCGATATAGCGTTATACGGGTGGAATATACCACATACCAACAAGCTAAATTATGCAATCCATGCAATCTTCCTTCAATCCTTTCGCTCATTGAATATGCAGATGTCTGCTGCTCTAACATCTCTGGAGTCAATCATAATAAACTGAATAGCTTTCCCAATAACTGCATACGCTTTGTTTTCGGTCTTCGTAAATATAACCACATCTCCCCTTCCCATTCACGGCTGAAATGGCTTTCTATCCGTGAGCGAAGAACTTCAAGATATTTTGTTTAATTGTTCTCTATCTTTAACGATCCACTCACTCCTTATTATTTAAAGCATAAGTTTGAATTATTTCTAAATCTTCGCTCCTAATCTTAATCTTTCTGTTCCTTCCCATTATTCTGAATTCCGTGCAGATTCTTTCACAGTCTTCGAAATTAAACTCTGAACGGGTTATGTTCTGGACATATGAGATATTTTCCGAGCAAGACGATATTCCAGAACGCTATTTATAAATATTTATGTGATAGTAACAAGGATTAATACACTTACATGGTATATCTTAGTTAAGTGCATTATATGTATTTGTGTTACTTAACATTTTATATTTTAAATTTAATATGTAGCTATATATTTTATTTATTTAACTTTATATTAGTATGCCTTTGTTGATAGTAACCGTTGTAATTTGAATAATGTATATTGGTAAGTTAATATAGAGTTCAGTTGTCTAGTTTTCCACCTCATTGTTATATTTCTTTATTTATTTTTTTATTTTTTATTTTTTATTTTTCGGGTTACTGGTAGAAAATGCTTTGTAGCATTAAGTCTGCCTTTTGTGCCTTTTCTTGAACAATAAAGATTAAATAAATAAATATATAAAAACTAATACCCACTGTTTTTTTTTGGAGATAGTCATTTAGATATCTTAATAGATTATCTTAAAAAAAAAATCATTACAGGAGCATAATTCGTATGATTACTTCACGGGCTAAAGGCAGGAATTGAAAAACAGTCACATTTTGCGAGAAAAATAAAATACTGCTAAATAAAAAAAATATAAGCAATGTCTTGTATCTTTGTCAGGTCAGAGACTTTTCAGAACCTTCATTCATTCATATATCGTATATTTTTTTGAACTAATGGATTGTGTTATCAAATAATGAATGATTTATTTTTCTTATAATTTCAAATCCACTGATAACTCCAACACATAAATGGTTTATAAACAAAAATACTAACGCTTCAACCTAACTTTATAAACATTAGAACATAGAAACAGAATCTGAAGTATGAATATTCCAGAAGAGTAAAGAAAACGTAAGGAAATACATTAAAGTCTAACTAGTCTAGTCTGAAGATATTTTATTTGAAATTACTTTCAATTCCGGTCCGTAACCAAATATCCCTTCGTAAGCAAAGACGCTAATACAATGAATGAATTTAATTAACAATTTGATTACAACTGTGATTTGAAACTGTTGTTCTCGTCACATCTCTCAGTAATAAAATGTAAAGAAATGTAGATTGAAGATTTCACGGTATTCAAAGGGAATTAATTACGTCACAAATGTGTAATTAAATTTAACTCTTCAGTAACAAGTTAAGACTGGTCACATTCGTTTACAGCTTGTAATGTCAAACATATTTAATTATGTAGATTTATTAGAGAAGAGAGAAAGATAAACTATATATATCGAATACAAATTAGTTTTAAGAAGTAGATATATTTTTGTAGCCGCATCTGATGTTTTTTATATTTATTATTTTTTATGATTAAATATAAATTTAATAAAAAAATTATTTATTAGTCACGTTTTTTGTACCGTTTTATGTTTTTTGTTATTTTAATTTACGGAAATGATATTATTTTTATTTGAAATAATTACAAAAACTGTATTGCCTTAAACTGAAAAGCTATTATACCTTTATTATTTCTGATAAGAAATAAATTATACGTCGTTATTATCAATATTAATGTTCTGTAAGTGCGCGAACTCTCCCACTATCAGTTCACACTTCAATACTTTAATGTTATCGCCACCTGAGCGGAGATGAATCGTTATATAATAAAATCCAAATCCAACATAAATAATTTTAAAACTCTTTTAGTTTTGAATTATATTTAAAATAGGAACCTAGAAGATGATCTGTGAGCACATTACGCTATTGTCTCAATTGTCTTGTGAACACTTGTGGCAGATGTCAACAGTTACTCATTTAGAAATAAAAAAAATGAAAATTTTAAGAATGAGAAATAAATGAATTAATTTTTGCAGCTTAATAAATGGATTGATTCTATTTAAAATGTATTTTTACTGCTAAAGTTTCACATTTTAATCTCTATAATAACTGTCACTTAAAAAAACGACGTTTCAAATATGCGATTCCGAAGAATGCTTTAATTCAACTTACCTGTAGTTATTCTAAGATGATTCTTCGTAATATACTTATGTCCTTTTTTAATTCGAAATTAACAAATAATAAATAAAATTTATAGGTATAGTTAGTATGTATATGTTTTATTATATAACATATATATAATATGGGTATATATAATTTTTTTTTAATTTATTTCATGCACCAATTACTGCAATTTTTATTTGAAATAAATGTCCTTATAGTGTAGGTTGCCTGTAAGAGATAACTCGAAGTGATAAGGCCGCCTTTGTACCAATTTCGTAGCAATAAATTTACTGTTCATCTTTTATATGTCTATTGTGTGCAATGATGAGTTTTAAATAAAAATAAGTAAATAAAATGAAATTTTTTCTTCAAACTTAACAAAGGTGCACTGCACGTACTGCTAGTGGCGTAAACAATGGAATAGTCGCCCTGTTGTAAGCAAGACAGTGAAATGCTCGGCGTCGGGGGATTCAAACTTAATGTTTTCTTGAAACTCGTGTTACACGTGTTCCTAGTCAGAGTCATCGCAAAAATGAGAAAGAAACCAATTGGATTTCAGTTCGCTTTATGAAAATTTTAAGTTTTTTTAGCCATTAACAACAAAAAAATAAAATAAAAAAATGTCTGCCAGAGTTACATTATTGTATATATTAATTGCAAATTATGGCTTAAGACTTACGAATATATTAGATGATTTTCAAAGTGCAATAAGGATATCCAATCAATATCTTTAAACATTTACTTTCTCATAAATTTATCAGTTTCAGCACGTGCTTAGAATGCACGCGTTCAGGATTTTGTCTTGTGATAGCAAAGTAAACTTACTTATTATTCAAAATTATATTCTATTTGGAAATGTTTCCTTTTGAAATTATGAAACCAATATTAATTCATGAATAAATTTATATAATCTTATTTTAATCGTTGAGCAAATTTTAATATTTTTAAATATTAGAATAATATAAAAAAGACATTGATAAGAAGTAACTTTTATATTTGTACAATTACTTACTCTATTAAAAAAAACTGCTACAATCTGAGATTTATTGCAACATTAAATGGTTAATTAAATAATCGGCTAATATTTTAATACATTTAATGCGACATGAAACTTTCAAGATCTAGCACAAAGTTGTTTTATGTACTCTGTAACTTACAAGTTATCCTCCACTTCTATAATATCAAGAGCGATAAAATTTATAAATTTTAGAAACAAACATTAGGATCAAATAACATTAGGATCAAATAATAAAACACTAACAGTCGTCCACCAACTGAGTATTAAATAGAGCAACTACGACTATGGTAGACTGTAGAAAATTATTAATTCAAATATTGACTTTCAGGTTAAAAAAAATATATATACAAATGTCATACATATTATTCTTAATCTTTTCTTTTGCTTAAAAAATGCAGATATAAAAATATCTGTAATGAAATTAATTGAATGTAACTAAGTACCTTCTTCATTAAGTCACTGGACTAACAGACTAGGAACCGAGTTTGTTATTACTGCAAAGGTAGGGTAGGTATTAAGGTAGGTAACCTTAACGAATTAAAGTAGAAGATTCAATATTAAAGTGTCTGTCTGTCATAATTGGGGCACTCGGCGTTCAAAGGAAGTTTATTAGTAAACAATAATTGCATTTTAAAATTAAATTCTCTCTCTGTGTAAGGAATGTTAAAATTCAAAATTGGCAAAATTGGATAAAAAAAAAATGATAATCTATTTAAATATTAAAAAAGATACTGAATTTAGAGAAGCCTTTGCTTATAAAAAATGATATGTTTCATCAAAATATAAACGAATTAAAATTTAGTTCTACATATAACACATAATACAACATATGTTTTGTCAAATTCGATGGATAAATTTACAGAATATATATATTATTTTGTATTTTCCTTACTTTTTAAAAACTGTCTTATACAAATAATTATACAAGTGAAGGACTTAATTTGATAAAGTAAACTAAACTTTTTCAATGCTAAACATTTTACCAGTCTTCCATTAAAATATACAGAGAAACTCAAACAAGCTCAAACCAAAGTTTTACAGAAAAGTCATATAATTACATTCTTGTAATGCTACAATGTCTTTTGAGACAACTGAATTTTGCCACATTCGTTATTTTCCGGGACCAATAACATTGTCACAAAATGCAGATATTCCTACGAAGTATCGACAAGAATAGCCCGAGTTTAAATAACTCAGTCTATTACCGACTTAACCCGCCAAAATTTCTAGATATTTAATATATATCAGTCTTAAAGAAAAATTATCATTTAATAATTAATTAAGTTTTTGTGGTCCTCGTGTAAAAAAACCTATTTTAAGAACTTTCATAATTAAACATATTCTTAAAGCAATAGACGCATCAAATCTTACGTAGCTTGTAGAACAGCCATCTTATTATTACTGGATTCAGGGTGCAGAATCCATAAATGAGACGAAGCTTCTTAGCGTGGATTCAATGTACGGGTGCCGGGCCCATCGCGTTGCAAGAAGAGGAGTGGAAACAATGCCTGGGACTTACGACCCAGGTGTAACCTACACCTGGGGCACCTTTATTATGTGCATACACGCTTACCTTCACTGTTCACGCTCCTTTCCCTACCTAACCAAATATCGTAAGAACCTACTAAAGCCGCCTTTGAAATACGTTCTAGAAATGAACCCATGATAGTTCTAGAAAGGCCGAGATCCTTAAATAAGTTGTAGAGAGATTTTGCTGTTATAGCTCTCGCTTCTACTTCTACAGCGTACAAATTAACTATAAATTTATTCCTGATCAGTTCGTTACATAGTTCGTAATATTTGTTAAGCTTGAATGTTTTATATTTGGGTATGTTTGTTTCCCAGGGTACAGTAAGCTCCACATGTATAACGCGCCTTAGTTGTTTTGAGTACAGGAATAAGTCCGTCCTAGATGACGAAACACAAACATCCCCGGGAATTTTGTATTGCTTTCATACGTGTCCATCTTGAAAGTCTAATCAGATGACGCGTCCAAGATGGAATAAGGTTTTAGTTTAGACTTTTATCATAATCGAGGAAAGGCCAATTTAGACGTAATGTTATATAATTATCATATGTCCAATCCTTTTTGATGTTACTTATTGGTTGATGGTCTACCTTTTTAAGATCATACAAAAAGCTATTGACTATTATATCCAACGACGGAGTACGCCCTTGGTAATTGATTTTTTGCCTAAGAATTTGAACGAGCTGCTTCAGTAATCGTAGTAACGCACTTACCGCCTTTTATAAAACCCGGATCGTAAAAGTAAGATCTCATGTCCCGATTACGTGTCAGTATCGCGAGATCGTCTGCAAAAGCTAGAATGGATTTTGTGTATTTATTGTTAAACTTTGTATTTATTGTTATTCTTTAATAATGTGAAAATCTCTATTTAATTGGTATTTGTCTCAAAGTTAGAGTCACACAGTTTCCGACGATCCATGTAGAAACATTCTAAATATTCTGATCGAAATATTTATCAAGTAACTTTTATTTGACTTTCAATAGAAAAAAAACACAAAAGAAGTCAATATTTTAGATAATATTTTTACAACTATTAATAATAATAAAATAAAAGAGCTGTCGTACAGTAATTGGATATTGGGTGCGAGTTCTTAAAGATAGTGAAATTAATGCGTTTTTCGTTGTGTAAAATGGTTATATTAAACACCAGATAAGGTTCACAATACAAATAAAATACACAACACTATCTCATCGTATACAATAATGTGAGAAAGCCTACGCACAACGATTATTATAATATATACATGCTCAGTTGCAACACCATCCAGCCCATATATCAGCATTGCCTCGGACGTTAATAAACAGAGCTTTGGAACTACACGACCCGATAAATATGAAAGATGAACCTGAAAATTATAGAAAGGTGTTGAAAGCTAACGGATACAGGTGGCAAAACTTAAAATTAAATTCAGAAGCATACAAATAAATATATATCAGACGTGAAATGTTTGCCTGTTTACCTGACAATGGGATAGGATAGGATCTTCCGTCCATATTAGAAGTTACGGTCACCTGAAAAAAAGCTAATTAAAAATCTAATAACACTAACGCAGTAAAAATATACGTTTCAATGCATTCTTCATATCTTTTGTAATCTTCAGTAATGCTGTACAAATGTTATGGCGAGGACCAAAGTTTTGGACAATTGCTTCAAGAACTTAGAATAGATACTTTAAATAGGTAGTGTGGAAATACTCGTATAACGAATTTAATAATATATAGTGAGGTTGGAAATATAAATTATTATTATCGGTCCATTTTAAATTGAAAAGTAGCATAGCATATAATATTACGTATTATTAAGGCCTCAATGAGCAATTTAATTACCTGAATTCTTTATTATGCGTATCTTATTAAGTAATTATTTATTAATAATTCAACTTATTAAACTCTATTTCATTAACCGATAGCAACGTAAAACAATATTGGCTCAATAAATTATTCAGAACACATATACTTATTTATAAATATTTAATTTTGCGAAGATAAACTAAATGTATAAAAATATATGTTCTTATATTAAATAAAAAAATATTGAATATAAAAATTACTTTATAAATAATTTAAGTAGTTATGTTTTTTATATTGTCAGCTTTCATTACTCGGTCGGCTGAACAATACCAACGGAGTCAAGTTATCCAACGGTGAAATAAGTTTAAAAACCATAGAAAATTATAAGTTTGAGGACATAAGCCTTTCAACATACATCATTTTATAAATCCCGAGTAATATAAAGAATTCAATAAATTGCTCGATTATTCCAAAGCACAATAACAATTTAGTTCTGTTCTGTTAATTTAGTTCTGAAATATAACTACATATTCTTACATCGTAGGTATTTCTTTACCCCAAGTTGGATCGTGTGTAAATTAGACTCCTGAACTTTCATAATATGGGAGGTATGGGAGGTATGTAGGTAGGTATGGGTCTTTTGTCTATCTCAACTTTTAGCCGGATGCACGTTTTACATACAAAAAAATAATGTACTGTAAAGAGATCTCCTCTTTGTGCATTTGTACGTTATATACTTTTTAAATAAAATAATAAGTACCTGTTAGAAAAAAAAATTGGTGTCCGTCTACAATAATTTAAAACGTTTTTTTTTTTTCATATTTGTCCTTTGGCATATTCGCGTATCCAAACTAAACTGCTAAAATTTAAGTGATTTATTTTTGAAATCCGTGTAGCAGATCTTAGAATTTAGTTTTGCCGCATATTAAAAATACTGACTACTGCCAAGTTAATTTAATAAACTTACAATCATAGTTTAATATCGTCTGCTATCCTACTCTGGGGTAAATCTAATGAAAGCGTTGACAGTAGCTATTTTAAACTAATGAATTTATAAAGAACGAGCGATAAAAAGGACTGGAATGCGATATTTCGTTATAAAATCATCAAAGCTACAACGTTAGTATTAAAATCTGTCAGTACATTAATAATAATTCTAATTTATTTTGTTTCACTAAAATATATTTGAAAATAAAAAGCTTTACGGTTCACCTCTTTTGATATTTCCATTTTGTTTTTTGTTTTAACTTAAATAAATATTCAGCAGATACTTGATATTCTTAGTTAATTTGAATATTTGTTATATGTGACAATAAAATTACCCAGATTTATGGATCCGTGTTTAAAATTTTGAATCTTTGGCTTCTCTTGTTTTATAAATAAACGTTTGAATACGAAAGATAATTAATTATTTGAATGATCTTTGACGGAATGTTTTATGCTAAAATCCAATAATAAATAAAAATAATGTAATATATAATTATTTGTAGAAACAATTATAATATGTTATATTAGAGCACTCTTAATTTATCATAATTTAAATGTTGAATTTCTTCAAACTTCTTTAGTCTTTATCAGTCAATATTAGACATAAATAAGCTCGGCTTGGAGCACTGTTGTGAACCTTGATGAAACTATTGACGGGTTATACTCGCGTATATTCACTTTATAACAAGAAAGGATTAAGTATGAGAATCATATATTTAATTAGGGCCGAATTTAAGGAAGGGCAGGCGGGGCTACTACCCCGAGGCCTCCAAAGAAAAAAAATGCTTTTACTAAGAATACTTGCGCGAATATAATAATATTGTTATCGATATTAGAATGCCCGGAATTTAAGTTTCTATTTAGAATTCAAAAAAATATTTTTATTTAGAAAATAATTAATAATTAGAGGCCTCTACCCCTGCGTTGCCCCAGGGAGTCAAGACTCCCAAATCCGGCCCTGATCGCAATAGTTGGGATTTTCTCGAGTGTCTGTTTATCTGTTTACGTTTTGAGTGAAATACCTTCTAAATTGTTTCACATATTTTCTCTGCAAGAATGTTCAAAATTAGACAACTTTAAATTTTAAATTAGTTAACAATTGAGGTCAAAAATGTCCAAGTTGTTGTTGATATTAAAATGGTAATCGACTACATGGTTATTTATGTTCGCGGCTAGTTTCTTATTCTTTGTGTTTTCCTTTTGACATATTTATTGAGTTTCTCAAGTTCCGGAGTCCGCCAAGGTGGTGTTATTTTCTATTTCCTTTGGAATGATCTTTACATTGAATTTAATGGGAAGAAGTATTACGCACTCGAGTTGCTCTTGAGTTTTTATTTATTTTATTATAATTTGCAATGATGTTTCCCTTCGCCAGGGAGATTTTAAAGAGCATTTGAACATTCAGCAACTTTGCCTTTTTGATGTTGTTTGTAGATGGGCGTTATAATTGACTTAAGGGGCTTTACCTCTACACCCTTGGCGACTTTAGTAGTTTCTGTGTTCCAGTATTCCGCCAGTCACAGTCGAACGAAGCTATGGTCGCGCCGCCATCGGCTTGGACGGCGTCGGGAGCATTACAGCCGAGAGTAGCGCCAGTTTGAAAGCCACATACCCACATACTGGCGCAAAACTACGTAATCCCCCATATTAAGGGGGTTAGAGTGGCTGTGAGCGATGCGAGCTCAGGAAGGATAGTGTATCAGATGACCTAACTGTCAAGACGTAAGCTCATAAATATCTCGAGGTAAGGCACAGTGATGTGGGTTCCCACCCACCTAACCACCTTCTAGAATGAACCTGCCACATTACGGGTATACATAAGGCAATGAATTTTTTTAAGTCATAAAAAGTACTTCTGAACTCAATGAATTGATTACTGTGGCTCAATAACCACAATCATAATTGCGATGTGAAAATAGCAATCTGAGTAAAAGCGGTTACCAACAGGAGACCAGAATAATTAATCACGTCACTACGATTTTTATAATGCTCGCATTGCACGAACCTAAATAATATGAACTTAGAAGAAAGATAATATTATTAATAACATTTTAAAACTTCCTTTAAATATTATTAATTTATTATAGTGTTTAAGATTTAGGAAATTAAATCAAAATAGATTCTGTTATTAACACAACATTTTAATCCAGCTTTTGTCATCACAGTTTTATACGGTTGTATGGATTAGAAATATAGTCTAACTATTCATTATTAAGCAGCCCTACTAAAAACTTCAGTTCTTAATTACATGACTTAAATTGCATACTTAAAACTATTTATATAGCTAAACATAAATTCTTAACGTTAGTTCATATTGATATGCTCCTGGAGTATCAAAGAAAACATTATCAGCTCTCAAGGGAAAGATTAAGGCTTTTATTTTCTCACAAGTTAGAGGTCGTTGAAACAGCATTTGTTTTTACTTATCTATTTTATAGGTAGCTCCATCAACGTGACTATGACCCTTCATTGACACACAACCCAAGGAATTAATGATTTTCGGGTCAAGTCAGATATTTTATTATTTTTGAGAAAAAATGTATGCATCATGTATATTTTATTAACACTTTTACTATATAAGTATTGTTAAAATTTATTGAAGTCGAGAAGATGAAAGATGCAAAGCGATCTGAATTCATTATTTCTTTGAACTAACTGTTAATAAATTAACAAAAAAGTAGAATAACAGAAATAAGTAATAAATAACAAATTTTATGTGTATTTATTTTAAAAACATAGTCTATGAAATCAAAACGATAAAAGATTTTGTATTATATATCGAATCCTTGCCAAACCTAACGTTTTGGATTTTAATGAAGCTATAAACTATCAATAAATTAGTAATTGGGCCACTACCCCAGACTAAAATTATAAACCATCAATGATCACTTACAGTTTATATTTAAAGTAATTTAAGCAAATTTAGTTGTTTTTTATAAGCCAATATAAATTATTGTACAGTGCTTTGAAAATCAGATAAAATTCCGGATTGAAAAGCGTCTATATTTCTTCTCAGGGAATAAGCTAACAACACACAAAATTTCAACGTTCTTTAATCTTTACATTTATAATAAAATAAATGTTGAAATGGTCCATTTTTTCTCAAGTTATAGTGTGTCCGAGAGATATAGGAAATCATTCTTATATTCATAGATATCTCAAATTCCGTCACTGTACATTACGTTGCATATTTCAGGACCTTCACATTCCGTACTTACAATATACTGCATACTGCATACTGTTCTGAGATGAAAATAGTAATAGCACATGCAGTTTAACTATAGTAAATATATATAATTAAATAAATAAAGAGTAAGAATACTCTAGAAAGTTGAAGTATTAAAAAACGAACTAACGAAATAGCCTTAACAATATCTTGACCGATTGGTGTTAGTTTATCCTTTATTAAAGTAACATCTGATCAACAGATGGCCACTCGCTTATAGTGAGATATTTGAAAAGTCGAGAACTGAACGGCTACTTTTCTAATAATTGTACGAAATAACAGTTGATTTAAAAAGAAAAAAAAGGGCCCAAGCCTTACTAAGCTATTTATATAAAACCTAAAATAAAAACTACATCTCAAGAATATTCACTATTCCTTGAACGCTATCATCTAGATTTATCTCTTTATAAAACATTATTCATTCATTTTGAATAAATTTACACTTATTTTAAAACATCACAGATTAAACATAAATTACATTTACTGATAATAGTTTTATCAAGATCAGCTTAATGTTGATGTAAATTAACAAGTGTCTCATATTTCTAAGAAATAGAAATACTTATCACTTTTTAGTTACTTCATCACCTAAGTTCAGTAAAAGCACAACTGATGTTCATCACTGCTTACACGACTTAATATTATATTAAATGCCAAAAGAACTGTTGTCTCTAATAATAGTATTTTCAAGAAGCACCTTATTGACAATTGTACGTTAAATGCTAGATTCATCGAGGCCACAGCATTGCACAACACTTCTCAGACGTCGCAAATTTAAGTCCTGTCCGTATCGATAATTTTTTGCTTCTATTCTTATTTAATATTTACACAAGCTTAATGGCTAATCAAGCTTATAGATAAATGCAAATGCAAATTTCTTTTATCAAATTCTTCTTAATATAACAACACACAACATAAATTAAGTTTATAATTTATAACTTTAAAGGATCTTGGTATATTTTTATACAAAGATCACTTTCATATTTTAACAAGAGCATGAACAAAACAAATTATTTGGTTCATTGTTGGGAATTTTAAAGACTTTAAACGTACAAGCAATATTCAACTAATATTGTACATACATTTTAGGTACAGTTTTCTAAGGGGCAGATTTACTGTCCATATTCCAAGGCACATTTAAACAACATTGATGCAATTCAAAAACATTCTCTCAAAATTGTCGCTTTGAGTTTTTCTATGCTCTATTTACTATATACCTAAAAACAACATATCTCTTCACACCACTCCTATAGAATCCATAATAATGCATTACACAACATTTTCTAAAATTAAGATGTTTTGTTTCTTTCTAGATTAAAATTATTTTTTTCCTCCTTCTATAAGACTTTTATAGGAAATATTCAAGAAACATTTGTGCCAAATTGTTAAATGTGTTAAAAATATAATAAAGAAATAAATAAAAAATAAAAACCTTCACTTATACCTTAGTCTATTATTATATTGCAATTTACAAATTGGATTATAATTGTATTGTTTTAGTTTAACAAGATGGCTATGTCAAATGATACCGGTCTTCCATTACTGAATATTATAGGTATTATATTCATTTTGCTTTCAAATGTTTTAATATCCAGCCCGTCTACTCACAGATAATAAGTTACAAAATTTCCTAGGCTTGTTATAAACGTATTACAAATAGATAAAACATTAAATAAGTGCATCTGCCAAGACCATTTATTTCGTTAATTCCGCATAATTTAATCTATTTTCTATATCTATATATAATAAAAAAAATATATTATTAGTTTACTTTTCTTTACAGTTTTTTGCATAACTTGTTTCTAAAGCAAATTATGTACATAAATGACATACTGAATTCAAAAGTTTTTTACTGTTTTATTTATTTCAGTATTAGCCGAACTTTTTAAGTCCTGAGTGCTATCTTTTCTCCATATTGGGACTCATTGTAATTCCAACAGGGATTTGAGAAGGGTTAGGCAAATCTTCTTTTATTTCTTGTAAAGTGTTTTATTTACCGTTACTGTTGCGATGTTTTGTTATTTACCATTTTCTGTTACGACATTAACGTAATAATGTGAGATTATTTTTTCGTATTCGTTTTCTGCTTATAAACAGCGTGTGTGAACAACAATTAAAATTTATCTCTCTATACGAAAGTCGGTTATTAAGTTTGCAGAATGGAATACAAGAGGTTGAACTAAATTTACATAATTATTTTATTTTCAAATGTATAGAAATGATAGATTTGTTTTTAGCAACAAAACCATTCAAAGTGAACAATACGGTTTCATCAAAGATAAGTCAATAACTGATACCACGCTTCTTAATCGCATTTAGGACCCATAGGAGTCATTGCAGAAAGCAATGTGTTTTGCGATTTAAACAAAACCTTTGGTTGCGTAAACCTCCAAACGATACTATTCTAACTTAATCACTTATTATGTTGATTTCAGTGCACCTTAGCTAAATAAAATAGAGATCAATGTAGATATATATATATATAATTCTAAAACAGCTTCATCTAAGGTTGGATGTTCCACAAAGATCATCTATCCATTCTTAGTCCCCTTTTTGCTCTTACTTTATATTAATGACTTGACCTTTTTCGTAACAGATCTTTACAACATTGTACTATTTGCTCGTACCTTGCTTAATTTTAAAGTTGATAATTATCACGCAGTAAACAGTGCTCTTTTACGTGTTCTTCGTGGGTTCAAAATAAATAAATTGTTTTTAAATGCTAAGAAAACTAAATAAATGCATTAAGTTTACAATTTCTAATTTAAAGTCTAAATTGTAACTTGCTCATTAACAATGAAGTGTTAGAATTGACTGAGTCAACAATTTTCTTAGATACAATTTTAGATAGGGTCCAGTGGAAACCCCATCTCTCAACAAACGCAGGTCAATTGAACTCAGACGGTCGAGTTCACAATTAAAACAAATAAGACAATTAACAGACGTTTTTACGGGTCGACAAATTTTTTTAGTCGATTTCATATTATTTTGTCTTACGGTATTTTATTATGGGTCAGTGCTGCCGAAATTTATTTTATATTAATTTAACATAGAAATAGCTGTGGGAACTATTTATAACATATACGGTATAGATTCTCTAAGAGTTAAATAAAAACAGTGACAGACACACGATAAATACAAGAAATAAAACTAAACTAGTAACGCCTAAATTTCGTCTTCTCAAGTTAACAAATAATTCAGGGGCTTCAGTGTACGCATATATAAGAAATTTCCACAAGATATCTTAGACCTTCCTTTTCTTAGTTTTAAATCCACAATCAAAAGTATATTATTAAATAACTCTTATTATAACATTAAAAAGGTTTTAGTGGACGGAAATGTTAAGAACTTCGTCGTTTATTGTTATTTGCAGGGTTGATATTGATACTTGAATAAAGATATTATAATTTGAATAAGTTACTGAACACGATAGAAATTAAATGAGTTTCCCCCCCCCCCCCCCATCCTCCATCCATTACGTGAACTTAAAAACCCACCCTCGTATATATTATTGTATTCTATTGTATTCAATGTATATTCTATTTATATTCTGTTTATAACTTATATTGGATTTTTTTGTTATTTCTATTAAGGTTAATGATTTCCTGTACTCCACTTATCTTAACATTCCAATAGTTTATGAAGTACCAGGTAATTCATACTCTACAATGACTACAGTAGATATTCCTTAGATTAAGGAAACAAAAATAAATTATTTTCTTTCTATTAGAAATAATCTATATACTTAAAGTGCTATGATAACTATGTTCACTGCGGTGACTGAGAGCTGAAACTCCTACCATTACTTTTTTTCTTAATTTCCTTTATCAAGAGTTTCAAAGCATCTAAATCAGCATTTGCAAATATTTCAATGCATATCTGTATTTGCAAATGTCTATGAGCGACGAAACCACTTATTACATGTAGTACCTGTTCTTGTTAAAGTAAACCATTAAAAAAGAGTGCCTGTCATGTCTTCCTTAGTACACGCTAGTATAATGTAGCTAAAGCCTACGCAATAATCTGGTGACTTGAACTCTTGGAATATTAGTATATAGATGTTTATTATGTGCTTAATGCGATAAATAAATACACCGTTTACATCGTTATAGGGCTTCTTGAAATAAAATATTATTATTATTATATTGTACTATCAAGTAGAAGAATACAAATTAAGTAAAAGTTTAAGAGTTAAACTATTAGATACGAAATAATGAAAACCGATTTTATAGGAAAGAATAAAAAAGTCTAATTTTCGTTCTGTGTTCGTCCTGATCAGAAATGCTGGTCACTGGGATCATTGGGTAAAGTGATTAAGCTCGATTGCTGAAACAATGTCCGAAGTTTTAATTTCGATTTATCCAACTTAATTAGTTTTGGGCTCTTTTCAGTGCAGGGCCAGTTTGAACCCTCGTACCAGCAGTTTAAAGTTCCTATTTTTTAAACAAATCCGAAAAAATAATTGTAATTAAATAATGACTTTCAAAAGTATGGGTTTATTTTATTATTCGAATAAATACCTTTAATTTTTTTATTTTCAGTGATTAAGAACATAATATATATTTTTAATTAGTGGTGGTTAATATTTTGTGGTTTTTAAACATTTAAAGCCTTTTCTCAAAGACAACTACTATGTACATTTTTGCGGCAGAGATTATTTATTAAGTTACTATATAATTTCCGTAAATAGTAGTATGATATCTTATAATATTCATATTTATTTGGAGTAATTATCTAACTGTTTTAATTAATTAAATAACAGTAAAGTAACCGAAAAAAATATCGTTACTAAATGTTAATGAAAATAACCAATTTCTACATATACAATACAATATACTATGTAAGTTATGTATTGAAAAAATATAATAGATATAAAGATTTTATGTTTTTGTAAACATACCTTATGACACTAGTTATTTACCAACTGGTCTTAGTATCACATTATATAAAAACTTTATTTAATCTCAACAGTTACGTGATAAATTATAAGTTACAATTGGATTTCTTATACGTATTCTCATAGCTCCTGAACCAAATAAAACTTATAAGAGCGTTAGGGATACGTTCAAAACAAATATTATTATAAAACAAACTAAAATGTAATATAGTGAATATTAAAAAGATACTCCTTATTAACCGGACATTGGATTTGATAGTTTGTAAAAGGAGAACAAACAGACGCAAATTACCTTCAGAATATTGACAACTGCCACTCCGAATGCAACTGCTTTCTTACAATTTTAGATAATGAAATAGCGTTGTCTGACCTTAAGGAGAAGGAAGTAATATGCTTTTGAAGCTAACCTTATCGATCGATCTGGAATTGAAAGAATTACTGAAATTCCATCTGTATAGAAAATTGAAAGGGGAATGATAATAGAATATAAGAAGGCAAATAATAACAAAAATAGTGTCTTTCAAGATCATTTATTTTTTTGTTTTGTACACCAACAACTTTGATAATATCATATTTCGCGACAAGACAAGTATTAAGACCTGTGAATGTAACTTAAATGCACATTTACAAGCAATTTTTAAACTTTTATATATATATTTGTATAAATATATTGCCGTTAAGACAAACATATATTGTAATATACGTTTTAAATAGAATACATTCATTTGGTACTAAAAATTAAACGATAAAATAATATTTGTGTCAACAGAACGCTTCATACGGCGGGATTCACAAGAGATTTTATAGCAATTTGGTGTTTCATTAGCATTGCTAATACTCGTAGGTGGAGAAAATTCGGATTATCCTAACTATATTTACACAAGACGAAGCTATTGTAATGAATATTTTATACGGCGCATATTATTTTATTTTTATGTTTATAAGATATATTGTCTACCATCTCGTGGGAAATACGACCTCAAAAGATGTATTAAAAAATGGTGCTCGCACCAGTGACGTTGCGACAATTCAGAAGGTAATTCTTGCGAATAAACCAACGATTTCACGGTCCTCTTCCCTCTGTTTCGTCTTATATGGTAAAATAGTTCACCCAAACAAAACAAATCTCTACAAAAATTCAAGTTTCTTTGTAATATTATTACTATTATTCCTTTATTTAATCATGCATTCATGATAATGTTTGAATGAATATTATAAAAAATTTACATGAGGTTATTTTTTTTTCTTGGTTTTCTTATCTTCTATAGGTCCTATTTCCCTTTCGATACTCAATTTGGAAGTCATTACACTTTCGTTTGACGAGAATTCTAGGCAGGAGGCAAACCTCCACTGAGATTATCTCCAAGAGAGATCCCAAATAATTGGAATAAGAGGAGAGGATTGATTTATTTAAACATACAGACAATAATACTGCAAGATTAGAATCTTTGGCTAGATGGCTCGAAACAAACCTAATATATAGAATGCTAGATTCACCAACGACAAGGTAACTTAGTGGATAGAGCGACGGGGCTGGCAACCCAGAGATCGCAGGTTTTAGTCCTGAATGTATCGTTTTATATTTATAAACAAAAAAAAACTCACAAATATACATGTTATAGATTAATATATATAAATATATATATATCTCGATACAGTCAGTCGATTCAGTATATAATATCGATACAGTCGCATCACTGGCAATTTTCGTGTCTAAAAATTCTCGTCAAATATATCTATTAAGATATAATCTTATTTATAATACATTACTTAATAATAATATTGCAATATTAAACAACATTAATGGCGTATATTTATATTATGATATTAATAAACGATAAGATATGCACAAAAATATATTTAGTTTTAAAATAAATGCATTTCATTTCAGCCTTATCATTGGACTAGAAAATTAACATCACGGAATACTATTTGTGCAAAATAATTTGTCAATATAACTTACTACGTAACGATGACTAGTAATATATACATATAAATAAATTTGAAGTGTCTGTTTGTAATTCCAAATTAACAGCATTTCACTAAATATTAAAGTGTATGAAAAAAAACTTTTAATATATATTTTTCTGTCTGTTTGGTCCAAGTTATATCAATCGGCTGGACCGACTTTAATTGGAATTTCATTGGCGGATAACTGATATGTAACTTAGGTATATGGAGTAACTTAGGCTACTTTAATTTAAAAACATATTTCACACGAACGAAATTGCAGGCAGAGCTAGTTAATAGTTAAAAACGCATTTAAGGTAATCAAAATATGTAACAGACAACAAAACAAGCCTTGCGCTATCAGAAAACCAATAGTAATCAAACAGATAACAGTAATTTGGATATTAAGCCTCATCCAATACTTTGCAGGGAGTGTTTGAATTGCAATAGTTTGCTCAGATTCGTATAAACTAAGTCCGGCGGATTCGATATCACAAAGTAAACTAAACCTAGAATGGAAAGAACCGCCCGCCATATTGAGAAGTGGGTCCAAGTGTGGTAAAACGTTGGTATAGTTGGCTGCAACAAACGCAATACATCATTTTCACTTTACATTTAAATTAGCATACACCTATGAAAGCGTAAGTGCTATTAAAATTTTGAAGGCGTTCTCGATACTCACAGTTGTAACATTGGCCGTCATGTTGGCCAGTGTTGGCGCATACTGGTAGACCATTAGCTCGTCGTACATGCGGGCGGCTGTGCACACCAGCAAGCACGCTGTATACAGCAGCACCAGCACAATGGGCTGGAACCACGGCTGGAGGCCTCGGGTTGGGTCAACGCTTGTTATATCTAACCTATGTGGATTTTTTCAAGGTATATCATATAATCATCTACATTTGTAGATGATTAGTTAGATGAATAATATTTATCTTGGAAACTTAATTACACTTATAGCAAACGCAAAGTGTAATTGTTAAATTTAAAAACTATTTGCATTTTTTTAAGATACCAGAAAGTGCTTCAATTAAAATAATGTTTCCTTGTTTGCTGTAGCAATTATTTGTAACAATTGTAATTAACGAAAATTAAAATCTATAAGTATACTCTGACTCTAGAGTTTTAATAAATGTAGCATAGAGATTAAATATTAAGATTACATACCGATCCAGAACAGAAACAAGACAGAGGACACAGAAGAAGTAGTAACTCGCAACATATGGCATGGTCACCACCGCATGGAATGATAAGTGACCAGCATCCAGGCTATCGGAGTAGCTGATAAGGAGCAAGTGCATTAACGAAAGGCCTCCGAGCACCCCGTGGCACGCTGGGGAGAAATTACGCCAAGCTTTCTGTACATTGATAGCCACATCTAATGGGGTCAGGTCACCGAGTCTGAAAAGTGAATGATATATATATATAAACCCAATTAACTTGAGAACTTAATGATATCATTTTAGTTAATAAAACAATCTTATTAAACTGATCTATTTAGTATGAATGTTTTATTAATTTTAATTATATTTTTAATGACCCCATACATTTAGAAAAGGAAAAAATGTGGGCAATTGTTTGTAGATTATTTAATTTTTATGTATTTAAAAAAAACTAATTATATACCAATATATACCTTAAATATTTATCCCCCTCTCTCGACTGCTGAGATTCTAGAATTCTTTCTCTAGACACAGCTCTAAAAGTGCCACCACCCTGAAGATATATTTTTTCAGGCCGTCTAGAACCAAATGGTTCTAATCTTTCATCATTAGGTGAAGTGAGTGGTGATGGCGATGAAAATGGATTGTCAATGTACTGATCGTGGTATGGGACATTGGATTCCAAGCTTTCCAACATTGCTGTAAGGTCTGTGGGACGAGCTGAAAAAACAAACAAGAGTGTCTTAGGTTTGTAGTCACTTTTGTAGTCTTAATTTTTATTACATTGTAGTATCAAATTTAAAATGCCTTTTTGTTCATAAGCTAAATAATAATAATAAAATTTAAATCTGTTTTAAACTATGCCTTTCAAAATAAAAAAAAATAGTTTTATAAGGGTTATTAAAAGAGTGCATGGAACTGAACAGAATACCCTCAACGACAAAATACATGAATTCATAAACCTATACTAAATGTTCATATGAAACAGATTGCATTTATAACATATAAAAAAAATTAAACAAAAATAAAATATATTTGTAAAGAAAATATGACCGTAATAGCAAAATAATCAACAAATATACAAAAATATGTCCATAACAGTTGGATTGAAACGCTAAAGCTTAGAGAGAATTCCTCAATTAAATATTACAGTATTACCAGTTTTAGTCCCCGTCTTATTCCGACTAGCAGTCTTGAATACTTTAGGGCTAACATCCCTGTCATTAGCATTAGTGTCATGTCGATCTTCCCTGACTTTTCTCCGAGTTTTCCGAGGTTTATGTCTGACTTCTTTTGGGGTACCATTATTGTTTTCTACATCATTCGCCTCAATTTCTAATTCACCGCTCAAAGTTACAACTTCATCTTTATTGTATTCTTTGAGGTAATCATCAACCTGAAACGAAATTTCATATATATTAGTAATACTCAAATCTATATATTTATATGTAATTTTGTAATTGTAATAATAATACAAAAAAATTAATTACCTTCTCAAGGGCTATAAGACTTGAACCAGGTATTTCAAAATCATGAAGTTCTCTATCTCTATGTCTAGATGAATGCCGTTTCTTTCTTCTGTATGAAGGACTCCGCTTTTCTTTATGGCCACTCGAAGGCCTGGATAATGTCTTCATAAACTTCTCATCTAAACCGTTTGGATCATGTGAATAAAATACAAATGATGGATTCTTATCAGATTTCTTAAATTCTTTCTCAACAAAACCTAATATACCCATTTTTATTTGATCATGTATAGGCAATTCGGCATCGATGGATTCTTGCTCAGCTTTGGTCCAGTTATCTCGGGATTTTGATTTATTTGAGGGTTCCTCTGTGTGTATTTCAGCAGCTTCCTGACTCGCATGACCGTTGGATAATTTACGCGATCCTGATCTACTACGTGTTCGCTCTTTTGGTTTCGGCTTCGGTGATGGCGAACGAGCTGCTGTATGAACTTCTACTATTTCCTCTTTAATTTCAACATTTTTACCAGGTTTCATAGTCAATAAATTCTGCCCACACGTAAATCAATAGCAATTGCAACACTTATGTATTTTATTCACGAAATTGGGATGAATCCTACTTTAAAAATGATTACTTGATGTTTGTTTATGTTTGTACTATAGTTTTAATTCAGTTTTTGATAAATTAATCCTTAAATAGCAAACTTTACCTAAGTTAAAAACAAAGGAACAACTTAAATGTCAAATGCCAAACAATGACGTCAATGTGACGTCACTACTCATTGAGAAACCAATAAGGTTTTTCGTTCTACGTTAGACACATTCCGATTTGAAAAAAATAGAAAAGGTAAATATTGTCCTTTTTTGCATTCCAAATATTTAACCTTATAAAATATCAACAGATATCAAACAATAAAATTGTAACTGTAAATGTAATGTACAGTTTAAATAAATAAACAAAACACAATAATCTTAAAAAGTTCTACAGATTCTAAATATCTACCATTTTATATTCTTATATGCCTATCCGTGTGTTTGTATCTATTATGTTTGTACCTTTTTTAAAACAATTAAGATTTGTTTTCACTGTTAAAAAGTTAAAAATCTGGATCAGATTGTGAAATAATCCTTGTGGAACTGGTTTGCCTCTAATAATACGCATATTCATTGTCATTGAACGAACATGTAATACCGCAAATCTACACTTGTGTATATGAAAGGACACTTAATAAAATATGGCCAACGCGAATGTAATAATGCAGAAGGTTACTAGATGGCGCTAGTTTACAAAAGTGGCATCATTTAAATCTTCAAAATTACGAAGATTTTAAGAAGACCGGTGAAACCATAGGCAAAAACTAGGTGGAAAAAGCAGTAATGACACACGCATTAAGTGTCATTAATTTAAGATTTTCATTATTTCTGTTTTTATCTTTACCTTTTGAGATTATGTGTATTCTCCTAAAGGCAGTAACTCCCGGCCACATAGAAATGAAGAATAAGTGCAGATTCGGCAACACGCCAGAAACTTAGTGTTTTTATAAATGTTATGTTATGTTATGTTAATCTTAATGTTTTACTAAGTAAAAATCTTTATGGGTGTATTTATTGCTGTTTCCGTATAATATGTATTATTTGTATTTATGTAATTTTTATTTCCGCGTGTAAATCGACCAAAAAAGGGGACCTTAAAAGTGCACGTGCAAATAAAAAGATTGATTAAAAAAGCTATTGATTTTCATTTTATTCATGTTTATTATCATAGTCCATCCGATATTAAATAGTAAAATATAAAACATTCCTTATAGATATAATTTTAACTGTCAGCGCATACTTTATAGAATAGTTTAATAGCTGATTATGTTTTTATATATAAATGATTACAACCAACTTGTTTTTACGATATTTACTGATTAAATAACAAACTTAATGTAGGCCTCCTTTTTTGTTCGAGAACATACATATATATATTTATATTTGAATGTTTTGTATAAGCAAGTAACCTAACCGCTCCAGCCACTTCACTTTTTAAAATATTTTAATCACGTTCATAGATTTAAATAACAATTTCCTATCATAAGCAATCGTTGTTTAGATAATAGAGACTTGATATGATATGTGAGACTTATAGCTTGAATAGGCTGACTAGAAGGTAGAAGCACCCTCTCACTAAACGTCAGAATAAAGTGGTTATTATCATTTTGATCGACACTTAATTTCTCAATATTGGCAACTAATTGGCATCTACATATATTTGTAAATTTTTATGGAAAAAAATTTTCACACGATAGATTTTTCATCATATTCTAGTAATGTTTTAGTACCACACTGCACTTGAATTCTAATATTTTTTGGGTCAATACTTTAAGAAGAGTATCCATGCAGTTTCTTATCGGTTCTTCTCCATGGAACCATTTGAGACCGTGTAACTGAAGTCCGATGTTTTATAGGCGCAAGGTATGCCTAACTGGACTAAATGAATTTTGTATTAGCAATCAAGGACGATTCCGATTAAAACCTATTTTAGATTGTTTCCTACAAAATTAATTCACTGGTCCGTTATTCGTACTGGTAATAAGAAAAGTAATATTAGTCTTAAGTTGACATTGTATTAGATGCATAAGAACATGTTTGTTGGAAATAAATGTAACTACTGCTAGTAATTATAATTACACGGTTGGATTAACAAAGTAGTTTACTATATCTAAAATTTTAATACGACCATTATTCCTAATGCAAACTACTAATAAAATGCTACAATTTATTACAAGCCGTACCAGTTGGAGATTGGACTGGACTCACAATTTTGGAATGTAGCCGACCTTTAGCCAACGCCTTACGTCTAAGGAATAGGTGATAAGCGATTTCAGTAAAACAAAAAAAAAATTAAATAATATTGTAAAATTTATCATAAATAAGTAATACAAAAATCACGCGCTTTTCATAATCAGACCACTTTTCATAATTACCTTTTCCATTTGGTCATCCATCATACGTATTATCATTTCAAACACAATTAATTAATATTAAAATACGACTAGTACTGTTCAGACTTCATTTTTGTTAATATAACAGTTAATTTTACTCTTATTACTTGCACCCGTTTTGTTAATTTGTGTTAAACAACGGGTGTCTTAGAAGGAAATTGTTATTTAATTATTTAAATTAATTCATAATTAATACTAGTAGACCTATCGTTAATATGGGCATTCTTAAGCCGCTTTAGTGTATCTATAAGAAAAACATAAGCTATAATTGGTCGTTTCAAAAAGGCTGTCTTCACTATATCTGCTTAGTAGAGTAATATTTTAATTCATACGTCTTCTTTTTAATTTTTGAATATTTTATATCGTATTATAGATATAAATAAGTCAATTACTCACATTTGTCTTCATAAAGAGATTGTAACTTCATTGAAGTATTAAAAATTTTCGAATTATTATATATTTATTATTATTATTTATTTATTTATCTTCACGCCATAACCCTTGCGAGGTAGCCAGAGACGACGGAGCGCCAAACGCTACGGTCCCTGCATATCCAAAATTCAAAATTCAAAATACTTATACCTTCACACTCTTCCTTATGGAGTAGGTGGAGATGATCATCGCCATGAGTCGCTGTCCTCAGTAACCACTCTCACTTCCACTAAAATTAGTTTCTGTGTACAAGCCGTTCATACACAAATAATTAATAATACTTGTTATTGTCTTACGTTTTGTCTAAACAATTTATTATTTAGTTCTTTTTTGGGGGATGGGGGATGGGGATGTAGGAATTTTAATTTTTATGGGATGTTTTCAGAAATCGGAATTATTAGTTCATTTTGAATAAAATCCGGAAAATATTTCCAATAAGAGCTAAAGCTGACTATATCAAAGATGGTTGTTTTCATTTCGACCAACCTAATTTAAGAAACATATTGACATTGATATATACATATATATCTGATTACAATCTGTTTGTCTTACAAACATTGTGAAATAAATAGACAGTTTTTGATGAAATTTGTTGGGTTGTAGCTTATTGTTCTACATCAACATAAAAATATATTTGAATACGGAAAACGCTCTCATTTTGAAAAGAAACAATATTTTGTACCATTACTATAACTACTAAAACAAAAACTAAATAATCGGAATTCGATGCATATGGTACGAGTACAACGCCATATTGTCTTTCTTTTCTTAAATGATTACATTTTAAGTTATGATAAATGGTTTATACTATTGACTCGGGAAGAGAGCAGACAAAGTCACAGGTAATAATTAACATACATTACAAAAAAACTAACATTATCACCACTAGTATAAATAGAAAATTTCATGGTATTTAACTTTAACTCTAAGTAAAATTTCATTTGTTTTACGGCGGGTTGAAATAACAAAAATTACAACAATGGATGAAGTAAAAAGGTAACTTAGACTGTTCCAAATTATATGTTTGAAAAAGAATTTGAATAATTAAAGAATCTCAGCTAAAAATATAATACTTATAACTGGTTTAAACCTGACCATATTTTATATATTTATATAAACCATTATTATTAATTACGATGATAAATATATAATTGTCTTTTTTATTTTTTTGTAACAAACATTATTGGTGATTGGTTTTTACATTAGTGTCGATTTCGCAATGCTTCGATATTTGTTATATAAGTTATATCTTGTATATTTATCGACATATCTTATGTCATAGTATTTTCTATGTATAAATTAGTATATTGTTCAGAAGCTACTTTGAAGTTGCAAACAAATAAATAGAATTATTTAAGGATGCGTTAATGACGTAAAGTGAGGAGTTCACATAACGAAAGTCTCGAGACAAGTTTAAACATGTGATCATCGAGCCTTTAACAGCTTCACTCGGCTCCCCCCCCCCCCCGTCTTCGAAGTCGAAAGGCACTTTCACTCGAGGAATTTGAGTAGCGGTGACGTCACGTTTGCATAACCTGATGCAATGTACCGAAATATGCATGTGATTTTGGACAGTTAGATGACAGTTTCATAATTTAAATAAGAATAGAATTGTTGTTTAAACTCGTAGTTATGGAAATAAGTACGTGTTTGGTCGGAGTCATTAATTTTACTTTTGTAGAACACTTACTTTTCTTGTAGAGATAATATTCTTTGTAAGTAAATATTGTTTCAAAAGTTGTTATGTTTCCAATTTCGTCTTGTTTGTATTTTTGATGTAAAGGTTGAATAAAAACAGGTATTTATAAATGGCCATTTATTTTATTCGAACATAAAATTACATGATTAATAAAATCTACATTAGTTTGGTCCAATAACGTTAAATACGTTATCGACACATCTCTATTCCGACTAACCTATGACCCAAAAAACCAACACCATTCCTAACTATATGTTACATGAAGCGGCGGGCTACCGATAAAAATATTTTGTCCCGAATAAATTCGAAAGGCTAAACGTCTATTTGGCACAAAATTTAAAATTTCACATTTATATCAACAAAATCAGCCGCAAATTCGTGACTTACAAATAATTACACCTACATTGCAAGTGTCCCATGTATGTGTATCTCACACAAATGAAAACATATCTGTAAGATTTGTTACATATCTTAAAGATTTAACATAAAAAATATATATTAAATACAAAAAAATAAAACATCTACGCGACAATATTTAACTTACTATAAATATATTTCTATCATATGAGAATTACCTCTTCATAATCTATAACGAGAACAAGAGCAAACTTATGCTCATTTTATGTTATTTACATACACTAACCTAAAAGTTCATAGAACGTACTAGAAATATATCATAGATATATGGGATAAACATTACCAGCTTTCGACGAACGATCAAACAAAAGAAATGATTGACATCATCAACAACCGCAGTCTAATCGCCGGTAAAAAAAACTTAAACTATCTCAACCATAGTCTCCGTCCAATAGAATTCTAGAGAAAATTACCTTTCTCGAATTGTATGGAGGAGCGTAAATCGATGTTTTTAATATCTCAGGACATTCACTCGCCCTAGAGAACCAAAACATCGACAAACTCCAAAACTGCGTCAAGCTTTGCTGACAAAACCCAACCAGTCATCATGATGTCCGCATTACCGCGGCTCTCACACGCCCTTATTTACAATAAATATTTACAATATACTTATACTAAGTTATTGCGAGAGCTTATAAACAGTACGGATGACAAAACTGATACACCAGCCTCTGACTTCTCTCGGTCTTCTTCATGATGCCTTTCTTGTAGTACTGTCGGATGCTTCTCGACAGTTTGTCGTAGTTCATGGCGGGTCTGTTCTTTCTTTTGCCCCACAGCCTTGCGACACGGACTGAATCTTCAATTTTGAATACGCCGTTACCTGCGAAACACAGTATGAATTAACCATCGACCGATTGTAAAAAGGCTATTGTTTTGGCCTACGCATATTATTTTTGACTACACATGACTTGAATTCTATCTTTTAATAATGGTATTAATTGTTAATTTACATACAAAGTAATAAATATCTAATCACCCACTTCTAATAACTAGTTGTAGATAATGTATGACAATGATTACAATAAATTCCTTCGTAATTAAGTGACCCAGAATCCTAAGGACTAATCGAAATCCTATTATCGTGACCATTGTCAGTGAAATCCGCTTAATCAATACATCTGGAATTACCATAATTGTGCAGTTAATACCGAAATAGACGTGTCAACAATGGTCGTAAACCAGGCAGAACATTATTAATAGTATATAGATCCAGTCACGAAGCAGAAAAGTAACCTTTGAGTATTTTATAAAGTGCCTAACAGATGGCAAGTAAATGGCTGGTTCACCTTGGATTGAGAATGTCGCTATGGATTTCCACCAAGAGATATAAGCCGAGAACACCAAGTTAATATAAATGATTTCACACGAACTGGGTTATAGATAGGACATAACGAATCTAAATTCAAGGAATCAAATTATATGCTAAAATAATTTTATATTTGTTCAAATATACAGAAACCTAAAGTTTATCTCGAAGCTTAGATTGTCATTAATAAAAAAATAAATTTAGTTTATAGTTGTTCGTCTAAAGATTTCGAAAATAATTTGAAGTTATATTAAAAAATCACATCTCTAATAACAAAAATGTATGATCATAACTGGTTTCCGTGTCGTACCCAATTAATATCTAAGTTTTTCATTCAAATCAAAGTAAGACATAACAAAGGAAAAAACGTGATACACATTAGCTGAGTATAATAGAAATGTAAACAATTTAATTGTATGCTTTTTCAATTTTCATATGAAATAGTTGTTTCTTATTTTGCATACAATGTTTAATTATTCTAGACTTTGTCGTAGTTGATTTCATTACGGACATTAATCTCATTGTTTAAAGACAGGTCTGGTAGTCTTTGTACATTATTCATGAAAACTAGAAGAAATCTGGTTTTACCATTCATGTCCATATTTTACATAATTGCTGGTCAAACAAGGATATAGGTTGGAAAAATACTTTCTATATGGGTTAAAAATACTATAAAGGATATAATTAATATTTTAAAAGAATGTAGCTGGAACAAAGGTAGTAATTGATTTAAAATGTCGTGTCGTTGGTCTAAAACGTATCAAATATAAAGTTTCATATTTCGAATTCTAATTTAGCAATGTCTTTTTATAATTATATGCTTTAAAAAATAACACTCATAGAGCTTAAATGCTTTAAATGGCAATAAGTTTAACATAATGGGATGGGCCATCTAAGTGGAATGTTGATGATTGTAATGCACCTCTGACAATTCAAGAAGGAAAACTGATGATGTTATTATTTGTAATACACCAAAAATGCCATTCAATAGTGTTTTATACAAGTATACAGCACAAAAAATATGAATAAGATAGATAGAATATAATGTAAGCAACCTTTCGAAATTTTACTGAAATGATTTTCATTGACTAAAAGATTACGTTGCTAAATAATGTTATAAATGTACCGTTTCATATTAAAAAGGAGGATTTTCTTAAGTCCTTGTAATCCGTTTTTTTTTGTTGTCTTATCAAAGTTTGAATAACTAAGAACTTTTATATGATATCTATTATGAGCGATGGATAGAACGAAATGGAAAAAATATATTTTAATATGAACAATTAAACGCAACTTCTCTCGTAAGACCTAAGCTGACAGATTGTATCCATCTTTCACTGTTGTTCTACTAGTTTAGTGTAGTTACTTATTAGAGATCATTCAATTAGTAAAATAATGACTTACTTCTGTCTAGCCACCGTATAGCTGATCCGTGTACATGAGGAGACGCGAGAAGCTCTTTGAGGAATTGCCAGAGATGGATGTGTGTGCTACCCGTCTTCACTTTACCGCCACCCTGACTGACGTTCGCTGCGGTTGATTCTGTTTCTTCTGTGGACAAAGTTTCAATTTATTTCCAATTATCTTTTACTACATATAAGACTTATCTGTTCAAAATGATAAAAGTTTTATGTTTCAGCGGAATTATAAAACTATAAACGATTTGATCGTATAGAGTCAGTTATACAATCAATGTTTTTTATAAATTACATAACTGTTTTCGTACGTCATTACATAAAGTCTTTCATCACGGACCATATTACTTATACCAAAAATGTTCTAATTATTTACATTTTGTCAAATGTGTTACTAAACTTTGATTATACCACAAGTAGGTTTACTTTACAAGATAATACTTGAAGTATATGAAATAAAAATTACAATCGTTCAAATATAACTGATAATCCAACACCCTAATAATTACTTACAAAGATAAATTAACTGAGGTACATTAAAATATACAATATACCAGAAAATTATGTAACAAAATTGTCAATTCTTGGGATCACTGACACTTTTAAAATCTAGTTTGAAGATTTTGTTTTGATAAAAGATTCTAGATAAAGAACATATGAGATTGCAATTGAAATTTACAATAAAGTTTTTAAGTTACATCAAAGAAATTTCTATCATTTTATACATCGTAAGAAACATAGTTTTCAAATTTGAGAAACATAAGATTCGACCTTCATTTTGGGTGATATAAACAAACAGATAGTAAAACGGTAAAGTAAACAGAGCTCTTCGTTTAATGGATACGATTCTATTTTAAGTTGGCAAGTGTTAAGAATGTAACATACAACTCTGTTAGAATTTTAATGCCAAACGATTGTATGAGAATTCATGAGACGTCGAGCATTTTAGAATTTAGACGTCAAAACTATTTGTGATACTATCAATCTAACATACTTTACAGAGCACCAAATATTATTCTCAACAAAAAGCAAAAAAACAATGCTTTCCTTTACCATTATGGATCATACAGATCTATGGAATTTATATAAATTAGTTTGATGCTAAAAGGTTCTATCATAGCCAATACATTCGACCTTGTGAGTCCAGTTCAAGCTACAAGATCTGGGTCGTCGGGAAATGTTATAAAAAGTTGAATTGACATATACGGCTAGGAGTCAGTAAGGAATAATTCATTGACGGATGGATTGATAGTCTAACTGTCCCTGAATATGGTATCATTCGTATATATCGTAAGGCTATAAGCGTTCTGAGGGAATTAATAAATGATAACATACCTCTAGATATAAAAACTAAATAATAATAGTTTCCTCTTTAATAAAGTTAAAATTAAAGTCACAATATAAATCATTACAAATACATGATAGCAAAAGTAACACGTCTTGTTCTTTGCTAAATCTAAATCAACAAACTCTCCAGCAATCTATATTGTTAAAAGAATTAAACTTTCTTCTAAAAACGCTATCAGTTAAATTGAATTAGTTAAAACATCCTGTGTCTGTAGTGATATAAATCTCAATGTGTTCAATGATTGGAATGCAGTATACTTGGTATTGATGATTGCCCTTAGCTGTTTCCTGTGCTACATCAACACTTTTTTATAGAGTTAAGTAAAGTAGAGATACGGCTCTTAATAATTAAATATATAATTAACAGACTATATAACATTTCCAAGATTTTTCCAAACATCAATTGCCGGTATAATTCACTATAGGCATTCGTAACGGCGGAATTGACATCGGTAATGTCATTCAAACCGTCTGCTAAATATTCAAACAGGGGGACGTGTTAAAGACAAGATAAAATCTTCCCATTCAATGCGACCCATTTCTGTCCATCCTCAGCT
Organism: Melinaea menophilus ssp. n. AW-2005; assembly: GCA_918358695.1. Taxonomy (NCBI): domain Eukaryota; kingdom Metazoa; phylum Arthropoda; class Insecta; order Lepidoptera; family Nymphalidae; genus Melinaea; species Melinaea menophilus. The sequence goes on along the minus strand of OU911055.1, from coordinate 6,414,084 downwards.
CCATCGTAAAGCAGACACTAGCCCATATATCATAGACTCGTTTGTCTGTATGTGGGACCTCGTATCGGCTAACGGTTGATCACAATACAAGCTGCTGCATGGCTGTGCCACATTGCTTCGAGAGTTTCTACTGCTTTGTTTGTTGATATAAATATATTATTTTACTGCGCTAATAGACTGTAAACTTGGATATTTCATTCGAGTTAATTAATTGAAAATCGAAAACATATAAACTTTCTAGTAATTTGTATTGATTGGATACGCATTATTTTATTGTATATTAGACATTGGACTTTAAATGACATATTTTCATTACTATCATAAACAATATCTCTTTCCTGTCAATATGTGTACATTTTCAAACATTTTTGGATTACATCAAAAGTATAAGACTTACCATCACTCATATCTTCAGTGGTGGTCGCAGGGGGTGCAGGCGTTGGTGAGGGTTCCTGATCTGTCCACTGGTTTTGCCAACCCTCATGTCGGGCGGCTTTCCAGATCTCAAGCTGCGCGTACAGTGTGCTACCCGCCTAGAATAAACACTTAGGTAAGATTGATTTTTGCAATTAGCGTTTGTCTGCGTAACAGCACAGCTGACAGGGTCAGTAACCGAATAATTGCATGGTTATAAGAAAAGTAGTTGGATATGATAAAAATTATACAAAAAATTGCCACATTTTGTCATTTAAAATCAATTTAAATATTTTGTTACTTTTCATGTACAATTGGAATATTTTTATCCATTCACATTCCTTACAGGTTGGATTATTACGATCAATAAATTGATCTCAAGTAAGGATTAGGAAACAGAGCAGATTTTACTATTTGTATGCAAACATCAATAGCCATGTCTTGCCGGTGACTTTCCATCGGCCTTGGAGAAAGTCGAGGCAACGGCGCGTACGACGACAATCATTAACTCGAACGATTGCATCGAGAATACGTGGTACGGGGCATCTCAAGATGTTTTATTTGTTTATTGTTAAATAATATTCCAGTATCAGAAAAAATTTAAAGATATCATAAAGTCAGCTTTTGCCGATTTCAACTTTCCATATTACATGACATTTAATTAATTAAAGATTATTATAGATAAAGTTAATTGCGTTTTGACTGTACTTTTATTATTTGATCATTGTTACTGTTGTTAAATTTTCTCTTTTAACAACTCGAACAATATAGTTTATTGTCTTTAATCAATTTAATATAAATTCTACTTCCTAAATATAAACAATACATTATTAAGGAAAACTTGTTTAATATAATGTTTACATAATCACAAACTACAACTTCGAGTAAAAGTAAACCACGGGTTTTCCTGAATGAAACTAGATTTCGTAGTTGCGTATATATTGCATAAAGGTTGCACAGGCGTTAGTAAACGGATTTCCTCCTTAGGCCCTGAGGATTTTGGTCTAAATATTAGTAACATCATTGTTCATGTCTCTATCAGAATCAAATGATTATAAGCTTGCGAAATATTTATATGTTTACCTTAATATTTCACTATTTTATTAACCTAAACTTATTTCTGGATCCCGAAACTCCATAATAAAAAACTCAATTAGTATTGTGGAACATTTATCGTCCTTAAAACGTGGAATATTTTGTATTTATTTTAAATATTTATTATAAACAACACTATCAGGCACGAGTTACGAACTATGCTCCCTTATCGGTGCCCTTAATCGCTCAGGGTCACGTGATTATGACGATTCTAAAAGCAATCCTCAATAATTATCATGTCATTGAACAATATTGAAATTACATAAATAATCACCTTTGACTAATAACACTTTATTAATCGTAACTTTGTTTTCAATATAACTTGACTTTATCAAAGTTGCATATATATAAGTGAGTCTCACATAAAAATAACATAGTGACAGAATCACTTCTCCCATGCGAGCTAGTATTTAAAAGAAATATGTCATCAACGAGTAAAGGTCAAAATGACTAATGTATAAGTAATAAAATATGACAATATTAATTTCATTTTTTTTAATACATGATTCATTGCGCGTGCCTTATGTATAATAAATCTTCCTACCAACTTAGTTAAGTAAAGATTAAAAATGTTCAGTAAAATAGACTTACAAAGGGAGCCCTTTGGTTAAGCTCATCTTCAGTCAGCGCGACTAATGAAGCACCATCCATGGCGAAGTATTCAGCTGGTACCATTGGCAGATTGAAGTGTCTCAATGTAAACATCACCCAGGCTTCCACGTCACTAGTACTCCATTGCATTGGATCTACAAACAAACAAATACTTATTTAATTTTAATCAATAGATGAATAGATTAGAATTGAGCAACTATATGGTAATATTTTTTTAATATTATTTACACATATTATCTACAGCAATGAAGATTATTTGATAGGATGACTTTAAAAATAAAGACGTCACGAGTGATGTTAGCGGCGGGCTCATCAAAAGTTGTATCAACAAATGCTTGGCTCATTGCGTAATCAACTATTTTAATAAAGTACTCGGAAGCTATTTGTAATAATCGTTCTATGCTTAAGCAGTAGCATCTTATGTACGTGGAAACATTTAATTTTTTACTCAACTTTGATAGCACTGACGTAACCAATACATAATTATTCTGTCATAGATTGTGATTATAAGCAATATTAATTCACCATCTACATGTTAGACATCGCGGAAGAATTTTATTGCGAGACAGTTCAAATATGTATAAATAAATGTATTTTAATGAATAATACTCAATTCGTAATTATAGATGACTCACCTGGTGATATACCAAGTACAGTACAAGTGTTGTCGACATCTCGCTTGGACTGTTCGATGGCCATTGAAAGCACACGATCAATATCAGGAGCAACCAGAGCTTCTTCTCCAAGACCACCACTGCTTTCTTCCATTTTGACACTTCCTAATTCAATTGGAATAGGCCTTAAGTTTAACCTTTTTTGAAATGAAGTATCCTCAAGGGCTGATCTTAACAAAATGTGATCTCTCGGTTCATCCACTTCGATTTTAGGAGTAAGATAATTGTGTTGTACACTGTCTTGTAATATTTGATTTTCTTTAAGGAGCTCTTCGATATCTATGTACTCTTCTTGTTGTGGTACTGGTGAGGAATATTGTGTGTAGCTGCCGTATGAGACGCAGGAGCCTGATGGCGATAGTGGGTATGGAGATGCAAATCCAGGCACTGTTAATCTGTTTGGTTCTTCCTTTATAAATACTGGAGAATATTGGAAGGAATTATAAGGAGAAGAAGGTTGGAGAGCCACTGTTGGAATAGAACCGTCGTCCGATGACGGAGAGGGAGTGGGGAAGCCTTCAAAGTCGTATATACGCTCAAGATAGTTGTTATCCTCTGGATATGGAGGTGGTGGTTTGCTGTGTGTTGGTGGGGAGTGCAACATCGGTTCTGGTGGCGATTCAGCACCGAGGAGACGCAGGAGATGATGGATGTCGGCAGGGGACGTCGGCACTGCCCTCTCGCCTTGGGATGCCGATGGGGGGCTGCACCCAGACCGGGGCACCGTCTGTGGCATCTGTTGACAAATTTAAATAATTAAGACTCCACCTTGTATAATGATTAATAATTAACTCACAATCTTCCTATTGTCTATATTAATTACATCAGACCGGTTTTAAGCATACTTTGTAGTGATTAATGCACCTCCTATTTTATCAGTTTTATGTCCATTATTTTTACAAGTTCAAATATTTGATTAATTACAACTGAACGCTTAGATTATATTAATATGGGACATGTAAGTACGGTACTGAACAATACAACGTGATGACATGTAAATGAGTTTTAAAATATTTTTTAGAATTCAAAGATAGTCAGTCTACGTATGTATAGCTCAATTACGTCAAAGTAAACTGTCTGATGCGAAAGCAGATGTCCTAAACACAACATTTTTTTCTACTAATTTAGAACTCTATATATAGAATATTTTTTAATGGAACTTTTAAATATATTATACAATTTAATAAAGTAAAGTTATTTGAGTTTTCTAATTGTATACATAATTATATTATTATAATTTTTTCTTTATGATTTCATTAATAAAGTACTCACACGTAGCAGCGAGAGACCCATTGCTGTCAACTTCTAACTGCTACTGAGAGTAAGTGTTATCATTAAAATCTATCTTCCATCCAACCGGTTGGTTCAGGTAATCAGTGGACAAGTTTTATTTACATATAATTTCTTATATCAGAACAATGTGAATTTCCCACGTAACATCTTTGTAATTGCAGTATTACTTGAGCGTCTGCGAGAACATTCTTAAGAGAACGCACGTGGTTTATTTAGATTATCTTAGATTCATTCAATCATTAATCCTGTTAATACATAATTATAACTAACAACATCAAATTATGTATATGTCGACAGATATTACTCCGTATTTAAAATGCAAAAAAGAAAGAAGAAAGCATTTTATTTCAGGCAATCGAAAAATAATAAAAAAGTACAAAGAAGATAATCGCTACAAAAAAAGAAAAACAAAAAATAAGGGGAAAAAACAAAAGCAATTTGAAATTGATATAGGACCAACTAAAGTAAAGATACCTTTTATCAAAAATAATTTTAAAATAAAGTATATATTACTGAAAGAAGAGACGTATACGGTAAATTATATTACATTATGTAAGATAAAGGAAAAAAATAAAATATATATATATATATGTACATATTATATAATGAAATTACGCCAAAAGTGCCAACACCATAGTCCAATAGCCAGAGCGCGGCCCCTCACGATACGCTAAAAGTCGCAGGTTTGTGTCCTGCTCGTGTTACAATTCTTCACGATTTATTTCAATTCAAATTATATTTTGATTTATAGCCCATAATTTTAAGGTCACATTTAGTCTAAATGTCGATATTTGGATCATTTGATACAAGTTTTTTTGCAAATTAGATGTAAACCTATTTAGTATATTTTGTTCTAGAAAATATAAAAGATTTATTTTTTTTAACCAAATAAGATTTTATAGCTAAATTCAAACTAAAGTAGCTTTTATTTATATATTAAATTGAATTAAATGAATAAAAAATATATAACAAGTGTAACAACGCCAGGTATGCGGAAGTTCTATAACGATTGAATATTTTTGCAGCCGGAATAGATGCGGTTTGGGCTCGAATTCCTGCTCAAATATTTATATATATATTTCGCATATATTTTTAAGATTCTGTGTGTACTTTTAAGATTATTATTTAATTACTGACGTCATACACAATTCACGCTTACGATTATGTCACACCTGTCAAACAACTTTATTTTTTTAATAAGATGTTTGTATTTAACTATCGAATTATGATCAGTTATTTAACTCTTACCAATGCTCTGCTTTTGGCGACTGAGATGAATGTAACTTTTTTTAACGGAAGCTAAGGTTTTGATCTGACGTCAAGTCTATTATACAAGTTATTGTAGAGCATAGTAGCGCGTGACCAGACGAATACAGCCTTCTGTTACGATTTCGGCAAGACCTTGGGGTTTTCACGAACAATCTGTATTTAGATATTGCTTGGATCAATTGTAAAACGACTTACTTTTAAAAGAAATATCAATTAATGTCAAATGTACAACAAATTACCATCTTAGACACTTCATATATACACATATATTGCAGCTCTTGTATAGTTAAATAAGTAGTAAGTATAATAAAACTCGTACAGCACGTGTGCTTAGTATTAAGTACATGTTATGCATACTACAACAATAAAACGAGTCTCGAGATGTCCTAAAGATAAACTTAAATTGCCCATTAGTTTTGGCACAATACACCAACACTTTATCACAAATATTTGAGCGACTTTAAGCTCTATATTGATAAGAATTAGGTTTACACTAGAATAAATATTTAAGTAATTTTGGGTATTATTACAAACTTCTGTATACTCCTTTTATAACACCAGGTTTTACAAGCATCTTAAACATGTCAAACCACAAATAAAACTTAAAAAAAATAAATTGGTGGAATTCTCACTAACCCACACATACAATGTTAGATTTAGATTTAATATTTACAAATATTATATCTACAATTAAAAACCTACTTAGCATCCGAACTCTTAAATATCTTAAAATAACTTCTATTATAACATACGTTTTACAATATATTTTAAATAATTTTATTACAATTCATTACCGACATCAAAAAAAGAACGAGTACCGGCTTTAACTGTCATCTTACGAAATAAAAAAAAATAACTCACTTCTAAAATACAAAAATGCATAGTTCGCTATCACTGCAATAATTAAAAAATCCGCACTCACTCGAAACGTCAGCTGAAACAGGGTTGTTGCACCTTTGACGTTGCGGCCATCTTTGTTTTATAGGTTATATTTTACCGGCACCTTATATTTAGGAGGTTAGATCGTTTTTTGGCCCATAACCGCGTGTGTACAGCGAGTAGATCACACAGCCACTGAGCTCTGCGCACGCGCAGGCTGCCTTTGAATCAATGGCCTGCGTCACGCCGGAAAATACGCTACTAAACTTATATCGAACTTAATAGTGCCTGAATTAAACAATATCGTACCGAATACGTCAATACGCATTTGATTGTTCATCGATGACGTTTATAAAAATTAAGGTAGTAGAAAAAAGTTATTTCCGTTAAAATTTTCGGTTCAATTAATTGTATAAGTTAAAAAAGGCTGTACACTAACAAATAATATAATGTCATACTATGTAAGTTAATGACAAATTTATATATTATCTGTTAACAAATCCAAGACGAGAAATTTATAAATTATATTTATATTATATTTATAAATTTATAATTATATAAGTTTATAATACATTTTCTGTGATTTTAAACAAAACACATTCTTAATTTAATCTTAATACTTTAATTATATTTTAATTTTAAATAATTTATGTGTATAAATAAAACTGAAGTGTAGTTTGTAATTTTAAATTTACATGCATATGAAAATTACTTAGATTCAAAAATCAATTATAATTTTTTTTCTTGTCTGTATGTCTGTTTGATCTGGCTAAACTCTGAAACAGTTTTAACGACGCTTTTAACGACGGATAGTTGATATTACAAGGAGTAACGTAGGCTGCTTTTAATCTAAACAACATATTCTGCAGGAGTGAAGTCGTGGGGACAACTAGTTTTAAATAAAAATACTTCGACGATGAATGTATTAACTCATTTATATGGTTATATTTCTAATAACAATTTAAACAATTTTATAGGTAACAATTAAAGCAATGGTTATTCCTAAATGCACATGAAACATGCTATTGTGATTAAAAAACAATATCCGATTAGGTGTCAAATGAGTAACACAATACTGAGAAGAATAATTAACTATTGAGAATATCTATTATTATAGTAAGTAATAAATTAGGAACAAATCTTTTAATAGCACATTCTTGAAGTATTTATAGCTAATTATAGCTAATTTCTTACCAAAACAGCAATACTATAACAGATTGGTATAACTATAATAGACCTAATGTTTTAATCTGCCCCAAATTAAAGGTCTATGTTCATTGGAAAAACGTGTTTATTTATGATAATTGAAATTACAAAGTATGAGAACTCCCTCTTGGAAGAGAATGAATATTTATGACACATATTTTTCTATAAGGTACTAAATTTATTTGTTTTTAAGAATGTTTACAGATTATTTGAGCATTATCATATCTATGTATAAGAATGTCATATAAAAACAGATCCATTCTTTAATAAAGTTATAAACTAACAATTGTTAACGTCTCATTATTGGTTAGGAACCATGACGTTATATCTCCACTTCATTCATAGTTCAATAATTATAACACACACAGTTACAAACACACACACATACAATATATTAGTGACGTTAAACACGTGGGAAAAACTTTAGATCGTGATATAATTGTTTACGTACACCCACAACTACGTATAACATGTACATCGTTAATACTTTGTTTTAATTATATACCCTATAAACGTGGAATAAGTGTGATATTTGCATATACTTATATTTAACACGAGAGTAGACAGTTGCGCATCATTATTTATGTTCGTAGAATATTATGTACGTAAATCTTAACATCACGTTATATGTCATTGGAAAAGAAACATTTTGTTTTTTTTAAAGATACGGTTTTTCACATGATATATAAAACTCAACAAGTACGTTAATTTTTTATGTTATTATTCTTGTTACTAAGGACAATTAACTTCACAATAAAGAAAAAACAATTGATGCAAGATTTATCCTATAAATTGTACATATTATAAATATAAAACACGCGACTATAAGGGCTTTTATATATGTAATATATTACATATTATGTATTATTATACATTAGGAACAAAAGTGTAAATTATACGATACTCAGGTCACGAACGTCCACCATTAAAGCATTTATTGAATATTTCAATAAACCTTCGCAGAAGGGACTAGAAATTATAGCCGGGTCCGTATATACGCAGGCTGAATCTAAAATCTATAAGCATTCATTATGTAATCGGAATTGCCAAGTGACTAAGTTGTCACCATTCACAATACGCCTATGTCTTTTGAAGCGATCAACTTGTGACATGTACAGAGGAATTTGATTAGAAAAAAATACCAGTTCCTATGATAACATTTTTTGCTACGTGTTAATAAATTTATAACGACAAAATATTTTAATATTATATTAATAATAATTGTCACTTAAAGTTTTATAAAAAACATTTTTACCTGAATATATTCCAAGCCACTTAAATAAAATTAACACCATATTAAATATATAAACACAGATTATTAAAATAATTTTATTATATAATAAATAATTAAGATACAATACAAAATGTAAATCTGCAATTGACAATCTTATTTTTATTGAACACCACAATGTATGTACTGAAGCTTATCACAAAGTTATCAGGGATCAAAGTGCAGAGTTGTTGATAACATTATCTTTACGTCACATATCAAGAAAAACGAAAATACGGTCATCTGCAATTATAGGTTTTATACTTTTTTACAGATACTTCAAATTAATTGATTAATATTAATTATTTTACTTTTTTTTTCTGTTCAATATAAGAACAAAGAATAATTAAATCTTACAATACAATTGTGCATAGTAACACTCTGTAACATATGGAAAATATTTTGAAAGATGTTAACTTCATTACATTATCTTTATAACCAGTTTAAAATCTCTTTAGTATTTTAGACAATCTACTTCAATAACAATTGAACTGATAAATAGTATTTGTGTTAATAAATGAAGCAGTAATTACATTATGTAGCCTAGTCGTCGTGGACACCAAAGCTCCGTTCGTAAGAACCGGTCTTCAAGGTCTCTGGTTTTCCCGCACCGAGCAAACAAAATGGCCGACTGTTAGCCTGCACCGAACAGCCAAATATAACCACAATAGATCATAATTTTAGGAATATATTCGCATGCAGAATAATATACATAAATTTTTATGTTAATTTTATTGTCGACATTATTTCTTGTTATGTAAAGGTTTATTTCGTATGTTATTAAAATGTTTCGGACTTAGCAACAGCCTGCGTTACAAATTATAAAATGCACAGATTAAATTTTATACGACGAACGGCGCCATGTTTTTTAGATGTTTTAAAATGTGGGCGTCGAATTTAATATACTAGTCATTAAATAAAATATTTTGTTTCTTTTATATAGTTTTTATAATATTGTTATTATAATTTAATGACATTTATAATTATATATTAATGATATATTTTTTATAAAAACTGCAACAGCTACTAATAACTTTATAATTGAGGAACTTGATATCAATAATACACAATCGAACCGTAATTATTTAACAAGGAAGGCTCAACACAGTAAACAAACCACAGAGTAGCGAGATCAGTTCAACAAGGTCGTATTAACTATAGCAATTTACCAACCTGTGACGCAAGTTTCCCTTTCACCGAGGTATAATCGGTAACAATCTATAATTAAATTTTAATATATTGTTATAAAAGGAATGAAGTGGATGTGGAAAGAATTTATTTATCGTTATTATACTTTTAAGATTATTGAAATTTTAAAAAATACCGTTTAAACTATCACTAAATATGATAAGGTTGAAATATCTGTTTATCTATTTGTCATGTGTCTGTTTGTGGTATCGTAGCTAACAAACAATTTGACTTATTTGGTAAATTAATGAAATGGTTTTTATGTAAAAAAATTCAAGATATTCAATAAAAGCAAAGGTTCTCATATATAAGACGAGTTGGTAAAATTCCGCCATTAGCTAGTTAGCATACCTATGACATTTGAATGTTTCTTTGAGTTTTCGTCTCGCAAATTGCTACTAACTAATAAGTTTATTTAAGGAATTGATAAAATCCCTATTCACACTAATCGTGATTTAAGCCAATATATTAGAATATATATTTTATATATTTATTAATTACTACACCCACTACCATATTTGGCTCTTAATTAATTTTTATTTACGTCTGTATTCGAGTGTGGAGTCTGAACCACTAGTATGTTTTTTAATCTCTCAAAATACATTTATTAATGCATACTTTAAGTATTAATGTATTCCCATTGTATAATTATTGTCATGAAATAAAGAAAAAATTATTTCAGTCGGTGATCCTAAAATCAAAAGCAAAAAAATATACATATCTTTGAATTAGTACTATCAATTTACAATAGATGTCGCTTAAATTCAAAGTTAAGCGACATTGGACTATTCGTATAATATTTTAGTAATTTAATTATTACGAGTATCATTTCAATGATGCTTAAAATAAAATAAATTGCTTTCCGGATAAAAATGATTTCTCAATATTTGCAACCAAATTTCTAAGAAGCATTCGAAAAGTTTTTCAATAACGTAACCTTCGCCCAAGATTTGACTGAGTCATTGACTAGCCTAAAGTAATAACATTTTCCTGTTACGGCCTAAGCTTTCACAACCATGAATCAATGCGACCGAACAGAAATGGACATGGCATTTTTAAACCGTTAGCAAATGACCAAGACATTTGGAAAACAATTGAATATCCAACAAATATATAAACATATATGAGATATAAAAAAAAATGGTTTTAATATACCCAAATATGAAAGATGTGGTATATTTTAAAATCGATCGTGAGTCACAGCGTGTATCACTGTGTCAGATCACGTAACTCGAAAACAGAAGCTTGCGTCCTCGACCTGAATATAAAGTCAAGTGAAAATCGCAACAAAACAATCGGTCCATTCTCTCTGACCGCTCACTGTTACGACACTCAAAGAAATGCGCTCTTTTGTCTCAAACTAGTTGGAAAACAGAGTTACTTCATATTTTTAGTTTAAATACGATATTAAGTGAGATGTTTCGATTTATGCAATTAAAAAAAAGTTAATTCTAAGCGCTATTACACTGAAAGAAAGCAACCAATTATGAGGGTATATTACATTAAGTGGTTTGTCCACATAACTGTAAGGGCAAGAATCCATGAGAGACATCTGAACTAGAACTTGGTTAACTCAATTTTAATAGAGGGAAAATATTATCTTCCTTAAAAATATTATTAGATGCGCACACGCACATTTATGCATTTGAATGTATTCGACTGGAAAACTCATTTGAAACTATATTTGACTTACAACGTAATATGAAGGCACACTACTTGGAAAATTATATAGATCCAATATATACCAATATAGGTATACAGGAAATATAACCTTAAACCTTTGAGTTATGATTGACATTTATTTGTTGTTCATACTAGTTTTTTACCTAGGTTGTGACCTTCAGGTAACCACGATTATTTACGCTTCAAATGATTATTAATATTTGACCAATGAAGCTGAACACAGACTAGTAAGTTTCTTTTTAAGTTAATAAAATACTTAAGACAACAAACAAGTATTGGATATTAAAGTTTTTAACAAATCTAAATTTTACTAATGTGATGTTATGCTACACAAATTAGCCGATATAATTAAATCTATTATCAAATAAAAGTATATTAACCCTAATACTACAACATATAGTTAATTGGTGTTGACTTTATCATTAAAAGTTCAAATATTCTTAAAATCAATAAAATTTTCCACTTTATATTGATAATCGAGTATATATAATCTAAATATTGAATTCTTATCAAGGTCAGTATTTAAAAAGATAAGCTATGGATAAAACTATTTAAAAGATAAACAAAGGACAAAGTATATTAACATGTTGTTTGATATTATCTTTAACAGTGACTAAACTGATCCGAAGGTTTTTATAAAGATAATGACGGAAGCACTCGTAACTTTGATTTTGTAGAGTAACCTTGTGAAAGGGAATATTGTGTGATTTGTGTTCTCAACTTTATTTAATCTCAGCTTTTTTAATATATATTTTTATTATAAAACTATTCATTTCGAATAAATCGCTACACAGGAGCTACGTTTTGCTACAGACTGTGAAGTGACTTGACTAATGTACTCTTTCTAAATGTGTATCCAAATGTCTTAATATTACCTTATAATATAATAAACGTAAATAAATACAAAATTGGTTATTGGACATAAGAGTTATGTTAAATATTATTCAGACCTTTCACATATATGAGTCAATATACGTCGATAAAAAATTATCATATACCATATAATAAATAATAATCAAAATAATAATAAGCTTATATCAATATTATATTTTTGCGTTTGTACTTTGTACACTTCGCCTTTTAAAATCACATATACCAAAAATATATAATAGAGCTATGATCTATCTATCTCTTTCAAGCTCAGTAAACATCAAACATACTATCTCTTTCATGAACTATTTTCTTCGATAACTTATCTTTTTGTTTGTTTCAACAAATTGGTTTTATAGATAATAAATTACATCAGCATTATTTATAGGCTGCGTAGACAATATTACAAAAAAATCTTGCTTAAAAAACTATTACTCAATTAAAGCATCAACAAAAGTTAACTAAATGTTCTCTTACAATAAGTATGCATGTAATATTTATTAAAGTTCGTGACGATCGGCACGCTGGTGTCAAAATCCACATTTATTTGCATCTAATAAAGCGATTACTAACAATGTCACAGCGGCGGAGATGCACAATGAATATTTACAAACCAAAAGCTCTTTAAGCGGCCCATGTGTTTGTATTATGAAAAACCGTTCACGTTTTATGCTAATACGAATGAGCGAGCGAAAACTAGAAAGTTTACTCACACAAGCGCGTCCACTCACACATTCATAATTCTCTTAAGCATAAAATAAATAAGGATTTTTATATAAATATATATAAAATAATTATAAAAAATATTCGTAATGAAACTTACCGTCTCCAGGTCTTCGTTGAGATTATTCTCCCACAACATTTTTAAATTAAACAGTTCGCTCACTTTCAGAATAAATGTTCAATAAATAAACTTTAGATTAATTGGTGTAAACAATCAGTCCATTTCGCGCTCTGTTTACGTAAAAATTTGCACCCCGTATTTTTAATATATGGGAAAATTCCCTGTACGCGACTGCTGCCGTGGCGATATCGGCGTAATATGCGCGGGCGCCGGTCGCCGAGCACTCACGAAACAACCCGACGACACCCGAGCCTACCCGACCGAGCCGACCTACTTTATTCCACTTTGTAACGCTCCAAGTGGTCGAGCGTGGATTTTTTCTTGATTTTCCGATGAAATGCTGTCTCAGTAACTAGGCGATATAAAAACCAACTTGTTTTCCTATATTATTTTTCGTTCAGCTTTGATATATTTTCACTTTTTTAAATTCTGTAATATATTTTTTTTCGTAGATATGTACCTCTATTATAAATACCATTATATCTTTATTGAAATCGATAAATGTAAATCAATATAAACTTTATATCATTGTTAAAAACATTACTCTTAAGGTAAATGATATTACTAGACTATATTTTAAAAATAAATTAATTTCAGACTTGTAAGCTTACAGCTTTAGAAATAAAGCAAAACTTTACAATAGAACTACATCTACACTTACTGTCAGTAGACGTACGTAATGAAATAATGTATTTAAAAATCTAAGTGTTAATAAATTATATAATTACAAAAATTAAATTTTAAAGTAACAAAGGTAACAACTAGGTATAATTAAGTTATTTTATTTTCCGAAGGTTATGTATTAAAAAAAGTTTTCAATCCTGTCTTTGTTTCTCGGTTTAGTTATTGGCACAATTCCTACCAGGGCTGTCAAATAATGCTTATCTCTTAACATGCTCCCAAAAATTAGCTATAAGAGTGAAGGAAGGATATATACTTAATAACTAATATAAAGCTTCAAATATCACGAAACCGATTTAATTAATCGGAAGTTTAAATATAAAATATATAAAAGAATAAGCTGTCATTGCTAACAAAAGTTTAAGGCTTTTAATATTAACAATTAAATGTTAATCCAAATAACAATATTATTTATGAGGGATGATGTAATAATCTCGTTTCAAAGACTTTATAGCCAATGTTGTAAAGCATTTATTAGTTAATTATGCTGTTGAGCTGGCAGTTGTTCTGGGTAAAACCCTGCTTCCAACATTTAGCGGTTTGAATATGAAAGCTTGCAATAGCTTGCAACAGCCTTGAGCTAAGGCTGTAACAATTGCAACACTGCCTTACTCATATCGAATAAATGTGTAACAATCTTAATAATATTGATTCATTTATATATACTTTGACAATTTAGTTTAAATTAATTTCTTTGTGAAATATCATTCACAATATTTTGTAAGCGCATATAACAGGGCACTTGGAGATTTCCATGCTTCTAAACAAATTTTCATCAATTAAGTAGGCGTCTTATGTATAAATATTGCATTGAATGATTGCTTAAAGTTTCATCAGTTTTTAAATTGGTAAAATGCTATGACACAAAAATATTCTTGACGCAGCACGCATTTTTACTTATAAGTAATCAAACGGTCAGAATAAAATATAAGCCCCCACGTCTCTATGTACAAAAACTTTTTTACCAAAATTTTCTGACGGGTTTACTTAATTAAAATACTGTAGTAAAAAAATCTGCATCGCTGACAAAACCTGTATTTATGCCAACATCAAAAAAACGATACGAGCAGAAAAAATAAACACGATATAAAAATTTATTTAGATTATTTTTGGGTAAAAATCAAATTAGGGTTTTAAAATATTAAATTAACTAGTAATATAGTTTCTAAAACAAAGTAGCCAGAAAACAAAAATAATGTAAATAACTGTATAATTTTATGCTAATATCCAATGTAAAAATCTATTTAATATGTACTTATAATTTTTAAATCCTATTCTAATGTGGTTAGGATATTAAAACTATTACAAAAGAGGTTCTAGAAATAAAGATTATGAATGCGTCTTTGTAAAAAATGTGTAAAGCTTAAAACAGTAAAGTCCCCGAGCCGAAAAGATACTTGGAAAATAAGTTTTTTGTCAACCGCTTTATCCAAGTCACCTTTCTAAGTACCTTAATATTTGATTGAACTTTAATTTATAAATAGCAAAAGCATTTGAATTTGTATGTTTCAATGACCTTCAAGATAGATAAGGAAAAATTTGCGTTCAGATAAAATACAGATTCGTATTATGAGTATCTTCGTATACTTAATAACTAATAATAATCATATTAATAATAAAAAATTAAAAACAAAACGATATCATTTTAAGATAAGTTAAGACAAAAAGTTAAAAAAAAATGTTACCAAGAAGTGATAAGCACTATCTCTTGCCACCAATAGATGTCAAAAATATGGCCTCAATTGTACATACATCATTAAATTATATTCATTTGAAAATATTTTTTCTTAATATAAAATAATAATGTAAGGAATTTTGTAACAAAATAAGAAAAATGATTACAATCTGTAGACTGATTAAAAAACGTAAGATAACAAAAAAAATCTGCAACATAGCTACTATACGTCGGTGATTTAACGTTTTAGGATTTTAAGCCATATATCGTGTCAGCCACAAATAAATAATAATACTTTTAATATATATATATGGTAGAATAAAATATTAATAATTCTCAACTCAAATATCGACGCAGATATATTAATTACCTTGATATTATTATGCCGAGAATAAAACTAATTTGAATTTTAAAGGGCAACTACATAACACCTGTGTTGGAGTTGAATAATAACGTTCGTATATATCTAATTGTATATAGATGGAGTCTAATGTCATAAAATGAAGTAATTTATATTTAAATCGTCGTGTATAGTGGTTTATTCTTGTATTTTTCGTGATTTTTAGACTTTTTTTTATTAACAAAAGGATAGATTGCCAATTTTCTGATACCTCATCATATATCACATTAAAAAAAAAATATATTTATATATATAATATTTCCGAGAAGGTGCTACTACCACCCCCCCCCCCCCCCCGATGAAAAAAAACCATACGAGCTGCAGTTAACAGACTATAACTAGACTTAAATAAAATAAAATAAATAAATCTTCTTCGATAGTTTCTCTGACAATTATATATTATGATTTGAATGTTTTTTTTAAATTTAGTAAAAGAAATATCTGACTTTAGTGTTTTGAAATGTAAGCACAAGCAAAAAATATTTTAATATTTTAATAATATGCTGAAAAAAAGTTGTATAAAGTTTTTTTAAAAGCTCAAGGTTTTATCTATAAATGTATTTTTAGTAATAAATTGTTATTAGGAGATCAAGGCAGTTCATACGAGAAATAAATTTTTTATCAATATATATTTCCATTGGTGTATAACTAACCTTATATTCGAACGTACTTCTTTTTACGACGAAATCGTCAGTGGTCAATAACATGTTCTATGTACATATCTAATTTATTCTAAGAAATGTCGATCGATGTATTTGTTTAGCGTTCAGATCGATGGATGGAGGCGTGTGACAAAATTAACAACAAATACGGTTTTAAATAAGAGGTTGTACACACGTTTTTATTACGTAAACAGAAAATAAAAAGGATGTGTAAATGATGTTGTATCTATTACAATAATTAGAATGCCTTCAGTAACATAAAAGCTTAGAACAGTACTAATTATATATTTCTATTGTTCTAAATAGGAATTGCACTGCCAATCCAAACTTTATGGTTCCTTAAAAAAAAAGGAAACGTTATAAGATCACTTTGTTGTCCGTCTATCTGTCCGTCTGTCCGTCAAGACCCATACTAAACGAGTGGTGATATCGAATTGTAATTAAAACTATATACTGAAGTCTACAGCTACTTCAAGCTGTAAGAATAAAACTTCTAAAATAACAAAAGAAGATATGATCGTTTCACCCAAAAAATGAACATTTCTCAAAGAAATTATTTGTTTTGCTTCCCTAGAGCTGAGTTATTATTACAAGTAATATCGTATTATAATTCAAATACAAGGAAAATCTGAAACTATAAAAAATAGGCTTAAAGGGAGTCGAAACTTAAAGCTTGATATTTCAAAACATAATTCATTTATTTTTACTATTTATTTGTAATGATAAATATAAAAAAAATACTATCCCTTTCCCCCTTTAAAATATAGGTCCCCTTAATAAGAAATTTTTGGAAGTTGAATTACAGGAACAGCTCGAGACTCGATTCCAGAAGTAACATACAAATCTGTATGGATCCTTCGGCGGAGAAACCAATCCGTAGTTCTACGGTTTTTTATATAGTAAATGATAATCTCTTAATTAACTATTTACACCATCGATTATATGGGAGGTTTCAGAACGGTACGATGCCATAATAATTCTCTGATAAGAAATTTAAATCTTATAAAAAAATCAATAAAGTATCTTATTGGATCATTCATAAATGAATTAAAAAATACAAAATGGTTCCGTCTCTTGATCCTTGTTGCACTCTAAGGAAAACCCAGTTTATAATGAATCTATTATTGAAACAATACATCACGTATCAAACCAAACTGGTGTCATTCTACATAACAATATTTATAACTTACATTATTTATTTAATTCCAGTAATATTATTAAGAAGTTTTCACCGTAGTAGCATCAACATTATTATTTTACTTTATTATCAGCTTTTTAGAGTTATGGGAAACAAAGAGAATGCTAACCTCATTACTACGATATATACGTTTTATAAATTTTCTTAACAATACTCTTTTTATCAATTAATTTGATATAATAAAGACTAGTCGGTTATACCTCCTAAACTAGTTTTGTAAAAATAACAGTACATAGAAACCGTAACAGCGTGATTTGAAGATATAAATCAGGAATCAATGTATATAATTTATAATAATTTAATTGACATTTAAAACTAACCAGCTAACTGGTCTTTAAAATACGAGATTCCTCATCTAGTACCCAAGCTAAGAACAATTAATATAATTTATAATTATTATCATTTTATTATAACAATAATGACAAGAGCGGATTTTATATACAATTATAATAATCAATTATATCATGGAATTTACATAAATGTTTCATAATGTCACAGGATTTGGATTTTCCTACGTCCTGCTTCTATAGTCGTTACATGTTTGAAGTGAGATTAAGTGATTAAGTACTAGAAATACTTTGGAAATTTCGTGATTACTTATGTTATTTATCGCAAAACTCTGTTAAAGTGATTTATTATTTTCTTGCTTTTTAAAATGTATATTAAAATAATGGACGCGGCGCAGACGCGAAGTTGTCAAGCTCTGAAAATAAAAGAAATCCTAGAATCTGATCGCAGTACTTACTAGATCCAATTATAAATCCCCAATAACCAGTGACAGGCCAAAACAAACAAAAAAATAACAAATTCGTTTCCACACTAACACCGCATATTACGAATAACCGATAGTAATAAAAACTGACAAACAAAGACATAATAATAAGCCATTTTTTTTATTAAATATTATGCACCTATGAAACGTGGAACTCTTTTTGAAAGGTTCCAAATTCAAGATCTATGGAGACTATGAAGAGGAACTCAATGAAAAATCCTTAAATTAACCAATAATATATTTTTAAAGTAACTAGTCATAATTTATGAGAAGAAATACATTTTAAGTAAAACGTGTTAAAAAAATTGCTAAACTGTTTAAAGACATTTAATATTAAACATCCACAAAAATATATATGATAATTATACAAGAGGCTATGTATTCAAATCTGGGATCCACAAAAATTAAACATTCACCAAATCACAAAATAACTACATAAGTAATATGAATTAAATTATTATTTAACTTGAATACATGTAATTATTCTTTGACTCTAATTATACTGGGAGATTTATTATAATTTGTGGGTTTATAGCAAGTTTGACAACTTTTACGTATTCATACAAGTATTTCTATAACTGACATTTCAACAAAGCCTTACCTGTACCTTAAAGGCTTTAAATGCTGTCCGTGTTTTGGTCTGCACTTACTCTGTCAAGCAACAAGCAACTTTTCATGTTTTTCGTATAAAGATTATCATTATTTATGATTACAAATATAATAGTATATTTTGTTACCTGCAGTACTGAACATTGCTAATTGTTTATAGAAATCAATTTTCGTTTTAATCATAACCAAAATCAATGTAAGAGATTTGTTCTGAATGTCTGATAATATTATTATTGTTAATACACTAACACTACAATTATTTTAATAAATATTTAAGTAATTTCCTTGTATTGCTGTTGGTTTTTATACTTTTCTGAAAAGTAAGATTTCTGAATAAGGTACAAGGTATTGTTGACTAGGACAATAACCTGTAATTACACCAGTTTTCATCAAAATTCCAAAGGCTATTTTTATATTTCGGCATTGGTTTATGTGCGAACAGACAGACAAAAATTTATTCCGTAACATTTTTTTTGTATTAATATACCTACATCATATGCTTCTCTCCTGTTTATAATATGTTTAAATTACTCCAATCAGGCAGATTTGTATACAAATTTAAGCAACTTCAAAGTAACTTTTAAACTGAGCAAACCCAACTAATATTAGCAACATATTGCTATCAAGACCGGTGATAACAAGGTCATACCATAATGTATAATTTTATTCCAGATATAGAGATGTAAATAAAAAAAATGTTTGTCTCGCGCTAGTAATTCGCTTAACGAAGGTCATTGTACAAAAAAATAATAGAATTAATGATATTGTAAGAGTATATATTATTATGACTAAGCTAAAATTTTGGTCCAATTTCATAGATTTAAACCGTCAAATCAATTACGTCGTAGTTTCCTGGAAACTAACGATACTAAGTCTTTATTTCAACTGAAATACATGACGATAAATGTTATTGAACTATTCATTTTTAGGTTTTTATTTACTTATTGCTGTAGTTATATAAAAGTTGTCCAATTCGATACTTACCGCCTTCAGAAAATATATTAGCAATGTAATTGTTATTCAGAAGATGAAGTGTCGTAGAAATAGGCTCCAAATTAAGAAAATATAGATATTTATTTTATTTATTTATGTACCAATAAAAGCATGAGGACCCCCCGGAGGGCATGTATGAAGAGGTTAATATCTGTGGCCGAGGCGAAAGAGGTATGCAGGGACCGTAACGCAAGGGATATGGCGTGAAGGTAAATAAATACCAATAAAAATCACAAATACAAAAAACATAGACAACAATATTGTACAAAGGATTACTTATCTCTTTTAGAGATAAGTAATCTCTCCCAGTTACCATTTGGTGTGAGACACAGTGTCACACTAAGGGCGGTACACTAACACTAAATATAAATAGAAGAGAACAAAAAACTGATATTGAACATTTAGTATATCTTTAAGGGGTATTTAATAAATTATTTGTATAATATAGCATATAAAATACTTAAACATATACATTCTTATATATAAGAAATACTATGAATTCTTTAATGCTATGAATATTACATTTTATTATTCTTGATTGCTATTATGAAGTTTAAAAAAACTATAGTAAAACCTTATTTATTTTTTTATTCTTTATTGCACACACTTCTATAGGATATACCAAACATAATTTAAAAAATATGAGAAGTTGATAAAGGCGGTCTTATCGCTAAAGCGATCGCTTTACTATGTTAATGTAGATAGTTATGTATTTTTAATATTCTTGTTGTTATTGGTTATAGATATCCACATAAATAGTTTATTTTAATGTCTATGTGATCAAAATTTTAGACAAAAGATGATTTTGTGGCCATCCATATATTGTATAATTTAAAGTACTTTAATTGACTAGCCAGTAATACCTTATTGTAAGTAGTAATGAACTAAAGTTTTAATAATTGTACATAGAAATACAAAACAGGCTTCTTCCATATATGTACAGACTGGACTCCGATTTTAATAGGACAACGTTTATCGGTCGATAAAGACCTCTTTGCCAGCACTTGCTAATTGTCATTTAAGTAAAATATAACAATACTATTCAGTATTCATATTTTATTACACCTTTTGTTCTGACAAGCTCTTATACTCTTTACCACTGTATCAGAGTCAAAATCGATTATTTTAGATTAGGGTATAATACCTAAAGTACCTACTTTCGTAGTTCTATACGCATTTTAAAAACAAAAAAAAACAAATAAATTCATAAGTTATTTATTTTAATTTTTTACATTACACGCATTATATACATTATTCGTTTGAGTTTCATTAATATTACAATTATCGACTACAAGCGGCAGATTTTTATAGTTACTTAAAGTTACTTAACCCGATCCACTTTAACTAGAACAATATATTTACGCAGGCAGTGAGCAGCTGTAAGATTATTACGTGTGTTGATTTTATAATATCTGTTATTGCATTTTATTAATAGTAATATTATATTTTAATAACGGAAAAGAATCTATTAGAGAGCAAAAGAATTTTAACCACAATTGGTATGAAATAATAAAATACATAAAGTGAAAAAATAGGTATCATATATGTATATACTCAATAAAAATAGATATTCGTAGTATATTTTTTGTATACTAAAGAACGATCCTCTACTCAAAGATTATATCTATTTATACATAGTCAAAGACAAAACACTCCAGTACCTTTTACTCACCCCTTTGTCAAACGGTGGTACTAAACTCATTTGTTTTTGAATATGTATCAAAGTAAATATTCTCAGATAATATACAAATTGACACGAGCAGAAAAACACCTAAATGTTTGTATTATTTTATCCTCAAAATTTCAATAATTATAACAGTTTTACCAAAAAACTAATTAATAAAAAACTTAACTAAATAAATAAAATCAGGAAATGGAGGCAATACCAAGCACGTGCATAATGGCACATGGATAAGACTTAAGATTAATTAAACACTAAGGTAATCTGTACATTATTATTATAGATATGTTAATAGTATTATAAGACTTCATAGCGACGCATAAAGCACTATTAAGATTTTATTTTTAAAACATATTTCGTTCGATTTATTCGATTAACAGGTTTTGTAGAGAAATTTGGCGAGGACTTCTACAAGTTGACACACGTGTCATTTTCAGATAAAAAAAATCGACTTTGAGTAAACTAAAAGAAAACAATTGAACAAGAAAAAAAAAGTCTGTATAATAATCTATAGTATAATAATCAATAGTAGAAAGGAAACCGATTGTCAAGAACACTAAGATTTTTCAATGCATAACTATTATTATGATAGTATTAGAAATATTGTTTTGTCAAATTTTGATAGTCTTCATAGATAATTAGATAGATAGATTAGGATCTACAGGTACGATAATAACAGTCTAAATTGATAATTGATAATGAAACTTAATACCACAATTGTTTACTGAAATGAATTCAGAAATTTGGTTCCCATATTATTTCCTAAGTACATACTATTTTCAGAAGTGAATTCATAATCACATCACAAGTCCATATCTCTGACTGAATTCTTATCTGATATTTAAATCGATAAATAAACATATCTACAACATGACGTGGACTCCCAGACTATTTACACGAGCTTTCAACACATAGTGAGTACAATGACACTTTCGAAAAAGTTTGATGTCCATATCGGTTTTAACCAGAGCCGTTTGTGTAGGTGTCTGTGGCAGCGCGTTGACCGTATTTGAAAACGCTTTGCACGGTCTGCGCCGCCCCCTGGAAAACAAGGAGATTTAAATATCTATTCTCCGTTTCAATAGAATATCTTAATGAGTAGGGTTTATCAACTTAAAGCCAATACATGTCTGATTGTTGTTAATCAGTTTGACAGTTTGAAACATGTAATAATTTTGTTATATGTTACTGTTATTATTATTATGAAATTAGTGGCATTATAAAATTTCGGTTATAATTTTGAAAGAGAGAACATAAATCAATATAAAATTATCCACAGTCCTGAAATAATTTTAAAACAATAATTAATATAGCCAATTCACAAAAAAATATATGTCTGAAAAATAAAACGCGCACACACACATAAAAAACACCTTTAGATCTGAAATAATATAATAATAATAATAATAATAATACAAAAAATTTCATGACCTTAAAAATAAAAATCTAGCGCCTATTCCAATGAATGCTTTACCTGTATCGCTGCACCCAAAAACTGTGAGAAGGCTCTGGTGACATTAATAGCAGCAGATACGAGCTGACCTCGTCCCGGGCCCTGTTCAGTCACAGCACTCGGAGGCTCCAACGGTATCTATCATAAGATTATATACACTCAACGAAATCAGACACAAGCCATCTGAGCTATGATAGAATTGAGATTCGAAAAGATAATTAGTTAAAAGAAATAAGAATAATGATACTTGTAAAACGATTACATTATAGCAAACAGTAGGTGAAAAGGCTATAAGCAATGTTAGAAATGTGCATCCACGTGGTGTATACATAGAATATTAGTTATGAAATTTCATTTGTCAGACATTTTAAATCACAAAATGATATTTTTTGCTTTTCACGAGTGTAATAATTTTTTATATTAATATTAGGCAAGGTTATTTGATTTAGATTTACACCTCTGAACTTGTTTTGTTATTGTTTTTTATTATTATTATTATTGGTGAAAAATGTTTATTAATAAATATTTTTGTGATTTATGTACAGGTTAAATCATATATTTCATAATTTAGAAGAATTTACAATGTTAGATTAAAAGAAAATACAGGCATGCGTATTATAATTTTGAAAAAATACCCCATAGTTATTATGTTAGAGCCAATTTTAACATAAACTTGACAATTACTCACCTAACCTTCTATTAACACAAACACTCACATTATGTACATATAACACATATTTATACTCACTAAATAGTAAGTAACTTAATATATACAAATATTTACATGATTTTAGTAATTAAGTTTGATATACTTATTTACAGATATTTACAGCGTCTTGGTCCATGTTTTGGTTGTAATATCTCCACTTAAACGATAATTATTTCGTCAGTTTTCAAATTGTAGGTTTTAATTAATGAATTTAAACTACGACTACTACTTCGCTTTTATATTTGTGCATATGTTAGATTAATAACATATTTCTGGATTATTTACAAATGTACTTACCGTAATATCGTGTGCAGAACAGTGCATAGTAATAATATGGATAAGTGGAATGATTGTTAGTTAACCACAATGAGAAACACGAAAAAAATTTTAAAAATTTATTTAAAACTATATATCTCAATACTAGAATAATGTTTCTATTATCTTTTTTTAATGATTCAGTGAAAACTATACAGTAAAGCGCATTGCAAGGATAATACTAAATAGCCAACGAAGCAAATTTTTAATAAATAAACCTAATAAATATAAATGTTACTATCTATGCACCCCGACTTCGTTTATGTGCATTGGATTTATTAAACTAACCATTTTTATAAGTTTTGGTCGGAGTACGACATTGAGATATGTACGTTATGATACATATTTACAAATAATTAATTAATTATAATTATTATTACTAGTCTGTACAGAATTAAATATAAATGTCTAAGATTAAATTATAAATAGTCTCTCTATTTATAATCTAATCCAAGGCTAGGATCCATCACCTCATCCCCAATCACATAACTTAAGCAATAGTGATGCAAAACCCACTCTGTTGGAAGATGGCTTTTCATCAGCATTTCCTACAAACGGACCGGAGCCAAACCAATTGACTCTAGAACTTGTTTCCCCGGATGAAGGCGAAGGCCTCTCCGAAGGTGCTGGTCTTCTATTGGGTCTCGCGCCTCCTGGACCCGGGCCTGTTTCCCTCCATTGTTGCCACAACCACGCGAGGCCGTCTAGCACCGGCCTTCTTGGCGCCGGTGGTGGTGGTGGTGGAGGCCGCGTAGTTGGTCGTCTCGCCTTAGGCGTCACTACCACTTGGTTGAGTAAAGCCTACGAGGTTACAGGTTAACTAGAATTTCCCCAACATTAACAGGAAATTAAATGGTTATAAGACAAGAAAATCAGAGTTAGGTAAATGTTATAAAGAGTAAAGTTACAATGAAGTAAAAGTAAAAATGATTCCCATTATATTACTTAGCATCCTGATTATTTTTGTATTAGTATGTAAAAGAAGAATGTTAGAACTAACAGCAAGTCGTAGTTGTTCATCCAAAGAACTTGCCGTTGTTGGCCCAAATCCCTGCTCCTTTAGAAGTGCAGCCAGTAAAGCATCGTTGCTGTTTCCGTATTCGGTGCTTAACGAAACTGATGATTTAGTAGCTTCAGATAGCATACCAGTAGGTTGAGCTTGTTGTAATAATTTTTTTAGTGCCTCATCACTTGATTGTCCTTAAAGATATAATAAATTATAATATTAACTTTCTAAGATTTCATATTTAGAAGCGAACAGTAATGTTTTTTCTTATCCCGATTTTTTAAAATTTTTGTACAGAGTTTTTGTTTTAAATAAACATTTTATTTATAACAGCGGCATATAACTTACCCGTTAAAGCTATTTTACTCCGTTGTGTAGTTGTTTCTTGCGCATCTTGTAATTTTATTAAAGTTTGTAGCAGCTTGGCATCATCTTGCTCATTTTTGAGTTCATCCTTCACTGCAATTTTTACTCCATAAGGCTTTACTGTTGTAGGGTTACCTGTTTTAGATGAATCAATGCCAGCCACTGGCTTCTGCACAAATAAATAATAAATAGTATTTTAATATTGAAGTGGTTAAGTCAACGTTATTAAAATTCTAGCTTATTAGAAAACCGTATTTGGACTTACGTTTGTGGGTGGTAGTGTAGGTATATTTAGTTTAGATGGATCTTGTCCAGTTGCTTTCAACAAAGCCTGCAGTAGTTTAGTATCTTGTTCAAATTGTTTAATGTCGTCTTCTATAGAAGGCGTGTTTGGTGGCACTGTCGTTGTGATTCTACGTGTTGTTGTCGTAGTTCTAGTCGTCGTTGTCGGTCTATTTGTTGTCGTAACTTTTCCTGTTTGAATTTCATTCAAACTTTTTTCTACTGCTAAGGCTATAACGCGATTAGCTAATGCCGTTTCTGGATCACCGTCTCCAGTTTTTGTACTAAGTACAGATTTCTGAAAATACAGTTTTATATTTTATTTTTGTAATGAGTAGCTAAATATGTAATTTCAACAAATATTTTTTAAAAAAAATATTTCAAAATTAAATATTTAATTAAATGTATTGAAATATATTTTAAAATTAAATTATTTCAAAATCATTCAAATAGTCACCAGATTTTGCAAAAAAATTAAATCCTCTTCGTCTGAGAAAGTTGACGTACTAGGCATCTCAGTAGTAATAGACTTAGGATTGCGAGATGTGGTAGTTCTATCACCTATACTTCGTATGGTTGTTGTAGATCGTTCATTAAAAGGTTGAAATGTTGTTGATATTCCAAAATCATCTCCACTCTGCTGTTGTGGCTGTAATGTAGAAACAGTAACTGTTCCAGGCATAAGTGTTGTTATTATTGGCAATGGTCTGGTTGTGTAAACTGGCCGTAGATTAACAGGAGTCGTAGGATTTGATTCTAACGATGTTGTAAACGGATTCGAAGCAATTCTTACATTTGACGTAATTCCGGATATTACAGGTAAATTAACAGTATTTTTGTTTCTAGTTGCTTGTAATAAGGCTTGTAATAGTTTTGTGTCTTCTTGTAATTTTCTTATGTCTTCATTGATAGACATTGTTGTAGACTGGATGGTAGTTAATGGTCTATTAGTTGTGGTTGATCTTGTAGTTGTTGTTGTTCTAAAAGTAGTTGTTGGTGTCACAGTTGTAGTTATCATGGTTGTAGATGGAGGTATAGTTGTTACTGGTACTGTTGTACCACTGGCTGCAACTTTTTTGATTTCGTCAAGACTGGGTAAATTTAGTTCAGCCGGATTACGTCCGGTAGCTTGTAAAAGAGCTTTTAGTAATTTTGTATCTTCCTCGAACTGGCGAATTTCATCTTCGATTGATCGTGAGGTTGTTGTTTGTGCTTTATTCATCAAAGTTTTAGAATTTAATGCTCCACCAGCAAGAATAGATTGCAGCAACTGGTCATTATTATTTTTTGGAGAAACTTCGGTTAAGCGATCAGAAAATTTAAGACCATTTAAATTCTTTGGAGTTCGACCTATTTCGCGTAGTAAAGACTGAAGAAGCTCAGCTTCATTTTGATTAGAAGAAGCTGTTTCTAAATTATGTTTAGTTAATGGAGTAGTTACAGTAAAGGGGCTGTTGTTGGAAACTTGTGTGCTCGTAATTGCCTGTGTAGTTGATATTGGAGCAATATTCGATAGCGTTACGGGGTCATCAATAGCTGTAATTGGATTCGTAGTAGTAGACGTTACCACTTCAACTTGTTCTGTTGTTATCTGTATTTGAACTGGTGTTGTTATTGGTGGCGGTAAAATGCTTTCTGTAATTGAAGAAACTGGTTCTGTGGTTGCGGATTTATTAGGTTCAGAGAACATATCTGTTGTTGTTTGGACTGTTGATGTCAAATCCTCGTTTGTCATACTATTTTGCACTTGTGATTGAGTGCTAGATTCAGCAATAGACGGGATTGTGCTCGTTTGTATATCTGTAGTTAACGTGATAGGCATTTTTGTTGAACCAAGTTTTAACACGTTAGATTCCAGGTCAGATACTGTGACTTGGTCAATAGGAATAAATTTAAATATCGCATTTCCATTTACATCATCAGGTTTTTCCGTGCGAATTTGTTTTGTCTGTAATTAACGAATAAACAGGGTTAAATAGTTTTTTTTTTAATTTATTATTTACAACTTTATTATTATTATAAACTAAATAAACCCTCACCACTTACCTGATGGACTATATAGATAAAATATATTATATATAAATCCCTCCTTACCCCTTCCAATAGAAATGTAATTTTTAAATTTAATCTTTTAAATAAAAATATTTAGAAGTTAGTATAGGTATTCATTAAGCTTGGAGTATTAAGTGAAAATGTATTGTCAGTATTATGTAATAGTTATACCTCCGGATCGATATCCAGTGTTAAAATTCTTGGTTCACTAGTAGAACTTGTCATGGAGGATATGACCATCTCCTCTTTAGTTGCCGAAGAAATGCTATTAAGCAAAATTTCATCAACAGAAGGTAGCATTGTAGTTGTGCGTAAACTCAAAACATGCGAGGCAGTGCTTTTATCAGCTGGCGGCATATTTGTGGTAGTTATACCCAATGAACTCCTATCTTTTATATTAAGTGCCGATGAAGACACCTGTAATGATGAAATTGAAGGTTAAGCCTTGCAATGTTATTTTGGGATGCGTTTAAGGTGCAAAAGGCACTTTGCAATAACCAAAGACCCACCATCACCTCACCCGATTTACATTTTTTCAACTACTAAATATGGTGATAGAAACACAAGCCCAAGCATAGCTTTTAAGCTAAACAACATAAAATCAATACCGTAATTTGTTGGTTATTTACAGTGTCGTTGGTTAATCGGTTTTCTGATCCGTTATTTGAGGTGTCTGTGGATGTCACAGTATTAGTGGAAACTCGGATAGGATTAGACTGTGGTCTGACAATGGCTGGAATGTTATGGATGGGGCTATATGGATTTCTTAAACTCCATGGACTGATTGGTAGTATGTCAATTTTTGGCATGATTCGTGGTATTCTAGTTCCATTAGGAAACTTTCGTATTATTGTGTTATTTGGTAGTACGCCGTAAATGATATATGGACTTGCTTCTGTTAATGACTCCAGTATATTGTCGTTAGGATCTTTACGTACCACTGTATTGTTGGGTAGTATCCCAAAAATAACATAATCTTTTTTTGGGATCGATGCTGTAGTAGCAATGTTAAGTTCGTTGCTTGTATTATTAACATTGTTTATTTGGGACGATGAAGAAGTTTCAGTACCTCCTACAGTTGTGGTGTCCAAATTTTTTACAGTAGTTATGCTTGATTCTATTGCCAAGTTTGCATCTATAGTAGTTTCTTCTAGACTATTTGATGTAGTTACATCAATAAAGTTTACAGTTGAAGTGTCTGTTTCTTGTACTTGCAACGTCGTTGAAACTTCATTGGTCGCAGAAGTAGTGCTTAAGATATTTGTATCTAGATTAGAAGCTGAAGTAGTAGACTGTTCAATTTCGCCAAAATTGGCATCATCAAACGATCTCTCTGTTGTTGTCAAAAAATCGGACATACTTTCAGACCTACCCGTAGTTATAAAAGTTGTTGTGCTTTGAATGGGTAATGGAGTTTGAGGTGTAAAGGTGGTTGTCTCAGGAATATTAGTCATAACGGTAGAGGTCATTATATTTTCATTAGTAATGTCAGAGTTACTAGTTGTAGTGGTCATTGTATTTACAATTTCACTTAAGCGGTTAGAAAAAGATAAATTATTTTCTTCAGAATTACTAATCAATTCAGTTAAAGGAGCATTTGCAATTTCATCATTATGATTTCGGATTAACTCCTCAATCATTTTTAAGACTCTTGCTTTCTTGGATAATATCCATAGTTGTAGTCGTGACAGTTGACTAGGATCCTCGATTTTATCAATGTTTTCTAGTTCCCTTATTTGTAAGGATGAGTTGGGCACAGAAGTTGTATTTAAGGTAATCTCTGACAAATTTGATAATGAGGTCGGACTGTTATTAGAGTCAGTCATATTAGCAATGGCCGTAAAATCATTCAATTCAAAGTTGGTAAGAAAAGGTAATAAAGTGTTATTGTTAGTAAATTCTTTTCCATTTAAATTTAATCTATTATCATTATTTATAAAAACGTCGACGCTTGGAGCATTAGTTAAAGATTCAAATATTGAAGTAGGAATAGTTGTAGTTTCTATTGTTGGGTTCTGAAAATTAATTGCCTCTGTAGATTGTTCATTACTAGTTAATATGGTTAGATCTCCAAGCATCGACGTAGTGCTACCAAATTCTTCATTTGCAGAAGGATTATTTACAAGAACGTTCCCAAGTGTGCTATTTACAATAGTATCATTATCTACATTTTGGAGAATATTAGTACTGCTTATACTTAAAACCTCGTTACCATCTAATACTATATTTTCCGTGTCTTTTATGTCTTCTAAACTGTAAGGAGTAGTGTTTGGAAAAGAGTCAACGTCAATTTCAGAAGTCATTGATTTTTGTAATTTTGGAATAAGGGAATTTAACAATTTTACCATCTCTACAGATAATCTGCCTTTACTGCCATCATCCATATTTTGTATAATATTTTTTATATTATTTGATAGCATGCTTGTTAGTTGAGAGGAAACTAATTTGTTATTAGATAGTATAAGATCAGATACTGTATTATGTACCATTTTTGGGTTGTCAGTCATTGCCGCGTTCAAAGTTGATACCGAAGTCGTTATGTCACTTGGTGGTTCAGTTTCTGCATATAAAACCTTTATAGCAAAAGGTCTACGTGCGGACAAAGGAGTAGTAGGCAGAGGAAGAGGTGTAGTAAACGGAAATGTTTGAGATGTGGTCTGAGAAATAGTTTTCTTGTCCTCAATATTTAGTGATGGTGTAATAGTTTCCCCAACAGGCATACGGTTAAACACAGGTGTAGTCTGTTCAGTGATTTGTACAGATTGAGCGACAGTGTTTACATTATCCTTTGATATTAATGTATCTTGACTTGTGAGGTCTTTGACATTATTTACATTAATGTTGTTACTCACGGCGTCAATTGTTTGCTTAACATCTGAATTAAAGTTTTGATTTTGTTGTACTTCAGTTGTAGAGGAAATACGAGGTCTAGGTGTGGATGTAAGTATTTCAGCTAAAGCATCAAATATAGATACTGTAACTGAAGGTGAATGATGTGACGCTTCGACATTCATAACTTGTAAGGGTTTCACCAGGCTCTCGGAAAGTTTGAGGTCAGCTGAGGTTAACGGACTTCGTGTCTTAGTAAAAGAAATTGCGTTCATGTCTACCCCTAATTGTATTTCTTCTCCCTCTACCTGAAATAAGAAGTCACTCACCCATAAATATAGAGGAACATAGCAAGAATAAGAAAAATGTGAAATGATAGATAGAACAACTAAAACCCAAGAAATGGGTGCATAGACCAAAGCCACTTTACTACTTTTGGTATCAAAAATAAGATGAAGAGAGTTACTATAGCATATCTATTAAACCACATAAAGTAGAGTAAAACAATTTTTGACATAAACATGATTTAATAATAATAAATTGAGTACAACGTTGCTAATGAACCTATATTAGTATGTTAAAGTGGTGGTAAACAGAAATGTATATATGTGAAAATAGTATGTACAAATTTCCAGTAAATTTAAATAAATATGTTTCATGTTAGGATATTAATGTATAAGAGTAATCGTAAATATCACTGAATAAATATCTTTTAAATGCAACATTAGGATACTGCAATGTCTTAATCTTAACAACTAATTATACTAATTACAGTGAAAATGAAATGCAATCATTATTGTGAAAAATGATTTGATATCTAAATGATGTCATTAACCGGTTGGAAAGATGTTTCGTGCAAGCATGTCGGCGATGTAGTGTTCTGTCTTGGCATCGGTTGAGTTGTTAGACTTAACAAATCTTCCTCATCGAACCAATTTGGCCCTTCAACTGATTTTGTTAAATGATGGTCAGTCACGAAGAATTTCAGCCAAGCCTTTAGCAATTAAAACCTTTATTGAATGATATGAAGCGATGAATGATATTTTTAAAACATAATATATAAAAAATATTAATTATTGTATTATACTTTCTAAAAATTTATAATATTAAATTATAAATAATTATTATATCTATAATCGTCAACTAATATTTTTTTTCTCAGAAGAAAATAAATGAATAAGCATAATTAATATTATTTATAATGATTGTACAAATAAAATCCAATTTCATAAAGGGGCTTTGTGATTTATATTTTATTTTCACTGAGCTGTTATATTATATGGATAACAAGTGAAAATTTTTATGAGAGTTATATATTATTTCCTTATATTTGTTTATGTCAAATGTCGTTTATTATGTGGTGTTACTTACAGTGGATGTTGTGATTGTTGGTACTGTGGGTTTGTAAAATGGTTTATCGAGATATGATGCTCTATATTTAGAGCTAAATTTAGATTTTGGCTTATCACTTTCAGCTATTATCTGGAAAAACGTTGTTTACGCAAAATATTGATACACGATAAGAATGTTAATAATAAAATTCTTTATTAGTACTTACGCCATTTGAGGATGCCTCGGTCGTTTTTGAAAAAGTATCACTATATTTTCTTAAGTTTCTATCCCTGTACTTTTGCGTTACTATGCTATATTCTTCTCTTTGTTTAGTGGGTTTGCGACTAAATTTTCTTGTCTGTATGTTTCTTATAGGGGGTTGTAAAGTAGAAACTCCGTTTTCCTTGTTCTCGTTGACATAAACTTTGTTGTTATCTTTATATGTGGCATGATATTTTTGAGTTGTAGTTGCGAAAATTGTTGAACGTTCGGTTTCTGTTTCTTCAATTTTGCTTATAATTTCATTATCAGTTCCGTTTTCTGAAGATTCTTTGCTATTTACCTGTATTATAAATGGTGTCTGGGAAATATTAGTGTCGTCTTGACGATGTAATGAGTTTACACTAACTGATGTGTTAAATGGGCTATTAAAAGAAGTATAAATCAGAGGTACTTCCACCGTATTTTCCATTTTTTTATCTGCAAAGAAAACTTCATTTACATCTTTTGCGCTTGGTTCAGTTATGGTGACGACATTTGCGGTGCTAGATCTTAATCTTGAATAATATGAAGTTCTTGGTAATATTTGCCGTGATTTATAATTAATAGAGGTTTTTATATTATTGCTTCTTTCCGTTACAGTTATTTTAGGAATATCTGGATTTACATTGGAATTTCTCGTGGAATTCCGTTTAGGATAAAATGACGAACGAACAGGCTTTTTATAATAAAGATTAGTTTCAAGGCGTTTTGTTTTTGGTGAACTTTCTATCAACGGTGTCTGTGTTGTAATTGATTTTGCTTTTCTACTAAACTTGTAGGATCTTTGCGTGGACGGAGTCAAAGTCGATGTTTGTATTCCAGGAGCCGAAGAGGTGGTCAATGTTTTAATCCTTGGTGTGTATGTTCCTCTTAATCGATATTCTGCAGGTTTAACTATAGATTCTTCAGTAGTGGTTGCCACAGTTTCTACGATTGCAAGGGTGTCATTTTGAGTATCATTTTTATCATCTTCTGCATTTAATTTATTGCGGAGCTGAAATTCAGTTGTATTCTTTTTAATAAGAAATTAAAGATTTTATTATGAATACATAATATTTAAATAAAATAATAATGTAGATTGTAAGTATGATGAAATAATAATGGTTGAGGTTATTAGTGACCAGTATGATGCGTAATGACTTTGATAGTGACATTTTAAGCAAAAGTGATGGATAGTGTTTATAATTTATATTACCAATGTATGCTTTTCTACATCAGGGGTCGTTAGAAAAGACTGAGGTGTTGTTGTTAAAGTTTGAAAGACTTTTTGTGATTCTTTCACGGACAAACTCTCGCTGGATGGAGAGCTCGTGTGTGTCTGAAATTGTTTTGTGCCAATGTTAAATGTTGTTTGAAATAACAAACTGATGGGTACTATATTGAAAACATTTTGTGCAGATATAGACTAGTTAGTATGTGGAGCAATGTTAGTAACATGAATCAAACAGGAATTCTGTTACATATGCATACTTTATTTGTAATAGAACACGATATACATTAAAACTAATATATATTTTTTTTATTGACGAAGATCAATGATTCAGATGATATTACTCACCGATGCATTTTTTGCTTGAATCAATGCTTTAAAACTTTCAGGGTAGTTATCATCTTCACTAACTTCTTCTGATGGTTTTGATTTTTCCGCTTTAATGGTGCTCTTTACTTTTCTTCTGGAAACAGGCCGCTTAATTACTTTAGCAGTCCTCCCAATACTTTTCTCTGTATATTGTTCTACAATATTTTCAGTGGACGATCGTGAAATCTTTTTAAAAACTGATTGATTATAAATAGGTTGTCTAGTTTCATTAAACTTTCTCTCGTTAGATGCAATACCTTCTCCCGTTAAATTTGTGTCGGTTTCTGTTTGTCTTGTTCTGTATTTTAATTTTCTTGAGTTTCTTATCTCACCATTTCTAACAGTGGTTGGATCTCTAGGTGCCGAAGTTAATGCGTTGGCTGTTCCTGAAACCTCTAAATCCAATGGCTTAATATCAGATCGCGTATTAATGCGACCGCGAACCCTTGATGCTGACGTCGTTTCAACTGATCGAATTGTTGAACTTCTTCTTTTAAATTGACTTGTAACTTCTTTAATTCCTTTTGAAGAGTCGTCATAACTTGTTATTTCGATAGGTGTTCTTGTAGATGTTTCTACTAATGATGATGTTGGTAAGGACTGCGCAGGTTGAACTGTTGGTGTTGAATATCTGCTCGTTTGCCGTGATCTACTTTTTACCTTTTCTCTACTTAAAGTTGTATCAAAATTTGCTTCGTCTATAACTGGTCGCCTGTTACGTATCCGATTATTTGATTTTCTTGAATCGAATAGCTCAGTTCGTTCTGTTTGCACCTCAGATGGATTAGTCAGACTTGAAGGTGTTTCAGTTACTTTACTGCGGCTTCTTGTTCTCGAAACGTTATCCGTTGGTTTACTACGAATTGTAGTTACTTCTCTTCTTCTCGAAAATTGTGCTCTTGATGTCGGTGCTACATCTTCTGTTTTATTAGCGTTTATAGGGTTTCTGTTAGAATTTGGAAATCGCCTGCTAACCCGTGGCGTAACATCCGTCTGAAACAAATAGAAAGAAAATTTTACTTTTATTAATGAATATCTCACTTAAATATGATATATTTTCAACACGGTTCAATGTCTCTTCTTAATAGTTTATGCCATAAAAATTATATATCTTAATCTAAACATTTAAATAGTTCATATTAATAATAACAAAATATTGAAGGAATAAAATAAGATAAAATAATTTTTCCATCTGAAAACAAACATGTATTCACAATTACCACCATGTTAATCTACCATGACATCTATAATTCTATTTTAAAAGCCCAGGAACTAATACAATGAAAGTGCATTATGATTACTTTAAACAATACTCGGAACTACTTATATAAATGCTTATTAAATGACTTATTTTGAAGCGATGTTATAATTTAGATCCTTCAATCTAACTGCCTACTTTCATCAGTTAAAATTACTAAGAAAATATGAGATTAGTGAATTTAATATTGTTACTTTGAGATCAACAAAATAAATAACTGGTAATTATTATTGTTTGTTGCCCTTTTTATAATGTTTATTAAAGTTCCGTTTTCCTTAAGGACAAGTGAATGTTTGAACGTTATCCCACTTTATATCAAAGGTCAAAATGTGTGACAGATCATTAGGAATCTAGCTCAGCTAATATTTAAAAGTAGGCACACGTGTTTCATAAGCTTTTACTTGGTGACTAAGGTCTTAGATAATTATAAATTATCAATACCTACTACTTGAAATAAACTCAAAACGAGGCAAATCGTGGCAACTCTATTATGAATGCTTAGCTCTAATAAAATAATATTTTTATTGAAAAAAAAACTTTTGTATTCTTACAAAATAGTTCTAAGAACAAAAATATTACTCTCGTGATTCAGATACTGGGTAATGTACATGTATATATATACCATATGTATTTATATACACGTATATATATATATATATATATATGTATATAATATATATACATATGGCACACGTAACCAATTTAGGTCAATACAGGCACCGGTCTGGTTTTAGTTGATATCACGACGCAATCATTAATTCGGACGCTGAATAATGTTTGATAGATTATAACCAAGCGGCCGTGAAATTAAGAGTCACGTTAGGTTTGTTATATCAACAAGAACATTAAAGGTATTTACATTAATTAATTGTTAAACATAATAGCATTAAACATTGAATTAAATTACGTGTGATCTATACTTACAACAGTCTTTAACAATATGTATACTCTTTAATATATTGTATCCGCCTTGACGTAGTTTTAGATAAACTACGTCATAATATAATTTTAGGTTCTAGGTTTTTTCTTGTTTACTAAATATAACTTCAATGTGATATTTGCTTATACTTTGTTCAATCTAGGTAAAACTGCTCACTTATTATTATTTATTACTAGAAATATATTTTATTTTTTTATCTTACCCCGTAAACAAATTTAAGATGTGTATGAGTCATTATTAAATACTCTGTAAATAAATCCCAGTTTGTTAAAACTATTATTCGAATACTTTGTTTATGCCAAGACCGGATTTTAAATCCTTGGTAAAACCCTAGACCTGCTACCTTGCTGACTTGACCACAAACCTTATAAATATGATACCTTATATATTGTGTATCTGTATAACCTTGAGTGTTCAATAAAAAACTAAACAAATTGTAAATAAAGAAGCCATTTCTTACTAATCTCTGTAAGGTCTTGAATACCGGATAATTACCAAACATATTATTATAAAGATAATAATATTAAAATATCCCAACACGTTATGAGTCACTAATACTTATCATAGTTAATATTTACACAACATTATATTATATATGGTTATAATAATTGTTATAATTGTCGTTACGCCGAGTCCTTGCGCCTTTCACTCTCGTTACTAACCTTTTGTGCTTGTCCACCGACATTAAGAATGTATAATAATAACAACAGTCTTTTATAATCATTACAATAATGTCATATATTTTTAAACGGATAAAGTAAACTCGTTTTGTTTTGTTTTTATTTCAAATGAATCTAAATATAAAATGTATTGCAATGTTCCATTATTGTTATCAAACCTTAAGTAATATTTTAATTCTATTATATATAATATTATATGTGATGCTAGTTAGTTATCCGGTTATAAGCCTCTGTACCCCAAAATAGACATTGGTCAATAAAAGATTTATAAATTCAATGACCACTTTAGAATTATTTAATACCTCTTAAGCCTTTTGCTAACGTAGTATCAAAAAACAAACAGAAATATATCAAAGTCATAGAATTAATAAGGATTTAGTTAAGAATTAAGCTAACATCATTTTAAAATTTATAAAAAATGTAATTCCAAAATTTATTATTTACTAGTAACAGAAATATATACTTATTAATAGAGACAGATACAGAAACAAGGTGCTCGTAACTTAAAGTAAGCCGATAATTATTTAGTATTGATCGTATCGTTTGAAACGTTTGAACGACTTTTAAAATGTTTATATTATTATAATTTAACAATGCTAATATTTATATAATTAATCTTGAAAATAAGTTTTGAAACCACTGTTTTGAATATGTAAGAAAAAATGTATACAAAAGAACAGAAGCTTTCCAATAAAACAGAATAAATTAATTAAATATATTATTATATATATATATTGGATCAGGATCACTGTATTTATGGTTAGTAACAAACTGGTTGTTGTGTGGTGAAAGGGTGAAACTTTAAGCGAGGTAGTTTTATTTTTAATATAGATAGAATCAAACGGCTTAACCATAACCGACTCTCATATCAACTCTTTGTTAATAAAACGATAATCATAATTATTGCTCAGCGGTTTCACAGTTTTTGAATTTGAACAAATCATCAATGCTTTCATAATTTCAGGATTTTTAATTTCACAATTATTATTTTATAATATATATTCCAATGCATGAGACCTAATCGACCCTTCATGAAAATAATTAAAATAAGAACAACTTAAATGTGTGTTAAAACACAGTTTTTAGGCTGAGCGTAAGCGAAGCTCTTAACCATTTTGGAAACTTCTTTTTGAAGCAACATCACATAAAAACTACTGAACCGATTTGAATGAAAATTGGGAGAGTTGTAGACCTTGGGAATGGAAATTAAAAAACAATTGAATTAAACCATCTCATTCCGTTCAGAAATTATGGTCAAAAAACTATTTCTCCCATAGACTTAACGTTATCAGAACCTCCGCGCGATTTCCGATCGACAACCTAGAAATAGGAATATTGGAAAAGACTGTACCTACGCTTATAAGCAACATGACATAAAATAAAAAATATAGTAATATATTTTATTTAGAAGGGGACCCCCTCCCCTCAGCTCAACTCGCGCAGGGCACGCCGGCGGATCCTAGTTATATATTTTGTTCAATTAATATTTGCAGGTATAGAATACGAAATAACCATTTCTAATTTAATATAAGTTCATGGATCACAATCTTTTATATATTTTATGTAACATGCTACCAACAAGTGGACATACCGACTAACAATCAATTTATATTTACATAAGAGAATAAAGTTACATGAAATATCTTTAATATTATATAAAATCTGAATTTAATTAATATGCTTGTTGTTGGCTTCAGAACAGTTTAATTAAACAATTATCATATATATTAATGCCATTTCTTATATACCTAAGATAATATGTTTTATTTATTTATTGTAAAGAAGTGAAGAGAAATTGAAAGTAAAATAAATTACGAACTAATTAAGACTAATGAATCAAATAATTAAATATATCGAGTGAAAATTTCTCATCTGTTGAGACACGCACATGGACAATTTAATTGAAATTAAGTTTTTTCAACATTTTATTATATATATTATATATCTTAAAGACATTTAAATGCACATACAGCGTAAATACAAAACAAATGTTGGTTTCAATCAGAACTAATCAAAAATATCAATCAAAAATGTTAAATAGTTTTTTTTTTAATAGGTTGTTCTTAATTCATTATATTGTTATATTTTTAAGTCTATAATACACAAACGTTACCAGTAGGGAAGTGATCTGTTAATAAAGAATAAATAATGTCACATTAAAAGAAAGTACTTATCAATATTACAAAATGGGATGCTGTTATATCACAGCGACACTCTAATTCGTGACAGAATCTAAACATTTCAAACACATGAAGCATGAGCTATTGAGAAATCAATCAAAACTGTACCGTTACTAATCCGGGTCCGCAGATTACACTGTTGTGTAACACATCATGTAAATATAATCAAATAGTATTAAATATATAGCACAAATAAAGCAATATTCGTTAGGATACTTACATAAGAAATAGTGACATTTACAATAAAACAATAGTTTCCTATTATTGTTATATAACGAGAAAGCAACAAAAGGCGTTTAAATTAAACAATAGGCAGGTAGAATCGCATCCAAGAATATTTTACAAATATAGTTCGCTTCGGTGGAGCAAATGAGTTACAATTTTCTGCTTGAATGTATCCGTCAATGACATATCGCGATTTTCCGATAAATGTATAAAATTTTTGCAAAACCAATTTACATATTTGATATATTACTTCATATATTATTATATATATTTAATTTAATTTTTTTTTTTCCTCCTTTTTAATATCACTTTTGATTCAAAATACAAGAGAGATTTGGCAATGTCGTATTGTTATATATTACATCTATTACATAAATAAACATTTTCTTGATTAACGCAAATAAGAATTAAATTTAAATTACTATTATATACGGAAATCAACTACATACTGTATAGTGTTATATAAAACTTTATCCAAAATATATAACCTCATAAGTCGTTTATTTCATCAGGGCCATCTCTTATAGTCAATTTTAATGACGATGAAAATTATTTAATATCAAAATAATTATTACGTCATATAATATTTCGTAATTATTTCTGAAAATAACACAATAAAAAATGCACATATCAAACCTTGATATGCAGCCGATATTCGATTAAGGTTTATAATTTATATTTTTAATTTTATATATTAATATAATAAATATAACTTTTAATAAGACATTTGTTAATTTTATATTATTGTATTTAAAATTTTGTGAAATTAGTTTCTGTACTAAATGATATATCAATTAATATAATTTCAAAACTTCCAATACGTTTTTCTTGTGGTATTATTAAACAAGTTAATCTTTAACGGATATCTGATAATTAATAGAATACATTAATGGCCCTTAATTACATATAAGGTGTATTTATATATTTTATAGGTATTCGTAGCCAAGCGAAAGTGTACCGGTTTCTTGTCACTTTCGTATTAAACCAGTCGGCTTTCTTCGTAAATGTAGCAATTTGTTTGGACCAAGTAAGAAGGTCGAGAGTTTGATAATATTTAATCCGTTATTAAATATAAATCCTTATTTTGATAAGTTGATTATAATGAATTAAATGTGTTTATTATTTTATTAACAATAATAATATCACAAAAATAAACCGTCATCAAAAGTATATATAATTAATGTATCCATGATTGGAGATTGGCACTGTTATTATATAATATATACATATAAAATATTTTCAACAGTAACGAATCCAATTATTAAGCTAATTATGTAACATCAAAGGTCTCAAGTCGTCCGTCACTCATCACTCGACCCACAACCCACGATAAGTGCTCAAGGTTGCGCTCTGAAAGTGCTGGAACCTTGTCGCGTCAAATTGTGCACGTTGCACTTTTTAAATCCGGTAAGAACTTTAAAAATATAAACCACAACCCGCGTTACTACATAGTTTATATATATACCCAAAAATGCTTTCGAAAAACAAACTCAGACAAGGACCTAGCCAAAAGGTTTAGACCTTAGGCTAGGTCTTTGGTAAGTTAAATCCTTACATCCTTTTGACAAAGCCTCACGAATATAACACGATAACTAAATTTGTTTAGTAAGATTTATTTAAGATTTCACAAATGCGTATTTTATTAAAAAAACATAAAACTAAATATAAATGTGATTTCAAAATTATAGAAAAGTTAAAAGTAATGCGCCGCAGTGAAAGGTTTAATAAAGTAAGTGGAGAGTCCCAAGGATAGCTAATGGCTCTTGCCTCATTTAATGACAGATATTTTGTAGTTAAATAGCAAAACTAACTAATATATAAAATATTTACACCATTTGTCTATCAACATATGTAATATACGGAAACGATATAATGATAGACGTACATACATACATTCATACGTGATATACAGCATGAGCTGTATTTATGAAAATCAGATTAAAATAATAAATCCAAAAAATTTTAATATATTGTATATTGTAATATTTTTATTTGAAATATATTTTTTTAGTTTTTTGAAACTTTCAGGTTATTATAATACTCTCTTAAATAAAATTAATATGACGATTATAATTTATTATATTTAATTTTTAGAACATATACAATATGATAGGCATCGCCCGACATATTCTTTCACACGTTACCACATATCAAGGTAAAATTTGAACTAAAAAAATGTTAACAGATATCTTCATCTAAGTAAAGCGTGACAAGCATTTTAGATAAAATCTGCACTAGTCGAGATTTCCCTCGAAATTAAAATAACTACGCCACGCTCTGGCAGCAATGCTCTTTGAAATAACTTAATCTTCTTCATTGTGTAATGCACAGAAATATGGATACTTTAGTATAAATTGAGAACCGATTTTTTTATTGTAAACAGATGAACATTATCAATTCCTCATCATACAAATAAATAAATTAATTCTAGAATAAATAAAATTGTCACAATACAAAACATACAGAAAAGAATACAAACTTTTGTAGAACCTGAATAGAACTCATGACTAACATTTTACGAATAATACGAAAAAATAATAGACACGCTTTCAAAATTTTAGACAAAATAACCCAAAAAAAATATTTGCATATGAAATGGAGCAAATATTCGCATCTCTTACCCAATAGTCTAGACTTTTATTCATGTATCAACATGTTATGCTATCTAGGTCACAGCTAAATATCTTTTGTGTTTATTACAATAGAAATTTGGTAATAATAGGAATGCAATTAGTATTCTTGTGTTATCATAAATATGCAATATTGCAAACTTATTGTTCTTCATTTCAATGGAGTAAAGAATTGATTTATAACACTTTTAAAGTTTAAAAGAGATTTTTACAAATATTATGTATTTGGAACATTGTTGCAATTTACAATGACGGTCATTTTTGTTTAATAATTAGTGTTCATTATTTGTGTATGTTACATATTTATTATTTGTCACGAAATATAACAAAAAATCGATAAACAACAAATCGATTTTGAGTTCTGGTAGCATCAATAACATTCAAATATATTAAAACCGTGTCCACATGAATCGATTATGACCGCTACTTATTAAAAACAACAGGCGTTAACGTTATTATCACACGCAGGTGATATAAAAACTTGATTTATTGGACCTTCTAGTGTATTACAATTACAAGGTCACACTACAGCGGTGACAGAATTGTTTTATACATGTTGCTAAATGCTTTGCATAAAGTACTAAATACGTAACAGAAAAAAACATAAGATACAAATATTGTGTACTGTTCCATTTGTGTTCCTAACTGGTCAATAGCCAGTCTAATATAGAAAGGCTTTGAACCCAACTAGAGTTCAAAGCATTTATGGAAGCCTGCTTATTTATAGTACTTGAATTTATGTTACTTAGAGTATAACTCAACTTTAGTCCTAGGTCCTATGTAGGTTCGCAAATAGATCGCTGATAGTATCGAGTATTGTCATTAAGTTCTGAGCTAGTAAGCTAATAGTTTTGTAATAACACTTTAAACAGGCTTTAAACAGGTTCTGTAATACTGAATGTGGGTTAGAGTAGGCGTATTTAATCTACTTCTTACAATAGTACTTTGACGTCCTCCTTCATATATAAAATATTAAGGTCACATTAATTTTCATATCAATTAAAATTAATATTAATATAGGTAGAAAGAAAAGGAAGAAAAATAAGACTCCTATAAAAGTTAATATCACAATGTATTTCTTAGCAGGGTTCAATCTCTCAGTATTATTTTAAGGTCGCGTGAGGATATATTTTATGGGTTAATTACAGTTCAATTATAGCATACAGTTATATAATTGGACGTTCACTTTTACCTACAAAGGTTGTTAGATGTACTTTCAAAGACGTAACTTTGATAAATCATAATTGCAGTAACATCAAATATAACCTGTGTCAGTTACTGAGGAGATCGTATTAAAGATCTTGTTAATTTACTTAATCAGGCCTCTTTTAGAAACAATTTTAAACTTAAAGAATTAATGTTTTAATTAGAAATAAATATTAAATAAAAAAATTATCAACAATGGCACTCGAACCTACGACCTCTGGGAGACCGTCCCGTCGCTCTACCGACTAAGCAATCGAGCAGGCATCTGCCTCCATGTCTCAATCGCGTCCTGTCCGTGTCAATTTATTTATCATTATATATTTATTGATTCTTTAAATAAGCTTAACATTACTAATGTAATGTAATTACAATACATGTTCGTACAATATTTTAAACATAAATATATAATTTAATAGTTATCGACACAAATAAGAAATAATATTAAATTTCCAACTCATATAATATTATTGTGATTACCTCACACAAATCACATTAAGGATGACCCGCCGACCTTCACTTTAAGGTATTTTAATATAAATCGTGTTCTCCCACGTCGCAATGACCATCACGTATAAGGGTTTGATTAATTTAATATTAGCTAAAATATACACAAACTGACTCACACTACCCACGAAAAATTGGGAGATAAACATATATTGTAATAAAGAGATAAACTAAAGTTTTATAAAATTACATTTCCTTATATAAGAGCTATCTATTTTCAGTGAAAGGAGTCAGATACAAGTAATATGGAATCATATAAGATGGTTCTGAACGTAAATGCGTTGCAGATGCTTACTTCTTCGCTCTTACTCAGATAAGATAATTTGATATCTAAAATTAAATCGCCACAATATTACTGAATATAATAAATTTAATTACATACATAATAATCTCACTCAGCTGAGCGTATAATTACTTATACTAATACCGTATTACCAACTTTATGAAACTCCTAATAATCGATATAATTACCATTCTATTATAAGAACTACGTTGTTCAGAATACAGTTATAGAATAATTCTAACACACACAAACATCTACTTATGTGTGCGTGCTGATGTATATTATAATAAAATTATATTAACAGGCAATTCTGTTGTAAAAGGAAGATAATAGCATAAATTATAACACGTTACATAAAGTGCATTCTAATAGGAAGTTATGACCTTTTAAATTTGGCCTGATTATTATGTAAACCTTATCTATCATCGTCTGTAGACTTCGAGATGCTCCGAATCTATTGAAAGTCTTAAACCTAGCACGCAATTTTA
This sequence comes from Melinaea menophilus ssp. n. AW-2005, assembly GCA_918358695.1. Taxonomy (NCBI): domain Eukaryota; kingdom Metazoa; phylum Arthropoda; class Insecta; order Lepidoptera; family Nymphalidae; genus Melinaea; species Melinaea menophilus. Next base: position 6,369,538 of record OU911055.1, on the reverse strand, counting down.
AACACTATATAAAACCTATTAAGTATCATAATCATGTACGAGGGTAGTAATCTTAAAGTGATTGCAAAATATAAGATACAGATACAATTCATATTACATGATGTTTTTTAAAAGTATCAAATAAAGAACTTAGAGATTAAAACTAATTTCATTTAGGTTTAGAAAGTAAAAAAAAAAAACTTTCGTTCTTGAACGCCAAGTTTTCGTGACACTAAGTAATTTTATAAGTTTTTTTTTAAGTAAATTTAACTTCATACTTATAAATTTTTCTGACTATTTCTTTTTTGTACCGCAACTAACGAGAAGAAAAATTCAGGAAAATTTTATCAATCATTTTTTACCATTAAACAAAAACATTTTAGAAGCTCTATATGAAAAAACTGTAGATTGTAGACACCGTCGTAAACCAACAAACAAAATAAAATAAGTTAGTTCTTAGTTTGTTTGAAGCCACTAAAAATAACATTTAACATTATAAATAATTATTGAATTGCCTGAAGGTATGTAGCCTCGGATGTTAGAAAAGAGATGGTCAAGAATTGGCACAAGGACCGTCTTCACCAAAGATCGTGAGACATTTAATAACATATAGATTACTTTAATAATTACTTAAAATATTGACAAGGCTGCGGTAAAAATCGTGATGATTTTGCTTTTAAATTTCGATTTAATGCTTTCGGTAGCAATTATGCAATATTGCAATCCTAGTTATTTGTAATTGCACTGAAGCTCAATATAACTTTACAGTTTATGTTTAAAGAAAGATAAAAAAACAGTGATTATTTGTCTTTAAATTCTCATTACTGTTATTTTTTTATATATCTTTGACATTATCCCTCAAAAATATATATAAAACATCTTTTATACTTCCAAAAACTGTCTAAAAGATTGATGGTATATTAAATAGTAATTTCGTTGAAACACTCCGTCATTACCGACTGCCTTATAAGGTAGTGCGAGGAAAAAATAAAGAAAAGGTAAACTGAACATACATCGAGACATCTAGATTTAAAGATCACTTGTTGGTCTCAATATTATATATAAAGGTCGACAGCATTTTGATGTCATTTTTTTATTACCTTTTATAACGTTTAATGTAGTGATGCTAATTACTCTAGAATTGCCTACACAATGTTTTAAATGCGTTATAATTAAATACCTATATTGTAACTGACTTCATTAGAATAATAATTCAACGCTCAATCGGTTGTGTCACGGTCCGGTGGCCTTAATTAGAATAAATGGTGTAAATTGATCTGTGAGTGTCATTTATCGAAACCCAATATACCACGAACATGACACAATACGCCGCATCACCACCTTCTTGATTATTTTGTCGAGATATATATATATATATATATATATATACTAGCATATTCCCGCTTCGCTGGGCACACTATTAATTTGTATGTGAACTTAGGTTGCTATGGTTACCTTTGTCATATTATCCGTTGCCATCGTAATCGTTGCTATGGTAACCGTTGCTATAGTAACTCTTGTACATTGTAAATAAACTATCCTAAGGGCCGATATTTTTTTTTATATGTTTAATATATATAATATATGTCCACATTTTAAGGTCATTAATTACATATATGTTTACCATTGACTGAATTATTTACCCTTAGTATAAATATATACCAATCAATCTATTTAAAAAAAGAATCCTTGAAAAAAATCCTTTTCAAGTCTCCTATCTCCGGGATATTAAATTGTCATTCGAGTTTTGATTTAAATCAGCAATTATGTAGTGTCGGTAAAATAATACTTTAAAATATAACAAAAGAATAACTTAATACTTATAAAATTTTTAAAAAAATGAATTAAAGTGAATCGAAATGATTATATTATATAAAAGTTTAAAAACTAATCAATAAATATTAATAATAGATAAGAAATTATCGAACCTAAAAATATATCAATTTATATTAATAGAATTATTTTCTTTTATGACACACAACTACAACTATAACTGTAACAGAAATCATTCTTATAGAGAATTTGTACGAATATTTAAAGAATATCTCGTCCGTTAATACACCAACGGTAGCACAAGGATATAATAATAATTTAAAACCAAATAATGATATGTATACTGTAATGGTCTGCTCTACTAAAAGAAGAGTTGTTGTCCTCGCATAAAGATCACTTGATTTAGTACTTCCCTATCAACAGCCTCCACAACTAAAGTAATAAGAACTAGTAGTCATAAAAAATGGATACATTCGTTTTTCTAGATGTGTCCAATGTTGGCCACATTGGACAAACTTTTGAGTATTTGCGACAAAAAACCTAATATATATATATTTATACATATATATATATTTAATTTATTAAAGTTCTATCAACTCCTCCCAATAAACTTTTGGAACTTAATTGTTTCTAAATACGACGTCTCAACTAGACTACGTGAGAAGTTTACAAAACTAGAAACAAACTCAATTTATCTGCTCGCCGCTAACCCAAATAAAGTATACAAGTTACACACGAGCTTTCAAATATCGCTGCGAAATAGCCGCTCACTTTGAACTGGATATGTACAAATGTTATATACAATTATATAAGATTATGGAAAAGCAAACAAGCCAACAAACAAAAGGCGGACATTATGATAATACAGAATCATAACATTAAATTAATTTCTCCATTGATCCAAATGAAAAACATAAATAATAAAATATGCATTTCATAATTTATAATAATTTAAATAAATATTTCAATATACTTTTGATATTAGAATATTAAAAACATCAATATTTAATATTAGAAATTCAAGTATGTGGCCAATGTGGTTAACATGTATATAAATTATCTATATGTATATCCTTGTATATTGTTTGCAACCAGTACTGTAGAATTAATTTAACTATTTATTAAGTCAATTACAGATATTTAAATACAAATCCGTTATAAGAAACGCTGTGAAATGTCAAGGAAAAAAAATAAAAACTGTAAGATTAGGAACATTTAAAAGGTTAGATCTGAAAAAACTCTAATACTACACTTAGTCTGAATTAAGTGCTTTTGTGAGGTCTAATTGTTTTTAACAACTAATAATTGCTTAATAATAATCTACTAAACGCCTATTTTTTGATACTTTAAAATAAGTTAAATTTACATTAATATGATCTTTACAATTTTTGTAGGGCATAATTTTATATGTAATTTAAAAAGAGTAACCTAAATTAAATTGTACTAGTGTTTGTAGCGACAAGAGAAAAATAAATCAAATCCTATAGTTCATCATGTGACATTTCATATCCAGTCGTAAAAAAGTTTGTCAATAGAAAAATTAAATTTAAAAGTCAAGTTCGGCTCCTAACCTTTGGAATGGTAATCAACGAACGGACGGACAGAAAAAAATTGATCGACATTTCAAACCGAAAACAAGAAGTTTTTTTTAAAGAGGTTTTTATATATTACATCAATCATTACTCAAAACTGAACTACTTAATCTGTAATACTAATGGAACCGCCCAGTAATTGCAGGCTGTACGAGGCGCAGACTTCCTCATTCTACTGGCAGACAAGTTATGTACCAAATACAGCTGATGTACAAAGAAACTACTTGTCAGATGTTTTATGCATCAATGCCTATTGTTATAATTGTGTGTGTGTTGTCTAATAATACAAGTGATATTACATTTAAGTAAAGTTCTTCTTAAACCTTCTTATATATATATATATATAACTTCTTAAACCTTTTTGTATAGGATATACACAAACTCAATCCTCAATTAGTAAAATGGAATATGAGAGTTATAACATTAATTGATCAAATAAATAAATAATAATTAATTATTTATAAAACTTAAATTCCGATTGTATTTTAAAGTGATGATGGTTGTATTTTTTGTAAAAATCTATTGAATTTTAGATTTTTTCTGCCGAGAAATATTCGAAGAATAGTAAAAAATATTTTGTTACTCTCCTGGTACTACATAAAATTATTGAAAAAATAAATATTTATACACAATTTAAATAATTTCTTCAATTACCAAATCGTCAACGTAATGAGAAATGCAATCTCTGAAAACCAGCTTTAGTAAGAGGATATAAAGGTTGTTAAGGTTTTTCCCCATAAAATGTAAGTATATTATATTATATATAGTGTACATGAAAGGTTTTTATGCTAGTAAGGATTATCCATTACACTTTTGGAATACAGTTAGGTAAAACCAGAGATAGAGATAGATTAAAAAGAGCAAATAGTAGTTTAGCGAAGTGAAAGTTTTTAAATATTTCATTGCCTAATAATATTAACAATATTTATAATATTAAATATTATTTAATATTATATTATGGAAACATTGTGCTTAACAGTTTACTGGTAGGTAGGATACAAATTATTGTATTTCTGTAAGGTATGAGATTTCCTTGATTGATTTTGAATGATCAGTCTCAGAAAGACTGATTTTCTGTAAATATTTTATACCAACTATGCCTAGCCCTAGAAACTAGCAAGTAAGTACCGCTCACGCAGACGGTTGACATTACTGAATTATCAGGTATATTTATATTCTTCTAGCTTTCCGTTGGTGGCCTTCTAGTGACTAAGTTTTAACCGCGTATTCGCAATAAGTTCGACATTGGTTGGCAAGAAACAACTTTACCCGCGTCTATATTCATCTTTTCATCTTTTTTCCACCTTGTTCATCTTTTTTCCATCCATCTTACTTAAAATCAACCGAAAATTATCGTCATGGTCAGATTACAGAATATGCTTATATATTTTAGACTGTGCTACTCTAATCTTTAAGCTATACTTCTGAAATGTTTTATCTAAATCCGTTTAGTAGTTTGTGCAAAAAAGAGTAACAAGCATATATGCTATTTGTTAGCGTATTTCACATTTATAATATTACTAAGACATAAACTTTACCAATACGGTACTTCAAGTCCTATATATCAAGTATGTTAGATTATTTGCTATACTCCAGGTGTCCTTGTTATCAATGCGATCTTAAATTTCCGGTTTACTTCTCAAATTATTATAATAAATTTATTTTTAATGGATTATTTATGCGCTAATGACGATTATCTAAGCATTATATTTCCGCTATTTCTATGAGCTGTTCGGTTGTGACGAGTTTGATAATGAGCGTGAATGGTTTAAACTAAATATATTACTGTATTATTATAAAAGTATAGTTGTTATACAATGCTTAAAGAAAATAAATCTCAGAAATACATTTATATAACTATAACATTAAGGATTTATGGTATTAAGTAATTGCAGGAGGCAAGGTAAACCTGCAGAACTTATTACTTGAAATAATTAGTTGTAATACCTGTATCAACTTAATAAATGTTATTTGCTCTATATTTCATAAAGGTAGAATATTAAAAGTTACTTTAATTTATTGTTTATGATTAAATATATATTAGAACGAACGGAATATATTCATATATATTTGAATTAAAATAATATTTCATGCATTTTATTATTTATGTAGACTTTTTCTTGAGGGCTTTGAGTGTACTACTTATTAGGAGACAAAAAAGGTTTCGCGGTGCTATTGAAATTAAAAAAGATCGTAATTGCAATAGAAAAGTTGGTTAAATTTGCCTAACAATTATGTCCAAGAGACCAAGGCACCATTGACGGTAGACAAAAAATTTACTGACTTTCTGACAGGTACCTACATCTTGGAAGTTGTCAAAATTTTCCATTAAAAAAACTTTAGGTAAGTTCCTTTTCTCGTTCAATAAAAACAAGTTATCATTTTGACGTCACATGTTGTGTATGAGGCGGTTCTTATTAATAAAATAAAACTAAAAGATAATACATATATGTATGAAACATTATTTTTACAAAAGCAAGTAACTTAAAACCTGCTAAAACATTTTTTTTAATTATTATATTTTACTATAATTTGACGCAATCATTTTTAATAGAGTCTTGGATACAAAATAAATTTGTTGACTAGGAAGTAATTGAAGGTGTAACTATAACACCTACATCTCACTTGTAGTTTATTAATGAAACATAACACTTCCACAACCAAAATACATATCAAATGCTTCGGTTATTTCCTGTCTTATCAAATTGCAATTTCAATTATAATATGAGATAAGTCTTGTTATATAGGATCTCAACCGTATAATATCTTATATCAAAATAGTGTTACATATCCTACAGTCAATTATGTATCAGGAAAAACAAACATACAAAAGCAAGACTCGAATCTGCGACCTCTACGGTCGGTTCCCGTCGCTCTGCCAACTGAGCTATGACGTCAAGACTCCCCTTGATAAATTAAGCATTTTCTTTCACAAAATAACAAATTATCAATACTTTAATAATAAAAACTTAAGAAATGGGTTTAATTGATTAAAGCCAAGATCATTTTCGAATTCATTAATTACATCAGACCATTAATAGATGATATTGTTCTGCATGGATTCGCTTCATAATTAAGTCACGCATATAGAATTCCATTGTTAGCTTTATTATCATATTTTTGTATATATAAACAATCGACGAATTAAAATCTTATACATATTAATTTACTTTAGTTGAATGTCTAACCAGTAGCACGTGTCGCTAAATTCAAAACCTGAGTTAGGCGGACTAGGCGTAGAGGCGTTCTTGATTTAACAATCTATCATTTTGTTAAGTGCATAATCATTGTGCCTGTTACTCGAAAATAAAGTAATTGAGTTAAGTACATACAAAATTTTATCAAGGTTTCACTTTTGAATTAAAATTAATTATATATCCCCAATCATGAGTCAGTTTAAAATACTAGGGGCGCCAACAGACCCTCAATTTCGACTCGCTGCGCTCGCGAAATCTCGAGTGCCATTTGCATATTGAGCAAAGCGCAAAGCGAAGCCCAGTGTAATGACTCATCGTTTCCCATTGACTTCAATGGGATATCAGTTTTTTGACATGACATTTTTAATTTTTTTTTTCTTTTGACGACATTTTTTTAAAGTTTTTTTTAAAACCATGTGTCTTTTTGATTGTAAAATTTCATATTTTTCCGTTAAGTAGTTTTCGAGCCTATTGTGAATGTGAAAAGGCTACAGTAGAACGCTCCGCTCGCTACGCTCGCTTCGCTCAATGAAATTTTTGGTATTCTACGTCCGAATTCATAAGTATTATCCAACTCGGACCCAAATTTTAATAGTATTTCATAACTGAACGCAATGTTTTGTTCTACAAGTTTTAATCGGTATTACGAAAGAATACTTTTACTCTGACTGGATTCTGAGCAATTTACTTTGTTACAGTATCCGATCTTATCTATTAAACTTAATAGTTTTTAAACGGTGAGCTTGAAAGCTGTAATGAATAGTTCAATTTATTTACAACAATAAAATATAATCGAATATTTATCTTAGTTTATCATTTAAAATATATAAATATTGCCAAATGTTTTATTTTTAATCAATTATTAAAAACTTATGTGTTATATTACTAATCAAGAAATATAATTAAATTAAGCCGAATTGTAGAAAAATATACAATTTATTTTTGGTATTTTATATAATGTCCTTTAAAAATAAAAAAAAATATTATTTTTACTATAATGTACTGTTTCTAGCGTAAGTTTCTCAATAAATAAAAACATTTTTTCCAAGTTGAAATATTATGAATGAATCCTCCTCATTCATACGTACTCAAAATGTTCGGAAGCATTAGAAACAGTTACCTCTTTTAAGTAGCATAAAAACGCTGCCCGGTATCAGCCTGGTATCGGTAAATTATTAAACTTCTCTTCTACTTTAGTTCAAAATGCTTGTCGCATTTTGAACGGGTCCTAAAAGTCCGGTTTGTTCCAAGGTCGCTTTAATCAGATCAATTTTATTAGATTTTCACAGATGCAAGATTTGCATTGTATAGACTGATATGTTTATGACAAATATTATCAGCGCCCAACTGATAATGCAAAACTTTAAAGGTACTCTATGACAGTTTATTAAGGCATACATATAATCAAAAATGATTATATAATAATTGTAAAAAGTATTAATAAAATAATTTTCCATCAATCAACATTAAGTCTAATCGATTATCAATAAAACACTTTTTCTAGACATTACATCACAGATTATAGATAATCAAATCTTTTAACAATAACCAGTAGGTAATTGTGATTAGCTGCTGTAACCTTCGACCCCATATTGCCTTTGATCATCAGCAGATCATTCAAAACACTTGCAACTTTACCATCATATACATAGAATTGATTTTTATGTCACTGGATCTAGAACCGAAACCCAAAAGTGTAGTCAATCGAAATCGGAATTTATAATCATTACATCAGTCCTTTATTCCTAAATTCCTTTTCGTTATTTTGCTGTAATAAATTTATAGACAATAAATTACAAATAGCATTATATTGATGGTATTTCATGTTACCGTGCAATTTTAACTGACATTTGTTATTAATTATGTTTCTTCATATATTGTTTCGCGATAAGTAATAAAACATTGCGTTTAGTTGAAGGCTCGTGATGTATCGCAAATAAACTTTAATTACTAATGATCCACTTAAAATTGATATTTGAGAGCAATAGATTACCTCTTTATGGGGTTCGTTTTTATGAGACCAAATTACATTGGTTTATCATAAATAAGAGAATACCTACATAAAATACACATACTACCTTTAAGGTTATGTGTATGTGTGAATAATCATAATTTCACTGACTATGCTCAATTCATGGTATTTAAAACTTCCATAATTGAATTATTATTTTAATATATCAACACAAAAACATTTATTGTAACGAGATAGATATGCATTATTAAAAATATATTACCATATCAGTTGATTTAATTTAAGATATATTTTGAGAAAGATATAAAATTTCGAAACAGTTAAACATATTATTCATCCATTTATTAATTGCCTAAATTTTTATCTAAAACAGCAATATTACAATTAGGCAAGACACTTGATTAATGTTTTAAATATCTACATTTTGTAAGTAATACAACACCATATTTATATATAAAAAATAATAAAAAAAATATATTTTTAATATATACATTTATATGTAAAATAAACAAATAAAACTACCAGAATGACCTTAACAATTTAAGATGTATCACAAGTTGTCGTAATTTAGATAAACTAGACCATAAAACGAGACAAACTCCATAAAAGAAACATCATAATCACCGCCGAGGAATCAGATGCAAATATATTTTGACATCTATGAATAAAGAATAAATAATCTGAAACACTAACTCTATGGACTTGTGTTATTAATTCAAAAATACTACTACTTACTATTTATTATATTACAATAAAAATAAAGTAACTATAACAATATAATGAAGTAATGAAGTGTAGTCTTTCAAATTCATGATTTATTACATAAATGTAACAAAAAATGCAACAAATGTTTAAATAGCTTTCAGCAAAAACTACATTAATTAATGCGGTATAGACTAATTAATTTTTCTTTAAGACTTGCATTTTCTTTATTAATTTTTAATTAGTATTTAATACTTTCACGTACGTCAAATGTTATTAAGTTGCCAATAGTAAATAATATTAATAAATGATTATACCTTTAAGTGAAGTAAAATAATACATACATACATATATAGTACATGCATACATACATATATTAGTTATCAGTAGATTGAAGGTAATTACATTTTAAATTAAAATCAAAATCACATTACAACCTTTAAAAATGTTATAGACAGTTGACATTTAATATTAAATTAAATACAAATTCTTAAAAGGGATCAATATAATTGGATTGAAAGCCAACCATTCTATATGTTTAATTTATCATGTCCATGATGGGGACGTTTGCAAATTGATATTTAATTAAAGGAAAAAGACTTGTATGTATGAAGGTAGTATTAAGGTAAGGAAGGTAAGGATTATAATTAGACTATATTTAATTATATACTTAAACTAGTTGTGCTCATGGTTTCGTTCGTGCTGATAATGGTTTTAAAATATAAGTAACTTAAATTACTCCTTATAATGGTTGGTCAGTGAAAGTTTTGTTAAAATTTGACCAGCCGTTTCAAAGATTACCCGAAACAAACAGATAGACAGAGATTTTTTTTATTTACGCATCGTATGTACTTACTTACTTACATATGACTTTACGAAAAAGCTGTTAATTTGGTATTACAAACATACACTTCAATTTTATTTATATATATCATCGATACCTAAGATAAAGTCAAACTGGATTTTAGACGGTGCATTATATTGCGTCAGAGCAGCAAGTTGCAGAAGGATTAGCAAGCGTTGCCAACACTTGCATTACGTATTAAAATTCATAGCGAGCAATGCATTAAGGTCAGAGGATCTGAACGAAAGTGCGCGCGCGCATTAAACGCCGCATATAAAAGACTTCAATAACCAAAGGGCAGCGAAAGTTGTGAGTGGTTGTATATTGTTATTTTGAATTATAACAAAAGTGAAATTTTAGAAAAATAATCCTTTGAATTTAAAGAACTACTGATTGTATTAAACGTAATATTCATATTTATCAAAGAAAAAGTTTAACAAACAAATAAAAATATTTGTTACGTGCCAGGTTAGAAATACAACAATAATAGCAAGATAACAAACGCTTGACATAAGAAAGTTAAAGCATTTTGTGAGATGAATAAACAGATATCATAATTGGTTCATTCGTACCATAAGCTTAATATGGAAAAGTGAAAAGACTCACGTTGCTCTTATAGATCATGACTAAGCCAACGGAATTAGCTTTCTCAAGTGATGATAAATTTATAAATTATATTAAGAAAGTAATTAATTAATATTAATTTTATTCTAATATAAAAGTTGAGTATCTTATAATTAGATAGTGACGTCACTCTGACCCGACCTTGAATTTAATTAATTAGCGTTATATTTACCAAAGTCAAAGTAAATATAAATGACTGAATTATATATAAACATGGCAATGACCTCCATAAGAATTGAGGCTTCCATTTAAAAATATATTAACAGATTTACATAACAACTATTAGATCTATAACAATTTATTTCTTAGTAATGTATCTTAAATCGTAGGATGTAATTTAATCACCATTTCGAATTGGTGTATTGTTTTGAAGGTATACGGGTCAAGTTTTTCCGTTAACAATCATGATCTATTAATTTATATATAATATGTAAATTGTGTGGAAATAGAAGAAATATATCTTGCGGCCATCTTGGAACTTCTTTAGTGTTTATTGAGTGTTCTTGTGTTCTTAATAAATTAATTTATTTTAAATTTTGGCTATATTTAAACTGTGTAGAGGTCAAGTAAAAATATATTATGTATTTGACAATATGTTATGTATTGCGTGTGTGTGTGTGTGTGTATGTATGAGCACTTGTGACATTTTATATCAATGTCTGCATTTCTTTATATAATATAATTATTAGGTAACTTATAGTATTAATATTGATTTCCTTCAGAAGTAATTTAAAAATTTAATACAAAATTATGATAATTTTTTTTATATTTATATATATGGAATAGCAATTTTATTAGATTCATACATACACGTACATACACTATATTATTATTTAATAAAAAAAAACGATTTTACAATAAAAATTAAAACAATAGCAAATGATAATATAAATATATAAGTTATGTGCTTTCTAATTAATTAAATTATTCAACGCTCTGATTAGACAGAATTACCATAAAATCTAAATATATTAATTATTATTTATTTTACTATAAAAATCTTAATAATATTTGACATAATATGAATACTTACTAGAAAGTTTATTACTTTCTATCTTTCGTAGATAAAAAAATGTTTAATTAAACTGTTTAATTAAACTTTTTTTTATCTACGAAACTCATTCTAACGAATACATTTTTAAATAATTCAACAATTGTATATTATATAAAAAACAAAAAAAAACTGTTAATGAACCCATAAAAAGTATGGCAATTAACTAGTAAATCTGACATTGACCGGTTAGCAACATAGATACAAAAACGCGAAGTGAGGTGCAATAGGATTCGTTCCGAACGTTACAGAATCCGATATCTGTTAGAACACGGAAAGTATGTGATATAACTGTCACAGATATTCAGAGATACGGGAAATGTATTCATATATTACAACTTAAGTCTGCAACGAGAATTTAGAATAAATATAAATAATAAATGAAGTCAATCTAATTGTTATTTGCTAATTTTTATATAGAACACTATTATAAGTTATTTAAAAGTTTCTATTTCGTTACTCCTGATAACGATTGTATTGTTCTTAGATCAGATATTAGGGCAATCAAGGTTTGAAGGTCAGTCGCAAGGCCGAGTGAAAAGGAAATGAATTTGACAATACAATACTTTAACAATGGTCATGCGTCTTAAAGTCAGACGGCAAGAGTATGTTTTACAAAAAATATATTAAATATAAAGTAGGTTACAAATAGTTATAGATTCGATAAATAACATTATTTTGAAGTTGAAACTTCTTAGAGCTTCAACTTCTAAATTACTCTGTAGATCTTTGTTTACGATTTTATTTTTAACTCGATATTTATACGCGTTCCCGAAGTTAACAGTCCTGACAGACACCAAACTTTAATAAGGGTTCCGTTTATTTCCTTTTAGCTGCGGAACCCAAAGAGTAGATATATTTATTTTCCTTTTATAATATTTTGAATCAAATATAAATAATTTTAAAACACGCTAAAGCTTCAGATCAGCTAACGCTGACCCAATAACGAAATTCAAATTATATGCAAAAGTGTTTGAAATAGCTATAAATTGTTACCGCAGACTCGCAATCAATGCATACGAAATTGCAGATTATAAATCAAGAGGAATAACATTCAGAACTTGAAACCTAGGGATCTTACTCATTGGATGACTAGCAATATTTTTATATAGAGGTAAATAGAAACCAGATTAATATGAAATAACATTAAATTGGTAATATTAACTTCAAATATGTATAATTTTGAAATCTCTTCTATATATATTGGAAATATTACATAATTAAGTAAGCTTAGTTTGATCTATTGATCTGGCCGAGATTGAAATAACCTGCAAACATAAATATCCCTCGGCACTAATTGAATGCGGTAAAGATTAGCAAAGGTTTAATTTTGATTCGTTATTAGTTTGACCTTTTAGCAACAGGTTAGTTGAGTTAGTATTAAATATTTAGCCTTAATTAGATTTCTGTGATTAATTAATGTTAATCCCTTCACTTTCCCATTATAGTGTATAGATAAATTTTTATATAACCGTAAATATCTGAAACCGTATCTGAAATAATTTATTATATAAATAAAACAGATGTGTGAAGGAAGTGTTCATAGATAATGATAGATTAATGATAGAAATATTAGATTATAACAACAATAAGTTATTTGTTATATTTAATAATAAAATACCACACCACAGATAACACATCTTGTTATTTAACGTCAAGTGCTGTCGCAAATTGTATAATTCTATTGTTTTTGTATAATTTGATGTCCAATTATAACATTATACACAATAGACCCGTCGCGTGTAAACGCGTCTCTAGACTATGAAATATATGATTTACATGCAACATGCCATTATCGAAAGTACGTTTAACATGCACTGCACGTGCTATTTATAACGTTGATAGGTCAACGAACATCATATATATATATATAGCTTTGTAAGTTTGTTTGTTTGTAAAAAATTATCTTATATAAATAGATAAAAATTTCACAAATAGATTGGATCTTCAATGTGGACATAGATATTATCCAATTTAAGTCATAGGTCATTCTCGGAGACCGAGTTTGGAAAGTAGGTTGACAACATCCATATTTATTAATTGTTTTAAAATAAAATGTTATAATGAAATTTTATTTCTTATTATTGCTATAATTCGTTGGAGCCATCGTCCCCTTAACATCTAGTGTACCATGACAGCTGAACACACATACTGACATATTACAAATATACATTAATCAAATACTTAATAAATGGTATTAAGACATTGATTCATTTGAAAATCAAATTAAAACTTGATACAAATATATTATTATAAAATAATTAAACGAAGCAGCATTACATCAATGAAAGCATCAGTAAGACAGAAGCAGAAGCGTGTCCAACGCACCGTCGGATGTTACGTGGCGTTACGACGAGAAAGTGAGACGACAAATTAATCTTATACGATTGATCACTGTTATGACACCGCAGTGCTGTCGATTGTATTATTAATATTATTTATAAATAATTAGATCACGGACATAATATAACATTAACTGCCATATTTAGCAATGTCACTAAATCAAATTAGTTGGAAAGATACGAGTATAAATAAATATATAATATCTATAGATAACAAATATATATAGACAATATAGATGTTGTATATAGTATACTAGGTATTTTTATATTACAAAAATATCTTGCATAAAATGTAATTGTTATTTTACCTGAGTTCGTAAGGCGCTGGTCACTGCGAGACACAGCAGAAGCGCCAGGGCGCTCCACCACAGAATTCGCATTCTCGATTACTGAAACAAACAAAATATTATTAAATTTTTTATATCACAAATATTTTCTGTTCTGTTATTATCAATTATTGTTACTTAGAATATATAGTTACTAATACTATTTCAATAAGTAAATGATTTAAGTTGATAATCATTCTATTGTTAAGGCAGTTATTTGTAATGTATTTTGTATATTATTTTACATTAAATATAACACACCAATTAGTAGAAACTTGTTCTACCTCTTCACCACATTTACTAAAAGACATTCCGATAAGTTGTGTGCAGCCATCGCATACCACTTTCACTGTCAAAATACCACTGACTTTCGTTTAACTGTAGTCAAATTAATACCTACAGAATTAAAACAGTTTTATATTTATAGAAAACACGCGAATTATTAAATAATAATAAATATTTGTTATAATCTAATACGAACTAGAAATAATATTTAATTTCAAATATGAACAGAATTCAAGTGACAATTATAAAATAGATTTTATGAAGAATTATATATTATACAGATATATATGTTTGTTTCACTTGTTATCCAACACGTGAGATTCAAAGACAGTATAAGGTAAAAGCAGATAAAGACACGCGACGTATACTTGTGTACGCGTGAGTGCACTTACAACACTTTCGTCGGCCACTGACCAACCCCGATACCATATAGAGCGGTGACGCTGCAATGCTCTCTTTGTTGATAACGCAATCCATGTTCCTTTAATATTGGTAATTTTATCGCAATACACACTATACTGTTATAGTTCATTGATGATTTAACACATTTTTGTATTCTATAATTCTTCACGTCACGCTCTGATCTCCCATTTTTTAAGAGATATTCTTTATTGTTTTATCTTTAAGTTACGTTTTTCATTACAATATACATTTAATTTTAAAACTTATACTATATTTATTAATGTTTCTTCAATTACCTTAACAAAAAATCAATATAATCTAAAGATAAAAATCTTTAAGATAAATAAATATATGTTGCATTAAGACTGAAAACTTTCACGATTAAAAATATTTTTAAAACGCCGGTCATTGTGCAAAAATCAATAAATTACAGTATTTTATTGTGTGGTTGAAACTTTCTCCTATTTACCTTATATTATTTTGCTTTACGTTTTATAGTTCGGTGACTCACACATTTTAGAACATTTACTTTGTGAATTTAACTCTGTATTGAGGCTAAGTTCAAAATAATATACAACAATAGCAAAAATGTAAAACCCTATTATATTATATCAAAGCTTTAGAAAAAGTAGTTTAAATTTATATATTACAATATATAAATGTAAACACCATTTGAATAACCATTCATTCATTCATTTATTCCAGTAACCACTCGAATACTGAAATATAGGAAGACTAGTAAAAGCCAGTTTAATTAATGTTAATTTGAGAAGCAACCTTTGTACTTGATATCACTTGAGCTTGAAGTTGTATATCTTTTTACGATAAAGTAAGTCAAGATCACTGAGTTAAGGTTAAATCAGTTTGCACTAGTTTATAATACTTATATGGATACATGATGCTGGGACATCTGTAACTCATAACTGCGGTTTAACATAAAACAGTTCTTAGATCTAGTTTTCTATAGATATAGTTATATCAGTACTAGATTCAAGTATATTGCAACATGGAATTGGTATAGCGATTGGCTATACCATAGCACTCAATATCGAGTCGTGATTGTGTTTTAGATTTTCATTCTATATTTATATCAAATTTAAAAAACCTGCAATAATAACATGTGTTAATACATATTTCATCATGGTTGTTAATCCAAATTGAGTAGAAGATTATAATGTGGGTAAATTCAAGGCGAAAGTAACGAAAGCTAACAATAGTGTTACGGAATTAACGACATCTTTTTAAAACAATACATAAATGCAAATGAAACTAAATATATTCATATAGTGATTATAAATCCTGTTGAACATTAAACATCATATATAATGACTTATTTATTTAAATTTGATTTATTTTTCGTTAATTATACTTCCATTAAGCATCTCTTGTTTAATGTTATAGCAATTACTATGTTAACTATTTTAAGTTTGATTTGACTCATTATGAAGCATGGATGATACTTCATAATGAGTTGGACTGATTTAAAAATTCTTTAAAAATTCATTCATTCATTCATTCATTCATTCATTCATTCATTCATTCATTCATAAGAAAGTGAACCCCACTTATTAATATTAAGTTACTGGCTATATTTATGTCATTGACTTATTTCTTTTGCTTTCAAAAAGTAAACTTGCATAAACATTACCGATTCTTATCTCCGGTTTGATGTTCCCATACAATACAATTTCTCACACTTGTCTTATCGTTAACCGTCAAATTACTTAACAATACAAGGTGAATGTATTCATTCACATCTAAACGGTATAATTAACTATCGAAGTGTGATCCAAATTATGCAATCTCTTTTACCCACACGTAATAAGTCGTTTATAATATTAGAAATTCGTCTTTGATACCGAATTTCAACACAAGAATTATGCTGTATATTAAACAAAAAAAAATAGTAAACAAAATTGAGCACAAAAACTAATTATTCACAATATTTCATAAGATATTATCTCGCAGGAGCCGTTTCGTGAGACGCACGGAGTCACGCACGCCGACAGTCATGGATGTCATCCTAACTACTTAATTACGTATTTATATATTATTTTAATAATCGGTATTTTCATAGCGGTGCTTAATTTTATAATAGAATAGGTCAGATAAGTATTATACAAAATAATCTTCAGTTATATTAAAAATACTAACTTATTCCCTCCCGCTTCGCTGGACACACTATTAATTTGGAACTGAACTTCGATTGCTATGGTAACCTTTGTCATACTATCCGTTGTCATCGTAATCGTTGCTATAGTAACTCTTACTTCCGCGTTAAGTGTATAGCTCCTATAGGTTTAAAACTTGGCGAAATGCAAAAAAAATTAAATCCATTGGGATAAGAAATCCGTAAAATCCGTTCTTAGTGGACGTCTACGCCACAAAAGAAGTAACTATGTAAAATTTTAAGTTAATCGGACAGATAGTTTCGGAGATTTCGTGATGAGTCAGTCGCTTATATATATATATATATAGGTTAAATCGATATTAGAAAATGTATATTTTTTCTTTCTATTAAACTAATATGAGATGTTCGTGTATTAATTTTCGTCATGAACCAAACACGCGCCTTGGCCGGAATATCTATCACGTAAACGTCAACAATATAGGTAATGGTGTGCAATTATTATAGACATTTGCGCCTTGGACCTAATCACCCAGCTAAATAGATGTACTAACGATGTTACAACTCCAATTACATCGAATTATGCCCCGAGACGGCACTGGATTATATAAATATATTTTAATAGCAATAAATAATTTAATAATTAAACGTCCAAGTATGTTAGGTAAATTTCCTTAATCTTTATATTATGTTAAGGTTTTATCCTTAGTGTCTGATCTATCAATGTATAATTTAAACTGCTAGTATTAGAAACCTGAAATGTTGACTGACGTTTACGAATTATAGAAATTATGAAAATTTATTCAAAAATGTTAAAATGAGTGTTTACACAAAAGTTCGTTATTTTTAACTATTTTTTAATGTTTAACTTAATATATGTAAAAACGGCAGAGAAGCCTTGATTAAAAACTCATTATGTAATAATTAATTAGTATATAATGTAAAGATTTCCAATTCCTTATTAATTTATAATATATTGATTTTTTTTTTAACTGTAAATCAAAATATCTTTTCTAATCAATGTAGAACGATCGCTCCATTAATATTAATATATTGTTGCAGATATTCCTTATCTGGCGGATGTAATTCAAATAATAGGCACCGGTAAGTGCTTTGAGAGCATCATAGGAAAAGACGGTACCTTGAATTTAATAGATCAATTTATTATTTATATATTTATTATTTATTATTATTATTATATATATTATTATTACTAGATAACAAAATATCAGTATGAATTGTCTCATGGAACTAATGGGGCCAAACAACGCCATTTTTCCTATTATCGGACTAAGGACTGAAGATACAGGGACACCTGACTTAAGAGTCAGGGAAACATTTTTGTAATATTTTTCGAGTCAGCATATAATAATGATTATAATTTGGTATAAATTATTTATAAAAAGTTTGTGAATTAAATATTCTATCGGTTATTAGTTATTGAGCGCACATTTCACTAAATTTAACATAATATAATCAAATAATAGAAGAAAGATTTATGAAAGATTGTTCCTAATTCAATACTATTTTGTTAACATGTTGCAATGTGTTAATTTGCGTTTCATTGTAGAACGATAAATAGACAGTGTTAATCTCCCGTAAGGTCAATAGAGTTGATTATGGTGTGATGATAGAATCTCTTCCTGTTGCATTGTGCTTCAAGTTTTTTTTCCTAACAAAAGATTAACGACCTTGGGGTTGATTGAGGGCTCTGTATATTTTAGAAGCATCAATAAAATAAAAAATCTTATACTATATACAAGTAAATGTTAAATTTTTAGAGTTAACAATGCCTAACTTCAAGCTAAGCTCCGGGTTCAACAAACACACAGTCACTTTTACTAATAACAAAACTATTGTTTTGCATAAAAATAAGATCTACGACTTATTCTTACATTCACTTTCGCTTCGCTCTAGACATGTTTACTGACGGACGGACGAAATGTAATTGTTAAGTTAAAGTAATCAACAAAGTGAGCAAAACACGACCTTAAGTGTAAGATAAGTGTCGGTAAGATTTTCTTTATTTGAATATTTCACACGTTATCACTTTGTATTGTTCTTCAAAGCTTTTATTTTAATCCAAATTATAGTATTTTTTATTTGCGACTTCGAGAAAAAAATGAGAGCAAAGAACATTTTTTTTTTGTAAAAGTTACATTCTTCGTGATTCAACATTATTAATAATATATAATGCATATCACGATATCAGATTATAAGTACGAAAAGAAATCATTATCGTCATTACAATTAGAAAAAAATCGATGTAAATTTTCGATAATCGAATGTACATGAGATAATATCTGTGAATCCCACGAGTGTTAGCACGACTATTACACCGTTTGTATAAGAATTAACACTTGTGTGCAAGTCATTCACGGCCACTTGAGCTTAGCTCTCGAGCACTTTCAAACACACAAAGCCTTATAAATTGTATCATTTATTATTATAATGTCACATAAATTCAAAGGTCAAACAAATTGTAACAATTTGGTAACTTAGATACTTTATTGAGCGAAGCGAGCGGAGCGCTCTACTGGAGACTTTTTCACATTCTTTGTCTCGAATAGGCTCGAAAACTACTTGATGGAAAATTATGAAATTTTGCAATCAAAAAGACACAAATTAGGTGATAGTTTTTAAAAAAAATAGAAAAATGTCATTGAGGAATAATCGTCAAAAAACTGATATCCCATTGAAGTCAATGGGAAACGATGAGTCATTACACTGAGCACGCTTCGAGCAATATGCAAACGGCACCCGAGATTTCGCGAGCGCAGCGAATCGAAACTGAGGGTTTGTTAGCGCCCCTAGTATACTTTAAAGTTAGCTTCAAATAAAAATGAAGACACACTTATTAAGTTATAACTTATTTTGGTTTATGAGTAATCTATATATATAAGTAATCATCAAAACAAGTAAAGATTGGATATCAACAATCTGTTTGCTTTCCAAAGCACGGCGGCATATCAATGACACTTTCGCTCGTAACACCGTAATAGAGAATAATACCGTCGACGGAATTCAAATTATTAATTAATTTTTAATTGGAAATATGGAAATTTGTTATTTATTATGTATTTATAATTATTATTATTATTTAAAGGCTTTTTATCATCTTCTTAATCTTATCCCAGTTTTGGGGTCGGCGCAGTATATTTTTCTTTCCATACTCTCCTGTTACTCGTCATCACACCCTTCCCTCCCTTACTCACTCCCTTCTTCTCCATATCGTCTTTCACGCAATTCATCCATGTTCGACTGTCCTGTCTGTCCATCCCTTTACCCTTTACCCAGCTTTTGAGGTATAATAATGTAATCAATGAACTTTATAACAACAGATAATCAATACAAATAATGAAGCAATAATTAGGTAAGCAATTTACATATATATGTTACTTTATACATTAAGTCATATAACATCTAATACATATTTTCTAAAGTAAAAGCCTATTACACTTCAAGGACGTTAACGTTAACGTTAACGTTAAAGTGAAAACACGACTCTAACAGCCTTATCTTAACTTTCCAGGTAAATTGCAATTTCCCTGATTGTCTCAGAATTAATCTGGACCACATCGTGATTTGTACCAACAGGCTGTATATCAACTTTCTAATTTGACAACTTGACCCACATTTTAATTGAATTGCACTCACATTTACAATAAGTCACTGTAAAGGTTCTAATCGATAATATGAATGAATTAATTAATTAGATTCCATACAAGTTAATTCATACCACATAACTAACTAGTTCATGTGACTTTATCTGATTATTTATCCCTCATTCAGGCTCTAATTACCACTTATAATGTATACAAATACATATTTGTTATTTTAAATAAACTCTAAAGCAAGTTTTGAGTTTTTTTTGTAAATTAAATACCGTGATGGAATAATATATGTTGTCAAAATAATAAAAAAACTACTCCAACTTCTAGAACATTGATACAGTAGTTTAGCTGTATTTTAACCAGGTCCAAATCAGTAATGATCGAAATCAAACTAAAATTTTATCAAATATAATTCAAATTTTACATATACTTATATTAATTAAGCAACTCATTTTAAAACAATATATGTAATATACAGATATCTCGTAGTATTGTAAGTAGATACTTTTAGACAATCCAATATTAGTGGACAAGTAACTCTGATAATAAAAAACAGTAAAAGATAAAAATTGGTATAGATAGATTTTACATTTATAAACTTTTTTTTTTAATTACGTAAAACCGAAATGCCAGTAAAGTTTACAGAGGTGAAAGAAACTAACATATCTAAAATATAAAAAAAAACGAATGAGAGAAAAATATAGATATAGATATTTAATCTAACATCATGTGTGAAGTTATCAAATGGAGAGTGTTTTATCAAAGTTGCTTTCTATAATAGAAAGTGTATTCTAATTATGCTTACTCTAATGATAGTTTAAAATACTAATATTAAATATCTTCATTGCAGTGAACTTCATTTCACTCCAGTGTCCTAGTAACATTGACTATACAAAAGACTTCAACGCGATCCCGCATGTAATTAAATTTTAAATGTGAATATTTTAATTATTTTTATATAAATAATGCAAATTATGTATATAAATATTTAAGTTAGACTACGTTTTTTTATGTTACGAATAAAATACATTTATTGTAGTATATTTTACATGTTAAAATTCCTTAACAAATTATGACTTAAAAATATGATTGGTGCTTAGGAAAGCCATCTAAAACTAATAAAACATATTCTTCTTATTATTAAGAAGAAAGATGGCATTAGCGTTGAGAAAATGAAGGAAAATAGTATATTGCACGACTTAAACTATTGTGTCCATTACAGCTATTTTACAACCGACCGTAAACGATTATTATTGTAAATGTTTTAAAGAAAATTGAGCTTTATTAATATGTTATTAATGACCATATTTCCACACCATCCCTATAAGGATGTACTTTCTCTGAAACCGCATGTTGCCTTTATTTGGTTGAACGCCATTTTCGGACGCGATTGTTTTGAACATTTCTTTAGAATATAAATTTCTATGTACATTTTTTAACTGATATTATAATACTGCATATAATTAATTAATTATATATAATTGACGAATTTAATAATAAAAACGATAAGTAAACCCTAACATGAAAGATAGAATGAATGAATGAATGAAAGAGAATATAATTCTTTGAATTATTATATTTTATTCGTATAATTATTATAAATTCTGATAATTTATACCTATCATTGATCATTTACATCTTCATACTCTTTCTTATATAGTAAAAAACAAAAAATAGTACTACAAATATATAATAGTAAATACCACGGAATTCCTTATATTTTATTTGGAAAGAAATATTCTAAAAACTTAACCGCGAGAAGTAACTTCCAATTGAATATTACAAACGTATGAACACAAATTTAAAATTAGTTGATTAAAAACCAAAAAAAATAAAAATACATAAAAAAAAATTTAATACATAAATAATACTCATTGAATGGCTAAATTTTTTTGTATTTATTCTTTTGACTTTAATTTTCTGTTATATTATTATGAAACAGACGTGTTTAAAAAAGATACTTACATATATAATTACATTTAAAAACGTACATTTAGTCCTTAAATACTAACATTGGGTTTCCAAATATATCAATTAACGGGCCCTCTCCAGTCGGTACCTAAGTTCTTATCAATACCTCTTAACGCAATACAACCCATATCTGGTTTTGTGAGTAAAAGTATTTGAAACTATATTTTTTTATGCACACTAATTACAGAGATGTTATAAATAATTTATAAATACTAAAGAAAGTTAACGAAACGAATATAACTGTTAAAGTCATCTTTACTTTTTGCCAATATATAGTTTAAATCAATCTTTAATTGAGAAAAAATATTTTTAAACGTTAACTCAAAGTTATATTTAAATTTTGTTTTGTTTTACAAAAATTTTAACTATTAATAATTTAATATATAATATTTATTGTTTTTGTCAATACATAATAGTAATTATATATACACGACCTATCATAGTGTGCGCTAGCATTTATTTCGATGAGTAGATCAAATTAGACATATATATGTATATATTTATATATATGTGTGTGCTATTTAATTGATTAGTAAATATTATTATCAATCAATCAATACATCTATAATAATCAAATACTTAAATTTAAAAAGAATTAATTTATTTATAGACGATTGTGGTTTATGTGTTATTAGACGAAAAACGAAAAACGCACTAAATATACAAAGAATATGTACTTTTAGAATAGTGTTGAGGTAGGTGTAAGCAATAAATAAAATCCGATTTTAACCGATTTTCGCAAAGGCATCAAATAAATATATAGGTTTCATGACTCTATCTGTCAATACACCGGATACATTGAAAAAACTCTTTTGTGACACAAATAAAGTGCTGCGAGACTAATTTTGTTACAACTAAAAATAGACTGAATCAATTGTATTATTGATATTTATATATATATAAAACGTCATACAGTTTGTTTATAAAAATACTGGTAGAGTACTTTTTGGGGAATTAAATAAATATATATATTGTAGCTGATTGTCTTGAAATACCGCTAAATTAATTAATGAAGAAATATTAAGTACAAAAAAAATGGACTCATGTCCGGTACAAAAGGATGGCAAATAATTCTGATTTCACTTTCGTGTCGGTTGTGTGTAATGTAAATAATTACTAAATATTACCATCCAACACATACGATTATAAATGTACAAGATCTAACTCGACAGTTTCGTAACTGAGTGTTATGTATGGAAAAAGAGCGGAAATCTGTGAGTCTGTTATAATTTTATCTTGCAGTAAATTAAAACGGTTCTGTCGTGACTGCGGCCACACTCATGGTCGCCTATTTAGAAAGCGTAAGATACGATTTTAACTCTTATTGAGTAACCGCTACGGGCTACTCGATACTTACAAATAAAATTATGCAAAACATCCAATCGGCATTCAAATTCTTACCTTCGTTAATGTTCGAGATTTTTTTGTCAAAAAACGAAAAAATATATATTGCACTGATTATTTATTTATGATTCACCATCGTTCCCGGCACTGTGAGATAACACCTGTATCACTCGATTATAATAAAAACATACACACACCCACCTAAAAACATTTTCAAATTTGCGTTCGAAAACTCGACGTCAACGGCCGCGTCGCAATCCGTGCACTGTCAACAAAATGTCTCAAAGTTTCGGTTTTAACGCGCCAGTGCACATCTATTGCGATAATTATTTATCGGTTTTCGAACACAGATTTGAAATGTGGCGGGAACTGTGCGTACGTTTGTGCGTTGCAGCGGTCGTGTACGCTAGGAGCGGTCGGTGCGCGAGTTGCGACTGCGGTCACTTTTGCTCTCGCGACACTCTCTACCCACCCGGCGTGTGGTTGTTAACACACCACCCTAGTGTGGTCTGTTCCACTACAACACCCACCCTCGCTAACTGACCTGAAACAGCTCACATTATACTGGTCGGTCATAATGTATAGCGTAAAACAAGTTGCGTTCACATTTACGTGTGCAGAATATGCTTTCGACTCAATTTGGTAATTCGCATCGCTTACAGCGCTGACATAATTTCTTTGTTTATCTGTTAAGCGCTTAATAGGATATGCATGTTAAATCTGGTAAATGTGTCGGAATATTGAAAACTTACTGTTACAAAAGCGCATACCGTTTCGTAACTGAAACCAGGTTACGGTTATCAATGGTTTTTCCGCGCAAGCTTTTGTCTTTATCTCAAACAGCAGCAATACCCAAAGCAACTATTAGGAGACCGTGAGCTAATAACAATTTGTTTTTATATATTCTCCTTCTGTTACAAGCTTTAGCGAACTGTCACTTACTCTTACCTTCTGCATTGACTAGGTATTGACAAGTATATGGAAACATAAATGTTTTGTCAGAGAAATAAAAAAGAGAGTTGTAAAATAAAGGCACCTTTACACAATGTTTACCAAAAATTTTTTTTAACTAAATTAATTTATTATGTTTGTTGTACTTAAAAATTTTGCGAGTAAGTTTTAAATAATCTTAATACATCAGGTATTCAATCATTTTAGGTGATTATTTAAAATTCATAATATTTATTATTTTACCAATAACTAAATATAAAATATACATTTTATTTTGTAACTAAAACATTTTGTTGTATAAAATTTTAGCCTAAATTTATAACACAAACTCAACTTCGTCGCCTTCTTAACCTTAAGGGTTCCCATGAATTCTTGACCTCTTGTCGGCAAATCACATATTAAACATACCATTGCAGTAATTCAAGTTAAGGTAACCTTTATCATTATTTACAATATTAAACAGGTCCATATCAAGATATGAGATCATTTGTGTGCTAAGATATTATTTCATAAACGACGGGAGTAAATTTTGACATATATTTTAACAATAACTATTTATTTCTAAGACTAGCTACTGTGTTACATATGTAAACAAACAGATAAACAATATAAAAAAGTAAAACACTATATAGACGTTCCACTAAAAGCAAGGCACCTCGAATATTTTATTTTAAAATATCTCGAGGTACATGAATGGTATACATTTGTCTTATATATTTATTAAGATTCTAATAGATATTTCTATATTAAAAACTAACTTTTAGCCGGGTTGCGTTGCAAGGAAAGGAAATTACTTTAAAGGAAAGAAAGTTGTTTTTTTATAGTCCCTATTCTAATTATCTGTTTGCATAATGTCATAACTAACTAACTATTAAACGGAAAAAATAAACTGGCTTATACTCAGGTCCAATCGTACCCTCAGTATTTAATAAATAGGTTGCCTGAACTTAGAATTTTATAGAAATCGGTTTTATGCTGTATGTACCGTGGGACAGCGAACATACATTTTATATTAACACTAAACCTACCGACCATTCTTGTATACCTGTTCCTACTGCACGCCGTCAAATTGATCGGTAGTTAAAAGTTATTTTAGTATATAACGCAGGTAATAATGGAAATAACTAAAAGTAAAGAGTGTAGAAAATATTATATGCGTATTCTAAGAATTGTCATGTAGTTTGATAACGATATAACGATTAAAAATGTGTAAGTTTTACAATAGTTTAAGAACGGTCAATTTGACCGGTACTTGGTAGGTTTAGTGTTAAAAAAAAAAGATATATTACAACTTTGAATACATAATGAGTTAAAGTAACCGCGTCCGCGAGGTGACGGAAATCTGTATTTTTTTTATTTCAACAAAATAAGGTTATCACCTGGAATCTATTTTTTAAATTGCCTGACATTTAAATTAAGGAGAGTCCGGTATTGATGTTCAGAAGTAGGTATGGTAGGTAGGTAGGTAGTGTCTAATACTGTTTCTCCTAGGAGTAGGTCTGGTCTAGTAAATAAGCAATTCGCAAAAACCACCCTCCATAAAACCAAGGTCTGTATATTTATAATTATCCAACCTTCTAATTACGGACACGTAATTGCAAAATTGCAATTCTTAAATAAAAAATATTATAAAAAGTGCGTTTAGCAACAAAGTATTTGTACCAAAATATACCTATAAAATAGATTGAAATTCTTTCCTCGGCTCTTTCATGTTGTAAATAAAAATCAACAAACACAATCTTCAACAATGGAGGTTTAATTGCGTCCCGCAAAATAAATATTGTAAAATGATGGTGTTTCACAAGGTGGCGTCTAGTCTCTACTACTTTTTATTAACAAATTAAAGAACTTTACTCTTATTTTCGAAGTCAAAAAGTGGACCGTAGAATACATTCTTCATGTTAACTCCCTGATTTAACAAGTTTTATAAAATTTATAGAAAAGTTATAAATATAGTTCTATGAATGGACAATTCAAAACTGATATGTTATATTAGTTACCATTCCCGTAGCTTTGCCAGGTAGAAATTGGTAGAAATGACCCCCTCTCTAACTAATTACTTGATTTAGAAAATAGCTCTGTTCACTTTGCACGAAGTTACGATTTTTTTATACATTTCGGTACTTGGATTTTAAGTTGTGTTATGTTTACAATTTTATCTTATATATATATTTATAGTAACAATTTCGAAATTAACCCAATAGATGCTAAGTAAGGAGTCATGACTAATAATGATCAAATTCATCGTCCTCATTGGTCCTCGCCCACTCAATCAACATTTATTTACAATACCAGCTCACCAATATGACCCAAGGATATCTAGAATATTTTTCTAGATACAAATAAATCTCATGAGAATAGTTAAAAAAATCACATGTATCAAAGCCAAAAGCATTAATAAATATATTACGTTAACAATGTATCTCTACAGATATATTGCCAAATAAATTTTTTGATGGAGTATAAAATAATTTATATGAAATGAAACTGTGTTTATAATCAGTAGTCTATTTATTTAAGTGTCAAAAAAACTTCTATTAGAAAAAAAAACAACCTCTTACCACATCGTCATATTCCGACCTCTGATGCATAAATTACATCGTTCTTTGGATTTAAATGCAGGGAAGTGATGGTACCATCATTTTTCATACTGCAGTTGGCCTTACGCTTTTTTTTGTGCTGATGGTACAGATCAGAGTTTTTAAATAGTTGCAGTCTCCCTGAATGTAATAGCCCTTGTAATATGATGTCGAAACTTTTTTAACTTATTCGTTTTAAATTATTCACAGCAAAATAAAACCCAACTATTGTTTATATTGTATTGCAAAATTCGTGAAAATATGAGTAAGTACCATTTGTGGCTTTTCATCTCATTTCTGTACAAAGCCAACATATTCGCAAGGTTGACCCCACTTATATGCGCGTTGTAATGCTTTATTTTATTGGGACAGCAGATAGCACCACTCGGTTTTAAATCCTTAGTGGAATACTGTATAACTCCAACAGGAGTTTGTGAAACATAACTGCTTGCCACAATGATTTTATTTTCTTTCCATTTTACAATACATACTTTGTTTATAATGCATACCACTGTTGAACACGACTTTCTGCTTTATTTCTTGAAACCGTTATCTGATAAAAATGTCTGTTCTGCACAACATAGTCCAGTCGATCTTATTGTGCCTAAAAACACTATTCCTATATCATATAACAGCATATGTAATCGCAGTAAGCTCCAAGCTGGTGTAAAATAAACAACTGAACTTTCTGGGTGAGGAATAGTTTTACATAGTAATAAGAGGACTTTTGCCCCAAACCCCAAACTCATCTGTTCAGGTAAAAATGTATGATATCTGTTGGTGTCGCGTCGTTACCATATAGGACAAAATCGTAAATGAAACCCGAGACTTTCGCTCTAACAAATATTTTTTACCCCCCTTTGCAAGGCTTGCTCTTTATGTATTGTTTCCGATTACCGGCTATTTTTCCCTTAAATGGCACCAACATTTATCAATACTAAATCTGGTTTCATGAGAATGCCTAAAAAAATTGGTACGTACTTTTTCAATGAAGGCTTTAAAATATCGATCACCGTCATCAAACAAATTGTCATTGAAATGAAACCAATGAAAATTCAGTTGATATAGTAATAGTATAGACGTCTTGTATAGGCTCAGGTCGCCAGCTATATCTGTTTTTAGAGTGTATACTTTATACTTGACGACGATGGCGAGTCTGCTACTGTTGCTGGATATGACTCAGATGTTTCAGGCACTATTCGAATAAATCTATTCCTTTTATTTTGATCAACATTCAATATGACAGTTGATATGATAGAAGAATGTATAACCGTTCGAAGACAAGCTTGAGCTAAAGAAACCAAGAGAAGATTCTCAGCAGCTCAACAAGAAGAAGTAATTTGGAACACAATATAACGGTTTTCATCGCCAGAAAATATATGTAGATTGTCAAAAGAAGGAAGCGAAAGACCGGTTAAAGATACAGCGCTGTCGCGTTTTTGAAAATTTAAATTATCAACTACACAACTAGAAGATCGGTTCGTACTTTCTTCATCATTGGATGTTTAATTATATTTTGGCACCAAGGCGAGTATTTCGCTAGCTCTTGAAAGCAATAACGAATATAAAATAAGCTAATCATGCATAGCATAGGAACAGTTACACAGCGTGGGAGTGTGCACATACAGATACAGGAAGATTCTGTACAAGTTGTTAGTGAAGCTGGCAGTGTGTATTGTGAGATACATGTCAAATAAACGCAAAATTGTTAATTACTTAGCAGTTTGCACGATGAGATGTCCTTTTGAAATGTCAAACGACGCATTAATCAGACCATAATAGAACGTCCAAAGTAACTGATTTAATGCGAAATAGACTTATAATTTATAATTTTACGCACTCGTTTATAAAATAAGTAAATATTTTTTTTTTCATAAATTGTCTTATTTTCTTGCATGGCAACATGGCGGAACTTGAAAGTGAAGTTTGACACTAGTTTTTTTTTATTCTTATGTATCTCCACAGATATATTATTATCAAAAGGGTTAAAGTACCTATTTATTTCATGTATAAAATAATATCATAATACAATTTAAAACATGTCTCTCTTGTAAATGCTTAAAATTTTATTTCTCTCATTGCGAATAACTTTTAATCTCTTGTATTAAAAAATTATATGATTACTTGACGTTCGAAAATATAGATAATATTCTTTATTATTATATAATATTATTTTTATCCTACAATTATATAAAACGTTATATAGGTGTCGTAGTTTTATTACAATACATTAAACACATAAAACTTATAAAAAAATCTAAGCAATAGTAAAATTCGCATCAAAATCTATTAATAGAAAGAAAAGTCATACGAATAATTAATTTGGTTATGAAGAATATTATATAAAGTGAAGGGCGGAAAATAAAGAAACAACTGTTTATAAAACATTTTGTTTTGGCTATTTCTAAATTTAAAATAAATATTTCATAAGTTTGTATTTTTATTACTTTAATTCTATATTTTATTTTCGAACTGATTTTTTGTAGTACCTATGTTATTTAGTGTTTTTAACGCGACTTGTACACATTTTAACTACTTATCAACCGGTTTTATTTCGCAGTTTAAAGTTAAATATTTTTATCTCGCTGCTTTGGCTGAATTTCACCGGCGCTGACCACGGTGTGACTGAGGTCAGCTCAGCATCTTTGAGAGAGAGTTTTCATTATTTCTGACATAACTAATGACGGTCACACACTCTCATTTTTAGTCTACCTAAAAGTATTTACACAAAACTCAGGGCCGGATTAGCAGTCTGTAGGGCTCTAAGCAGTGAATGATATGGGGCCCCAATTTTTTTTATTCATAAATCTAAAAGTGAGAGGCAATTTTTTTTCTTTGTTGTATATTTATTCTAAAAACAGTAATTAAACTGATAAAATTTTTACATATTTTCATATTTCCATTCAAACGATCTTAAAAGTTAAACCTTCTTTTTTCTGCACTTTTGACATGCAAATTTTTCGATCAAATCGTCAAAATTCATACGACGCATAACATCTGATTCGATTGATAACAGAGCCAACGAATTTAATCGGTCTTGTCGCATCGTCGTCCTTAGAGGATTTTTTATCCTTTTTAACTGCGAAAAAGATCGCTCTCCTGAACAATTTGTTATCATTAATGATAAAAATATTCTCAAGCAGACCTCTAAGTTAGGATATACGGTTTGAAGTTGATCATCCGTAATGACCTTATAAAAATCAGTGAAACTTGCACTAATATTCTCATCTTTTTCCATTTTTAAACGAACGTACTGATGAAATTGTTTTAATTCATCAGCGAGATTCAAATTCAAATCCTCAGGATGCAACAAGCGACTTAACATTTAAAAACAGCTCACCGTTGGTTTAATCCATTTTCAATAAAAATGAAAACTTGTTCGCCAGATTCTCATAAACATCGCCTCTTCTTTTCATCTCGACTTGAAGAATGTCGACGATAAAAAAAAAGTCGAAACGCGAAATTTGTCCCTTGCAGATAAAACAGTATCATTTTTCCCACTTCTTTCAACCGACAAAAGACTCCATTTATGAAAATTAAAATGTTGTTATGGCTTAAAATTTGTTTTGAAACTAAGAACAAATTATACGCCTGAGCTTAGCCCGAGCTTGAGGCCCCAATTTATTGGGGGCCCTAAGCAGCTGCTTAGTTTGCTTATGGGTTAATCCGGCCCTGACAAAACTAGATCAGTACTAGGGACATACTTCTTTAAAACTGTTTCATATAGTCTAGGGATTTAGTTAACAATAGGTTACAATAAATAACATCATTAATTACAATTACTATCTTCTACTCTGCTCTCAATAATATAATATTTAATACTGATTGGCGCTCAGACACTTTAATTTACAAAAAATAATTAAGTTCTTAATATAAGTAATTCTAAATATAGATACACCTATAATACCTACATATCTCTTGACGATAAATTACGAAACTGATTTAAGGATATGTTTTGAAATATCGACTTATGAGCCATTCACTTCGTACAAGTGTCAATCTTTATAACCTTTAAAAACCACATGGTAATAGATTTGAACGAAATAAACCCATTACAGAAAAGT
Source organism: Melinaea menophilus ssp. n. AW-2005 (assembly GCA_918358695.1). NCBI lineage: Eukaryota > Metazoa > Arthropoda > Insecta > Lepidoptera > Nymphalidae > Melinaea > Melinaea menophilus. Next base: position 6,337,798 of record OU911055.1, on the reverse strand, counting down.
AAACTTGCCTTTGAGTCATAATATAATTAATTTGTGTATCTTAACGTAATATTACCTATAAAATCCTTAGTAAGAAAAAAGAGTAGTGTTTCTCAAAGGTGGCATTGTTTACGCTGCTTGACATGTCCACACGCGACCGCATCACTTGCCAACAAGTGGAGCCCTGCCTCATTTGTCACTTAATTACACGAACACGACTCCTTTGTTTTCATCAGGAATGGAAAACCGAGACTAAAGGGCTTGACATGTTGGTACATAATCAGCGTCCACAGAAGATAGATGTTATTGACTGAAAGTGTTAATTTGTTCCAATTCAGGTCATATTGCGTAAACGACGTCTTGGTGGTATTAAATCAACGGAGACAAATGAAGATTATTTGAAAGCTTTTATATACTGTATTCTGGGATTTGATGTTTAGTTTTTTTTTTATAATTCTACAAATTATTTGCACTTGGTTCCAGGTTTCTAAAGGAAACAAAATTTAAAAAATCAATAATAATATTTCTCCAAGATGTTCAGTCGATTTTGAAAGAATCTCTAATGTTATCATTTTGTACTTTGACAGGTCTTATTTTGTTATTGCTATTATTTATTATTCTTAACATCTACCTACAGCATTTTGTAATTTAAGGGAATTGTTCTTACTGGTTCCTAATTGTAAATATTCGTTTACAGCCGCGTAGCAAAGTAACGAGCATGGGAATTAGGAATGTTCGGTGTTATTATCCTTGGATAAATTAAATAGGGACGGACTAAGTTGGGATCCCCGATGCACACCAAGTTTTATTTAAAATTTGTGCTGAAACTTACCAGGCTTCTTACATTTGTACTGATGATATACAAGTCAGTTTATATAGTGCTCTGTTTTTTTAATATGAATATTTGTTTCCTATAAAAATAATAGCTAAATTGTGTATTACCCATATATGTAAAATTGCTATAAATATTTTCGAAGTCATAAAATTGAACTAATAACACGCCTAAGCCGTGAAAATAAATTTAAGATCCCAAGATCCTAATTAAATATATTGCTAATTAAAAATCTATTATTTATAAAAAGTCAATTAGTGGTTTGATGAAAAATTATATGATTGACATAACATAATCACATAATATATATTAAAATTTAATTTAAACTAATTTAAAAGACTACTACATGTAAATAATTTTCATATTTAAATGTATTTTTTTATCTACCGGTATAATGAACTTCTTTAATTCTTATCACAGAGATGTTTTTTCTGGAAGTTCACATATCGTTCGTATGGCAACGTAAGATAACTATTCTGTCAAGTGAGACAGAGATCGCCAACCTTTGATTGATGTTCCATTAAACAATACAAAAGTTTTGTCCTTATAATTAATAGAATAACATAAATTTTATTTTAATTATTTTTTTGTTTAACATACAACTAACTTTTGCCAAGCGCAATCTGAGTTATTCCTTAATTGACTTATATTATCTATATATGAGGTTTAAGGCAACTGTATATCTGTTCTGGTCTGGCAATAGCCTAAATTGTTAATGTCATATAATAATAATTAAATTTCACTCTTTCAATATATAAGTATAATTGTTTTAAAATTAATATTTTGCTAATTGCAAAGGCAATTACATCAGGAGAAACTATTGTTAAATATAACATTTTAATGATAATTGAAATATTACTTAAATACTAGATTATATTTTAAAAATATATGCTAACAAAAAAGAAAACAGTATCGTAGTTGTAGAACCATTGGTTTACATAAACATTATTTCTGAGTTTTGACTTCTGACGTTATGACGTCAGTCGATCCGTCTCATTCATGGTTGTAGGGTTTCTGTTGGCTAACAAATACAAAGTTTTTACGCAAAAAAACCTTGAACTAATAATTGAACGGATGATTCAACTTTCAAGTAATAATAACTTTAAATCAACTCCTCCGGCATCAGTTCTTTAATTGTTTTTATTCCAACAGTCATGGATTAACGAATAAGGAGCGATAATAAGAAAAGTTGTACGTAAAGTTTTGTAAGTATATTTTTTTTATTTTTAAACCTTGATGCTGCCTTCATTGAAGCATGTCTTGTATCTAACGAAATGAACAATACAAATTTTATTTTTATTTATTTCACCATTACACCAAATTTGACGAGCGTGGTAAAACAACTAAAATCGACTCGAGTGCTATCTTATCGATATAGATTATGTACACAAGTGTTAAAATCATTGTGTGTAATGGCCAGAACATTACATATAAGCATCCAAGAGGGTGCCGTGGAGTGAAAATAGAATTAAGTGAAGAAAAAACAAAAGAACGTATGGAACGTAGTGATTTAACTCTCAGTTTCCATAACCTTATTAAGCGAGGTACTGTTTGTGATGTTTGTAATATTTTATTGTTTTAACATATGGAAGATAATTTAGTGCCCAAGAAGGTCGTGTTGACTAAAGAGGTGATCTGTAAAGAGTTGTTTTATAAATTGAAAATGTAACTTATACAGACACCTCTGGGAATATTCCATAATATTGTAAAAATTTTAAGGATTCTCTAGTTTAGTTTTTGTATTATACTATATATATTATTTATTTCTTGTTTGTATAAAAAAAATGGCTTTTTTCTGTGTCATGACCAAACATTATGACGGACATGATGTTCATAATTTATTCAATATAAGTTTGGGAAAGGTCTTTTATTATCTTAACATTAAGTTTTTTTTTTTAATAAATTAGAATCTATTTGCATAATTTAATGGAATGTTCTGTCATAGATGAAGAACTTTACGGGTACACAAACTACGCCATGGAGACACCTACTCCCTCGACAACTCCGGGGGACTGTTTACAGGGAATACTACAAAATTTGGATTCCCTAAATCCAGGACTGGACTCTGATTTTGATGAAAGTCTAGCTGTACCTGAATCTTTATCTATTATAGATTTAGAGAAAAATAAAGAGGAGACTGATGCAAATGGTAAGTGTCGATATTGTTTATAACAACTTGTTTTTCAATTTTGTGTTAATTAAATGGCTTTACTGTAGACATTAAGTTATATTATTATCCTTAATTCAAAAATTATTTATAAATAAATCAAATTTAACATTAATTAACAGCATTTTTTATATGATACTTCAAATTAAAATATTATCTTTCTAACTCAGTGATATATATAAAAATAGTCTAATCATTATAAAATATAATTTCTTTCTGTTTGTACATTTTTATATTTATTTAAGTGTTGTTTGTAATGAGCAACCATCTCTAAATTGCATGAAATAAGCCTTTGATTTGAATGTCATTTAAATATTTTCCATTGTATTAAATCTGATTTCTTACAAATAAAAAAATTAATGATTATAATAAATATGACTCATATATATGAAAAATATTTAAGAACAACAAATTCACTAAGACATCTACGAAGTTGTTGTTAATGTGTGTGTTTTTGTTTTATAATTAATTTATAAATAAATAAATAAGGACTTAAGATGTTTACTAACCATCAGTATATCTGTGATATCAGATAAAGTTAATATTCTATACTTTATAATACGAGACAATCTTGGAAAGTTTTATAAACATTACATATTATAATTCGAAATATTATTATTATATTACATATTGTCTGTTATTTTGTACATTTCTTCCAGCACCATTAGCAACATCAGTTCCGTACAAGGCAATCCACGGTGCACCCATCAAGTTTAACTCGGTGCACAGGAAAGTGTTCATTCCGGGGGTTGAGATAAAGGTTAGATTTGTGGAAAATGAAAGAAGTGTAACAACACACTTGCTTAATCCTAACTTGTGAGTAAATTAATCTATAATACTATAGTTATATATATATATATATATATATATATATATATTATATCTCTGTAATGGAACAATCATTAATTTCTGTCCGTTTATCCTTGTAGGCACTTTAAGTAATAATCTAGATATTTTGCAGTTTATTTTTAATTGTAGTCTATTATATTATCCTGGTGCTATTATAGAGTATGATAAATGTTTATTTTTTATGGATGAATGAATATTTGTTATTTTTTCATACAAAAACAACTGATTATTCTATATGAAACTTCACAATGATAGGTTAGAATAAAAAACATACAAATTAATTTGCAAATGAACCAAAAAAATTATAAAAATCTTAAAGTATATTTATTTTTTTCATTCTTTCATTCTAACCTTCAGTATTTAAAGTTATATGGATTTCCGTTATTTTAAGGATTGGATTCATTCATTCATTAAATAAGGTTGAAAATTGTAATATGTAAAAAAATAACGATACATTTTTATAATATTCAACATGATTAGAAAATGTAACTAACAAGTATGAAGAGACCGAGGAAAGATTCCTTATATGTGTATTATATATGTAGGTATATGTTTTTCCTATTGGAAAAACTATAACACAATGGCCCTAGTTAATAGCTATGAGATTACTCACGCATACTTCACTGACGTATTGCCATAAATACACACATGATAATTGTAATGTCCTTTATCCGTGAGAGAATTATGTTAAGGTTAAAAAATCAACAGATAATATATATAGCAACAATGTTTTTAAAAAAATGAATTAATTCCCGTTGTAAAATATTACTAGGGGCGCGAAAACCCTCAATTTCCACTCGCAGCACTCGCAAAATCTCCGTTGCTGTTTGCATATTGAGCGAAGGGAGCCCAGTGTAATGACTCATCGTTTCACATTGACTTTAATGGGATATACATTTTTTGACGATTAATCCTCAACGACATGACATTTTTCATTTTTTCTTAAACCATCACCTAGTGTGTGTCTTTTTGATTGCAAAGTTTCATAATTTTCCGTCAAGTAGTTTTCGAGCCTATCGGTGCAAAGAATGTGAAAAAGTCTCCAGTAGAACGTTCCACTCGCTACGCTCGCTTCGCTCAATTAACAACTATTGGTCGTATTCATAAGGTATTGGGTGTTTATTTTAGATACACAATAAACCTACAGCACGGTGAATTCACATGGACTATCAAAAAACGCTACAAACACATATTATATTTACACCAGCAGCTGTCACTGTACAGGGCCTCTCTTAAAATACCGTTTCCATCCAAAACTCACAAAGTCAGACGAGCAAGTTTCAAAAACACCGTCGATACTGAGAAAGCTGAAATAGTGGCATTGCAGGCAGTTCCTAGGAGTAATTCTAAACGACGGGAAGGAAAGCCGAGGAAAAGGAAGGGAGCCCTACCACGGTGGGATATTAATTATTTATATTTTGTTAAATACGTTGAAATTTCATCAATTTGTCCGTCTATCTCGATTCTCTGTAACATATTTCAGATTGATTTTAAATAATATAATAATAATAAAAATGTTCATATTTTATGTGTCTATATAAATCATATCAAACTTTCTATCTGACCTTATCTTTGAGAACAACAAAATAATCAATATACTACTGATAAGTACCTGGATTTGTCTGTGATTTTTCACTCACTCTCATTCATAATAACCTAGTTATTTTTTATAATATTACATATATACATATATACACACACATATATATATATATACATACATATATATAACAAAATATATATGACACATGTATTTTTATATCACATAAGATAATTTTTTAGATCAATCACCTGTCTAAAAAAAAATATTTTATATATATATGTATATTGTTTGTCTGTTTTAGATTCCCCAGCAAACCCGAAGTGATGGTGACTTACGAAGGAATACAACTGCGTATGAAGCAACTGGAGGAATATCTATTTAATCTGCTCAATATATCAATATACAGAAATCATTACGAAACAGTAAGTATATGTAATTAAAGTGTAAAAAAAATATTTTCAGATGACAGACAGACACACTTTATTATTACATATATATTATTATCTTTGGTATATTTTATTAGTAGTATTAATTTAAAATCCATTTCCGCCCGATATAAACCAACATGGCGCATTTGTTTTCATAATAGGATAAAGGAAATTATTTTATCATTTTAGATAAGAGTTTATTCGTTTATTTATTCAAAATATTATTTTAATGTTAAGACTTATCTGTGGTAAATATATATTTTCATTTATTGCGGAAGGTCTAAAATTAAGACCACTTCAGAAATATACCATTTTATAGGATAAAAGTGGTTTTATCCTATAAAATACTTAACACACATAGTTGATAAAATAAAAAAAAGCACTTACTAGTTACTTATCAGACGTCATAATTGGATTTGAAAGGATTTCGCATTGTCGTAATAATTCAATAAGCTAACATTTGTCAAAATATAATATATACATTATTAGAAAAAAATCATGTCTCAGTGCATCGAACTGAACTATGTAGTGATAGTAACTAGTGTCTGCTTCCGACTTTTCTCGTTTGATTTTAAAACGATCTACTCTTTTACCCTTTAAAAGTTATGTTAAAAAAATATATATATATTATATAAAAAATAAGATAAATTAACTGTAATTTTTTCGCTATGAATGCATTTCCAAAAATTCGGTTTTTGTTTTTAAGGGTCAGTCTTACTTTATATATATGTATTCCAAGGTAAAGTTCCTGGAGGTGTCACACCTATCCTTCATATCGGAGCTGGGCTGCAAGGGTAAGGAGGGTCTCATCCAGAAACGAACAGGCTCAACCAGGCCCGGACAGGCCGGGTGTAACTGCTTCGGACTGCTCGGGAACATGGTCTGCGTCAGGTGAGAACTGCTCCAACATATCATCGTTTAGTGGATTAAATGCACCTAAATGTGTAATACCAATATAGTTTTTTTTTAAAAATTTATTTCTCAATAGTTTAATTTCAATAATGTGTTAATTTTTTTTTTATATTTCTATGATTGAAGTCAATTGGTTTCAAAACAGTATTCTAGTCTTATTTTGTAACAAAAATACTTACATATATTATTAAATAATAGCTTAATTTAAGTATTTTTTTTATTTATTTCCATGGTTTAAATAAGTTTAAAATAAGTCTAATTTTATTGCAGGTGCAATTACTTCTGCACCGGGTTGATGTGTGCGAAGTTCCAGGAGAGGTGGTTCTTCGTGAAGGACACCTTCTTCGGCTACATCAGACCGAGCGACGGCATCGTCAAGGGCGTCATGCTCTTTGACCAGGGGTCAGTTATGATGATATTAAACATGAGATTTGTAAACATACCACTATAAGAGACTCTAATTAGTTCGTTTTGTTTCACGCAGCTCAAGAGTAAGTACATTGGTTAAATGTTGGTTCTCTTTTGGATTTAATTTTCAAGAAAAATGTCGCAAAAGGTTTAATGCAAATGTTAGTAGAAAATGTTGGTTCTCTCTTGGATCAAATTTTCCAATTGCCTCTCTGATAACAAACTAATAGATAAGTGTATAAAGGTTCGAAGTGTCATCCGGTATGTACGCGACGGGACTCAACAACGGACTTCAGATCCTGAACCAGTCCAGGCAGATGGTGATCAAGTGCTGGACCAAGAGGAAAAGCAAGGAATGGATGACCTATTTGAAGACTGTCGCTAATATGTCGGGTCAGTGTGATGAATAATAGAAATTTCCAAGTACTTGGCTGAAACAATATACAAATAACACGATTATTGTTATAAGGACCGTAATGTACGATGACCTGTTCTGAATTAATCCCCCCCCATCAGCCCGCTCGTTCACGAGTCCGAACGTCCACCACTCGTTCGCGGCGGCGCGGTCGTCGACCCCGGGGCGCGCGCTCGTGGACGGCTCCAGCTACCTCTCGGCCGTAGCGGACGCGCTGGAGCTGGCGCGGGAGGAGATCTACATAGCCGACTGGTGGCTCAGCCCCGAGCTGTACCTCAAGCGGCCGGCGCGAGGCGACTACTGGCGACTCGACACCGTGCTCAGGAGGAAGGCTGTGAGTGACTATTTTTAAGGCTAATGTTTTTTCTTTAAATTACTCCAAGATGGCAGGGTTAAGTCTACGTCATTACTGTCTAATAGGGATTTTTTTAAATATATATTCTAATTTATCCCATGATGCAGACTTAAATGTTCACCTCATGGTAGAAGTTTTTTTTATTTACTTCAAGTTTATCTTCCTTCTCATTCTCGCTATGAGAAATTGACACACCATGTTACTTAGTATAATAACAATTGATATTGTTTTTATCAAGAATTACAATTAGTTAAAAATAACCAGTCGTTTCTTCTCCATATCATAAAACATTGACCATTATGTTATAAACGATAAATATATGTATAACAATTCTATAAAAGGTTTCTAGTATTATTTATCAATGTATATTTTATTAGTCATCACAATCTTGGTAATTATCAATTATGATAACTTTATTGTAATGTATCTGTCCTTATCATTAATTAGTGTGTATTCGTCATACTAATGATAATAATAATAATATTAATTTAACAGTAGATTAAAAAATAATGGTTAACAAATGATAAAATATTTTTGTAAATGTCCCTATTTCACGCAATTTTAAAAAGTATTTTAAAAAGTATTTTAAATTGGATACAGGAATGGAGTCATTTTGATTTTTGTATATATTATTTATCACTTTAATGTTTTTTTATTTACTTAAATATTTGTAATATATGTATATGATTATTATATACAAGTAAATAACAATAAAATAGAACAGTACAAAGAATAATGAATGATAAAAATATGGTCTTGCTTTGAAGCGATTTCTTTCAGACCTTAGAGACTGGAATTGCAAATGAAATATGGGTGTGCTATAAATATGAATATATATATATATACATATACAATACTCATATTAAACATAAACAATACTATACAACATGATTTTATATATTTTGTTTTGTAATATATATATATATTGTGTTCCCAGGCCCAAGGAGTGAAGGTCTTCATAATGCTGTACAAGGAAGTGGAGATGGCTCTCGGTATCAATAGCTTCTACAGTAAAAGTAGATTAGCCGGCGAGAACATTAAGGTACTTATACACTTATAGGGCTTAGCTTTGCCATTATATAATCTATCTACAATTTATTTAATTAATCTAAAATTTATATTTAAGAGCGGGTGTTTTGTTTATTAATTTACATGTAATGGTGTGTTTGTCCAGGTGTTCCGTCACCCTGATCACGCGAAGGCGGGCGTGTTGTTCTGGGCTCACCACGAGAAGATAGTGGTCGTGGATCAGACCGTGGCCTTCGTGGGGGGCATCGACCTCTGCTACGGGAGGTGGGACGATCACTTGCACAGGTGAATTTCATTATGTATATATTTTAGAATATACGCCTACAAAAATCAAATCATATTTAGAATGTAAATCATCATAACGCAGTAGCTCAGTTTACTAGTTGACTCTCAGAGTTCACAGGTTCGATTCCTGTCTTTCAATTTGTGATAATCAAAAATCTCCAAATTAATTTTGTTTCTAGACTGACGGATCTTGGTAATATCTCGCAGCCCAAAAACGCAATACGGACGAAGAAAAAGACCTCCAGCTCCCCGGGCGGAGGGAGCTGGCCCAGGGACCTGGAGACGACCATGGAGCTGGCGCGGGCCAGCAGGGACGTGGTGATAGGACTGCAGGTGTAAGTATGACTTGCGATTATATTTTGAAGAATTTTTTTTTTTTTTATTATTATTTATTTTTCTTTAAATCTTACCGGTAGTTCAAGTGTTTCTGTCTGTTCTTAATGTAGTTCATAAATTAGTTACCAAAATATTTAAAGATTTAATTATTACATATTTAACAGACCGATTCAAGAAGTTGGAGAATTACAAGAAGAAGATACAGAAAAAACAGAAGTGGATATTCCAAAACCACACATTGACATTGAAGACAAGTTATTACAGATCGGTGTCCAAGGCGATGCAGTGTATGACAGCGACGGACAGAAACGGAACGTACTGGACAAAATAACGGACAGAGGGAAAGATTTCATCGGCATTTTGTACCCTCCATTCGAAGAAGAGAGAAACGAACAGAAATTTGATGATTCCGAACGGAAAAAGGCCGAGAAGTATGCAAGATCCAACGAAGAGGTTCTATTGACTAATGTTTTGGGTATTAAGGCAGACGTCAGTGAACACGCCCCCCTGGCGAGTGTGGTGGAGGGGAGGGTTATAACCGAGAGGACCAAAAAGGCGTTAGAGGATATCGAAGGGAACTCTAAATTATGGATCGGAAAGGACTACGTCAATTTCATTGTTAAGGACTTCAATAGCTTGGATCTACCATTTGTTGGTAAGTTTGTGATTTGTAAATTTTATCTTATACAAATTAAAAAGGTTTCTCTTTCTCTTTGTATGTCTCATGCTTTCGTCTCTATTTTTCTTTTAAAAATCCGCTATCTATGCATACAATTATAAAAATATATTTAATAAAATCATTCTCTCGATTCCAGACCTTGTGGACAGAAACATAACGCCCAGAATGCCGTGGCACGACGTGGGCGTGGTAGTGCAGGGTGCGGCCGCGAGGGACGTGGCCAGGCACTTCATACAGAGATGGAACGCCATTAAACTAGAGAAGGCCAGGTGTGAATATGATTTTTTATATATTATACAGTTTCTTGTCGACTCTCCCACCATTACAATAGTGAAATTAACGTGATATTTCATAAGTGCAATATATGGTCTATTCCAGGCAAAACACAAACTACCCGTATCTCCTGCCGAAGACGTACGCCGACATTAAACCTTTACAAGATTTTGATCAGCTGTTAAACATCGAGCCCACCAACGTCTCCTGTCAGGTCGGTGCCATTTATTATTATAACGATATTTATTTGTAAAGTTCCTGAAGATTTCTGTTCCGGTAGAGGCATGATAAATGTTTCTCTCGCAGGTGCTTCGCAGTGCTTCAAGCTGGTCGTGCGGATTCCTGGAGCCCGACACAGTAGAGCAGAGCATCCACGAAGCCTACGTAGACACTATAACGAGGGCGCAACACTACGTATACATCGAGAACCAGTTCTTTATCACGCTATCTCGCACCAATCAGGTGGTCAGGAATCAGGTGAGGCGAACGAGCCACACCCATCTTCTCCTCTCCATTTCCCCCTCTCTCTCTATTGTATTACTTACATTCCAGATAGGCGAAGCGCTGTTCAACCGCATCATGCGCGCCTACCGCGCCAGCGAGTTCTTCCGCGTGTTCGTGGTAATGCCGCTGCTGCCCGCCTTCGAGGGAGAGGTGGGTGGCGCCACCGGCACCGCCCTGCACGCCGTCACGCACTGGAACTACTGCAGCATCTCCAGGTACCCTACACCACTCGTACCTTACACTGCCAGTGCGACCAACGGTAATCCGTCAACGTAGAGCATACAAAACATTACACAAAAACAAACACACCCGCCATCTTCGCCGGCGAAGACGAGGCCATTCAGGCACCCCTTTTTCAAGGGCGTTGTCTCTGCACCCGCCCACTCCAACGGTGATGCTGTCACGGCCTGTAGGGCTAACAGCAGAGACAATGAAAACAAAAAAAATTAATCGCTATGTAAGCTATGAGCTTTTGAAAAGATACTCTTTGAGATGGATAATCATTATTTAAAAGAATGAATCCATACTATTCTTATAGGCTTCTAGGAGAGCAAATGCACTTAAACATCATGTACTCTATCCCACAGGGGTCCCGAGGCGCTTCTTACGCGTCTGTATGCGGCGGGCGTGCCCGAGCCGTCCTCGTACGTGTCGTTCCACGGGCTGCGCGCGCACGCGGCGCTGCAGGGCGAGCCCGTCAGCGAGCTGGTGTACGTGCACTCCAAGCTGCTCATCGCAGACGACCGCGTGCTTGTTTGCGGCAGCGCCAACGTCAACGACCGCTCCATGCTCGGCAACAGGGACTCCGAGATAGCCGTGCTGCTGCAGGTGGGTCTTCTGGACTTGTTTTGTACAACGACTACCGTCGACGTAAATTAGTTTCAGTCGTTGAGATGGTATCGCGGCAGATTCAGATCTAATTCTCTATAAAATATATAGATTTATCATGTATACAAATAATAAGTAATATTTTTTTAAGGACGAGGAGTTTGAGGACGGTGTCATGAACGGTAAACCATTCCCCTGCGGCAAGCTGGCAGGAGGACTGCGGAAAAGACTCTTCAAGGAACACTTGGGACTCATGGACCAGGACCTGACGCAGGCCGGGATCGACCTGGACGACCCCTGCAGCGACCGCTTCTACAAACACACGTGGCAGGCGCGCTCCAGGCTCAACACGGAGATATATGAAGAGGTGTATATCGCAAATTGACTTTTCTATTTATAACACTCAATATACTTATCTCTTTCCATTACCTATATCCCCTACTTTTCACTAATTTTGTCAGAAATCGCGTTTAGTAATCGCCTTTGCATATTCTGTTTCATTATACTGCTTTTTGCAACGTGCTTATCTATCACACATACATTTATATTTTCAGGTTTTCCACACGCTACCGACGGACTCCGTGCACACGTTTGCCGAACTGAAGAAGTACCAAGAGGAGCATCGCGACTCGCTGTGGCACAAGGACCCCGCGCTAGCGAACAGGAAAATAGACCTCATACAGGGGCATCTAGTCGACTTTCCGTTGGATTTCCTTTGCAACGAAGTTCTAACACCGCGGAACACTTCCATGGAGGGGATGATGCCCACTTCACTGTGGACGTAATAATATTTAATATAAAATAAGCTTTAAATCGATCGCCATTTGGAATTATGTGTCCTAGTAGATTTAAATGTTGTATTGTTATGTGAAAATATGTAATCTCCGTCGATTTCATATGTATATGAATCTGTTAGATCTTTTATGTTATTTATTATTTGATGAAGAAAATTGTCACAAAATTTATCTTATGAATGTTAATGACAAATAATAGTTGATATGTTTAATCGATTTGATCTACGTATTTATTGTTTTTTTTTGTTAAGCGAAGCGAGCGGAGCGTTCTACTGGAGACTATTTCACATTCTTTGTCACGGATAGGCTCGAAAACTACTTGGCGGATAATTATGAAATTTTGCAATCAAAAAGACACACATTAGGTGATGGTTAAAAAAAAATTAAATGTCATGTCGTTGAGGATTAATCGTCAAAAAATTTATCTCCCATTCAAGTCAATGGGAAAGGATGAGTCATTACACTGGGCTCGCTTCGCTCAATATGCAAACGGCACCCGAGATTTCGCGAGCGCAGCGAGTCGAAATTGAGGGTCTGTAGGCGCCCCTAGTAATTAAGTATTTAAAAAGATATAATTCCTATTTTACGTACACTTTGTATTCACAAAACGCAACTGACAGTATTTATACATATGACGTAAATTTAACGAATTTAGACATTCCTTAATTCAATTTTTATTTTCAATTACGATTTTTTTTCTATTTCAGTTTTTGAAATTATATTATATGACATTTAAAGAATTGCATTTGGATAAAACATCCCACCACATTCCACTTTCCTCCTTAATATATAATTAATTTATGTTTTTATTAATTGTTATCAAATAGTGAATTGGATTTTTTAATACCTTACCCTACCTCAGTTTAAGAGATTTTTGTTGTAAACGATCTTATTAGTAATTATTAATTAGTGGTGCTTATGATTGTGTTTTTCTATATTAAATACTTAAATAGAATTATTAATGTACTGTTTCTTGGGCAGCATGTGACTTTACAGACAGATGAACTATATTTAAAAAATTGTTTTATATTAACACTAAACCTATCGACAATTCTTGTATACCTGTCCCTACCGCACGCAGTCAAATTGGCCGGTAATTAAAAGTTATTTTATTATATAACGCAGGTAATAATGGAAATAACTAAAAGTAACGAGTGAAGAAAATACTATGTGCATATTCTAAGAATTGTCATGTAGTTTGATAACGATATTATAACGTTTTAAAATGTGTAAGTTTTACAAAAGTTTAAAAACGGTCAATTTGACAGGTACTTGGTAGGATTAGTTTTAAAGAACTTTGACCGTCTCGTCGAAATAATTGTTATTAAAAATGATATTTACTTTTAATTAACTATTTATTAATTTATTGTTAAATATATTTTTCTGCAGTCATATATTTGTATATTAAAATGTTTTAAAATCAATTAATTTATATTGTCTCAATAAAAAGATGGTAAAATAAAGTGTTGTTTTCAATTAAAAGACTATATATAATATATTTATTATGTAATATCATATATGTTTAGGACAGGACGGGATTGTATATACGTTTTTAATGAGTTAGTTATTAAAAAAATATGAAAGGCGGTATCGAATTTGTACGCAAAAATTACTGTTACGTACTAAATAGTTTACATGATATTGCAATTATGATTCTGCCTATTTTTGTTATTGTTTTTTATATCTATCTTACTTAGCGACATACTATATTTATTATTCAATGCATTATTATTTCACCAATTTAATTATTTATAAATCATATGGCGAAGTTAATTATGTTCACAAATTACTGAAATAGAGACATCTCGCGGATAATGGCATAAGACAACCCCATCAAAGTAATCCTTGAAACGTTCGGGTTGTCTATATTTAAAAGGTTGTTTAAAAAATATCAACAGGTGGCGCTAGCTGTAGACAATAATTAATTTTTTTTAATTTTAATTTTAAACAAAAATATTCCAGCTTAGTGTCACATTCTTTTGATATATATTATGTATTTAATTTAAAAAAGTTAAAATATTGTGTTTTATTTATAGAAAATAAATAAGTTTGAAAAAATTTTACAACAAAAACTAAGGTTCACCGTAAACAATAATACAGTTAATTAGTTATGAGGGGCTAAAATATATGGAATAAAATATTAAATATATATGTATATATATACATATATTGTTACTTAATTTTCTACTAATTCTCAAATATTCCTAAATATATATGTATATATATATATATACAATTTATAATATTTGTAAGTTATGTAACCTATATATGTCTAAGCTATATAAGAAGAATCTACTTAACCAAAAGTATTTAGGACTTTCTTCAAATGAAATAGAGTTTAAAATACAATGCAGGAAATTACCTACGGAACCTTCAAAATGGGCGTGTCCTTCACCCTACGCGCATGTGTAAGTTTTACCCAAAAATAATAAATGATATTATTTCTTATTAATTTAAATAAAAAAATATACATAGCCTTAATAATAGGTGCCCACGTAACTTACTGAATGAAATATGTAGCTTCTTTAAACAAAAACAATAAGTAACCTAGATAAAGGTAACAAAAATACAATGCAATAATGTAAGTAAAACTTATAAGTCCATGAAATTTGATTAAAAGAATTACCGAAAGAGTTATTAATCAAAACCCTTATTATTTGAAGGGCATCAAATTTGTGTTATGCGCTCACATACTCTCAGCTTATTAAATTAGGATTGCCAAATAGCATGTTTTGTTTGCGACTAGAAATAAAAAAGTGAGCATATTAGGGGGTGAACGTATCATTAATATCGATGCACTTGTTTTTTAAAAAGTTGTGTGTGCGTGGGTGTGTGTGTGCTGTGTGTGTGTCGCTGGTCATTACGCTGCATTAATACGTTAGGGCTGGGATGGGCCCGTCCCTATCGGCGTGGAGTCCTACGCTCCCTTCCGCGAGTATTTGAATAGGCTCTCGCGTTGCGTAACGCGCGGCCAATGACAGCGGAGCTGCACATGCACGGGGCGGAGTCGTTACGTCACCGCTCGGCCTCCGCGGTCGCGCAGCCGCCGTGACGTCACGTAGCCTTCGTCCCGCGTCTGCAGCGACCGCAGCGCCCATGCGACCGGCGGCGCCGCACCGAAACATCCGACAAAACACTCGTGCGCTCAAAGATGGCGGATGGGTCGCCCGAGGACCGTGCCGGCCCGGCTCAAATGAACGATTTAACTTTTTCCGCGTCCGACCCGTCAAATTGTGACACAAAAAAGTGTTGTGAACCAACTCTAGACGGTGTTAGATTAAAGTTATCGTTCTACACTGAACTGGATTTGAGTGATTCGTGTGAGAATTGTGAGACGCGCGGCGTGGTCGCTGATCGTTCCGTGACAACAGATTCCCGAAAAACACCCGCCTCGAACATCGAAGACAACGACGATAGGAAAAAGCGATGCTTCGACCGATACGATAGTTCTGAATCTTCTGACAGGTTAGACAAAATTAATTTGTTTTGTTTTATATAAATGTTATTTTGTTTTGATAGTGTCAAAATCTATAAGTCAATGCTCTAGTGACCGCAGGCTGTTATGCTTATTTCGATGTCATGGCCATCGTGAGTAACTCGTGTTGCTAGGCCTATTCGGTTGAATGCCCTCGAAATAGTCGCTGGGCCGAGATGCACAGTTCTAATCTCATCCGGCGAGACTTTTTTTACTAATACACCGCTTAATAAGAATACCTTATCGAAAGTTTTTCTCGGTTCACCGCTTTTATTACAGCACTTCATTCACATAGTTACAACAATCTTTTAAAGCTTCCTCACCCGGAACCAAATACATACCTAATTAGCTTCAAAAAGTAGCATCTTTTTAAAGTATTATGTACTACAATTGTGAGTTCATATATTTTCAGGTAAGTTAGTATAAAGTTTATAAATCTTTCTAATCTATTTTAAAAAATCAAGTAAGTACTTTCCAATTTGTTAAAAAGAAATGTATTCTGGGGTATAAATGTAAAATAAAATATCTGTGTGTTATTAATTTTATAAAGTTAACACAAAGTGTCAAAGATTCTAAATTTAAAAAGTTTATGTAATCTAAATTCACAAGAAAGTAGTTTCTCTGTAATATTAATAATTGAAGCATTTCAAACTGAAGTGAACTAAATAAAAATTACATATAAATTTCAAGGTGTCTTAATTGAACTTGACTTCATTTAGGCCGGTCATTATCAACACATGACATAAATAACTTGATATGATAAAAATTATCTCTTTGTCTTTACGTAAAGATGATATCACCTTTGTGAATTATCTGATAGTAACATCATGATACAGCATTAATATAAAATTTTTGCCTAGATACATAATTGAATGTTACTTATCTTAATGTGGAATTAGTATAGACTACACGTTTATAATGAAGATAACTTTTACTTTCATTAGTATTAGATTTTTTTTACTATTAATATTTGTTTAACTTATAGTTATATATGTAAACAGTGTAAAGTTTCTAGTTCTTATGGTTACCTACCTGGCTTATGGTTAGGCCTAAATAGATAGATAGGTGATAAGATTGGTCTTTATGTTATCTATGACTAGAGACAGTCGTTAATTTAATAATAATAATTGTTACTAACCAGTTATAATTTCAAATGAACTTCGATTTGATATATTTATTGGAATAACAATATTTAGAAACCAATTTATATATAATATTTAATTTGAAATAAATTTTATTTAACTGATATTAAAAATATAAAATAAAATTTACATTATATTATATATGTTAAGATCATAACTTGACCACACGATACATATAAATAGCTATTATTAAAATAAATGCACTAATTCTATATAATAATAAGTTAAGTTTAAAAATTTATTGATAATTGACAATTAAGTGTAATTTAATTTGAATTGCTAATGTACTTCCATAATACATTATATATATTAGTTATATAAGAATAAACCGTAGTCTCAGTAAGCGTCCACTGATAGATAACATGAAGTGGGCAAAGTGGGTCACCTATTATGATAACAGGCTAGGCGCGGTTGGGCGTGGGCGAAAATTCATCTGTCTTGCTCTTTTTTTATTATAGCTTCAATTTATGTGAAAATCCTCTATTGTAATATATAAATATGCGATTTAAATGTGGGATAGTTAGTTTGTATATTTACTATCCATATATATGCCTGTATCCCTTAGGAACTTATTATAATGTAATGTATTAATACAAACCGCGAAATGTCTATTTGATTTATATGACGTGTATATTGAATTATGTAATTTCTTAAGGTATTTCTTTTGTCAGTCGTCACGACATTAGTAAGTGCGTTATCATAATTAAATATAATAATATAGATAACGGTACACTTGATCTATTTGATAGCTCCGGTCGTATGAGTTATCGCGAAATACAATTCACATGAAGGTATACCTGACTTGATAACTTCAAAGCGTATTAATTAACGGAATCTTAACAATCATGTGTATAAATTCTCCATAACTTTATCTAGGACCCGGTACCGTTATTCTGTTTAATAATATTCTCTGCTGGTCGATATCAATTTCCTTATAATTTTCCTAATACCGGTTTCTAACTGGCGCGAAAGTTAAACAAGTGATTACAAAAGGAAGAATCGTTTTTGTTGGTAGTGGGTTCGCGCGACTAAGCCACGAAGGGTGAACCGTAAAATAAAAAGTTAGGAGTTCTAACCGGGCACGGCGGGGAACGACGAACGAGTTCCCGGCGGCACTATAGTAAGCAGCTGCCTTATGTTCTGCTGCTTTATACACTAAAAGATAGGCTTTAAAACAATATTTTGATGATTAAAAAAAATAAAGTTCCTCGATAATCAGATTGTTGAGCTCCATATGATATGGACCATTAATTTTTGTGGATATAAAAATGTATGTACGTCCAGAGCCGCCCAAGATTAATTTAGATTTTATGAATAATAAGTGAGTTTCTCAGCTTAATTATGTTATGATTAAACCTGTTATTCTTTTCGTATTATCCGCATGTAAAAAGTACCTCATAAATACGATGTCTCGGAGGATCAAGATTAGTTTTAATTGCATTTTTTATTATTAAATATGACGTTATCTATTTTAGTTATGTTACAATGTTTCTTTATACCATTAGGTCTTGGATGAAAGCCATCGTATCTTGGCAATGCGGTAGAGTATTCACCATGTGGTCGGTTAGACGGTTACATGAACTGTGACGGTCATTAACTGGTCGTTAGAGAAAAAACCGAAGTTTTCGTCGCGTGCACGCTGTGTTTATGTGTTATGTACTCACTATCTGATGCACATTGTTTCAGAGCTCCATAATCATAGTAGCTACCATCTTAGGTTCGCTGGTCGCGTTGCATTTTGTTAGCTATGTAGTTTATACAGGCTACGAGTATTGAAGTTTATTTTAGATTTCATGAAACGTAAAATTATATTTATTAATATAATTCTTTCTTGTAATAAAAATATTTTTTTTTAATGTTACACGTATTATTTCCTTACAAGTGTAACATACCTCATCCGGCGCGACCGGTCTCCCCTCCCCCTCCGGTCCAGTCATTAGAAGCGTGCGCGGGCGCATTGGCCGGTGCATGCCGAGGGCCCGGGAAACGGAATGGACGTGATTTGCTTTGGGAACGACTTTTTGTGCTTCCACGGGTGATAAAACAACGAATATACCTACCGCTTTTCAGATATTTTGTTTATAATATGATTATAAAATATGTGTATTGTTAATAACATTTTTGTTAACTTTAGTAGTATAGAATTTCTTTTACTGCACTCATTTTAGCCTTTGTTTTAATGCTTTAAATCATATCCTACTAAATATAATTTTATGGATGTCTAATAATTTACTGATATTTATGTGAAATACAATAATGTTATTAAATGTTAAAATTTCCTATTATACCTACTACAAAGAAAGCTTTTTTATAAAAGTTTGTTTTTTAGACCTTGTCTCAGATTATTTTGAGATATAAAGGACCTGAAAGCATCCATTTCATGTCTATAATAATAACGTTCGATGGACCATGCAGTTGGTATATTGTTGTTGGTACTTGGTTGTATTCGTTAAATGTATTGCTAAATATTGAATGTTTATTTTCTGTGATCGATTCTTTCATTTATATTATCATACTGAGAACTGAGGACTGGTCAGGTAGAATTGAGTCACCTGGTGCGAGATGGTCGTTCAACTTTCATTTTTTTTTTTGTGTGTTTTATTATCGAGTTTTTCGACACGTGCCCTGTCATACACAATTATTTGATCGAACGTAAAAACAAGAATTAAAAATTATTCACAGCTGTTTGATGTGAAAATAAACCGGTACGGGATTATTGCCCTATTGTTTTTATAACTTTGAATTGTACTTTAATTATTTTGAATTAATTTATATAAATAACAATCAATAGATGATTGGAAAGTATTATATTTTTTGTAAGTTTTTGCATCTAATATAATAATGGTAAAACGGTATCTAATGTTACGTACCAAAGTTACGGCAGGCGGAGTCACGCGAGTGGCGAGTCGGATGGAATGTGAATAGCCTTCGAGAATAACTTCTAGATTCTTTACCTGGACTGGATTATAAACGTTCGCCCAGCCACGTAGGTTGTGTAATTGGCTGCTGGATATATATATAATTTATGCGTTTAGCGCGATCGTCTCTAAAATACTTTACATCCTAAGTTTAATCAGTAATTTACTAAATTAAATTAAATAAGATTCAGATATACAGGACATCGCAATTCATCCGTTTATCGGAGGAGTCATATCCTATGAATTATATCTATATCTGTTACGTCACTAAAAGAATACTATCCTTTATTCCATACAACACTATGATGGTGTCGACAGTTATCTTCACACCCACGGTACATTTGTACATTAAAAGAATCAGTGTAGTTGAAAGAACGGGTTCTGTTTGAATGCAATTATTGATTGCAGTGTGCGTGTGTGTGGCTATACATTGTGTGTGTGTGTGTG
Organism: Melinaea menophilus ssp. n. AW-2005; assembly: GCA_918358695.1. Classification (NCBI taxonomy): domain Eukaryota; kingdom Metazoa; phylum Arthropoda; class Insecta; order Lepidoptera; family Nymphalidae; genus Melinaea; species Melinaea menophilus. The sequence continues at coordinate 6,317,200 of OU911055.1, read as the reverse complement.
TAAATGGTTAGGGCGATCACCCAGCCTGGATTTGTTCTAGTTAGGACGTCCAAGGGCAACGGCGCAGTCATGAAAGTATGTCCGTTAGGTTAAAAACATTTTGGAGGTCATATTGAGTTATGATCGTAATGTCAGAACTATAGGTCGTCTAGGTCACTTTGAAAACGCCGACGCGGTAATAAACTAATATGACGTTAACTTTTTTGTGTTTAATGCTGTGATATAAAAAATTTAAGCTTTATTCGTTGTTACTGCTTTTGTATATTTTACTAGGTACCTAAATCATTACGAGAGTTACTTGGGCAGGTAAGTTAAACGCAGTTCGCAATGTTTACTTGTGGGTACTTGTTTTTTAAGCTGCATTTAAAAAATATATGCATCAATATATAATAAATATTAAACTGTCGATTTGTATGACTAAACTTTAACTTTGAAACGATTATATTTTTGTTTTTTATCAAATCAAGTTTGTAGAATTTAAAGAAACCGATAATAATACCACCATTTTTATTAAATTCGGACTATGTTATTAGGTTTTAGTGTGGGTAGTTCTTGATTATAATCATTTGTTGTGGTTTGATATACGGAAAGGCATATTAAAATCAAAAAGACCACTTAATCCTTGAATATACTCCTGTTTGCCGCTGCGTGCAAATGGATAATGTTTCAAGATTTTTCAATTAATTTGCATGTTTTTGTTTTATAATTTTCACCTCACCATCCTCACAATGTAGACCCCAAATGTAACATAAAACGAATTCACCGACACTTAATCTCTTTGTCTCACGCCCAGCGCTGAACCGACTAGCTAAGTATCTTATATGTCAGTCATTAGGCCTGAAGGGAATTCACCTATGAAAATGATTAATAACTTTAACACATTCAAACTAATTAATTACGCGTAATTAATAATTTAATATTTATATAAAAAAACGATAATTTATATTTTACATCTATATAATATTTTAATTGGGTACATTGAATGCATTTTTTATAGTATTGCAATTCAATGTATCGATATCGATAAATTGTACTAGTGAGCAGCTGCGGATACACCTGCATTTTCACCTTTGACATTCGATGGACGGACACGACACCCAAACCTTGACATTATATAACATCATTTATGAGCTTTGTTTATGAGATGCAATTTGTATGGAAAAAAAAATTGCAAACGCAATTACTAAATATATATTTTTTTATATATTTTTACAATTACATATATCCGGTATTTATATATCTTTAGATTATTTATGTGTAAGATAACCGGACATTTCATTGGAAGTACGTAGCGTGATAAGATAGAAGGCTTATAATATAATTGTTATTTCATTTGCGTCACTATCATTAATAGAATTAAATATTACATAAAAATATATACGTATGAGTAATAATACACAACGTGCAAATACAGTACCTACAGCTTTATCATTTTTAGGGTTCCGTTACCTTTAAAAAAAACGGAATTCTTGTAGGATCACTTTGATGTGCGTCTTTTCGTTTGTCTGTCTGTCTGTCAAGACCCTTAACTATATTAGTTTACAAACCTTTGAATAAAAATTCTCATTTAATGTAAAAATAGATGCAGTCCTACCAAAGAAATCGTATTCCGACACTCGACGACGAAAGATATTAAAATTGATACTTCCCGTTGACCTAGAGCTAAAAAATTTGGCAAGTAACATCGTTTTATATTACAAGTTCAAGGAAAGATCTAAGAAACTATATTTATAGCTAAACCATAAAAATATAGGCTTTATAGGTAGAACTTTAAAATTGAAGCTACTACTAGTTCTTATTTATAAAGATAAAATAAATAAAAAATAACCCCCCTCCCCCCCTTAACCCCGAAATCAGTGAAGCGAAAAATCTGTTATAATTACAATTACAATTCGAGACTCATATCCAGAATTATTTATAATCTACAAAATCGTACGGAACCCTTCAATAGAAGAGTCCGAATCGCCCTTATCCGATTTCTTTTTCATACTGATAATATTAGATGACGTCAGATCAGCAAATGTATTACAGTAATCATCATCGTTATTACTGTAATACTTGCTGTATTACTATAATACATTTAAATGATCAGAAACAGTAAATGACATCAATTATCCTCTCGTCGCAGTCACAGCGACAAACATATTAACTAAATCGATTTGGTCCCGAATAACGAATACCTACAGGTCATTGGGTGTTAATGAAAGGGGATAGGAAACTTTGATAGCCATCGAATTTGTACCCTAGGGATGTTATTGTAAAATACATTGTACACTTGTTACATTATTGTTAAAAATCTAATTGTAACAATAATTAATTATAAAAGAGCATATACACGTCTTTAGCATTACTTGACTTTATTTTTATTAATGTCTAATATAATATTTTAAGTGATTTAACTATTTTGATATTGAAATAACTTTTGAATCAAGTTCGCAAATAAAGTAGCCTGAAGTTAGAAGTTGATTATATACCGTCTTCAATTTGTTGTTAAAGTAGGGTGACACTTTTTAATGACAATCAAATGAACAAACCAAAGAATAGGCAGAAATCATTAATGATTAGGTATAAAATTCCATTAATGATTTGTTTCGAAATAAATAAAAGACTTTTCTTACTTGTATTTTGAGTGTATGCCATGAAAAATCTTATTTATATATATAACGTTTTATTTGAAATGTTTGCAATTTATATATTATAGATATCACATAGAATAAAATGTAATAACTTCATCTATTAGATACATAAATGTGAGAGGTATCATTACCATGGTTACAAACCCATCATTAGTTCTACAATTACTTGGATCTTCCAAACAATGCCAAAAGAAAGCGGCCCCTTCGAACACGCCCTCTTCGATTGCGTAGGAAGCAGTAGAAATGCAGCGGGATTATGCAGCAATCTGCCGAGGGGCTGTCCACCCCAGAGCAACGGATCGTGTTGCCAGGATTAATTGGTGTTTACCCCGGGCCCCGGGGCGAGTATACTCGAATCATATCACGCGAAATTAGCAACGGTTGTAATGCAAAATTAATAATGCTCTGTAACATCATGCGAAGGTGCAATTTGTGGTCGAAGGGCGGTAAATGTGAGTCGAGGACTCTTCAGTTCATCATATTACACCTCTTACCAAAATATTAATAAACAAGATAGTTTATAAAGCTTAATATTGTGATCATGTTTTATCAGATGTCACATGTAACACCAAATATCTCATCTGGATGGAATTTAAAGCATATCAATAATGTAGACAGATGGAATGGTTGCTGCATTCTAGAGGATCGACCGAGGAATGCAATTGGACAATACGACGCCTTGATAGATGGAAACCAATAAATTGTGGACTCTGCTACCTACTTTTGTACGAGTGCCTCTTTGTGAGCTCGGATCAGATCGTTAATATTGAATTTACATATCTTATTATGTCGACCATTTGTTGAGTTCAGTTTATATTGGTACATATTATCAAACTTATATTTATAACCGTTTTAATAGATACGTACTAAATTATTATAACGGATCTTATATGTTTCAACTAGAATTGATATAGCATATTAATACAGTATTGATATGTGAAATTAAACACTAAATGATCCGTCCAACGAACTCACGATCTCAATTTCCCGACGGGATGCTGAGATGGAATTCGAAAGACTGTCTACCCTATACTGCCTGCTATAACAATAGACGAAGATAACTTTAATAGGTACTTTTAAACCTTAATTAATTGCTTTCATCTTGAACTGATCCAAAATTCGTAGTTATTAAAAAAACGAATACTAACAAGGCTGATACAAATGATGTTCACTGAATTCATACTTTTTGTATAATTATGTTAATGTAAATCTTTTCAAAGAAATCAAATACATTTCATGTCTACCCACTTTTAGTATAACGTATGTAAAAACTGCGTTGTAAATATAAAAGGTTGATACAGAATATTTAACGCCTTATTACATCTGCCCTGGGGCTTATTATAAATGATTAATTCACATCTCTATAATATATACATTATATACAAGAAAAGTGTATATATATATATATATATCGCTTTCCGTGAAGATGATAATAACCTGGTTATATGTTAAGTTTAAACACATTCTATTCACGTAGTATTACTAACCACTCTGTCAATATTTAGATTTTATCACACGTATTTCGTCAGAGTTACACAACATATGTGATGTTACAATTAGTACATATTTAAAATAGATTAGAATTTAATAGCTAGGTTCGGTTACTTATAATTTTTCCTATATATATTAAAATATATGTATAGGATTTTAATTACCTTTAATTGTGGGATTCCTATGTTAATAATAGATGTCCTAATGACTCGTGTATACGTCATACCTATTTACAACTAACTCAAGTCAATATCATATGTTTTAATATTAAATATATTTTATATGAAAATTGAATATATAAGTAATATCTGTTCTAAATCGTAGTCATATATAACAACTTTCTATGTTATAAATATGTTTCAAAGTTAATTAATTAATTTGTTTAAAGTTTATATATATATTTTAACTTCGCTATAGTAAGTACGTAATATATTAATTAGAAAACAGTCGCAAGTCCATAAAGCCGGCATCAATATTTCATGGAGTCCTGAAACCCGATTCGGGAGGCGCGGGCAACCTAAATGGGATGGTAATCTGTCTGTCCGTCCATCGCACGAGAATTACTCGCCGCCACTTACCTTTCTGTCCTTTTTGTCTTATTGCCTTTGTGAATTAATTGGCTTGTTTCTTTGCCTGGCACGTGTCATGACGTTTAACGTCCGTGCGTACATCATTTGTGTGTTTACATTTTAAAGTAATATATATTAATGATTGTATTTCACACTCCATTATTATCATCGATTGTAAATAATTTATACTTTTAATAGCTCCTTCATTATCTCCCCCCCCCCACCCCCCGATCAATATGCCACGGAACCCCAAATAAATCACCTCAAACATCTGGGTAAGCGGAATTTATTAAATTCAACGATCAAATAGCCGGCGGTAACGAAAGCGTTTTGATGTTATCGCGATATCTCGACACCTCCGCGCACCTCGCTCCACTCGCTCCGCTCGCTTTATAATTACGACTCCGCCGGTACACCTATACTCTTGTGTAGTTTTATTATTATTATTATTGCAAGCAAATTGTCCGTGTGCGAATAACATTTAAGATATCAAATGTTTTTTTTCCAATGTATTAATTACTTTTAATTTCCTATTGAAATTAAGTAAAAAAGTGTAAATGGAATATATTGATCGGAAGATGTTGCTTTAATCTTTTTCTAGGTTCGTTCTCAATAATTTTAAGTTTAGTTCTTGTTATTCAATATTGATTATAGTTTATTTGGTGATTTTGTTGTTTTCTATATATTTAATTATTTTTGAAAGCTTCTATATCTAGTATTGAAAAGTGCATTTATTTTAGCAACTATAAATGTAATTTATAAATACACTTATAAAGAATATTTCGTATTATTAGGACTTGTTAGAAAAACTAAATAGGGATGTGATTACGAAAAAATATAATACTAATATCTTAACTTTGTATTTAAAGGATAAATGTTCATACCTTAATCGTGCAAATAGATATGTATGTATTTTTAATGGTTCGTCTGTGTGATATAGGAGGTCCTGTCATTGAGCAGCTTGTGTATAAAAATGCGAGTTCGATTTATGTGCGACCAACAGCTGTAACATAGCATAGAACGAGTTAGGCACGTGTCATTGGAAAGGTCCAACGTCGGTGACCGATAACACCTGCTGCCTTCAAACTTTTCCTTTTTCACAACTATTTATCGAACGGCTCGTATGTTGCGATTAAATTACACTCGATGTTTTTACGCTCCTCATTGCTCCCGTGACTTTTTTTATGTTGTTATAAATATATTTTTTGCACGCAATGTGCATTTATTTATTATATATTTTTTAATAGCATTTGAATTAAATTAATTATAATAAATGAAGTATACATATTAATAGACATGTATTAAGGAACAGTTGTATTAACGGTTTTTATTAATTATATAGTGTTGTGAATTATGTGGTTATAGAGTAGGGGAGACCGGGGCTGGTTGACTTAGGGGCAGGTAGACTAATTATCAAAAACGCGAGTTAGGCAAACTTTTTGCAAAGATCGACTAGGTGAGCGTATCCATTATTCCCCCGCGCACAATCATCAGAAAAACCGCGGAGCAGACCCAAACCGTTTGTCAGCTAGAGCCTATTGTTCAAAAACAAGACACTTAAGTAACTATTTTTGCCTTAATTCTATTTGTTATTACTCTTTTCATTTTGTTTTGATTGCTTGTCAAACTGTTTAATACGAATGTTTGATTTCCGAACTTTGTATGCTTCCTTATTATTTTTAATTACGACACCATTTTAAGGTTTTGGCACGTAGTTAAAAATTACTAGGTCGTTTGGGGCTGGTTGACTCATTTATAAAGGGGTTGGTTGACTATCTAGTCAACCTGCCCCATACAATTTTGGATATACTAGATATAAATTGGTATAAAAATTATTGTTCTTAACCTAACATTTCCAGTTTAGAACGATGCGAATCTATAAACGAAAGTCAAATCGACGTAATGACATACTGGAGAGAGTATGTCGACAAGTTATTTTCGCCGAAGTATCAATTTCAGCAAAAGAATTTGCTATACCATATAAAATATCGCCATGTAGTAAATATGAAAACAAAAGAATGCACCCCCGGACTGTCTAGATTTCAATTGACCTTGGAAAGCGTTGGTTACATAAAAAATAGACAAATATTCAGTGACCAGGAACAGCATACATCGGAAAATTGCCCATAAGGGAGTTGCTGATGTTTATTATGGATTAACGCCTTACGAGTTTCGAAAATTTGCATATGAATTTGCAAAAAAAAAAATCTATTCCTGAATCATGGGATAAACAACAGATTGCTGATAAAGATTGGGTAGGGAGTTTGCTTAAACGTCATCCTATTCTCTCTATTCGATCTCCTCAAGTTTATTTTGAGCCACTTCTTTCAACAAAAACAACATGCAGTTGTTCTTTGATTACCTAAGAACCGTTTACCTACGTTTAAATGTAAGCCCTGGGTATATTTGGAATGTAGATGAAACAGGACTGACAACGGTTCACATTCCTGATAGAGTAATAGCTCATCTTGGCACCAAAAAATTGGGAAAAATGACGACTGCTGACCGAGGTTTCGCTGGTGACAGTCTCAGTTGCTATCTCGGCCTCAGCAATATGGTCCTTCCGTTCTTCGTTTTCCCACATGTTCACTATAAATACTATTTTGACTATTTTAGACTAAAGGACTATCAAAGACTGGAGGTGGACCGATAGGTTCTTAACGGTGTTTAATGTTGTTGAAGATGTTCTTAAAAATTATGATTGCATTTACTTTAGTACTTAAATCTTGTTCCTTCGTAGTCTTGGTACTCATTACTTCTTAGGTCAACTTACCCCTAGTGACAAGTCAACCTGCCCCAGGCACGGGGTAGGTTGACTCGTTTTTCCCGTTCTATAAAATCGAGCCTATATACTATGTTTTAAAAGGTATCGAGCTTATTGTAATTTCTTTCTAGAGCTGAATAGTGTCACTATCAATGGAATTGCTTTTCACAAAAATAATCATTAAAGCAATAAAAATATTAACTTTTAAACTGAAAATTGGTCAACCATCCCCGGGCTCCCCTACCTATCGTTATTGCCCACCCTTTTGCCTCCGTGTTATCGTTAGTATATATTGGAGGTCTGAGTAGGTGTTGTTAACGGCTGCTTTATCGTTACAAATATATTGTTGCAGATAATATTATCTATGATAAATTATCATGTGATCTTATTGGATGTAGCGGTAACAGGCGCAGCGGGAATATTTTATAGTTAACATAGATTTCTTGATGTTAATATTTGTTTATTTTAAGGAAGGAATTAAGTCAGATCAAGTTTCTAAAGCTTCAGTGATGACAGTTTATGATGCTAATGTCGCTTTTATAATCAGTTACCTATTAATAATAATGATATATTAGTTTATATACATATATACGAATATTTGTATTTCGGTTGAATAGTCATAAGTTGAACAGTCAAGTGATCGTGCAATGGTTTAAGCAGTATTACTTGCTTAATCTGTTGTAGCGTTTTATTAATGTATGTCGGTTTTGACATCGTTTACGGATTACATTAGAATGGCGTGATGTGTCATCAGATATTCTTAATCGACCTCGTTAACTGCAATGCTCTCAACTAAGTCTCAATTGTAGGATGAAATATATCAGTAATCATATTAATTTGACACTGTGACTGTGATGAGAACAATACAAATATAAGTTAATTGGTATTGTTTTATCGGTCGTCTTGATGGCGGGGGCAGCTGTGTCGCCGCGGGGGTGAAATGTCATGAGTCGTATTATGTTCCGGCGATCCCTACGCTCATTGTGCTCATCCACAAGGGCTCGATATAATGTTAACGTGTATCGATCTAGTCTGAAGCATCATGCGACGTGATTGTTGAAAAAAATGGCATTGTCTGTAACTTGTTACAGTCTTGTATGGAGTCAGATACACATTCATACACTATTACAATACATTTTGGTTACAAGGGATTATAATTTATATATATATGAATGATATACTTATAAGATATTGTATTTAATAATAAAATATTTAAATCCAATGTCGGGTGTTATAAATGTAAGTTAATTATTAGAATTGATATGTTTGAGACAAATATGATTGATCGGTTCCAGCTTCTCTTCTCGTCAGTTGTCGCTGTGACGGATGTGTGTTCATTTGTTCAATTATTAGTACTTTATGTACGAGGCGACGTATAAAACAAATAACGTGCTTCGACAAGAATAATCACAATGTGTGTTCGTTGAGTGAAAACTAATCTATTGTGGATTGTCAATTAAATAATTAAATATGGCATTTTATGTCACAATTAAACATTATAATTATAACAATAAAATTATCCCCACATCATACGAAGTAGAAACGAAAATAATCATATAAACAGTGCGTTCCATTAATTTTATTGATATTTTTATATGAAATTTTCTAAAGTGTAAATAAACATACGAGTGCTCCTTTAACGAGCAGACATTTAACATCGTCGTTTTGTAGTTGTAGTTGTTTTTGCGGCGATATTAATATGCGCCGGGTACGCGTGCCGGTCAGCTGTATCTTCTATGCGGCCGCAAGGTGCGCTCCGTAAAAGGAAACGAGCTCCGGTGGATGGATTACGTCGATTACATAGCAATTATCCGACGACGACCGAACGACGTAACGTTGGACCACTTTCGCGATCTTTGTTCGCGACATTGACCTCGCGAAGTAGGCCCGAGACGGTCAATGCCGCCGTCAATATTTATTTTCATTGATCAATAAATACTTATTGTTGGGATAATTTTGATCGTATATATTGATGTATTGGTGTTGGTGTTGGTGGCGATTGAGTTTTTCGTCTTAATGTTATATATTTTTTGTGTTGTCTTAATTTGATATGTATTTTGATTAAATAGCAAATGTTTATAAACATATACTCGTATATTAATTATGTATCAATTATAATTAAGTTTGACAGAACCTATACCGGGGGAAGTCAATCTCAACAAAGACTACAATATATTTATAAATAAATCACTCAAAAACAAAATATCTGAAACAAACATAAACATTCACTCATTTCTTGTAAACGGCAGCAAAATATAAATTACAACATGTATTATTACAGAATACCACAGCTATTTCTAACATAAAATTTAAAGTAACTTTTAAAAAATGTACATATATAATTAAATACTTTAAACTATATCCTCTAGAGGAAAATATTTCCTTCAATTACATTGAAAGATTGATCAGTTCTCAATACAGCTTCAATTGAAATGTAATGACGTAAACATTGACTGACGGTCTCGGTGTTATTTTATGTAATCTTTGGCTGCGTGTCAATGTCGTGGCCTTCGCGTTTATCAACATGTAAATATTACGCATTGTTTGACACTTTTAGACTTTATTACTTTAGATTCGTTGACACCTGGTACTATTGCGTAAATTTACTTAATATCTCTTATTTAAATTATGAAGTCTTAGAAAAGAAATCACAAGCAATTTTTAAAGATACCGTTATTGTCATCATTATCCCGAGAATCACGTATTCTCCAGCGTGTTTCATGAATAAACCTCAGATATATTAGTTACCAGTATTCCATGTTTCCAGCGAGCGGTGCATGCAACTTAGAACGTGACCAACAAAGCTACATTACTAAATTCTTATATTTTATAGATTTTGTATTTCCAATTCATTTCTCAAGTAACCCAGTACATAATGATTCATTATCGTAAAACAAATGGTAGTATGTTTATAACATTTAGATGTGGTTTCGAGTTAAAGTTGAATTGTATACATTTTTATGTTTAGTCAGCGTCTGAAAGTCTGATCGATAGTCTGGTAATTATGCGTTCCCGTACCGCCGAATTATCCATCCACCATACATGCTCCTGTGATACCTGAAACTTTAATTATGTATATATTTAAGGAGCTAGACCTTAGATACTCGAGACGTCTGGCCGCGCCAATACAATTTGACTTGAGCTCTCCAAACCAATTACCTTAATATACATATATATAAAATTTAAGGCTGTTTGTAATTTCAAATTAATAGCATTTAGTGAAATGCATGTGAATCTATATACGGTACTTAGGTAAAAAAAAAAATCTGTCTTTCTGTTTAGTACGGCTAATCCCTGAAACAACTGAACTGATAGTAATCAGCTATCTTCCAGTCAAGTCCTGGACTGGAAGATAGCTGATGTTATAAGGAATAACTAACGCTACTTTTATTTAAGAAAATATTCCGCGCGAAGTCGTGGGTGCAGCTAGTTTATAATGTGAAGTATAAACGAACAAACGACCAAATAAATATATATATATAAATATCATATTATGTACACTCGCTTTTTTTTCCCATAAAAACATTAATTATCTTTAAGTTATATAGTGTACATATTTTATAATCAGTTAATATTTTAATAAATTTAAATTGGATTGTATCTATCTTTAAAGGTCATTGACCTTAATGTAAACAGTCATTAATATTTTTTATCCACATTTATTTAAAATCAGATAAATAAGTGTTTATATATTTAATATCAAAATAAGGCTCCGTATTTTTACTACTATCTACGATTTCCGACAAAATAATATAAATTTATCATATAAGATGAATCACTTGATTATAATAAAATAATTAATTATTGTGAAGAGATTAATGTCAGAATTGAAATAAATTTATACGAAAACAGAAGCGAATATTAATCACCAATAAATAAAATTGTAAACTTATTCCATTTGTACCAATCAACATATTGTGTATCAGAAATCATGATCAGACAATAATATATATAAGAAATAATACGTATTTACGAATGTTGCGAACACCTTCCGAATAATTAAGAGTCGGCGCGATCGCAAAAACTATCAATGTTTAATTATTTAATAATGCAAGTCATTCGCTCGCTTCGGTTTTCTTATTTAATATAAAATTGTTTATACCGGTTGTATACGTGTATATCATATATAATGTTATATACAGCTCGGGTTATTGTATAATATTTTATTGTATATATTAATATATTAAAAAAATTAAACTATAAAATAATAGTTGTGTGTATTCACCCTTAAAAGTTCCATTAACAGAAACATGCTTGTAATTATGTTAAAATGTCTTAACGTACGAATTTCAGTGCCGATTTCGACCTATTTTGAGGTTTTTATGAACACGCGAGACCCGCGGTTAGTCAGGGATGTTAGGGTTGCCAGTTGTTTTTATATTATAATATTTATCATATAAGAATTTGGTAGCATTTAAAATTTGATGATTATAAATTTTGCTGATTCATATTATTCAAGTGATTATAAATGATGGTGGTAAAAAAAGCAAACTATTTGATTATATATTATTTTAGGATGTTAAAAACCACAGACAGTCACCCTAACCATCTAAATACGGGAGGAACTCCGTAGCTCCCCAACGGGCAACATTTAGACTGAATTAAGTACACTTAATCGGCGGCGCATGCGCTGCGCCCGGGGAGCGTACAATTTGCCCGCACTACCCGCATTATATGCTTTTAATGTACACCTATACGCTCAGAAATTGAAGTTTCCTCAAACTAAGACAGACTTCTAATAACAAGGAAATATACCCCCGTGGCTGTACCCCCTTTAAATAAGTCTCATTTATTCTCTTTGAACAGCTTCTTTTTGTACAAAGTGTGTTACAATTATACCAATATCATGCAAATTAAATAGTACAGGTATAAAAACTTTTAAGGAATATAATCAATAGCTTCGCGGAAATGTTTTCAAGGCCTAATTTTGTGGTTGCAATAATTTTGCAAAACGGCAGTTGGTAAATCAATGGTCGACCACAATGGCGCCCAACTGCCACGGGCTAACTGAGCGATGCTTTAAATATACTATGTTGGTTGTTTTAAATTAAATAATATCAAAAAGATATTCGGTTAAAACGTATTATATTTATGTAAAAGTCGTTCGATTGGTCGTCGGTAGGAAATGGTGAATTTGTGTATTTGTGCGCCGCACCCTCTATAATTGTAGTGTCGTTCCAATTCAATACTCGCTTGTCCGACTTGTAAAATATTTCGTAGTTTGACATGCGAATTGGCTTCGTTAAAGCGCAGAGCGTTGTTTATTTTCAATATCACTTAACGAACCGCGTATGTCATAACAGTTGCGCCGCCTTTCTCATTTCCGACAATATTCATGTTATTTTTTCTTATAGAATACCGGCTCCGAGTGCGTGTTCTTTGTGGACGGTTCCTTCATAATGGGACGGTTCCATTATGCAGGTTAGCAAAAGGAATGGAACAGATGTGTCGGTAGTATTCACGCGGTTTGAATTATACTCACGAATACTACCAAGTGATCTGCCGCTGTTTTATATTGACTCAATGTTCGACTGACGTTTAAAGAAACATCAGAAGTCAAACTATAATAATAATAAACATATAACATTGCAGCACGGAGGGCATTTAAACAATCACAAGACAATCTACGTTCTCAATATAGAAGCTAGGAAGTAGTTACCATAACATAGCGGTAAAGGAATTAACGACAAAAACACAAAGAAGTCCGCCCTGACTATCATTATAGCTAGCTTTTGTGTCGAGCGGGATAATGGTCCGTATGGTGTAGCGAGAAGGATTATATTTGATTGGTGATAAATATCATTTGATAGGGACGGCTGGCTCCCGACTGACGCGCGAGCATCGCGTGCGTGCGCGCCTCGGGCTAAACGGACGTGCTGAAATTATCGTACTTACTTGCCGACCATCGCTCGCATTTGTTTTCTCCTGACTTCAATCAGGTGTACTTGATATTATATGTTCGACTTCTGACCGCGTCTGATCGATATACATTAGCATTTTTTAATATGTAAATAAATGCCCCTTGCAGTATCGCTGTGTTTAAGAGCTTGAGCTATAATAATATAACATATACATTTGAAATATACTTTAAAATATATAAAATCCATTTTTTATTAACGTTTTTTTTAGTCGTTTAAAATTTATATTCTTAGGAATTACTTGAACTTACTTTTTTAATATTTTTTTGTAATAAAATAACTCTAACATCTGAAGTAGCCGAATCCCTCGAGCTTTAATTAAAACATTCTCAGTCAAGGAAGCTCTCCCGTCTCGAAGAAGTAAAAGATCAACTGTTAACATAAAAAAAAAATCAGCACCCCTACCTTTCATCCCTAATCTGGTAATTGTTGTGAGAATTTTTTTTCTTATGAATACATAAAAAAAGAACCCTTTATAAACCTACCCCTAATGTAACCTCGCACGTGTTCCAGCGATATCTATGGATATTTTCTAAAGCCACAAATGTTCAATAGTGCTGTCGGAAATATGTTTAATGCAATCGATGTGTATCGATACATAAAAAAAAAATGTTTTTTAAATTTAGAACCATAATTGTTAGCTTGTTAACGTATAATTATGAATATGATACGTTGTTACGTATTATTATTAAGCAGTTGGTGAATAAAGTTTAAGACATGGTTTCGCAGGTGCATGCAAATCTATGATGGGCGTAACCTTTGCTACAGCTGTTCCATCTGGGAAACGAGCTCATAGTATCGAAGCATATTTTATTATTACTTCGAATGTTAATATCTTATAGTTTTATTGGATTAATAATGAAGTACAAGTGAGGGCAGCTGCAGTGATGTGTTTTGTTATGTTAGGGTTGCGGTGCACTCACTGCAATGTTTATCCGTGCAGTATAAATGAGACCTAATGCCGTCGAGATATCCAGCGTCCCTCGCCCAGAGCTATATGAATATTAATACAGGTTGTGATCATACAGGCCTGATATACATACATTATGTTAACTGTTAAAATCTTATATATATTTTTATATATTCTTCCTTTAAAATGATATCTTATTCTACACTTCTGCAATTTCCGATAAAGAATAGTCACTTTCTCTTGGGTCTTCCGAAATCCTTTGATGAATTACTATTTCATCTCGGATTTGGTATTCGCTCGAAACTTTCAGAATTCCCCTCCGTTTTTCGGTATCCGAGGCCGTGGGAGCCGTAATCCGGAGCCGGCTCGGCCGGACAGTTGTCGGGGGTTTTTAATTTGGACGCCCCCCGCTGTGAATGGATTATCAGTAAGGGAGTCGCAATTAGTCAGACTGGCATCGGTCGCTCTTGGCACGCCAGAAATTTAAATTTTTATTTTAATTTAGACTCTATCGGATCTGTAATAAGAGCGGACAATCAACTGGTAGATTAACTTTACACTTTGATTATTCAAGAACTAATTAAGATGACCGCTTATCCTTAAAAGATTCGGTAATATTTTAGGAACCCGTATGTGGTGAAATACAAAAATACATATTATTAATCACAATTCCCTCTCACCTTTTGTATAATCTCTTTTATAATAAAAAACACAATAGATTAAAATTGAACTACCGTTCGAACAGTCATCGTTTTTATGAACAGTCGAAATCATCTGTTAATTGATTCTTTGATAAAAAAGTGTAACTCGTCATGAATTGGTGAACATCAAAGCCGAAGCGACGCCTCGTGGGAATGTCAACGCGGGATTCGTTTATTTCATTTTCGTTCGTTTTCTCTACATTATCAGATTATTGCTGCACTCTATACCGCGTCTGTGTCTGTATATACAATCACATTACTCGATCGTTTTAATTAAATTAAATTTATTTTATTCATTTAACATTCTGTTATTAATAATCCGAAATGATATTAAATGAATTATATATTAGATATATAACGCAATAGTGACGTCACACAACTAATTACAATAAATAACAAACATAAATGACGTCACCAGTCCACAATACAAATAGTAGCGCAAGTTAGTTAGAGCCGTTCATTCAATAAACGATAACATGTGAGTAGTACACAACAATGGTTATGCTAATCGCGAGATTGCGAATTGCGATTAAATAATAAAGACCCGTCTGTCCGTGTGCACTTGCCTTATTGCCATCTGGACGATCACGTGCTTACAGATTTAAGGATTTTTTTTTATTATTTTTTTTGTAGGTTATTGTTTTTTACTGACAATAGACTAGTGCTATATATACTTATAGTCTATATATATTATAAAGGTCAAGTTTGTGAGTTTGTAGGTACGACATTATCTTCCTTGTGAATTATTTAATCAATATTTAGAATGGATTCTTTAGGATTGCTGTTTAAGGCAAAAAAACTTGTTGTAAAACAATATAATTTGTCGATTAACAATGTATGTTTTTTTTTACAAATACTGTTTTTATATCTATATATTAGAACCATCCAAATTCAATACATATAAGAAAGTGACTTTAAAATTATATATAATAACATAACACGAGAAACAAATAACTTGTTATACAAAGTTTTATCATAAATATAAGATTAAATTAATCAAGTTGTAACATTTTAAAAACATATCCTAACCCTTAGGGTTGTTACTCGTATTGCATTATTTATTTAGAATAACAATAAAATTTTATTACCAAATATTCTGTGATATCAAAACCTTTAGACGATTCGACTTAATAATTTTTGCACACAATAAATTTGTCCCTCCGTACCGACGCTCATGCGAGCTCAATATTGCATTAATAAGGGCTCCGAACAATGCTATTTAATTTTGAACTAAAAGAGTCGAGTGTATTTTCCTACCATTTTAATAGTAACCCTCAGTAGTTTATATCTCTTAGATGCAGAGTTCAGATTGGTCTGGTTGATTATAAAATGAGAGATTGTAATTTTATATATGACAAGGGTTGCTTCCAAGTCGGGGGTGGCACGTGCGTACGCATTTCGCGTATTACCTAAATAAATAGCAGTAAGTTACGCCCGGTTTTCTTATTGTTGATGTTTTGCGGTTCTCACGGGTTGTTTATTATATTATATTACGAATTAATATGCAAAATATTATTATTATAACTATTTTTCAATAGGAACCACATTCATATTACTTTCTTATAGTATAATATGATTTTTTTATAAGGTATTATATTACATTTCGTAAGGACGATCCTTTCCAATATTATCAAGTGTTGACCACACATATAAAGTTAATGGTAATAATAATAACTAACATGTAGTTACTCTAAACAGTTTGGCCAGTGGATATCTAAAATTAGCATAATCCGTACAACACACGTGTGTACACGCGACTCTGTTTCATTGAAAACAACCCTTTAAAACTCACTGCGATGGTCCATACCCTCGTCGGATGACTGTTGTCAAATACGACCGGGATTAGGGTGCAGCGGGTAGCGATCGATCGCTTATCGTCCGATTACGTCTCGAGGTCAAACTTTTTATAGAAACTATTCTGAACATACCCGGTATAACACAACTATATAATTTGTTATATGTTTTAAAAAATGTACAGTCAACTTTTCTTGAATGGTGTGATATATATTATTTGTCGTCAGTAATAGAGCGATAGATCCCAGTTGACCAGTTTATTTATTGAGGGGCACATGTCGTTGTCAGAAGTGTTCCCGTCGAGATTCTTTTATTTATGGATTCTAACCGTCGGAGACATGTTATTTTTTATAGTTGTCGTGATTTGACTACTTATACTGGCACGTTTTACTTTTAAAGTTCTGCCTTCGTAAATATCATCGTATTCGTTCTGTTTAAATTGGAAATATATATATATAAATATATTAAATATATATATATAAAAGTCATTAGTATAAAGTGTACAATGTTTAACTGCAAAGGGTATTGTAAATGTTTGTTTCAGAAATGTATTTGTTCTAAAACTAGCTCCAATCTGTTCTTACATTTAAATTACCTCTTATCAAAGAATTCAAAATACAGATTATATTTTTTTTGACTTGATTATTGACAAACATACATACGTACCTACGCATTAGTAATATCGATATGTAAAGGTATAGTAAAAAACTTAAAACATGGTAAGATAGTGAAATTATTTCGTCAATTTCAGTCGATCGCTCAATGGTCCGTGGCAGTTGTGTTCACACACCGCCCCTTTATATAACATGGAATAAAAAATCTAGAAGAATTACTATTTTTTGTTCGTTTTTAACATATTTTTTATTTTTCTACGGAAACCTTTGTCAGTTATATTTAAACGTCTATTACATTACCTTTCAACTTTTTTTTATAGTTTCATTTCTTGTTTATATAATTTAAATACGAGTAAAGTAGTATGATTATATATTATCTCCAAATAAAATATGAATTTAAATTAAAATAAAATATACATGCATACTTATAGTAAAGGTCATTCGAATGTCAAAAAAAAACAATAGCATGTCTCATCCAGATGTCGCGTCGGGACCCTCACGATTTCGCATATTAGGTTAGCGGAATAGGGCGAGGGCGATATTGGTTTTTATCGATCACTTGTTGTTTGATTGATAGCCCTTAATGTAACTTACCTTTAGCTGTTAATGAGCACATCTGTTGCGTATTCGTTTTTACATTTCAATGAAAATTATATTCTGTCCTGTTTATATCGCGCTTCGACGATTATAGGATGATATAAAAATATTCCTCTTCCTCTGTTTCTAGTGAGCCGTTTTGTATTTGTCCCTTTCTATCTTACGACACAACAATGTAATAGAATAAGATGCCTGTAATACAATACAATGCAATACAATACAAAGCAACGATGACTGGTATAACTCCACCCTAGTTTATCGGGTTTTGTGTAAAAGGTTTTTGGTTTTGATGATTATATTTTAGTTTGTTACTCTATAAGATTACACGCCATCTTTCACTCAAATTTTTAAGATAGCCTAGTGCGTAAGTTTTTTAGATAAACATATATATACACTTACATAGCCAAATCGGAACTATATTTATCAAATCTAGAAATCTTAAATTTATAGGTAAAGTAAGCAATTTTAACACAGTACCGTCAAGGACCAATTATAAACATTCTAAGGATAATGAAACATAATATGGTAGACATAAACGATCGCAGCACCTCCGCAAGCACACGGGCGTCTCCCCCAGGAACTTGGAGACGCGGTAAGGTTTACTTCAATTACAGTAACTACGTATTGTGATAGTCACTCGCGCCCCGGCTTGGCAGCTTGACTTTGAAATTTTTTAATCACTTTGTGATATGTAAATGTAGTGTGCCCAATTAATTCAACCATAGCTCGAACCTCGATACCATAGATAATTATAATATTGTTTTATTATTACACAGTAGGATGGATGTAACAGATAATTGAATTAGAAACAGATAGGATTTTTTTATTATAAAATATGAATTTGACGGTTATTAATAAATTGTTTCAATGTATATAGTTGATCATTTTTATCATCGCCTTTTTTAAACTAGCTTCGATTTTTTTATAAATTACAAATTAGCGATTGTGTTTTGGTAGTTACAGTATTATAGTAGTTTTATAAATATAAGTATTATAAGTTGATAGTAGATTTTCTAATAAATATAGATTAAGTCATCAACACGTAAAAAACTAAATTTTTAATTTTAATATAACATGGTTAAACATGAAATGATTTTACAGATTTTGCAAGTATCAACAAGTTATCTACTTTTATTTATAAAAAAAATTAATAAACTGAACGTGGTTAAACGTAGATAGATAAATAAGTGTTAAAGGAAATAAAGGATAGTAGAAGATTATTATATGAAGCTATCTAGTTTAAATTCCTCCTGATCCGGTGCAGGCTGTTTTCTAAAGCATAAATCACCATTCAACGTGCGTTTTAAAACTTCTATCATTAATCAGTTCGGACTCAGCTGTTGAGGAATCCCTTTGGAGTCGGAAAGTAAGGAAGTGGCGACGGGGACATTACAAAATCTAGAGCAGACAATAATGACTCTTAACACACCATCCTAAGGGTGTTAATTTTGTGCCTTACTGCTAATATATTTTATACTTAAAGGACAAAACTAAATCCCTCAGGGTTGTCGATCGTAAAAACTGTTATTGTCAAAAAAAAAATAAAAACTTTCATGAATTGTCATTTAGTTTAATTTTGGGCATATACATGTAAGTGTCTAATTTCGAAGTTGCATTTTACAAATATACTAATGCAATTTTCCGATCTAAAGGGTCATTAAACAACAAAATGAATCAATACCTATGCAATCCCACTAATCACCACGTTAGGCTTATCGGAAGCGTTTAATTCACATACGCCCGAAGCGACAACCCTAATCCGCGGCGGGCCGATCGCTCATTAATCACGGACGCCTCTAATTGCCGCGCCGGAGCACATAGACCCTAATTTCATTTCAGGGTCTAGAAATGATGCATACAAATTCCATGACCTTTGAGCGTCCCGTGATTCGCGAGTTTCCTTTTGTTGGTTTCTCTTTGGGTCGTTTTGGCCCGAGGCGCTCTATCGTATTAAAACTTTATGATTATCTTTAATTACTTTTGAACATGTAATATATTGCAGTTCCTACTTTTTGATATTAGTGATGTAATTATATATGAATATCATAAAATAAAATATCTGTATTCAAATTTGAATTCCGTTTATTGCTCATGGATATTAGTTACACGTTTAATGCTAATTAGTATTTAATACATATAGAGGCAATGAAGCAATGCAATAAATTGGTCCATAAAACATCGCTGCACTCTCGTGAGATATCGAGATCGACGGCCTGTATAAGAATAATTCTCTCATCTAACACCCACACACATTTAAGATATCTATATAATAATCTGATTTACCTAACTTAACCTAAAATATGTAATAATTTGAACCGTTAATAAATGATACGCACAAAATGAATCGCACTCACATTAGCTAAGATATATTTTATTATGTCTTTTTCATATATTATTTTTTGCCTACTTGGACGCGCTGTTCCCAATCTAAAATCCTTGGATTATAGTTTCATGACACATTTATCTGTCTAGATTATTATCTAGATCCAAACTAAACCATTATTAAGTTTAGCTTCACGGGAAACACGTTTCTTAGTCGGTTAACAAGTTGCGATAACATTTGTTACACAATGTGCCGATGCAGTGATGGTATTCTAAAGGACAGGTTCGCCTTGGAGCCGATGCAATCTATTGAATGCTGCAACCAAACAGATTTATAGTTTTGTTGTACCGCCTAACTACTCAACTACAACTACCTACATTAAGATCGCTATAAACCCTGTTTATAATATAAATGCCTTGTGTAATATAATCTGTGCAATACTAAAAGTGAAACGAAAATATAGATTCAGAAGAGCGAATCAAATTGAATTAGTTTAAATTATGGCACAAGGAAATGTAACATTCGTGTTTATGGGTAGGGAAAATTAAATAAAGGGAAGTAACGAAAGTACTGCACAGAAAGCCATAAGCAGCAGATGGGGTCCCTTAGATTTTCAAGTACGGAGTCAGCGAGGCGTTTGATATGAGCGTAAATTTAATTACCCATGGATTTTGACACCGTCCTCAGTTTAGTGGACGTCATTTATCAGGCGCACCTTTGCATCACCTGCTCCCAAAACCGGACACTATAAATAATAGGAAAACCTGTATACCCTTTGGAGTAAGGGGAAAGTGTCTCGTGCCGGGATAAGGGTTAGTATTTGTCTAACGTACCCTTGGCAAGGAAAATAATGGAGATTTTAAACAAACTAATAAATTGTCGTTTCTATCGCTAACTGAAAGTTTATTTTACAAGTATATTTTAAAGTGTCGTCCGTAACATAAATAATATATCATACTATTTAATCCTTTAAATACATACAATATATTATAGGTAACATTTATATGAACTATACGAAGCTAGGACAGAGAACGAATGACTTTCTTCCTCATTTGAGGATTGTGGCCAGAATTAAACAGGGAACTAATGAACTTGCAGCCATACATCACGAAGCGTATCCGTTTGATCGTACACGGGGAAGCATTAATTAACATGCTTCAAACACGGAGACACTAGTGCAGAGTGGATTGTTATCGGTTTTTCTTATTATATATTACTATTACTTCACAGGACATGCATCCTCTTGTAGGGTACGGACAGTAATCGAAGATTTAGGGTTAAATAGCAGATTGGGTTTAGTTCTATAAAATTGTGTCTTTTCTAAAAGGGTTAAAAGTGTATCGTTTTGATTTAAGTAATGGATTTATTAAGAATAAACTTAAAATTAATATTAACTTAAGTCGAAAAGACAAATTAAACTAACTGTGCGTTTTATACCTACTTATAGAGTTATATCTGCTAAGCTCGGTATACGAGCCGGTTTGGTGCATGAATACTAAACAGTCTGCCGCTACAACCCCCGCCGTTACTATCCTAATACGACTCTAATAATTATCGCTACTGTTAGAATATATTTACCAAAGACTTTTTTAGGTTAGATTAACCAAATTCCTACAACCTATGTTCTTTATCTCATATCTTCTTTTATAATTACAGGTAAACAGAAATTCATATTACATCATATCCTGACGAACTCTGTAAGTCAATATTACTAATTACCACCTAGGGTTTATGAAATAAACGTGATTAGGTGTCCGTTGCATCGATGCGTCAGTGCGGGGGATGGCGAGGTCAATGGCAGGCAGGTAAAGGTTTTTGTGTAGCCTCCCGACGCATTCCGTGCCTCCGCTACCGGACCAATACAGCATTGTGTGTGGCTCTTTATCTACGATATCGAGAATATCAAAATACGCATCGTGCTTAGGATATCATTTGATCGACATTTAACTATATTAATAATCATTTTTATAAAACTACCTACATCTTGTCGATAATACGCGTGTACTATAATTTATTCAAAGTAATTACTATAGTCGTATAGTAACAACGCTACCTATAACATTGCGTCACAAAATCGCAAAGAGGTCAGAGAACTAGACGTCGCCCACTCACGATCGCCGATGTTCCCACCGACGGAAATAGTGCTCATAGACGATCTACTATTACTCACGTAGCGGCGTCAGTGTGAGAATCCATTCACAAATACGCTACAATTACTACCTCACCTCACCTACATTGCGTCATTGGGCCACAGTGCACAGACAACACTACTGAATTAAACATCTATAAATATGTCTCTTATATATAAAATATTATCAATTTAACCGATTGACTCGTCACCATTAAGACATAAATATAAAAAAAAACTATAACATAAAGAAACACGCGCAAAAACCTGCTTTATAAAGAGAGACGTTTATTTTTATTTGTCGTCATATTTTGTATCATCGGTGTACACGGTGATTCATTAATATTAATTTTAAATTTTATACCTTTTATTTTGGTGTTGAATAATGTAATTATGCTATCTATCACAGTGTGTCTGTGTGTGTGTGTGTGTCTGAATCATTTATTTAAATTATAGACCAGGTGGTGGCCGCAGTTTCGCTCATCACTTTCACGGATCGTAACCCATTTTTATTTGAATATCTAATAAAAGTTACAATGATATACGACGTTTTAAAAATTACGTAATATTACTGATAATATATAGAACAATTTACAAAATAATATATTTAAATAACATATGTTACTGTTAATAGTAAAAATGATGCATATAAAATATTTGTTGCAATTAATTCCCATTCCCCATTATAAAATAATTAACAAAGTATTTACCTAATGTCTACTAAATATGTTATAAAGTCATACATGTTTTAAGCAGTATGGGGTATTATTCTTAAAATATATTAAAAAATATAATTATGCCATAAACCTTGCACATTACTTTAAATTTTTTTTATCAAATTCGTCGATCGTCTGACGTATGACTTTAAGTATGCATTTTAATAGCACAGTGAGGGGTCGTGGTCCGTTTACAAATAAATATATTCACATTCAAAAGGTCTTTAGGGTCAAAAAAATTGCAAAATCACGACTTAATATAATTAACAATGTATGTAATGTTTTTTTAAAATATCCCGTAAAAAAAACCGTTAGCATTTTTTTAAAGTCATTCTTTTATTATAATTTTAAAATGTTCAACTTCACAAATTATTCTACAGGAAGTGTTAATTTCCTTTTATGTAAGTTTGCCGTATTTGTAAGAGACAATGACCACCAGTTATAGGCTGTAGTCTACGAAGGTGCTTTTTACATTATATCTAACAAACAGTCCTTCCTAGTAAGTTTTATTAACTAATTTAGATTATCATATAAATTATATTATAAAGTAATTCTTTTAATATTTAAGTTTAGTTTACTCTGTTAATATTCTAGTTATCTTTAGTTTAGTCCGTATTCATTCTATTTTTATACATATCGAATTTAGTCCGTTGTGTTTTCCGTGTGTTTAAGATGTTTTGTATTTAGTTTGTCGGTGTGTTTACTTGGTTGAGTGCAGCGATGGCGTTGACCCTCGCTTTGTTTACCGTCCGGTCCACATACACGGTGCCATTGTCGGTCGGCTTTATCTCAATAACTTCTGTTGTAACAGAAGTCGCCTGTGAACGACGAACGAACTCCATTTTAGATCTTGTATTGAAACAATATAGCTTATTGAAATTGTAGTTGCAAGAACTTGACACACAAATTTAGTATCTATTAATAAGTGAAGCAGTAACTTTGTAACACCTTTTAAGAAACGATAAAAGTAGATATATTTTTTTACAATAATGCATTATTGTAAAAGAAATTAAATTATACACACATTATTAAGAAATTTAATGAACTGACGTTTTCACTGTGAAATACTCGCAAAGAATTGAATCTCGACCCAAATAAAAGAATATAATAAATAAATATATGTAAATACATATTATAAATTACATTACACACACATTTCGAGCACCAGCATTACTTAAAATATAATATTCCATAAAATATAAGTAAATTGTAATTTATTTGGTAACATTAGATTCTGCATCTCGTCCGGATGGTTTGTATATAGTTAGACGTGAGTGGTGGCCACTAGTGTCTAACCAACCTTGGCGGTGCATTCTGCATTGTTCTTCTTGATAACGGTGCAGATGAAGGGATATCCTTGACACATATAACATTTAATGATCTAACGTGGGTCGAATTTATCTTAAAACAAAGCACGTAATCCTATGAGATAAGTATCCGGCTAGCTATTATTGAAATCAGAATTTCAATAACAAATCAATTATATAATGATATCATAATTTTACTCAATCTATGTATTATATTGTGTTTCTTAACATTTTCAATGTAATAAAGCATTTTAACATAAAATATATATATATATATAATATATAAATATATATAAATATCATTCTCATGATACTGATTTATGTTAAAGTTATAAGCGAAATTGTAAACAGGCGTGGGAAATGAAACACGCTTTGGCGACTAACTGAATTAATGAATTGAACGCTCTCGTTCATGTAATGTAACTGACATATCATTTATACACATACTCAGTATACCTTCGAGTGTAAGGCATGAAATTTTATAGGCAGTAATTTGTATGTATCCGGTAGATTTTTGAAACGGCTATCTAATATATTTCTAATGTTATAATGTATTATGCATAAGAGTCCAAAACAGCAACGTTAGCCATATGCCGTATCCACAAAAGCCATAACTCTGCTCCGCAATTTTATTATTCGTCTACATTGATTTACGTCCCCTCCGGTCCCTTCAACGAAACGTCCTTTTGTTTAAAACGACCAAGTTTTTCTAAGGAGCTTTTGTCTTAGTGTTTCTTTGAAATGTTATTGGACCGTAAAACAAATATTTAACGTTTACAGCCCCCGCCGTATTATCCTAAGATATTGAGAATATATTATATTGTGAAGAATAATACAAGTTAGGGTATAAATATTTAAAAATAATACTTTATAGCAAACAAATGGGCAATTGTAACTTTCTCAGAATAACAGTAACTGGTAATTGAATTTTTATATTCTTTAGGTTATCTATTCTAAATATTTTCAAAGAAAGTAATAACTGACACATGTATAGGTAGTAACAAAATATATGGGAGTCAGATAAATTAAACCTAACTCTATTGAGTACATACATGTGATATTCATCAGATTGTTTACGAGCCACCCGACACGTGAAGCCAATGGTATGAATTACATCACCAGTGGACGCTATCAGTGCTCGGTCTATTGTAATGGATCTAAATCGCGATATGAATTTAATATATTAAAGATAGCTGTCATTGTGAAAATTATGTCTAAATACTATAGTTGTTTTGTTGTTATATATAAAGGTGTCTATGTGTTTCGTTATTGTAGTGAAAATTATTGTTTTGGTTAATTAATTATATACTATTTCAGAACCCAGTAGTTCTTTTGATTATATTAACTTATAGGGTGTAACTCCAATCTAATCGAGTCACTTTAATTTTTAACCGCACTTAGACTATCGCAAACACTAGTTTGATTTTGTTTTTAATAGATCATGTGTTATAGAAGTAAATAAACAAATGTTAGGTACCGTGATGTAAAGTTTATTGTTCCAAAACTGGTTCAAAACTCGATTCAAGTGTTACTCTAAAGTTTTGTAGAACCTTGTAAAGATTTAAAACGAATCCTTCTTCAACTTCACGAGAAATAATACATAACTGTGTTTCAAACTTTTTACCAAAGGATCGGAAACTTGAAAACCTTAAAAATTATGTAATTCGCAAAGTTTTTGGCATAAGGACTGTGTCGTAACAGGATATAATTAAAAATGTCGGCTCCGAGAAACTTGGTAGTCGTTACGTTATTTTTTGTAATAGATGAGAAGAGTTTTTCAATAAGTAAATTGGTTTTGAACTTACGATAATGTGTAATATAACACTTTTCAAATATGAAATGAACGCAGGACAGTACCTCGGCGAGGTGCGAAAGCGGGTATTTCGGTCCATGGCCGCCGCTGTAGGTCGGCGATTGCAAGGCCTCCTGTTGCAATAATGCAGTTGCACTGAAGCTTGCTAGTTGCTTGCCTATTTCTATTAGAATGTACTCGAACTTACAAGGCCTCGGTTTGTGTATTATCCTTTGAGTTATAACCTCCGAGCCGTTCCTTTGTTATAATTTAGCAGCTGTCAGATTAACGAATTTGCACGCAAAGTTAGTATCTGTATGGAAGGATACAATTTTTTTATATACTATATTTCTTAAACAATTTTATCTCTCTTCACTTGAGCGATAAAAAAATATTACACTTAATGATTTCAACTAATTAAGAGATCGAAAGTAAAAAAAAAACTAGTCATGAACATATATGATACTTAAAATAGCTAAGGGCTATTTAAACAAGATCTCCATACTTGAATCGTATTATTAACTTTTCCCATCAACTACCATAAAAGTAGCAGATTACATTCCATACCCTTTCATTAAAGTTCGCTCTGAACACAGAATCGTCGGTACTTAGAACTGACAACATCTCAAGATACGTTCAAACGGAGAAATTGACAAAAAAATATAGTTACTTTGATATTGTAGAATTAATTATCGTCGTCCATACGAGTGACGAATATAAACTTACATTAGAAATATATACAATATGATGTCATCAGTATGTTCATGTTAGCTCGTTATATAAATCATGATCACCGAAAGATCAGATAGAAGGCACAATTTCCTTAACTAGAATTTGCCAATAAATCTTCCGTTTAGTAATTTATAGTCATTTTCGTGCACCCGGTATCTCCTATCGGCGGGAGGTGACTTAATTAAGCCCCACTGACCGGCTTGATCAGATTAAGTTTGCTTTGACCCTATTGGAAGTCAATTAGCTCAGAAATCTTTTATTAGATAAGAGGGTCTGTGTACATGTTTGTTAGTCAAAGCTTGGAAACTAAGTTAGCGCTCCTTTCAGACTTCCCGTTTCATACGATTTACTTGTTGATTGATAATTCAGTTTTATATTTATATTTTATATTAATTTACATACAAATTAGTACTTAAATAATAAATAAACATTAACACAAGTCCTATATATTTTAAATCATTGCTCGTGAACATAATACGAACGAGTTACAACATAGTTATAATACCCACACAAATTGGTGGCCTGTGTCACTGTTTTAAGTGGTGACCTAAATAGTTATTTGTTTACGTACTCGAGTGACCATCTCGACTTACAATACCCTACCTACTCCACATACTTTACTACGCTGACAAGTAGACTCATAAACTTTGAAACCAGACCGTAACCAATTGTAACTCACTTTGTTCTCGATACCTTACAATCTGATCGTAATGTTACTTTTATTATTAATGTTAAACCGTCACTTTGTTTGTCATTATAATATCTTGAGACTTGGAGATATGTCCCTAAAGTATGCTATATTTATGAATGTTAAGGACAGATAATTTTAGTAAATCTTATCTATTGTATATACGTATTTATAAGTATAATACCGTCATTAATATCATCGTTTAAAAAAATAATTAAATAAAAATGACTTGTTTAAAAAAATCGATTATATTGTAATGAGATTTATCGCTATAATAAATTTTAAAGATATTTTATTTATTAACAATATCTTATTAATAAATATTTTAATAATTAGCATATATTTAATATGAAGTAATAAAGAGATGACTTCTATTAAGTCTAATACCAGTGGTAGGTGTTGAGGTCGATCGTTGCACTCGGAGGGAGAGTGCTTTAAGTTTGAAGGCGCGAGCACAAAGCCTCTGCGTATGATAGTGGTACTCGGTCTGGTGGTGTGGGCGAGAGGCAGATTTATTGAACTACCTTAGTCGGTTTTGACTTCTTTTTTCAATATTTATATCATAAATGTTTTAATATTATGTTTGTAAATTTTGTTATTATGGTTGTCGTCGTAAAATGTTCAAAAAATGTTATTTTATTTTTTATAAATGTAAAATAAAATCACAATTTTGGATAAACTAAATAATATCATTTCGCATTATCACAATACGGTCCCGAAACTTCCAGGACAAACCATAATGAAACTTAAGTTTAAATGGTCGACCGAACTGATATCGGACGACACTTTCAATGTTTGTTAGCAAACTGCGGTTAAGATCAACAAAGGATATTGAAATGTTCACCTCGGTCTGTTCCCGCTTGCGAAACACCATTTTATGCAACTTCGCCCGGCAAATCCAATCCACTCAACTAGACCCACGGCGACTCTTAAACGCTACGGACACCTCGAGACGTAATAGCTCTTTCTCCGCTGGCCACGTAACTTGGCAGAGTAATAAAGGGAAACTTGCGCCTCGAGATTTACTTCCCGTGGTGTTTAACTGTTGTTGAAATTGTTTTTGTTTATATTGAGCTAACTATCGACCCCTTTTATTTACAAACATTATCGCCTCGGACTTATTTTTCTACACGTACGTTGATTATATCATAATAATGAGGTAGATGTTACAGGTCGTTCCGTCTAACGTTATCAGAATTAAGTTAATAGTGTAATTATAATAAAATGTAACAATGAGTGTGTGTGTGTGTTCGTTTGGGGTCCGGCGGTCATCGCTCCGTAGTTGACGCGCTCGGGTGACGGCGATGCTTATCCGTCGACAATTAAAACGTATCGCGATTCGCGACCTGTTGCGTCTTCCCCTCGACCCTCGGTTCGCTCCATTGGATACACACTATTTCATTGGGATTTATTAAAAATAAAAAATCTTTTATCTGGTTGCGGTAGTGGAATGCGTCCAAATATATTTTGAAATTTATTGTGACTTAAATTACAAGTCCCGTTAAAATGCTTAGAAATAAGATTGATATAATCACTCCATCTTCGATTCAATTGTAATGGGTGCGTAGATATCAAGATCGATATATCTATTAGAATTAGTAACATACTTGAATATATATTATACTGTATGTGTTTACAATATGGGATCTCGATAACACGTGCTTTTCAATAAAAACTTTGGAGGTCAAGTGTAGTAGGCGTATTTATATCAAAACGAGGCTATGTGCCGCGTCTGTGGGGGCGGTCATTAACTGGGTCGCGCGGGGACAAAGACCTCGAGCTCAACGCGGGGGTGGAGGGGAGGTTTCGCTTTCCACCGACATCCCTCCGACCTCGGTCTCTCTCGTACCCGCTCGTCCGCGTTCGGTTCCCCCGAAGCATCCCGAAGTACCGTACGGTCTCCGGGATAAATGTTTACTCTTCGCGCTCTCAATACGGCCACCTCGAGGGGATTAATTTGGAACTTCTCCGGCCTTAACTTCCTTCAACAATTTTCCCTTTTCGCGGCTTGCGGCGTGAGACGAAAAGATTGAACCGCCGAAACGATTACGGCGGCTTTCTTGTTGGCGAATATGAAGCTTATTGTTGAGAGGTGCCTCTTCGGTTTAACGCGAGGTTAATGTTAATAAATGTATATTTGTTATGCAAATCGGCGACGTAACGAGTCGGCCGCGACATCGACCTGACGGTTGCAGGAAATGGGTGTCGGGTTCCTAAAAATTGAGGGCACCGACGAATCGATTATCATACATAAACTGAGGCAAATAAAATGCTCGTTTTATTTTTTTATTATTCAGCTTTTTATAACCTGCTAATTGTTTTTAATTACGATCACATTTAGATATACGATTCGAGTTGAAGGTTTTAGCGCTTAGGATATAATTGTGCTTAATAAATATGTTATTCATTAAACCGTTACATTCGAAAGACTTTCAAATCCATTAGTACTAATAAAATGTATTTCAACACAAGTTTAGTGTACTATCTAATCGCGTCTCACTCCTAATTGTAATTTGATTTATGCTCGCCCACATTACGATCTAAATCATGTTATAAATCATTATTTATTTGCATATTACCTACTCGGTGAACTGAATTGTGACTGGTTAAACTTATTAAAATTAATTTATAGGTTAATGTGAAATAATAGTGACATTGTTATAAAGCATTATTATTAAGTAGCTTATAACTCAGGTACAATGTTACCACGATTAATTACTTTACATTATAATACATTTATAGAAAGTGAAAACTAAATTTACGCAACTCATAGCTCTTTCAAAGACAATGCAATACAATTAAATTATTTCATAAATACTATTATGTATAAATATTTATTATCGCGTAGTGTATTTGAATTTTATTGTAATAGGTACAGTCAACACCGTAAGTTCATATTTAACACTAAACCTACCGACAATTCTTGTGTACCTGTTCCTACCGCACGCCGTCAAATTGACCGGTAATTAAAAGTTATTTTATTATATAACGCAGGTAATAATGGAAATAACTAAAAGTAAAGAGTGAAGAAAATATTATATGCATATTCTAAGAATTGTCATGTAGTTTGATAACGATATTATAACGTTTAAGAACGTGTAATTTTTACAAAAGTTTAGGAACGGTCAATTTGACCGGTACTTGGTAGGTTTAGTGTTAAATACATAGGTAATAATAATGAATTTAGTAAAAGGAAAGCCGGCTTACTTAGTGTACATAATAAAAATAATGAATTATATATATATATATTATTATACACAGCACGTTTAAACCCGTCCTTAATTGTAAATGTATTTTTTTTAAATTAATAATCTCCGTGCATACTAATTCAGTTCTCAAACAGCTCAAGCCATTCGCTTTCTAAATTATACTCGACGCTATGAAATGGTTAAGTAAAATATAATGAAATAGAATTTACGTGTTATTAATAATATAAATTACACATTCTAAGACCGTGTGCCGCGTTTAATTGAAATTTTTAATAATTAAAAAGCTTATTTTTTGCTACAAATTCTCATCTACATAACAAGTTTTGCGAAACTACAAATCGTGTATATATAGTATTTGTTATCTGGCTTCGTAAATTTAATCATGAAGTAAGAAAAATTCGGGTCGAATTCAAGCGGCTTCCTTTACGGCTTCGAAAGACTCACATATGTACGTCAAGTAATTTTTTTTTTACTGTAATATTAAATCAATTTTAATTTTTACACACAATGCACAAATATATTGTTATATGTAAATATGATTAACAAAGTCCTTCAGACTTCGCCAATACCTACCAGTCTACGATCTACGTAAGATGACGCGTCTGATAGTTGGTTGTCGTAGGTCAGTGATCGCTAAACGCTGATTATCTGCAAAGTGCCGCTCGCTTTTGAACATTACACTTCTTTATACTTTATACTTTATTACAATAGTCTACTTTTATATTTTTATTATTCAAATTTCATTATTATTAATATTATTAACGTGACTTACTTTAAGATAATTATTTTATGTATATTTGTCATATTTATATTATATTTGTCATATTTATATTTCGAAAGTATCAACGAGGAACAGTGAGTAACACATAGTAATTGTACGTTTATTATATAGATAATAAATATTTATTACTAATAGAGTTATATATTATCTCCATGTCGCTCCAGTAATCGATAATTTTATCGACCAAGTGATCCCTGTCCGGAGTTTCATAATATTGTATATATAACAACGATAGCGCTGCCATCGCTCCCGTCACCTCTGATATATTACGGCTATGACTTGTTTAAATATCCCTTCTAACCACTTACAGATGATTGTTATCTATTTGATCCCTATATTCTAATCTCAACCTTACTGTGTCTTTTGCAATGAAGGTTAGTTTTTAAGTTACAAAAATTACTTTGAAAGTGTTAAATCTGTAAAGATAATTCTCTTTTAAAACGGTTTATTTCAAAATCGGTTCAGTAGTTGTTGCATTATTTATATAACTTATTCCATCTATTCCTGTTTATTCCAGTTCAAAATAAGATTGGCTTATCAACTTAAGTAATGTGCCT
This sequence comes from Melinaea menophilus ssp. n. AW-2005, assembly GCA_918358695.1. Lineage (NCBI taxonomy): Eukaryota > Metazoa > Arthropoda > Insecta > Lepidoptera > Nymphalidae > Melinaea > Melinaea menophilus. The sequence continues at coordinate 6,284,973 of OU911055.1, read as the reverse complement.
ATATTTGATATTATAATTATTGTACCCAACTGTATGTTAAAGTTATTCTTGTGAAAAATAAAGTTGAGTTATCAAGTGATATAGTATTATTATTACTATGTAGTAATAATAATTTTACATAACATTATCTAACTCGTAATTAATGCATTCATATGTTTTATTTATCTCTGCCTCTTATGAATTATTATCTGGGTCAATCATTGAACCGTGCCTTATCTACACAAGTGTGAAATGTTTATGGTTCGTATTTCGATAGTGTATCTCGGATAGATTTAACTCTCGTGTGCACTTCGCCTATTAATTACGATCTACCGACATTTTGAAGTTATCTTAGAGTAAGGAACATAATATATATTGACTGGACATTTTAAATTAATTTATTTACAAAATACGCAATTTTATTACTTTTAGTAGTTAAATTATTTCATATATTTAATATTCACGTACAAGTGTTTTAAGTGAACAACAATATATATAAGTATTAAGGTACAAAAGGGATTAAGGTTTGCGACGTGTTCAAACTCGGACCGCCTAACTACCATTGAGGCTGTCAAAGCCAATAAAGCCAACTCGATAATAAAAAATTGATCATACTTTAATATTTATCAATTAGTTTATTGCAAACTTTATTTTAACTTAAGACCGATACTAGTGGTGGGAAATGTTATTTAATATCTTACGTATTTTTCGTTTCTAAACATCTAGCAAACATTAACCTTACTTATAGTTTTGTGAATTGGTTATATATATTAGACGATACTCGTTTGTCACAAAGAATGCAGTCAGCTAGCAATCTAGATAAATAATTAAAATGCATCCTGCAATCCCTGCAGCTGAGCTGGGCTTTGGATTCGGTTCTAATATCCTCTCAATTAAGGTCTCCAGTGCTAGTAAAATACCGTTTTGCAATATCTCTATGGTTTATTCGTATTTTGAATTATTGCGTTTATTTATGATTTGCTTTTAAAATATATTGAGTTGTAGATGTGTTTATGAATTCCGTGAGAATATATATAGTGGTAATGAGTAGAAAAGGGTGAGTTGTTTTCACACTTTTTATGTGTACACAGTTTTCTATTTTTATATATTTTATACATTTTTGGAACAGTATCTTTGGCCTATAACTTTGTCCTGAACAAAGACGATATCATTAAAAAACTACATGTCTAAATAATGTGTACCTATGTTTTGTATAAATATATAAAGTTAAATTGAAATGTATTGAAATTTAAAATCTTAACGTCCATTAGTAGGTAACATAATTTTGTTGAGGGAATGGTTTGATAAATTAAACGTCTAATCCTGGTTTCCAATTACATTTCTTAGACCTTGCAACGTTGCAACAAAAACTGTATCGTCGAGTTGGGGTTCAAATAGGGCGAGTTTCGGGTGCAGGGTGCGGGGCGGGGCGCGGTGAGGGGGGAGGGGGGGCAGCCGCGGCGGGAACAATGCGGCCGTATCGATCCGCCCTCGTGCCGTCTACTCAACAGCCGACACGCACGCCTTCGCTCTTTTTATGAACGCCTGGTACTTTTGCTTTCGCGGGCTATGCGGGTTGCGTACGCGGCGGTTCATATTTAGTATAAATTTTCTATAAACCCTTGACATTTAGGTCAAGTATAGTAAGGTCATTCTTAATATCATTCGTAAAAACCTATGTGTACCCTTCGAATAGTATTTCATGTTAATTAATATAAAGTCAAAAGTGTGCATTCTCCCTGCCTAGCTGTGTCTATGATATACGTGATTAGCAACACAAAATCCCTAAGGATATCCCTTACTGATATCAAAAACGGCAAGCTCAGATAACGTAGCAATTGATCTCTCGGAATTTCCTTTGTTATTAACACCAACTTAAACAAAAGGGTATTTCAGAACATTGTATGATGACAAAGATGAGTGTATGTATAATTGAACAAAAATGGCTGTAGCAGACGTTGGAAGTACCTGCAGCCTTGTTAGTGAAACCTAATAATACCGGTTACCAGGCACGACGCGTGCCAGCTAATGAGTTTTGGTGAAAGCTGCACGCAAAGACATACCCATGCCCACCGTCTATATTAATAATTATAATGCAATTATTATGGCTACCTAAACGGCAAACCCAATTATCAAAGTTCAAAGTCTTCCGAGGTAACATGTATAAAATTTGACGATCGTTTGAAACCGTGTTTTGGTAGAATATTCAATCTATAATGGCACTTGTAAATACCAAATACTACGGAGTATGAACCGACGTTTAACGTCTAAAATTTATTTACTTTTTTTATAGTATTATGAAACTAAAGGAATATATGATGAATACATAGTTAAAAACTTTCTTATATTAGATTCCATCTAATCAGATATTTACGCGGACGATTTATGAGTATTTTAAAATCTCATATGTATGCATATTAAGTAACAGAATTATAATACGCACTCGAGCGATGCCCACAAACACATTAAATACATTTGGTAGTCAATAAAAATGTTGATAAACATCGCGTAGGGTGTACCTTACCGACGAATAAGGATCATCTTTGTTCGATAATACATATATATATATATACATAACACTATTCTTAATAACTAAATATATTTTATATTCTCTGTTATAACGTAATTAGGCATAGATCGACCTGGAGTTGTTATTTCCTATACAGTTTGTTTTTAATATCAGTTATGTTCATTGAATAAAGATTGTCAGGACGTGTGTAATAAAAGGGTGATTTATCTTCTATCCATCATTTGGTTCGTTCCCTCACGGCGCGCTAACGCTCCGTCGATGACTGACAGCCATCCGAAAACTATTTCTCTTTTTTGTTGCTTCATCCCTCGACATATATTTCTTTTATTTACGTTGATTGATTTTGTGCTTTTCAATAATAAACGGTTACTCTGTTAAAATAAGACTACGCTATGTTATGACAATTAAACAATCAACCTGTAAGGAGGGTAGAAAGAAAAACAAATATATTCCTATTTTAATGTAATTTGTTATTTGGTTATTGTTTTACGAATAAATAGCTAGAATAAAAATATGTAGAGTCTAAACCGCCATCAATAATTGCAGCGTAAATAACTCCACTGTTAGTTCCTGAAATATCAACAGTAATAATAATTGGACATTCAACACCTTGATAAAAACAGACCCCGCTCATAATAGACGCACAACGCATTCAGACCTCTCGCCGTGCATTCGTAGTTAAAAAGAAACATTCAATTAGCGCATCTCGAGCCGCCTCGGTGTTTGTCGTTTCAATTTTAAAAGGTACTCTAAACTCTTTGACGGAGCCTAACTTAACATTCCCGGCGTGCTCCCACAGGCACTCTCCCGTGTGTTCAACCCCTTGTCGAGTAATCCCACTTGATTGATAAGCTTAGGCGATAGCGGTGAGTGGTGTGAGGACGATTTAGGCTTGAAACAATTTCTCAATTTGAATTGAAAACTTTTTAAGTCGAATCCCGATCTACATCCTACGTTATTGGTACGAGATAGATTTACTTTTCATATCTTACCTACTTTCCAGTATATGAAGATTTTTTTTATAATGTATATAATTATTTAGCTTCCATTCGGTTTCAAATTAGCTTTACTCTTTCGGACGTCAAATAAAAATAAGAATATAACATAATTAAAATTGTGAATAAACATCTTTAGTTACGTATTATATTTTTTTAATATATATTTATATACCAAATATATTGAACGAATTAAAAATAATATAGCATATATTTGCATAATTTGTAAGTTACCGCCGCCGTAGACTTGCACTCGATACGGGATCCATTCCGCTCAATTAGACGCGCCGCTCACTCACAGATTTGAGCCTAGTACGTACCTTTGATTAAACTTTGATTGCGATGCGTCACTCGGTTTCGGAGCCAGTTGTATTTGTGTCAAATAGATCTATCTCTCCCTGATTGGCGTTTACGGCGTTCGATGTCCCCCGGCTGTGAGAGGGTCAAGCGAATATTTTTTTATTTGTATATTTCAATCTCTTTGATCACCTGTTCTCTAAACGGCTTATACTAGAAGGTATATATTCTTATCGGGTATATTTAACGTATTTTACTTTGAATTTTGATAGTGTCCTTGTCAAAAATATATATACATACATATATACAGTTGTTTTTTTTTGTATTCATTATTTTATCGAGTGTCCTACGTCAGTAGGTATTATGGATCGCTAGTTAGTATTTTTTGGTTGAATGACACCTAAATGAAATATTTATTTATGTATTTCAGTGTGAGTATTCACTTTCTCTGTTATGAATGTGAAAATTCGTCATGAAAGATTTCGGAACAAACGGTGAATTATTACCTAATTACCGTAACATGGCAACAACGTTTCTAAATTTTGCTCCCCCAACGACAAAGTTAGGGAAACTTCTTCGTGGGGCAAAGCCACTCGCAACTTTTATAACTTGTACTAACACTTTGGAGATTGTGAGAGTTTAACTATCGTGGTTCGAAAGTGACAACCAAAAATACAATGATGTTTTTTTTGTTGGAATCAAGCTATAACATAAAATTCCAGTTGTCAAAATGTTTGTTAACATTATCAGCGTGATGTACAGCGACGACGAAGTCACAATAAAAATTAATCTCTCGGAAATAAAACCTTAAATATCGTTTAACTACCTATTCATTAATTATTCGTCGACCGGGTGACACAGCTCCAAATGGAACCACATTTTTAAATCTTTTCACAAGAAATAATTACTTGAGCTGTCAATTTGTTTAACAAACATTATAATATATGTTTTATACACAATTATTTTGTTATTTTAAAGTATATTTTCAACGGATTATCGTTAATTTAGTATGTTTAATATGAACTTTATTGTTTCCGGTCTGCGTGACAGATGGTATCGGAATATTGATAACACTCGTAAATCAAATTAACGATGCATATAATTATAGTTCTGGAAAAGTTATATCTAAAGTTTTTAAATAATGAAACCTTTGACGGGTTCATCTGTTGATTCGTAGAAGTCTGTCCCGGGCTATTTTTACTTTTACGATTCCCGTGCGTTCCCTTCGCCCCTTCCCGCCCTTCAACCCTGTTTGGTATTGAATGTGATTTATAAAATATATTTTTACATTATAATATTAAATATGCATGCTCTACACCTCCGCTTCCTCACATTCCTGCATATGATAAGGTAAAATGTTACCCACCACATTTTTTTTTACTATTCATTAAAAATAATGATTCGTCTTTCGTCCGTCACGTCGCTGTGAAGCAGGTTGCTACTGAAAATCACTGAAAAGTTTCTTATATTTTGCATTTTTTTATCTTTTGTTCTTTTCTATTTTTTGTTCTTATTATGTTTTTTATGTTCCAAATAAAGATTTCCTTTGCTTAATTTTATTTTTACTATTCTTCACACAGCATCCGGGCTCCACACCTAAAAGATAAACAGCTCTCTTTACCATGTTTTTCTGTATAAAGTAAACTTTTAGTTGCTCTAAATATCCGCGTCAGATGGTTCGGACTTATTTGTTATAGTCGTTTTTATCAAGTAATAATATCAGTGTGAAACAGGTTTGTGTCTCGCTTTTCTTCTGTCAAGATGTGAGGTAAATGATGTTTACATGGAGTGTTGACATCATGATTAATGCAAACAAATTTCTTGACCCCTAGCGCCTTAGCGCCTTGGTGCTGTAACCCATATCCCTGTTAGGAAGATGTACTATAATAATATTGCACCACTGTCAAAAAAAAATAAGTTAAATAAGCCAGAGCAAGGCAATTTAAAGAGTTTTAGGAATCTTATCCAGCTTTGAAAGCTTTAAACACGACACCAACAAATCTAGGAAAGCTAAAATAAAATACAATATGTGATACAAATTAGCCCTTGTAAGAATTCATCGGCACACCGTTTACATTTACACGTGTTACACATTGTAGGGCAGGGACTGTACTTTGTACTGAATTATTCAACGTGTCACAAGAACGACTTTAACGACAATTTGTTTTGACAATTATTAATTTATGTTGTGTCACTAGTCTATTAAAACCTTCGTTGTGATGTCTGATGTCGTTTTCCAAGTCAGATATATTTGTCGTAACTAGACCGAATTAACCAATAAATTGTTGTAGTTTGCGACCTTCAAATTCAATCTATGACTTGGCATGTCTTTTGAATCAATATATGTTATATATATTGACGCCGAATGTTTCAAGGGATGCGAGAGTCGTTACTTAAAACGAATAACATAATCACCTAATAATCAATACAACCCCCAGTCGTGTAATCGTAATGGACAATTATTTCGTCGGTCGCTCTCACGCGTGGCGCGTGCGTGTCCGCTATTATTACAAGATGCGTGTGTCACTCATCTGGAGGGATTAGGTGACAAGATGGAGCGAGAGAGAGAGCGAGAGAGCGAGATACGTGCCGTCTTAAAATATCTATGCTTATATTAATCTGATAGTAGCATTTTAATGAATTTAAATTTGTAATTTATGTTTTAATAGATCATAAAATAGTTAACTATCGCTAAAGATGAGGTTTTTATTATGTAGTAATGATATACATTATTTATTTTTAAGAATTAAATATAATCGCTGGATCCTAACCCTAGCGCCGCACTCCCAGGTCGATAAGGCCATGTGTGCAGCCTCCGCGGGAGTCCGCCCCCCCTCGCAGACTATTTTCATTTATCACCGGCCTCGATGCTTAACCTTATTGTATGAATAGCGGCTACAATTAAAATATCCAACAATAATATTTATTATGATTAGTAGAAATAAATAAAAAAGTCGATGTCTTTAATTCTGCCGTTAATTTGCACGGCAAGCATGTAAAGAATGAATTAATTAAAATTGAAATAATATATAATATCTTTAAACTTGTTTTGCGTGTTAATTAAATCGTGAGAATTCATTCTTATCTACGTAATAATTCGGTTTGATAAAATTATTATTCTTAACCGTCTAGGTTTTCGTATTCAAACTACGTCTACTCGTGTATATTTAATTTGGTTTTGTATATACTTTGGTATCGTGTATTGTGAGAAAAAGAAAAAACATTCAAACTGAATATTATAATATTATTATAGTTATATATATATATATATATATATATATATATATATATATATATATGTATATATTAAAGTATTTATGGATTATGGATTATGTATATTTTAAAGTATTTATGGATTTTAAACAATTTATTGATTCGTTTTTATAAAGAGAGGTTTTGTAATATTTTCGTTATATATAGTTCAAACTTTCGACTCACTTTCCAGTGAACCAGCCATGTCTCCAGATTTATCAAATCACAACAGGCAGTTTATTGATCGAGAGAGCTACTAAATCTAATAAGTTTTTTGTCGGACGCGAAACGAATGAGATAAAACGTGTTTGAAATAGACAGGGGATTAAGTATCCCCTCGCGATCACACGAGGGGAGTAGAAGTAGTGTGCAGTTATAGGGTTATATACCTAGTGCGTGCTCCGGGCACAGTCTTGCGGATCAATTTCACGCAGATCGATTTCTTTTGTGGATAAAAAGTTCTTGTAGGAGGCAAACAGCGACGGCAAACACTCCAGGTACCAACAGCTGGTCGGGTGGCGTCGCGTACCTGGTCGGAGCGGCAACGTCGCCCCCGCGCCGCCTCACTATATTAAGTTGTAAGTAGCGTGGAACTTGTTAGTTTAGGACAAACTAATATCTCCTCTGACTGCTCGGATTTTGATGCCGAGACGGGTTTAAAGATTACGTATCGAGATTCTGGATTATTTCATACCTGATATATGAAAAATGTTCCAGGAGATATTAAATATCACTCGTCTCGTATACATGATACATCAAAAGGAGAGGAATGAGAAGTGTTTTATATAACAACGATCTGAACACAAAGGTACAATGAGGGCTTTCAGCAGTTCGCGGTATGCGCAACAATAACAGATGAGCTAGAATAGCGTGATGCGATTACGCCTTTGTATGGATCGCGGCTCGGGGAAATGGTGGACGTAACCGACTGAAACAGATCATATTAATTAGTAAATTATCCAGCGTTGATTTATCTATATTAAGTAAAGTGCTTTTGGATTTCGGAGTTGAATTTATTTCATACATATAACAATTTTATCGCCTCTGCTGTCCATGTGTTATGACAACCTTCCGTTATCTGAGATTATATAATAAAAGATACATATTGGATATTTTCAAGCTATAAACGTCCTCCTACGACCTCTCTTAACGACAACCGCGCTGAATTCGATCTAGCCTTAGAAACTCTATACACATTGAAAGATGTGAAGCGATGTACATTCTTATATTTTTATATTTAAATAGTTCTCCCCACACACGAAGTAACTATTTACTAAATAAATTATATTGTTAAGTCAATAAATTGCAATTAATTGTTTAAAAAGTGTTTAAATATTGAAACAAAGATAAAAATATATAAAAATTATAATATTAAAAAATAAGGGTTGTAATAATTGTCAAATTGTATTGATGTAATGGTATAAAGTATGAATAATATGTTTTGTGTACAGGTACGTAGAGTGGTCGATCAGTCATATTCGAGCTTCGTGGGAACGCGGCTGTGAGTAGGGTGACCCTGCACACTGTACACTATTCACTTATTTCTACTAAAACTTAAGTTATTTTTAAATATTTTAAAATAAGTAGCTTATAATTTTCTAAAATATTTCTTCAAATATAACTCGATCATCTATCTTTTTAGAACATCACATCTTTATATAGTGCAGAGGAATATTCCTATTCCCTCCGTAATATCGATACATATCCAGAGGTTATAAAATGTCGTCGGTATCCGTCGTGAAGTTTTACTCTCGGCTGTAAATTCCTTTTCTTTTAAGAGTCCTTCACCCTAAGAGTCCTTGAGATTTTCGTTACATCATAAACACGTTACACTTTTAGTTTTGTTCTAACACAGCTTTGACTCCGTCCACTCAACTTAAATAAAAACTTTAGAACATCCTTAACGCGAATAAAATTAATAATAAACTTTATATAATTAGTTTGTTCCTAATTCAGATTATAGTAATCCTTAAAATAATTTTAAAAAACATCCATCAAATATTATTTATAGTAAAATCATTATACTTAACTGTTCTCGGAGCATAACTAGCTTAGCAACATACATGTACCGCCGAGATCAAAGGTTCCCTGAACGTGCTTCCATCAGCGTGAAGTTACTTCACATGTGCTGTAATTAGGGTTACCATTACAATTAAAAATATATTTTACATGTGCCGCAGTTTGGATTCTATTATACTTCAAATAACTGCTAATATAAAACTGTTGTAATTCTTTTGTGTCATTATTTATAGATTTACTTTCAAATTATATTATATATCCAATTAAATTAGGAATAGATAGTTATGTTATTTATCTAATAATATAGTTTAAATCTAGATTACACTGAGCTAATCTACCAGGTGACAACCCTTTTGAAACCCAAAAGCACAGTCTTTAAGGTTCTCAAAATAACAGCCGTAACATAACAAAGTAGAGGCTCGCTCGTGTAGTTGATACCGAAGTCGCTAAGTTGCGTAGGTTTGGTAAAAGGTGTATGCACACATGCATATGTATTAGACGCTAGTGTGTTAGCCTGTTTCGTATTTAACCGCTAATCTGTTTGTGAAGTTAATATTATTATATCGTTAAGTATTTCATGTTATTTATTATTAACATAAGACTTCATAGAAATTAATCAGTTCACTTACCTGAGTAACTACCTGAGTTGGTTTCATGTTGTAGTTTCCAGTAATAAAACTTTATCGCTATCCTTAGTCTTATCTCTCGACTTACATACTTTAACTAAAGTATACTTGTACGTATTTCCAAGTAAATTATAATCATTTTGGTGATTTGATTTACTATTAATATATATATTTTTTTAACTTTGAATATTTAATAAAATAAATATAATTAATTGGTTGGTGAAGTAAAGTTGATCTGGTCACTTGAGTCGCTGTAATGGATTTGTCAACAAGTAACTCAATACGGTGAATTGTATTACGGAGACCCGCTGGGTCTGCACACTTTAAATATGTATTTTATAATTGGATATACCACGCGAGGGGCTCCCTTCAAATGGACGATTCTACGACCCATATCTCTTTGTTACAATATTGTAACTCGATACGCATTATTATACAAATATATATCGAAAAAGTAACTTATTTAAATTTTATTTAAAAAAATAAACACTGAAGTAGAAAAAGGAGGAACTCAAAAACTTCAACGTTGATAACCGTCGAGGGATGCTCCGCGTTTTAGAGATTGCGGTTGATAGTTATAAATAGGGCAAAGTAAGAGAGTACATATCCGGCGCAGCCCGCATCTCTGTGGAGACCGCCTCTGTTATCTCGAATACACCGACAAACGTAATACGTAGCGTAATTACACCCGACGGTTTCGCCGACATTTGCAACACACCGTTAGGTTATTTGAAAAACTAATGTTTGGACTGTTTATTGTACAATATATATATTTGTTACTAAAGATAAAATCGATTCAGTTTTGTAAAATCTATTGTGAAAAGTTCGGTGACTAACAATCAAAGATAAAAATCAACAAGATTCCGATCTGGACAACGAAACCATGGGATGGGAGATGTCAAATGAAATTGACTTTTATAGAGGTTATTCAGTTCCACGTTGAAAATATTCAAATACCGTGTACGAGTGCGATCCCTAAATCCGTTTATCCTCGGCGCGGAGGAGACACTGGAATCTTTTTGCACTTTTTGTCGCCCTCTCGTGTTAATGCCTGTTGCAAGATTTATAACTTCGGCCTCACTCCGTTCGATCCACTCTAACTGGTTGCCGATAATTAATTTAAAGGAATTATATTGCGAATTATAAATTGTTCATTAAATATCATTGCCTAGTAATTAATATTCAATATTAATAACATATCTTAGAAAATTTATTTCTATGTTAAATCTAATGTTCGTAAAATATAGTAGTTATTCTCGAATACGGGTCACACGCTACCGGTCCTCTGAGTCGAATGCGTGCCGGTCTATCTGTACGTGTACTCACTATTATCTAATATAACTATACTATGTTTGAATATAAATAATTAAATTAATTCGTTGTATTGAAGCCGTGTGCATTTATTATTATTGAAGTGTTGAGATGTCTCGTAATATTTAATTAAATATATATATTTAGATTTAATAGAAATAAGTTTTGTCATTATGAATGATGATGTTCAAGTATAAATGATGTCATAGTTTAACTTGTACAGAGCGACCGATTGATTGTTAAATTGTCACCGGCGGCTGTCGTCGGGCGTCTTCCGTTCACTGTTCTTTTGAGTGGCCCTAATTTGTTAGAACTACACTCGTATCACTGCTGTGTACGGCAAGAAAAGAGAATCTTCCACCATATTATATTATATATCTTTATAATATAAATATGTTTATCTTTATGCATAAACTTATGAAGATTTTTAACACAATCGTCCTAATAGAACGTGAAAATTGTCGTTCTACTCCTGACATCGGCGTCCTTACCTTAGTTGAATGGTTAGGTTAACGTAAATGAAATTAACATGGTGTCTGCGTGTGGGCCAACAATATGTAAGTAGTTATTTGTGTTGTTATCTTACCTTATCCGTCAAGACCAATTCAGTTCACCCCTTTTCAATTTCTTCTGAGCGTATTCAGGTTGTAAAATATGCAGTCGTTTATATAGAAAGTGCGAAATAAGCTACTAAAGCCATCAATATTTCAGAGAAATGACATTCTAATCGCTATAAAGGTTCCTGCCGCATAAATATTCTAAAAGGAGCGTAGAAAGCTATCTTCGGGCGAGAGTTAGTAGGTCAGAGTGAGAGAGAGGTTAGGCGTTCCAATCCAGCTTAGTGCCGCCTTCCGTCGCGACGCTCCCTCCTGACTTTGAAATGCAGAGATGTTACGGAAGTAAGACGCCGCGGGTGATTCTCCCCCCTCAAATACACGGCTACTGACATCAAAGTGCGAACTTTTATTATTACGTTACGTAGAGATGAAACCTAAAAGCACTTTACTCGCCCGGTGCCGGTACCGGTGCTCCGATTAAATCGAGGATTTAAACATAAATTAAAATGTACGAGAATATATATATTTTTTTGTAATTTAAGTTTCTCGCAATCTTTATATTTTTAACGCGGCGCAACCGGTTGGGATCGTCAATTTTTAATTATTGTCGGTCTTAAAGATAATTACGAATCATAAACCAGAGGTCATTAACACCGCAGTGATGGTATTTGATATATAAGTAACTCGAGACTAATGAGATAAGGAAGATAACAAATCAAATAAAATTATTATATGTTGATGATGATATATAAATATAGTTATTATATATACAAAGTGTTAACTATTTAAAAAAACAGTTCCACGAAATTTGTATTGTGTGTCAGCAAAGGCATCGTCCAAAAGGGCAAGGAAGGACGGCGCGGGCGTCGCTCCCGCAGCTGATGGTTTTGCGACGCAGTATTATTTTTTGCACGATATATTCTCAATGACGTATAGCGGCTCAAGTTGTAACCGTATCAGATTTGCATGTTTCGTGATTTTTCTTTGAGAACGAACACGAGATTCAAACTTTATCGATCTAATAAATTCTACCACCATCAGATAAATGATACATTTATTAACATTTTACACACTAGACGCTATATTTGTGGACATTGAACGAAGTAACACGTGTAAATAATTTATATAAACGACTCAACGTATATATCCCGCCGGTGGTACACAGAAACACACTCAGCTCGCGATTCCCGGTCAGGCTGCATATGATAAATGAACGGTGACGTCGGTCTAATACTTTACTATATTGCCTCTGGGAGGGATGTGGGAAATATGACCATAATGAAAAAAAATACATCACGAAATCTCTTGGGAAATTGATTAATGACGACAGAAGCATGTCCGAGGGTTGTGCATTGAAGCAGTTTATTTTTAGTTTTCAATACACTAAATGTACTTAAAATTGTAAGAAAAATCACTATACATTGGATATGTTAAATTAATATATTTTTTATCATATAATGAATATTTTTAAAATATGAGACGATTCGTTAAATTATTGCCCCCTAGACCTTGCTCTAATTCAGAGGTGAAGCAATAATTGCTCTAAGAAAACTGGTGAAATGTGTTGACCATAAGAATTCCCCTCGGGTTGTTATAGAAAATAACAGAATAGCAAAAACATTGTTATTGTAATAGTAGAAAGACTGATAATTGTAGCTGTGGTCTTAAAATTAGGAACATATTTTCATATGGAATATAGTTTTCTTTTAGTTTAGAAAACAATTGATCTAAGCCAGTGTCTTTAACAGCACGCAATGGATAAGTTATACGGTATACCATAATCTAAAAGATACCGGAGACAGAGTAGCCACAAAGCGACGAGGCGAGTGCCGAGAATACGCAAACAGGTGTCGACTACGAGGATATATTTGCATATAAATAGAGTTCCTGCTTAACTGTAACACTAACTCGTCTCTTTCTCTCTTACTCTATGCCCATTACGCTAGAGAAGTGCAGGACGTTACGCCTCCTCGCGCTCCACGTTAGCCGGCTAGCTGCTCCAGGAGATTCTATTTATAAACGGTGATGTAACAGGGAATAGAATGATTTGAATCGAAGGTTTTGTTATCATTTCTGACGAAAGGAAGGCGTTAATTACTGATAGTTTCCTGGAATCTTTAGATAAAAACGCGTATCCATGTATCATCTCATAATATTTTATATAAAACTTCTAACCGGTGGTACGATATTTATTAATACGTGTATTGTCCGGTTAGGTCTAGAATAACAGATTGGTATAAGTTATAAGTTTTAAAAGAAAACATTTTCCTTCAGTGATATATAATGACAGCGTCGTATCCCGTGTTCTAGGCCTTAAAAATATAATAATGGCTTATAATGTGAAGTGATTAGCGGGCGGTCGTCGATGGAGCCGGTTTCTTACCTCTTCCGTTAGCTGTTTTTATACATTGTATATTATTACATCACGAGAACGCTGTCTCAGTGCGTGAGTTTCGTGACCCGTCTGCGTAGGCGCAGGTGACATGCGAACTGTTCATTTTTTAGACGAGCGACTCGAGTGGTACGCAACTAGTTCTGTTATCCGAGACCCTTGTTATTTTGTTTGTGTGTGTCTTATTTTTTGAAGCGTTTTCTATTTGTTCTGTCGGGCCCTTTTTTGCTGGGTTGCACCGCCCGTCTTCGAAGGTTTGAAGCGTTTTTACTCGAACAGGGGGGGGATGCGGGAGGGGGGTCGCCGCCCTCCCCTCCCCCGGGCCGGGCCGTCCTTGGCCCGAGCGTTCACCTTGGCGCGCTGCTCTGTCGCACCACAGGTAACAAAGTTCCGCGAACTACGTGATTTCTATGGCTGTCCGCCGAAAGTGGATCTCGGAGTAGGCATCTTAGGGCTCGCTCGTCCGATGATAATATTACCGGGAATGTCGAAATGAAATACCTTCGAATACCCTCGCACCGAGACCTACAGGCGAGCGAATTTCACTATGCTTTTAAAGTATCTAATGTCTTATAATCATTAGATTGAGAACATAATCCTTCTGAGACGGAAGCACTGCGACGGGGTGGTCTCGCACACATTGTTGCTATTGCTCTAGATATGGATTTGACACATGCTCCCCGCCTAGATTTTACTACTGTTATTAAATACATTACACACACGTCATTAACACAGAAATTAAATATTAGGGTATCTCTGATGTAAGACGATCGTTCAACATACGATTTACTTATAATTCTAACTTACTTTAAAAATATTATTAAAAGGTATAATTATTATTATTACAAAAATATTGGTTTCGGAGTCAATTTAAGACGAGAACGTACATAATATTGTCTTCTGAATAAAAATATAAATTATAGAATTTAATTATAATCGTCTGATGATACTTAAGATGGATATGTAGTAAAGAACTCAAAATATTCGTAAAAATAAAAATAAAATAATTTAAAAAGAAAGAACGTATGAAAGTCATTTGTCTGGACTAAAAGTGACCGTACTATAATCCTGTAACATAAAACAATTAACATTTCTTTGAATCACTGTCCTCGGGACGTTTCTGGAAAACAATGCTTTTATGTATTTTCTTAGAATTTACATACATTTTTTTAGGTAGTTTCTTGGAACATAGATCAGTTTTACAGATAAGCTATAAACCCGAGGGAAAAGAACGTGGTGTCATTAAAGTAATATTTAAAAGTAGTGCCCCGGTGCTCTATGGTACAATGTTATTCTATACACATTTATTATCCCTTATTTCATTCCACTTTTTATGTTTATAGTGTTTTTATGATTTGTTGATGATTTACTGCAGGTCTGTGTTTGTGGTTTGCAACCAATATTTCATCCAGGTTATAGGTATTTTAGTGCTTTCAGTACCAGTCGACTCCTGCCTGCCTAAGGTTCGTTCACCCGGCGCTCTGTCATATCAATCACTTTATTGACTTGGTTTTAACGACCACTAATTAATGGCAGTATGCACACGTTATATTCGCAGAGTATTAAGCTGGTGTCTTTATATGTGCTTAGTGTGCTATGAACAAAAGGTTAGTGGGATCGACTGGAACATCCGAACTCCCAAGGCTCAACGTTCGTAATCTTATCGCATTAGAGGCCGGACATAGGAAGGGCATTAAATTTGAACGATCGTGAAGCGGCGGGTACGGCGAACGCGCCTGAAACCGGTCGTCCGTCCGTAAATAATGGATTAGAGGTGGGGTAAGGGACGAGGCGGGGGGTGTGGCGCACGCACCGGCCGCGCGGGGGGAGGGGGGGCGTGTGCGGGGCGAGGGGACTGCGCCTCCCGTCAGCTGTTGCGCGCCCGGGACAGCGGCGCACTGCCGCCAATGCATCGGCGTTCATAGCGCACGCTGCTCGTCCCGCGGGCCCCTAGTGCTGTGCAGTGACATCAGTGTATATAACCCTGTGATCGATAGTGCGTGTGTGTGTGTGTGCGTGTGTGTGATGGCGAGGATGTGCAGTGCCCGATGTGCCAGCTGACCGCGGTGCTTTGGAGATGAGAAGTGATGTTACGCCATCGATCGAGGTGATTATCCCGGAGCCTAAAACACCATGCATGAACTTCGCTCCCATGGCGATCGTTTCCCGATTCCTCGCCATGGGTTAGTTGCCATCGGTAAGCAACGCCAGAACGTTACACGATTTTGGCGCTTTTTTTTGCTTTATCGCAAAAAAATCTCCGGCGCAACCTGAATCTTTTTTGTGCAATCCTAACAATGAATGTCGCCCTTAAGCTTAGGGAACTTTTGTGAATTAGATGGAGACGGTTGTTTTTTTTTTTATAAAACCAGCCCTGAGCCAGTATTTAGGGAAGTTTTTTATAATTCACATTAACGTTAGAAGATTTTTTTTTCACTCACCCTCATCACACATTTTATTTATAAACTACATATTTCCTTTAACTCTTCACATTTTGTGTCATGCTCGTAGCTTTCAAAATATAATGAACGTCTTGCTTCTTAAATGTAATATAGTTATTCTGTAATATTTGATTTGAAGAGTATCCGATATTAGAAACCAAAGTGTCGATATAGTAGCATAATTCCACACAAAATACCCTGTCTTCATAACTTAACTCTTTCGTATAATTTCTTCACATCATTCATTATCAACAGCTGATAATAAGAATGGTAAAAGGACATTGATAATTTCTCATTTTAATACCTTCGTTGCACGTTTCCATGACTTATCACAAAGCAGGTGTAAGAGCACCTTGTTATACAGCCTTCCGCTTATAACCACTGTATAATTTATCCGTATTGTATCTAATACTAAGGTTCTATTAAAGCAATGGCCGGTCCCAGAGGCAGTTCCTTGTAAGGAAGTCATTGTAATTCTTGACGGATACTGCTAACTCGCAGTTCGTATCCTCGCGGATGTGTGACGCACTCTTTGATATTATTATTAGTATTGTTATCTTAAATTATATTTCCTTTGCTGTCATTTATTAATATATAAATTTTATTATATAATTGATAAATATGATATAATAAAATTAATAATTAATTGTTATAAATTGATTCAAAGTTTATAGAATTAAAGTTAAAACTTTTATAATTGTTCATATATTATACATATTTGAATTCATTATGAGATTATTCCCATAATGTGTTTAAGTATGAATAAATGAATAAATTATATCAATTATGTTTATAATTCTTATTATATTTTTATACATATTCATAGTTTGCTTCGAAACCTTTCGATCTAACATGTTCGGATGGATGGATGGTTGAATATTTTAGATTTTTTTTAACACCCAACATTTTTCTACGTTCATATTCTCCAAGAGCACCTTTTCGTAATCTTTTTGATGTTCTCTTCTATTATATTATGTATCTTTTGTTGAATTTCTTGAAAAGTTTATTGTATATTTCTGTTAAAAGTAGTGGCAGTCAATATTTATTAAGGTATTCACTTTAGTTGGAGCTCAAACCTATGTGTGTTAGATAATATTGAACATATAATAATGTAAATATGTTGTGATATGCATGTGATGTGATGTGATATGTGCATCGGCGTCGTGCATCGAGCGCATAACGCGATTTAAATCCAATCTCGTCGTCACGTACGCTCCATTTCCGCGAGTCGCTCCACTGATCTACACATTTCGTAATATCTCGTTACTCGTTAGGCTTAGGACAGTTAGCATTTCGTACTATTAACTATTTAACGCGGACACGTTGGGCGATTGCAGTGAATTTTAGTTTATAGATGACAATATTTCTAATGACATTGTTACTTGTATTTACTTCGCTCGCCCTAAATTCTACAACATAATATTCTATTGTATGTATAAAATATAATAGTGTAAAGTTTCATCGAAATCCGCTCAGTAGTCACTCGTGATAACAAACATACATACATGTTCACAATTAACATTAGTATGGATGATTCATGTTTTAAAATGATATATAATTAATAATATATTGTCACAGTGACGTCGGTTAGTCTCGAGAATTCCCCATTGGAGCCGTTTATGTTTTGTGTCATTACGATTCACGCACTCCAATAGTCACGAGCGCGAACAAGTTGATTACTTCATTGTTTATTACATCATGGACCGACCGTTACACCGAGTAGATACCGCTTGTATATACTTGACTTGACTTATATATAATTAGGTGAAGTCATTTATAAATGATTCAACCCTATAATAATTGAATCAAAATGAATATGAACCTAAAAATGTTATTAACACCTGTCATCATTTTCTGTTAATTTAAAAAACAATTCAAATATCAATTTAATGAAAATATATAAGTATATTTTAAAAACCGTTTGACACAATTGTATGAACCGGTCGGTATTGATTTAGTGTTATTATTAACCCTAAACCTACCGACAATTCTTGTATACCTGTTCCTACCGCACGCTATCAAATTGACCGGTAATTAAAAGTTATTTTATTATATAAAGCATTTTATAATGGAAATAACTAAAAGTAAAGAAAATATTATATGCATATTCTAAGAATTGTCATGTAGTTTGATAACGATATTATAACCTTTGAAAATGTGTAAGTTTTACAAAAGTTTAAGAACGGTCAATTTGACCGGTACTTGGTAGGTTTAGTGTTAATGAATATATATAAATTAAAGGTCTACGTGTTCAGTAAACAGTGTGTTTGGTGTAATATCATCTCTATTATCGTATACACGAAATCTACACAATACGCCGCCTTACGTACATTAAATCATTTCTTACTACGCACCTTGTAAACACCGCCCCGCCGCGCTAACTGACCTCAGAGAAATTGCTTCTAGCATTGTAAATTGTTTTATATATATATATGTATAATTATTTGTATTGTACAACTTATAAATTTTATTCATAGTGATATTAAATGGTTAAAAAAGATTTATTTATTTATTTATTTATTTTTTTTATTTTTTTTTCTTAATGATAATGGTTGACAATTGGCGATAGTATAATGATTTATAATATATATTTTTTATATACGTAACTATAGTTTTGTCTGTCAGTTTTACTTATTATATTATTATTATCTCGCTCGAAAATTCTGATATATTTATTATTTTTATAAAGATTACAATGTTAAATATTTTTAATTAATTTGTTGCATTAAAATAAAAACAAACATCTAACACGGAACATAGATAGACGCTTGCGATGGCGGCAAGTCTCCCTACGAATGTGCTCGGTACGGCGTGGACCTATCACACTGACCGTGCTGTTTATTATTATTTATTTATTTATTACAAGCTAGCAAAATATCTTAAGTTATTGTAATGAAAAATAACGTAGTTTTCAATGCACGTAAGTAATAAATAACAATTTTAATTGTAGTTATAATACGTTATGCAAAACATCACCTCCTCGAATCGTAATTAATCATAGTACATCTGGTCTTAATTAATGCATATTTTATACCGATCATTAAGAATATACAACGATAAAGTTAAACGCGAAACAATCGAACGAAAACAATATCTTATAAAAAGATTAACTTGTTTTTCAATGTCGGGTCATGGACTGGTGACGTGATCTTAAATGTTTTATAATTCTTTATTGTACGGTCAATGCGAATGTAGGAGGCGGTCGTTGACCTCGATCCGCATTCAATAGCATCCCGGCTCGTGGGAGGCTCGCTAAAAATAAGTGCGATGCGCGAGGCGTTACAATATAGTGCACTACATCTAGTGCGTACTAGACACCCTCTCACTACTTAGCGTACTACACTTCGCTATCTGTCATCCGATAAATACACGGAACGATCTGATCTGTGATAAATAATAATTTATTATTTATATTATTATATTATTTAATTTAATGTTAATTAATATTAAATAATTCATACATCATGTACAACTCGGCAGCCTTGACTTGGATAACGCCGAGATAACTGAAAATGTTTAGATGTGTTAGTTACAGGACACGCACACATGCATATTTTTTTTACTCTATAAAGGGGACTGTTCTCTGATTATACATTTACATATAGAAGATACATAAATAAACATTATAAATTTAAAATTATAATAAGTTTTCTCTCATCTTATATTTTTTTACGCTTCACGTACTTTTAATGTTTTAGATATATATATTATACATCCAAATATAACAATGATAAAATCAATTCAAGTATGTATTCGTAATGGTCGTTTTATTTTTTATTCAATATTACAGGTCTCATATATTTTTTGTTGGAAAGGTCCGGAGGTGGTGGAACCTGTTTTATATAAATAACACATTGTGATTAATGCGAAACCCTAAACAGAACGACGACTTTTATACCACTAACGAAATTTGATTTTATTATAAACTATTGTATGATACTATTGGTTAATACCAGTAGTTTCCAACTAATGACTAGTATCTATTCATATAGTTCGTGTTTTATTTTATCATATTTGAAGAATATTTAGATATTTGATAGTTTTTAATGACTTAGAATATAATGTAAAATAATAATGTCATTATTTGTAAGTAAATGTATGACTAATGTTTGGATAATAATATTATATACATAAAATTTCCTAATAGTAGACTTAGTTGTGTATGAGGACGCATGTATATTGTATATGTGTATATATATTATATTTGTTATTACATGTAACTTCACTGTGACGGTGTTTGTTTACAAGGAAGAGAAATAGGCTCAGTCTGTGCTGCGTCTAATCCGGTAGTTTAGTGTTATTTATGTCTCTCAAAGCCAACTGCTCGTTATTGTCAGTGACGGGTATTGCTCGGTTAGTTTTATCTAAAACTAATAATCATATATATATCTATGGTTTTCAATGTTATTAAGTTTCATTATTGCTAATAAACCGCAAACCCACATACTGCAAAATTTTATTAACGAGCTATCTCACTAAAATAACTAATGATACAGTAATTATGTCTGAGTAATTTACCGTGACCAATATTTAAGCTTTTGCATGTCAAGAAAATTATTAGTTTAGTGTGAGATGGTATCGCTGTGTGAGCAGATCATGGGGGTAATTTGTGGTGGGGCAATAACCCTGGGGCCGGCCCGCATGGCATTGTCCAGGAACAATGCAATGCAGTCCATGGTCTACACCGCATTGATTTAACAAGTGAAATGTGGACGTTCAAGTGTTTTTTTTTTAATTTTATTTTTGAAATTTCTTTGTCTGTACACAAATACTTTTGAAATAGGTTATATATTACTAGACACAGTGGCCATGTTAAACTGCATCATAAGATTAAAATTATCTTTTGTTCTCACCCGTGAGAGCTGATTAAGTGCTCTTGGGTCGCAACATTTTGTTCCGACCTTCGTATCTGACCTTTGCATACTTTTATGATGATACGACAATAAGATACTCCAGATAAGACTATCGCCATTGTATCTAAGGAAGCTATCTTACTTACACAGTTTATTGAATGACAGATCTTATACTTTGTCTATTGTCTATAATAGTATTATAAAGGAAAACGGTTTGATTCCATGTTTTATTAATGGATAATCCATAACCTGCTGGACCATTTTTTTAAATTCTTTTACGTGTCCAGAGTTTAATTATCAAAGAGTTAACAAGGCTAATTTTTCGGATAAAAGCTGTTACATTATATTTCATTCCGTTCAGATAGAAAGGCTTTCGTGAAATTAAAGAAAAGGTCCTTACGAACGCAAGAAAACTTTCTCTCTCTCCCTTTCTCTGTCTCTCTCTGTCTCTCAATGTTATAGTTTGACTAACGCAGTGAGTGTAATTTGAATCGTAAATGCAATAACCCATCTCGTTGCGCAAGTCATCTCGACGCGTGCGGGACTCCTCAGCTCACTTTCGCTCGCGTTTAATTCTAGTCGTCCATTTATGGAACTAAATGCGTATTCCTATATACCGTGCCATGTATATATATATATATATATATCGGTTTGACGTCCAACGATGTGTAAATTGATGTTTATCTTGAAATCTTTTTATGTTTCAAGCCTTTTATAGCTATTTATATTAAATTATTTTTGCTTTTCATTAATATTGTATTATATGTTAACTTAATTATAATTATTAATGTAAATGTAGGTTTATGGTGAAAAAAAAATGATAATTTGAAATTATTTCAATGCCGTAAAACTGGGAATTATCGGCAACGTCTGATAAGGATAGCATTTATTTGTCATACTTGTCCAGCAACTATAAAATATTAAATATAAAAAATATAAAAATAAAATTATTAATTACAAATGAACCTTGTGTTAATTACAAAGAAAACCATAAACATATATATACCTTTTATGTATAATTTTACTGCTGCCATATAGTAGAGAGTAGTCACAAACTACTCTCACCGTCCGGTCAGTGTTTAACAATTCGTAAATGTCTTTACGACTACACGCTAATGTCATAAATATCAAACATCTTTTGAAATAAGATCCTTTCCTCACTGATCCGTCGCTAAATAATAAAATTATGAAGATAAAAGATAAGAAGTGTAATAAAATAAACATAATTTGGTAAACGAGTGAGCACGTGGTCCCACACTAGTTTCAGCGCCCGTGTTAATTATACACCGGATGCCTGCTTCCTCTAATTCACGACTACAACCAAATATGTCCTCTTTGTATTATATTACAACTCTTTATAATAATACGAATATTTCGATTAGGACTATTTGGAAGCTTTCTTTGTAATGTTATATTATTCTATTGAATTATGGTCCTTACTCGTTCAACGAAGACATTCTAGATATATATTATTAGTAAAACAATGCAATAAATTTGCTCTTTAACTTTTAATAACGAGTCATTAAAAGTATCTTCCTCCGAGGTGTCCATTACACTTTATGGGGCGGAAACGACTCTAAAGTAATAAACCTAATAAACGCAGCAAAAGATCGAGGCACGAATGGCTAAGACGAGTTTTAATTGAGCGCTCGAAGCGTGGACACGTTACACAAATGATTTGATATATTATTATTATTTTTCGTTGACATATAATATTAATTATCTAACATTTTAAGTGTTGACGCGGTGCAGTCGATAACATTGTGACCTCAGATAATGGCTACGGAAACGCTCATGTTTCAAATCAGTTAAACTCTCTGATCGCTTCTTGTGCTCGAATACTTTAACATTTAATTATTCTTTAGTGTTTCATTTCATTCATTCATTCAGAGTTTTTTCTTGGTACCAACCTATATGTAACATATATTCTTATATATATATTTTGTTAGTTTTCGTTCCTCTATCGATTTATTAATTAATATTTATTAAATTACACTATAATAATAATTTAGACCGCGTCCCCGCCATTTCCTGTTCTCTTATCAAATTTAGTGACATTATATAATATTACAATTAATATTTGTGTTTCGTTTTTGAGAATACATTATATTCTTATTTAATAATAGTTTATATAGTAATAGTGAACCGACAGTGAATGAAATTCGTTTTATTCCTTCTAAACATGTATACGCAAGGCCTTATTAGTATTAGGTAGTATTCTATAATTCTGTATTATTTTCTATTCGCTACATCGCATTGAGGTCGCCATATAAAGATTACATTACCAGTGTTCAGTTTTATATCCATGGATGTTTCCTGATACTTGTGACCGTTATCGGAATCCTACTTTGTTATTTCTCACACTGAGTACTCGTAAAGGTCGCTGCCGTCATACATGTATTAGATAATGCATTTATACTATATAAAGAAATAAGGAGTTGATAATGTCATATACCTTATATATTATACTGTTGTGAAACAAGATTTTCTAATATATAAGACAAAGCATTCAATATATAGTTATGCAGGTTCGCGTGACATTGCACTGAGCGCTGCAGTGAATTTAAACGATTATCCTTGTGACCTTTGATATAATTATAAACGACAATCAATCAATAAATGAATATATTAACTATATCTGAATCATTTTATATTTAAACAATAAATATTTATTTGTTATAAATTTTATACCATATTTATATTTAAATTTGTAAACATTAAATAATAATCATAGTATATGTATATACATATATATTTAATAATAGAAGTAATTTAAACGCATCACGGACGTACGTAACCGTTACGTCAAATAAAATGCACTTGACACACATACAGACAAAGAAACTAATATGCAGCGCTGCAACTCGTAAAGTATTGTATTATATGAAATATATTATTTATATACAAGAATACATTGAAGGAATAAAGTATAGTAAAACATTTAATTAACGACACATATTGCTTAGTAGGTACTTACTAATGTAGGTTTTAAAGTAAAAATCGCAAGGTATTTTGTAATTCTTAATAACGGTCATGTATTGTCCTTTTTTGTGGAATGGCCATTAGATAATTTTTATTTTCCTTCCGTTTACGTAAACACAACAATGATAGTTTTTTAAATATTATCCTCCATTTCATTGTCCTGTCAATAAGGATGTAAGTTAATAGTGCAATAAGCATTGTTAATAGTTATGAAATCTTTAATTGATTTACCAGAAATGCAATTTATTGAATGGTTAGTTTTTTGTGTGTCTTTGTTATATCATACAGTTAGCGGTTATCAGAGCAGTGCAACGGACGCTGTAATTGTTTACTAAAACAGATAAGCCGCAGGCGTGGCGGGTACACCACGACCAATACAACAATGAAACAGCCACCGTGCACTAGCTTCTGTTGACGGCTTCGCTCGCCCTCAAATTTACAGTAATATGTAGAATTGAAGTCTATTTGTTATTTAGTTTTTGCGTGATATAATAACAAACATACATACTTATGAGTAAGATATTTAAAACGTACGTACTCAATGCGGCCGCACTTACCCGTATCACCGATGGGAGCGGTATGCAGCAAAGCGACTTCAGTTTTTTTATTATTTCGCTACGCTATCCAGTCATTCCATCTATTACTATTTGCTGGTAATGTGCATTATTGATTCGAAGTGTTTTTATGTTAGCCGACTTGCTAATAAGGACTGGATGTTATCGTCCCTGCGATCCCCTTTTTTACTATTTATCGATCAATCTGGTTAACTTTATATAACATACCAAATAAACATGAAGAAGGATGAAGCGATAGAAATATTTTTATTTATTTTAAAGAGTTTGTTGCAATTTATTGACTTTTTTATATTGGTCGAAGTTTTATTAGTATTTAAGTATTTTTTTATAACATGCCAATGTCATGCTAAAATATATTTATATGGGAAAAATATTTTAAATTCTTTACTACTTTACGCGACATATTGATTGCATCTTGCGAGTTTGTTTTTTTTAGTAATTCACTATCATATGACGGCTAGGAGATGTATTGTACGTGTCAGTGAGTATTATTAAGGTTTGCGAACCGTTAGTAACGTTGAGATTGAATTTAAATCGTGTTAGGGCTCGATGCACGGCGCCGATGCATCCCCGCAGGCTGGCGGTGGACGACTGATTGCAATTAGCATCCCATCATCTCATCAATTTACATAATTTATGACATCACTATATATACATATATACTATATTCGATTTTTCTTTACCGTTGCATAGTGCGTTCCTTTAGATGTTATAAATGTAATAAATAATTATCTAAATTGTCAATAGTTCGTCTCCCGGCGCCAGGAACTCACGACGCACGGACAAGCGACGCTTTAGGAAAAGTGTCATTGCATTGTATTGTAATGATGTATGATAATGACGTCCTCGGGTCAGTCGAATGTGTGAATGAACTTCTGCAATCGAATCATTGCGTGTTCTCAGGTTTTTTGTGTGGATAAAGAAAATATACATCTCGTTACGTCGAAAATTCAAAAGCAGTAGCTCATTAGACATTCAATTTGATAAAAATCCGGAATGATAAACATAAAATAAAATAAAATGAAATTGTAAATTTAGATGTTGTTAGCTAAACGTGTTAGCGCAGTCCAGATAGCGGCGGAGACAAAGCCTCGTCTGCGGATTCGCTTATTTCCTGCACAGACGAGAGGAAGCGTCTTCACTTTAGCACCGTCCTAACGAAATGTCAAGATATTTGAAAAATTCCTGTTTTTATATTCAATTTGTATTCTGTTATATTTTAGATTGAATCTAAATGTATAAAATGTAATTTTTAAAGAGTTTTCAAAAGTTTTTAAACATTGTTTTCGAGAAGATGTTACAAGTACAAGATTCATTTATGTAGTTGCTGATAATTTTTAGTAATTTTGGTTAAATATTTTTATTGCAATTATATTCTAAACTACTTAATATTTGACTACGCCTTAAATTGTACGCTTTAGCTAAGTGCAGTTACGATTTGACGTTTTGAAATTTCCGCTCAGCAACGGTCCGACGGCTGGAACGCTGTTAAAATCGTTTGAGAGTCAAAACTATTGAATTCACGGCGAGCCCGGGATTTGACAAGGAAATTGTGTTTCTGATGGCTGTTAAGACTGAATCAGTTGTTCGATGAGGCGTTAGATATATATGTGTGGAAGTAATCTAAAGCAAACAATACTCTGGTTGTGTAGAATGTTATTGTTAAAATACTTGAATTCTATCAAAATGTCGAAATGAATCATGTCTTTTATGTTAAATTTTAAGAGAAACTTTGCGTAAAATTCAATCGAACGTTTGGGAGAGCGTCACGCGGGGTGCGCCCACTAACCTATTTTTCGTCGTCCTCCAAAACCTAACTTACGACACTCACATAGGGGCTAAAATTGCGTAACAGTCGTCAAAGGGAACCTTGTAATGCCACGTAATGAAGTGTAAGGCAGTCGCCTTGCCACGGGCGACTTGCTTCAATCCCATGAATATAAAGCGTATAAATAAATAGCAGATGCGCGAAAAATTCACCCCGACGATAACCGTCAGACACTTAGCATAATAATCGCGGGGGGGGGGGGGTGGGGAGGGGGGGTCATAGTGAAACGGGGGTGTCTCCCTCGACCTGACACCATTCTCACGCGAACTTCCCTTCTAATGAATGGCTAGCGTAAATATGTAAAAGTCGGTGACATAATACAATACGAACCTTACGGAAAATTGTTTTGAATTGATTCCACCGAGGCGTACACGTGGTTGAGAAATATTAAGAGATAACGCGAAGTGTCATTCAATTCATTTATCTGTGTTTATTTTTAGATAGCAATACTAATAACTTTTTTTATTATATGACTGTCTAAATATTTATATACAATTTTAAATGTATAATGTATTAATGTTTGTTAAAATATATAAGAAGCGGCCGCAGCGCAGTGGGACGCGCGCTGCGGGATCTTAATATGCTGGGGTTTTAATATGATGCAGACGCATATATAAATAATATAGATGGCTTTGTTTCAAGTTGTATGTAAGTTTGTTTGTAATAAATATTTTTATATGATGGTAACATGTAACACAATTTTTATATATAAATTTCTAATGAAATGACATCACCTCGCCGTGAACACGTTCTAAACAAGCGAATCTTAAGTTAAAATAAATGGAAAATTAAATGATTTAATTACAGTAACAAAATATATTTGTAAAAATAATAGAAAATATTTCATTATTGTGTCGAATAGATTCCTTATAATATTTTTAATTTGCTCTGTTACTTACTGTAAATAAATGAAATAAATATTCTTCGCAAAGGTTATTGTTTGCTATATAAAAATGTTCATCTAGAGTAAACGAAATAGACATTCCTAATGCAATATACCGACTGAAATTGGTTCCATTCTAAACAACATATGGATGCTACCCCAAAACAAAACCCCAACCGAAATTTGACAAGGATTGAAGTCCCCGGGCGACGCTGACAAGATGATCAATTTCCAGCTCCAAATGAAATAATATTCCATCCCGCGACCCCAGCGGTTTGCGGCTCCGCTTTAATTGGACTCCCTTAAAATCTTTACCAACGTTTGTTTTATCTCTTGCACGTTGTTGTTAAAAAGTTGAGGATCCTCTTCATTACATCCCATACACGAATAACGTCTTTCAATTCGTTTATAACGTAATGTGTTTTACATTTATATTTTTAAAGTGAAGTGCAATCCGACAAATAAAAACGATAGTGCATACCTCCCGCAGTGTAGCGGCGAATTCAAAGAGCGTTAACATCAAACAACTATATTTGGACTAATCAAAAGCACTTTGTAGTTTTTAAGGGTCCATCTTTGTAGTAAATGTAATTTTTTTCACCCCCGGCGGGAGATATAGCCGGAGAGGAGACATGTGCGTGTGACGTATAATTTGCGCTTTTGTACGCCCACTCAGTATGAGACGCGAGGGGGGGGGGGCAGCGGCCCGTGACCGAGGGGATGCAGGATGAGTGCATCTGATTTGTTCAGCTGAGAAATGAGAAATACTACATATTATTATTATTACATATAAAAATACTGTTATACACCAATACGTGGATTGTATTCATTTGAATCAGATATCTTATTAATATTCTAAAGAACAACGTATATGTATAACACAATAGAATTATAATTTATTTAGAGTTTAATTGTTCAGTTTCCTCTTATTTTTACTTCAAATACTCTAAGAAATACCAAAGCAGATATAAAACATGGGTGTTTACCTTATACAATGTGATAATTTGTTTTCCAAATAATATTATGCATTCGATTTTCCAATAAACGCTTACGTGACGTAAATTATTAGGTCGGAGTTTCCGATATTATAATTGTGATATGCAATGACATCACTACGCCACTATCGCGATCTAGAAATAGTATTTAAGTATGAATGACTCGTTTATTACATGCATTTTATTGTATTACGTCCTTTTAAGTGCTTGGATTTGTCTCATGAAACAATAACTGAATTATTTTTAAGGTAATCATTTATATGTAACGTTAAAAAATATTTATAACTGAATTGTTTTTAAGGTAATGTTATATGTAACGTTAAAAATGTTATTGTTATTTTTTGCATTATAGATGCATGCACTCTCGTATTAATTTAAACATCAATCTTAATTACACACACAAGTGTATAAGCACGCGAGTGGTCCAAACACGCGAGTGGTCCGCAAGTGTATTAATCACTCGTAGACTACATTTAGCAGTGGAATATTGTGGTCTCTGGGTGTTAATTTGTCAAACGATAAGATCACGCCGCACCCTTTACCACTGTTGATAGTTGTTTTCTATTTTATATGAAACTTATTCCTGAATAAATGTTTTACCATAAACAATAATGTAAAATATTGCTATTGGGAATAAAGTCTACAATGTTTCACTGTCAACGATATAAGAATCGTAATTACTTCAAATTTTTACTCAATATAAAGTTTTGTGTAACATCAAAATTATAATAAATTGTCAATTTTTTATAGGCTTTAATCGCTGAGGCTATTCAAGCCTATAATACTCTATACTTTATTGAAGCATTCGTCTCATTTCGTATAGTGCCTGTAAGAGTATGCTTATAAATTGTCGTCTTATAGTCTTATACGCGCAGTAGTCATATATAAAATACATATTTTATTAACCTCTTGTTGAATTATTCTTTCCAAATAACCCGTACGTTCCGTCGGTCATAAAGAAAGTAGTGAATATAAATAAATACTTTCGATTGTATACGTAAAGACAAATCGCGTCGTATGTATGTATGTACATTGTAATATTGGCGCGGGTCAACGTCCGAAATCGGCGCGGGAGTGACCTTGCAGCGTCTCACCTACATACGCCCACTTTTGCTTTCTCGCAAAAAATATATGCTCCGAAAAACCTAGCGATACAGGTGTCGAGAAACTGGTACGCGCTCCTCGACGGCCACCAATACTATGTTTCATTCATAGTTGTGAATTTTATTATTCATTGTGCTGGATATTGTAAAGACCCGTATCTTAGCATTTGTTAAACTGATAAATCTATTTTTGTACAACTAAAGTATTTCATCCTCACTTCATTAAAGAACTTAACTTTTAATTGAGATCCCTTTCAAATAAGGGACGTGCTCTAGAAATATGCCGAAGAATTAATCTTAAAAAATTAGGTCAATAAGCAACAAAGCTCCTCTGAGAAGTTATAAAATTATAATAAAATCTCTGTGTGCGTGACGAAGGGCGAGGGTTCATCCTTGTGTCTGACACTCCACCCTCACCCGCGTACAGATCTAAGACTATCCCATAAGTTATACCAAAATATAAGCTATGTGTACGTTACATGGTTCATTTTAAAATTTTACTAATAATTTATATACATACCTGTGAGTTTAGCAACAAAAGGTTTATAATTAAAAAACGGGTTAATTGAAGATACTCGGAAAAAAATTAAATGGCCGATATATCCAAATACGCGTTGTCAATTTATATGTATAAATTATGTACACAGTCAGTAAAACTATATTTCTTATTCGTAGATATGGGACATAGTCGTAATATTTTATTAGTAATACGTTGTACAATAAAGTTAAATTATTCCGTCATTCGCCACAGAAAATAGCGTCGAGTTACGTGCGGTGAATGTCACATGCCGAAAATAATATTTCAAATGCGTATCGGACGGTCGGACGGTCGGTCAGTGCAGCGACGCGACACGTTGCGTCACTGCACCGGCCAGGGCATTGCACCTTACGCCGCTCTCAGTCGCAGAGCGACGCGCGCCGTCCCGCTCTAACAAATGATTACTCGTCCTATCCTCGCACGGAATCGATTGCTAGCAATCAACAGCTGATTGTCATAACACTAGAAACATTCCTTTTGAACTCACTATACACGTGTGGCGTTTACAGATACAACTTTCAAACCAGTTTGGAGTGATATAAAATAATCTTTTTTATCCTTTCAGTGGAGTGGCGGTGCTGAGTCCCACGGAAAGCAGCGGTTGCAGTGGTAGCGACATCACCGAGCCTCGCTCACCTCGGAGCCCCGAATCGGGGTGCAGCACGAGTGAAGAAGGCGCTGGCGCGCGCATGCCGCCTTGGGCGAGCGATCCGGCGCCGCCGGGCCCGCGACGCCTTGCGGCTCAACCCGCACCCCTCCGGCGACCCAACCCACCCATTCATCGACGCATTACAGAATACTTCAATCATAAAATGAAGCCACAGAACGGCGTCAAACGTGAATCTAATTCACTGAGTAACGATGACAGCAAGAAGAAGAGCTTACCCAAAAATGGCGTCACGCATGATCTCGAAAAATACATTTCGTATTTATCTCAGACGCTGAATCCAAAAGTCCTCATCGACGCCGAGAAGCAAACAGACTCGACGAGAAAGACTGTCAGTCATACAACAAATTACGGCGCGGATTTTCCTAAAAGTGGTCTTCTTCATAAAACAAATCCTGGTACAAATTCCAACGGTATTAATAGTAACGGCATATGTAGTAAACCTAAAGACAATAAGGAGACTCACGCCATGAACGGATTTGTGGAGGTCCGGCACGGGGCTGAGCCGCTGAACAAAGATAAGACTTTTGAAGGTTTTTTTAACGGAGTAACTGTAAGCAGATTACAAAATCCCAAAGTAGTCCAAGGTCATCCTGCTCATATGTCACTAAATATAAATAATTGCAAGGTTCCTATACCGTCTAAAAATGATTTGGTAGGAATGAGAATAGCACCTGCAAAACCTATAAACCAATCACCGAAAAAACAACCAAATTTGAAAACAGATTCTACAAAATTAAATGGAGTCGTAAGTTCCACAACCAAATTAGACAGCAGAATGAACGGAGTCACGTGTGGATCCAACAACTTAAACCTTATGAACAAACCATCTATAATAAAAAAGGAACCTGTTAAGAGAAACGTACAGACCAAAAGAACTAATCGCAAGTCCTCAGCTTGTATAGCAAACAGTAAGAACTTGACTTGGTCAAAGGCTAATAATCTTAAACAGGTACAATTACAAAAACAAAATTGTAGTAATCTTATTCAAAATTCGTCTATTCAAAATTCATCTATTCAGAATTCATCCATTCAAAATTCATCTATTCAAAATCTTCCCGTAGAAGCGAATACGGCACCAAAGATGCACATCCCAAACGGAGTTAGACAAGTATCGATGGCGGTTAATGGCAATCTCGGCAATTTAAATGCTCCTACAACTAACTTTCAAAACTGCCATCCAATAAATATTCCACAACCTTGCAATGGTACGGTGACTTCGACTAATTTGGCTTCATTTGTTGCTGTTCCTCATAACGTAATGCTGACAACACTACGAATACCGCAAAACGGTTTACCTCCTCAGACTTTAAACCAACAAGGTAATATGCCCGCATTTAATCGTCAAAACGTCAACGTGACAAGCCCGACAAAATTAAATGGACAATTTGTTTTTCCGCTTGTTCAAAATATAAACGGAACCGTTGTTCAGATACCGAATTTGATGGCTAAGATGCCGAATTTTGTTCTGCCGCAAAATCCGCAAATAACGACGCAAAGACAAGACCACCTGCAAAATCAAGCGCTAAACCAATTTCTTATTAATGGCACGTTATTAAAACTTGCAAATACAATACCACCTACATATACTACTACACCAAATAAAGCTGGGCCCGTGACTAGTCAGTCGATACCAGTAATGAACAAAAATGTGCCAGGTTTGCAAGCAGTCGGAATGACAGTACAACCGAAACAAAATTACACTGTAAACCTTAGCCATCCTGTTTTAATGCCTCAACCAGGTTTTATTGTAACATCTGTGCCAAATATGAATGTGAAAGAAACTTGGAGTTATACGAATACAAGTTCGGTGCCATCGTCGCAGATATCATGTTCGAATAATATAGTTCATCATCAACCGCCCATCGTTGCTAACTTTATCAACCAAAATCTACACTCAAGTAGTATTCCTATAGCCCCCGTGAAGCCTCCAGATAACCCAATTCAAGGTACGGAGCCGCCTAGCAGTACTGTTAAAGAGATCGAATTAAATGAAATTCCTAATCAAAAATGTACTATTCCATGGCTGTCAAAAACTGTGAACAATAACATTCTTTCCTTAGATTCTAAAAAGTCGTCAAGGCCTTTTGCGGTAGTTAGTTGTTCGGGGAATCTTAGAGATTTTACCCTAGAAAAGCTTGGCCAAAAACGTAGACTGAGCGATGATGTGCTAAACGATTTTAAAGTTGGGAGCTCAAGTGAAGTAAGGAAAGTCGAAGAAGTCGCTAGAAGAGAGGACACAATTTTTACGCAAATAACTGTTCTAAAAGATGTTTCATCGAATGTCCAAAGTACTGTGATAGAAGCCAATTTTTGTGGCGCCACCACAGAGTCATCGGAATCTGGCATAGGTACTGATAAATCTATAGACTCACCTAGTGACTCACAAGCCAGTAAAGAGTGCGATGATGATTCATCCTTATCGCTAAGCATTAGTGTGAGTTCCATAGAAGCTCAAAGTCAGAAAAGTCCTATATTAAAACAACCTAAAACGTTAAGATTTCCCCCGAAAAATATAGCCAAGCCGCAGAGTGACGAGAGGAAGTCAAGTACGGATACCACAACGGTTACAGTATGCTTATGGGAGAAGTGTAAGCAGGAATTGGAGAGTGACAGCGATCTCCTCGAACACCTACAGGTCGATATTGATAAAAATAATTCCCAAAATTAATAATACATTACAACTAACAATGATTTCTGTTTATTTTTCAGACTGTCCACGTCGAATCGCAAGCGGGTCAAGAAAATTACGTCTGTCTGTGGGAGCGGTGCAAGGTTCGCGGCAAGCCGTCGTGCTCACGACTGTGGCTGGAGCGACACGCGCTCTCCCACGGCGGGAACAAACCCTTCAAGTGCATCGTTGACGGATGCGAGAGAAGATTCTCCACGCAGGTACAATTACGTTCCTTTATCCCGACCGTGAATTGTGATTATAGGAACCGATGTTCAGGTCGCCAAAACGAGTTCACAATAATGCGCCCTTGAGAATAATGTGTTATTGTCTATCGTTCAAAGCCCGCGTTTAAATATTCGGAGTCGTATTACCGGGTCTTCGTTGCTTCGGCTGAAGTTTTACCATTCAAAAATTGTTTACTAATGGTTGTAAATAAAATAATTTGGATTTTCTGAATAACGAAGAGTAGATTACGGATTTAGTTTTAATGTTATCTTACCTATCCTCTTCAAATCAAATCCAACTGCTATCGATTGGAACATATCATCATCTGTCGTGATCGTTGATGATTAGCTTGTGTTCTTCATAATATAAATTCTCTTAAATTACATGAATACATATTCCAAGACTTTTTGTAACGTGATTCATCACGCCATCATCACAAAATATCTTGACTTGTCTGTATTTTATGTAGTTTTTCATCATTCACGATTACATCACGTAAAAGGGTTGTATGGAGCTCATTATTTTGATTGGAGGATAGTGCTTTGTCTTTGTCTATGGTGTGTATACTTTGTGTTTTCTGTTCTAAGGTTGAAGCAGTATGCGAGTACCACAACATGTGATATTTTATAATTTTTCATTTGATATAAAACAATATGACTGGGGTTAAATAAAATTGGGTTATTCTAAGCTTGATTACATAGATAAATGTCAAATAATGACTAGTAAATATTAGAATTTTTTTATTTATGTTTCTTCATTGCGAGGCTGGGGATGTCTCGGATGCTGTTACGTTACGAGATGACTAAACCAAGTATTTGTTAGTTCTAAGATAGCTATAAAATTTTTCAGCTTCGGTCAAATTATCAATTTCTTACATTCTTCAATATCATAAAATGTCCGGACAAGATTTTGTTATTTCCTCATTCTTGTGTTGAAAAATTAATAATGCTATATTAATTAAACTTAACCCTTATGTCAATACGCGGGTACCCGGGTACCATTTGCATATTATTATTTAAATATCTTTAGTGCTTAAGGACAAATTTTCAAATGCTTCTATATCCTTGTTATTTGATTCTATTTACAAGGATTCATATGTAATGATATTTAAATATGCAAATAATATATAAACTTAAGAATTAAAGTCAAGTACCCTATCCATTACTCCCCGGGGTACGCGGATACACATGTAAGAATTTACAATGTCTACAAAACTGCAAAGTAACAAATAATTAAATGTACCTCTAGGGA